>OY796660.1:60477228-61677228 GCA_963680705.1 Rhagium mordax
TAATAAGCATAGGTTGCGCCATCTAGTATTAGTGCAATATGTAATACTGTTTGCGTTTCTGCTGACGTTGACGTTTCTATTGACAGTTAACCTTAAAGGGCCGTTGCACAAGACAAGTTGTAAGTAGATTAATTATTAATTAAATTATACACAAGCGGCTTAATCCAACAACCGGCCGGCGGTGTTGCATCTCGCATAATATTAATAGGTATATAAAGAACAAAAACGTGCGATAACCTCGCGGCAAACGTTAGCAGATTCATCAGTAATACGTTTTGAATGACGAAATTAATTGCAATATTAACAGTTTTGCAAAGGCGAGTTTTAAATATTATGTTAAAATCTCTCAACCTGATAATACGTTTTGAATAACGATCACGTGACATTTTCAGATCACATCTAAAACTCCAAGTACCAAGGCCGTCTAGTCAGTCTTTCGAGCCTTTCGGCATTCATTGAACGAGTCAGTTGTCTGCTGCTGCTGCTCCCTAAAAAAAAAAAAAAAAAAAAAAAAAAAAAAAAAAAAAAAAAAAAAAAAAAAAATGGAGAAGTTTATTATTGTAAAAGACTTTATGAAAAAGGTGCGTCGTTTTCACTTGACTCTCGAATTTAAAATTAAACCTGTTCCCGTGGACAGCGAACCTATAGCCTGGGTGCGAGACGCCGTCAACCAGGTCATCCAGAGGGGCACCGAGGGACTTGCTCCTGGTGATAAAGTGGGGTTCTCCTTCTGCTGCAAAGATTTTAAACGTGGAGAAGGCTGGGTTCGCTTCAGGGCTGTGGAAGAAATTACATACGACGATATCTGGGGCGTCATTAGCAGCGTTTACCAGTCTAACTCCGCAGGTCTCAACACTGAAACTTTTTGTCTGGGTGTGACCACTGTGAAGATGCCAGCGGGGAAAGGAAAGGGTCGCCTCTACAACACCTTCGAGGAGGAGTGCGGCATGCGGCGGGGAATAATATGTATAAACAATAAAGACAATTTATGCCTACCAAGGGCATTAGTAACGGCCGCGGCTTGTGTAAATAAGGACCCTGAACAAACCAAAGTACGTAGGGATATAGGGAAATTGCAGACTCAAAGAGCTCTTCGACTGTGCACCGAAGCGGGTGTCGTTATCCCCGAAACAGGATGTGGTATCACTGAACTGCAAAAGTTCCAGCAGCATCTAACAAACTATAAAATTGTAGTTTACAATTATGGGTCAAAGGGCCGCGACACTATCTTCAGAGGAGCTGCAGACGGCCCCGCCCTCAATCTGCTATATCACGAGGGCCACTTTAATGTTATAACCTCCCTCACAGCTGCCTTCTGCTGCGGCTATTTCTGTGAAGAGTGCCACGTGCCCTACGATACGAAAAATAAACATAGATGTGGGGGTAAATGCCCCAGCTGTCAGGGGGTGCCTGTTTGCCCCCAGAGCCCTAAAATCACATGCCAGGATTGCAAAAGGTCGTTCAGAGGCCAGAACTGTTATGACAATCACAAAAAGATAGGGTCCATGGGACGAGGTACGGTCTGTAGCCAAATCAATCGATGCGAATCCTGCTACAAGACAGTACAGAGCGGTAGGCAACATACTTGCGGAGAGGTGTACTGCAAGATATGCAATAGACATGTCCCCCAAGACCACCTCTGCTACATTCAGCCGGACATAGGAAAGCCAAAGATCAGGGATACTTTATTTGTGTTTTACGACTTGGAAACACGGCAAGAAAAGGTTCTGGAAGACGGCTCCCTCCAGCATCAGCCTAACCTCTGTGTTTTCAAGCAGTGCTGTAACGAGTGCTTAGAAAAGGACATTAAAGTGTGTAAAAAATGCGGGGTTCGGTTACAGGTTGTCAAGGGAGAAGATTCGGTGGCCTCATTTGTGCACCTGCTACTTGAATTGAGGAAGAAATTCAAACAGATTGTAGTTGTCGCCCACAACGGCCAGGCTTTCGATCATCAGTTCTGTCTGAATTACATTCTGACAAAAACAGACTTGAAGCCTGAACCTATCATGCGCGGAACGAAAATTCTTATGATGGCCGTGGGGAATGTTAAATTCCTGGATTCCCTCAACTACTTCCCCATGGCGCTTTCGAAGCTACCTAAAGCCTTCGGACTGGGAGATAATTTCAAAAAGGGTTACTTCCCCCACCTCTTCAACACAGAGGAAAACGCCAACTATGTGGGGCCCCTACCTGCTGTAGAATTCTATGATCCTGATAACATGAAGCCGGATGCTAGAGAAACCTTCCTCAGGTGGTACGAGGTGCACAGAAACGATGAATTTGACATACAGCGCGATTTAGTCGACTATTGTATATCGGACGTGGAAATTCTGACCGCGGCTTGCCTCAAATTCCGACAACAACTGTTGGAGACAGGTAGTGTTTGTCCCTTTACAGAGGCCTGCACAATAGCCTCGGCATGTAATAAGGTGTTTCGTCGTAACTTCCTCAAACCAAACACCATAGGCATCATACCAAAAGGTGGTTACAGATGGCGAGATAACCAATCAAGGATAGCCATACAGTGGTTGATAAGGGAAGAACATTGCAGAGACATTAACATACAACATGCTGCTAAACAACAAGAAGCCAGAGTGCAGGGTGTTAAAGTGGACGGGTTCTGCCCTGAAACCAAGCAGGTGTTCGAGTTCCACGGTTGCTATTATCACGGATGTACTAGTTGCTTTAAACATGGGCGTGATGAACCTATGCACGACGACCCTTCTGCTACATTAAATTCCCGTCACGAGGCCACGGTAGCCAAAACAGAAAGACTTCGAGAGCTAGGCTACGAGATCACCGAAATGTGGGAATGTGGTTTTCGGAAGCAAATAATTCAAAATAAAGAAATTGGGGAAAATACCGAAGGACATCCACTGCTATCTCAATCTCCTCTCAACCCTAGGGATGCCTTCTACGGAGGGCGCACGGGAAATACTTCTGAATATTATAAGTGTCAGCCTGGAGAGAAAATTAAGTATATGGATGTTTGCAGCCTTTACCCCTGGGCCTGTAAATATGGCAAGTTCCCTGTCGGACACCCCGATGTTTTTGTGGGCGAGAAATGCCCCAAGGATATCACCAACATCGACGGGGTAATAAAGTGCAAAATTCTTCCCCCACAAAACCTTTTTACCACCCTGTGCTCCCAGTCAAGATTAATGAAAAACTTATGTTTGTCCTATGTCGTACTTGCGGTCAGACAATGAATCAATCTGTCTGTAATCACATAGAAGAAGAGAGAGCTCTTGTCGGTTCGTGGGTCATTGACGAAGTGCTAAAAGCTGTTGAAAAGGGATATGAAATAAAGGAAATATATGAAATTTGGAGATATACCGTAGAGCAGTACGACAAGATGACAAATGTTGCTGGTTTATTTACCGCTATGATGAATAAGTTCATCAAAGTTAAGCAGCAAGCCTCCGGCTGGCCTAAAAACTGCCCCGCAAAAGAACAAAAAGACAGATACATCGAAGAGTTTCTGGAGCGCGAGGACGTTAAATTGGAATTTGCTGAAATTATCGAAAACCCCGGCCTCCGCTCTTTGGCTAAATTAATTTTAAATTCATTTTGGGGTAAACTTGGCCAGAGAGAGAACCAACCTAAGACAGCCATAGTCCGCACCCCCGAAGAATTCTTCGGCATGCTGTCAAACCCCAGTATACATGTTAACTCGGTGCTACCGATAAATGAGGATACGCTCGTTGTTAGCTGGGGACATAAAGAGGAGGCCGCCGACCCACTATCTACTGTCAACGTCGTAATTGCGGGTTATGTTACAACCCAAGCACGCCTTAAACTTTACAGCTACCTGGAGCAGCTGGGCGACCGTGTTTTGTATTACGACACAGACTCTGTCATATATGTGTCTAAGTCCGGTGAATACGATGTCCCTACCGGAGAGTTTATCGGCGACATGACCGACGAACTCGAGTGTTACGGTCCAGGCTCCTACATTACGGAGTTTGTGTCCGGAGGGCCGAAAAATTATGCATATAAGGTGTTCTCTACTAACGACCAGAGAGAACACCTTGTATGTAAAGTCAAGGGCATCTCTTTAAATTACTCGGCATCTCAGCTGTTAAATTTTGAGAGCATAAAGGAGATGGTCCTAACAACTGTAGACCCTGTATACATTACCTCCAAAAATATCCGTAGGACGAAAGAGCATGAAGTCATCACACAGGTTGAGACTAAGATTTATCGTCCAAATTCTACAAAGAGAAAATTTTTCGACGACCATAGCTCCACCCCCTACGGATATAAAAAGTTAAAAATATAGGTGAGGCCTGTAGGTGTCTATTATTTTATCACTCTTGTAATTTCAAAACATGTACACCTCTAAATAATTTGTAAAGCTATGTTTTTACTGTATATACTCTGCATTTAATCATATATTTCAATATACACCTTATATTTAATCATATATTTTACTATGCCTTTGTATCAACCTCAGTAAAATTGAGGACCCCTGTATATACATAGTAATATTTAACATACCTTTGTATTCTATAACCTCTGTTTATACAAACTCTGTAAATTGAGGACTATATTTTAATAAATTATTCTATTTATATGTATGTGTTTTATTTGAGATCAATTACCTTTCCTCTTCATCCAAAAATTATATGTCTTCAGTTCTCCTACGTTTGTGGCAGTAGAGCTCTAAAGATTTTTATATGTCTTCAGGCCTCCTACTCTTGTGGTAGAACTGTGAAAGAAAAGGTGGCAGTCGGACTAATTATAAATCATAAGTTGCGCCGAAGTATTTTTCATATAAACCAGTAAAATATTCTCATATAACCTCAACGTTTCATGGGTCTTAAGCATAAAGAGTTTTTGAGGATGAATAACAAAGAAAAAACGATGGAAAAGCTTAAGTATAATAAATTATAATATTTTGTATAAATGGTAATAATCTGCCTAGGGCGAAATATCCCCAAAGGTGGTTACAGCTGGCGCGACAGTCAATCAAAAATTGCTGTTCAGTGATTCGTTTGGGAGGAGCATCAAAGACAAATTAATATTACACACACAGCCAAACAACAAGAGGCCAAAGTTCACGGTGTCAAAGTGGACGGTTATTGTGCCGAAACTAATCAAATTTTTGTAGATACTTTGTCATAACCAAGGCTGATGGAGGAGGAATTTCTAGAAAATCCCAAGCATTTTTGAGAATAAGGGCTATAGAAGCCAAATACTTGATGAAAGAAGCTGGAGCAGATATCCACATCGGATATGCGTGTACTATAACAGAAGAGCATTTTATGATAAAATTCAGGGGTGGTTGTAATAGATTCTTAAATTAATCTTTACAGTCATTAAGATAATATATTATGTACTCTTGTTTTTAAATTATTATTTTTTCCGTTTTGTGTAGATAATTGTATTAAGAGTACCTATATAATTTATCAAAATTATATTTTAATAAAGTAATTAAATAAAGTATTTTTAGTAATATGCCACATACCATATAGTAATAATTAAGTACCCCTTAAAGACTTACCTCAATGGTTTAATTTATAGCGACTCACGCCTTCATAAAATCAACAAACTGAAAAACTGGAAATAAGTCCATTAACCTTTAACTGAGGGAGTGGAAGAACGGCTATGCCGAACTCCTTCCAATTGTGTAATTTTTCTTTTACACAATAAACATTATTATTATTATTATTATTATTTAACTACTCGCGTTGGTGTAAAAAGTACACCAAAAGTGCGCTGCAAGCTGCCGATTTTTTCTGAATGCTTCCTCGGCGTCACCGAACCAGCTAACCCTCGCGTAATGTGTCTTCTACCTGTATCTGCAATATCGCACTGACTGTTGAAAAGGGAAGTGAGATATTTTGCAAGTTTTGTCGTGGTGTACAGAATACACCAATGTATTTAAGTACGTTTGCAAGTTCTTTTTTTAATTTTTTGCAACGAATTATTTCTTGTCAAATTTGTGAACATGTTAATGTTAAAAGTATTTAGTTTTTATGGATTAATAATCTATTTTTAGGGATAAATATTTTTATCTTTTAGAATCTATTTTTTGTTATATAGAGGATATTATTTGTTGCTTTCTCTATTTTTTTCACTTTTTTTTTGTGTCAGTAAACATGCTTGCACCTTAGTTAACCTGTGTTTTTTTTCATAGATGTATTTTTTAAAGTACATTAAAAAATGATAAAACATTTTATCATTATAAAAAATTAACGGTGTACAAAATACACCGCGCGAGCAGAAACGTGAAAATTTGGTGCGCGAGTAGTTGCGAGTAGTTAAAGGTTAATACAAATACCAGGGAATATTATGGAAATCCTACAATTCATAAGTTTTTATAATTCTTCACCTTCAAACACAATTTATTATTTTTTATTCATACGAGATATTTACAACTTATTCTAAATTAGTTTTACACTTTTATACTATTCGACATCAATGCAGCATTAGCTGTTAGTTTAGTATGAGCTAAAAGAAATATTAAAATACCTACGTGCCAACATTATTTTCATTTATCTTAGCAAGAATAATTGTCAAATCGAATTATAAATGCACACGGCATAAAAGAAGACATTTTAAAAGTTGAATTAGGTACAGATACATGACATTATATTGCACACAAATAGAGATATTGGGGAACAGAAACCCACTGATTGATTATTTTTGTAGCAAAAGTATAATATGAAACAAATTGAGTTATTACGTTATTATTGTATTAACATTGATTGTTTCTCACCATAGCTGTAAAATATTACTAAGAAAAAAAACCCCTTGTTACACGTCTCTTAACTCAATGGCACGTATAGCTAGAAAAACAAAGAAAAGGACCTAAACTTCTTATTCTTATTCTATGTCGAACTCGACATAGAATGACCTCCTTTAAGAAACAACAAAACAATATATTACTAATCTCATTAGCTAAGCTACGCAATGCAATTCACGGTTATAAAAAATAATATTCAATATCTCAAATAATAAGTAACATTAATTAAGTAGTAATACAGATTATTCAAAATTTTCTAAAAGTTAATTAACATCCTTAATTAACTACATCACTCTAATTACATAGCCGATAGTCCCTACCAATATTAATCAAGATAACATATTGTACACCCTCATTATTACCCATGTGGCCCAGAACATATTCTACGGCCTTCCTCCTCATTGTGGCCTAGAACCTACCAAGCCTTGTAGTAGGTTTTGGTAGGTTCTAGGCCACAATGAGGAGGAGGGAAGGCCGTAGATGCGGTTCTGGGCCACATCGGTACGGGTGTACAATAATGTTATCTTGATTGACTATCGACTATGTATTTAGAGTGATGTAGTTAATGAAGGATGTTAATTAACTTTTAAAAAATTATGAATAATCTGTATTATGTTACTTATTATTTGAAATATTAAATATGATATCATTATAATGAGGAGCATTAAAAAATTCGGAGTTTTTATGGAAAAATTTGTAGAATACTTTGATTAATATTGGTAATGGACTATCGGCTATGTATTTAGAGTGATGTAGTTAATTAAGGATGTTAATTAACTTTTACAAATTATGAATGTTCTGAATTACTACTTAATGAATGCTGCTTATTATTTGAAATATTAAATAATTATAAATAACACCACAGATAATGCGACTCGCTTTATCCCTGAAGACTCTGAAAGTCTTGTGTGGGAGGGGGCTACACATTTAGAGACAAGGGACACACATCCAATATCCGAGAGAGGCCAGAACTGTTATGACAATCACAAAAAGATAGGGTCCATGGGACGAGGTACGGTCTGTAGCCAAATCAATCGATGCGAATCCTGCTACAAGACAGTACCTCGTCCCATGGACCCTATCTTTTTGTGATTGTCATAACAGTTCTTGCCTCTCTCGGATATTGGATGTGTGTCCCTTGTCTCTAAATGTGTAGCCCCCTCCCACACAAGACTTTCAGAGTCTTCAGGGATAAAGCGAGTCGCATTATCTGTGGTGTTATTTATAATTATTTAATATTTCAAATAATAAGCAGCATTCATTAAGTAGTAATTCAGAACATTCATAATTTGTAAAAGTTAATTAACATCCTTAATTAACTACATCACTCTAAATACATAGCCGATAGTCCATTACCAATATTAATCAAAGTATTCTACAAATTTTTCCATAAAAACTCCGAATTTTTTAATGCTCCTCATTATAATGATATCATATTTAATATTTCAAATAATAAGTAACATAATACAGATTATTCATAATTTTTTAAAAGTTAATTAACATCCTTCATTAACTACATCACTCTAAATACATAGTCGATAGTCAATCAAGATAACATTATTGTACACCCGTACCGATGTGGCCCAGAACCGCATCTACGGCCTTCCCTCCTCCTCATTGTGGCCTAGAACCTACCAAAACCTACTACAAGGCTTGGTAGGTTCTAGGCCACAATGAGGAGGAAGGCCGTAGAATATGTTCTGGGCCACATGGGTAATAATGAGGGTGTACAATATGTTATCTTGATTAATATTGGTAGGGACTATCGGCTATGTAATTAGAGTGATGTAGTTAATTAAGGATGTTAATTAACTTTTAGAAAATTTTGAATAATCTGTATTACTACTTAATTAATGTTACTTATTATTTGAGATATTGAATATTATTTTTTATAACCGTGAATTGCATTGCGTAGCTTAGCTAATGAGATTAGTAATATATTGTTTTGTTGTTTCTTAAAGGAGGTCATTCTATGTCGAGTTCGACATAGAATAAGAATAAGAAGTTTAGGTCCTTTTCTTTGTTTTTCTAGCTATACGTGCCATTGAGTTAAGAGACGTGTAACAAGGGGTTTTTTTTCTTAGTAATATTTTACAGCTATGGTGAGAAACAATCAATGTTAATACAATAATAACGTAATAACTCAATTTGTTTCATATTATACTTTTGCTACAAAAATAATCAATCAGTGGGTTTCTGTTCCCCAATATCTCTATTTGTGTGCAATATAATGTCATGTATCTGTACCTAATTCAACTTTTAAAATGTCTTCTTTTATGCCGTGTGCATTTATAATTCGATTTGACAATTATTCTTGCTAAGATAAATGAAAATAATGTTGGCACGTAGGTATTTTAATATTTCTTTTAGCTCATACTAAACTAACAGCTAATGCTGCATTGATGTCGAATAGTATAAAAGTGTAAAACTAATTTAGAATAAGTTGTAAATATCTCGTATGAATAAAAAATAATAAATTGTGTTTGAAGGTGAAGAATTATAAAAACTTATGAATTGTAGGATTTCCATAATATTCCCTGGTATTTGTATTAACCTTTAACTACTCGCAACTACTCGCGCACCAAATTTTCACGTTTCTGCTCGCGCGGTGTATTTTGTACACCGTTAATTTTTTATAATGATAAAATGTTTTATCATTTTTTAATGTACTTTAAAAAATACATCTATGAAAAAAAACACAGGTTAACTAAGGTGCAAGCATGTTTACTGACACAAAAAAAAAGTGAAAAAAATAGAGAAAGCAACAAATAATATCCTCTATATAACAAAAAATAGATTCTAAAAGATAAAAATATTTATCCCTAAAAATAGATTATTAATCCATAAAAACTAAATACTTTTAACATTAACATGTTCACAAATTTGACAAGAAATAATTCGTTGCAAAAAATTAAAAAAAGAACTTGCAAACGTACTTAAATACATTGGTGTATTCTGTACACCACGACAAAACTTGCAAAATATCTCACTTCCCTTTTCAACAGTCAGTGCGATATTGCAGATACAGGTAGAAGACACATTACGCGAGGGTTAGCTGGTTCGGTGACGCCGAGGAAGCATTCAGAAAAAATCGGCAGCTTGCAGCGCACTTTTGGTGTACTTTTTACACCAACGCGAGTAGTTAAATAATAATAATAATAATAATAATGTTTATTGTGTAAAAGAAAAATTACACAATTGGAAGGAGTTCGGCATAGCCGTTCTTCCACTCCCTCAGTTAAAGGTTAATGGACTTATTTCCAGTTTTTCAGTTTGTTGATTTTATGAAGGCGTGAGTCGCTATAAATTAAACCATTGAGGTAAGTCTTTAAGGGGTACTTAATTATTACTATATGGTATGTGGCATATTACTAAAAATACTTTATTTAATTACTTTATTAAAATATAATTTTGATAAATTATATAGGTACTCTTAATACAATTATCTACACAAAACGGAAAAAATAATAATTTAAAAACAAGAGTACATAATATATTATCTTAATGACTGTAAAGATTAATTTAAGAATCTATTACAACCACCCCTGAATTTTATCATAAAATGCTCTTCTGTTATAGTACACGCATATCCGATGTGGATATCTGCTCCAGCTTCTTTCATCAAGTATTTGGCTTCTATAGCCCTTATTCTCAAAAATGCTTGGGATTTTCTAGAAATTCCTCCTCCATCAGCCTTGGTTATGACAAAGTATCTACAAAAATTTGATTAGTTTCGGCACAATAACCGTCCACTTTGACACCGTGAACTTTGGCCTCTTGTTGTTTGGCTGTGTGTGTAATATTAATTTGTCTTTGATGCTCCTCCCAAACGAATCACTGAACAGCAATTTTTGATTGACTGTCGCGCCAGCTGTAACCACCTTTGGGGATATTTCGCCCTAGGCAGATTATTACCATTTATACAAAATATTATAATTTATTATACTTAAGCTTTTCCATCGTTTTTTCTTTGTTATTCATCCTCAAAAACTCTTTATGCTTAAGACCCATGAAACGTTGAGGTTATATGAGAATATTTTACTGGTTTATATGAAAAATACTTCGGCGCAACTTATGATTTATAATTAGTCCGACTGCCACCTTTTCTTTCACAGTTCTACCACAAGAGTAGGAGGCCTGAAGACATATAAAAATCTTTAGAGCTCTACTGCCACAAACGTAGGAGAACTGAAGACATATAATTTTTGGATGAAGAGGAAAGGTAATTGATCTCAAATAAAACACATACATATAAATAGAATAATTTATTAAAATATAGTCCTCAATTTACAGAGTTTGTATAAACAGAGGTTATAGAATACAAAGGTATGTTAAATATTACTATGTATATACAGGGGTCCTCAATTTTACTGAGGTTGATACAAAGGCATAGTAAAATATATGATTAAATATAAGGTGTATATTGAAATATATGATTAAATGCAGAGTATATACAGTAAAAACATAGCTTTACAAATTATTTAGAGGTGTACATGTTTTGAAATTACAAGAGTGATAAAATAATAGACACCTACAGGCCTCACCTATATTTTTAACTTTTTATATCCGTAGGGGGTGGAGCTATGGTCGTCGAAAAATTTTCTCTTTGTAGAATTTGGACGATAAATCTTAGTCTCAACCTGTGTGATGACTTCATGCTCTTTCGTCCTACGGATATTTTTGGAGGTAATGTATACAGGGTCTACAGGTGTTAGGACCATCTCCTTTATGCTCTCAAAATTTAACAGCTGAGATGCCGAGTAATTTAAAGAGATGCCCTTGACTTTACATACAAGGTGATCTGTCTGGTCGTTAGTAGAGAACACCTTATATGCATAATTTTTCGGCCCTCCGGACACAAACTCCGTAATGTAGGAGCCTGGACCGTAACACTCGAGTTCGTCGGTCATGTCGCCGATAAACTCTCCGGTAGGGACATCGTATTCACCGGACTTAGACACATATATGACAGAGTCTGTGTCGTAATACAAAACACGGTCGCCCAGCTGCTCCAGGTAGCTGTAAAGTTTAAGGCGTGCTTGGGTTGTAACATAACCCGCAATTACGACGTTGACAGTAGATAGTGGGTCGGCGGCCTCCTCTTTATGTCCCCAGCTAACAACGAGCGTATCCTCATTTATCGGTAGCACCGAGTTAACATGTATACTGGGGTTTGACAGCATGCCAAAGAATTCTTCGGGGGTGCGGACTATGGCTGTCTTGGGTTGGTTCTCTCTCTGACCAAGTTTACCCCAAAATGAATTTAAAATTAATTTAGCCAAAGAGCGGAGGCCGGGGTTTTCGACAATTTCAACAAATTCCAATTTAACGACCTCGCGCTCCAGAAACTCTTCGATGTATCTGTCTTTTTGTTCTTTTGCGGGGCAGTTTTTAGGCCAGCCGGAAGCTTGCTGTTTAACTTTGATGAACTTATTCATCATAGCGGTAAATAAACCAGCAACATTTGTCATCTTGTCGTACTGCTCTACGGTATATCTCCAAATTTCATATATTTCCTTTATTTCATATCCCTTTTCAACAGCTTTTAGCACTTCGTCAATGACCCACGAACCGACAAGAGCTCTCTCTTCTTCTATGTGATTGCAGCCAGATTGATTCATTGTCTGACCGCAAGTACGACAAAGGACAAACATAAGTTTTTCATTAATCTTGACTGGCAGCACAGGGTGGTAAAGGTTTTGTGGGGGAAGAATTTTGCACTTTATTACCCCATCGATGTTGGTGATATCCTTGGGGCATTTCTCGCCCACAAAAACATCGGGATGCCCGACAGGGAACTTGCCATATTTACAGGCCCAGGGGTAAAGGCTGCAAACATCCATATACTTAATTTTCTCTCCAGGCTGACACTTATAATATTCAGAAGTATTTCCCGTGCGCCCTCCGTAGAAGGCATCCCTAGGGTTGAGAGGAGATTGAGATAGCAGTGGATGTCCTTCGGTATTTTCCCCAATTTCTTTATTTTGAATTATTTGCTTCCGAAAACCACATTCCCACATTTCTGTGACCTCGTAGCCTAGCTCTCGAAGTCTTTCTGTTTTGGCTACCGTGGCCTCGTGACGGGAATTTAATGTAGCAGAAGGGTCGTCGTGCATAGGTTCATCACGCCCATGTTTAAAGCAACTAGTACATCCGTGATAATAGCACCCGTGGAACTCGAACACCTGCTTGGTTTCAGGGCAGAACCCGTCCACTTTAACACCCTGCACTCTGGCTTCTTGTTGTTTAGCAGCATGTTGTATGTTAATGTCTCTGCAATGTTCTTCCCATATCAACCACTGTATGGCTATCCTTGATTGGTTATCTCGCCATCTGTAACCACCTTTTGGTATGATGCCTATGGTGTTTGGTTTGAGGAAGTTACGACGAAACACCTTATTACATGCCGACGCTATTGTGCAGGCCTCTGTGAAGGGGCAAACACTACCTGTCTCCAACAGTTGTTGTCGGAATTTGAGGCAAGCCGCGGTGAGAATTTCCACGTCCGATATACAATAGTCGACTAAATCGCGCTGCATGTCAAATTCGTCGTTTCTGTGCACCTCGTACCACCTGAGGAAGGTTTCTCTAGCATCCGGCTTCATGTTATCAGGATCATAGAATTCTACAGCCGGTAGGGGCCCCACATAGTTGGCGTTTTCCTCTGTGTTGAAGAGGTGGGGGAAGTAACCCTTTTTGAAATTATCTCCCAGTCCGAAGGCTTTAGGTAGCTTGGAAAGCGCCATGGGGAAGTAGTTGAGGGAATCCAGGAATTTAACATTCCCCACGGCCATCATAAGAATTTTCGTTCCGCGCATGATAGGTTCAGGCTTCAAGTCTGTTTTTGTCAGAATGTAATTCAGACAGAACTGATGGTCGAAAGCCTGGCCGTTGTGGGCGACAACTACAATCTGTTTGAATTTTTTCCTCATGGTTAGGAGGTGGTGCATGAACGGGGATATGGGATCGTCACATTTGAGGATTTGCACTCTCAGGCCGCATTTCTTACACACGCAAACGGCTGTCTCTATGCATTCGTCGCAGCACTGCTTGAACACACATAGGTTAGGCTCGTGTACTAGAGACCCATCTTCAGTCTGTTTCTCCTGTCTGGTCTCCAAGTCGTAGAAAACAAATAAAGTGTCCTTAATCTTGGGCTTTCCTGTGTCCGGTTGGATGTAGCAGAGGTGGTCTGCAGGCATGTGGCTGTTGCATATTTTGCAGTACACCTCGCCACAAGTGTGCTTTCTGCTGCTTTGTACCACTTTGTAGCACTGTTCGCACCTTCTAATCTTTGCGCAGACAGTGCTCTTATCCATAGACTCAGGCTTCCTATGATTGTCATAACACCCCTGGCCTCTGAACGACCTTTTGCAGTCCGGGCATGTAACTTTCTGAATCTGTGGACATGCTGGGCTCTGCTGGCAACTGGCGCACTTACCCCCACATCTATGCTCGTTCTTGTGGTCATATGGGGCATGACACTCTTCACAGAAGTAACTACAGCAGAAGGCAGCTGTGAGGGACGTTATTACGTTAAAGTGCCCCTTGTGATATAGCAGATTGAGGGCTGGGCCTCCTGTGGAGCCTTTGAAGATGGTATCGCGTCCCTTGCTCCCATAATTGTAAACCACAATTTTATAGTTGTCTAAGTGTTCTTGGAACTTCTGTAGTTCGGGGATACCGCAACCATCTTCCGGAATAACAACACCCGATTCGTCCTTAAGCTTTAGAGCTCGTTGCGTTTGTATTTTTCCAGTGTCTTTACGTACTTTAGTTTGCTCAGGGTCTTTATTTACACATGCTGCTGCTACGACGAGGGCGCGTGGCAGACACATATTGTCCTTGTTATTTATAACTATGATGCCCCGTCTCATGCCACATTCCTCTTCAAAGGTGTTGTAGCGGCGACCCTTTCCTTTCCCCGCTGGCATCTTCACAGAGGTCACACCAAGGCAAAAAGTCTCTGTGTTGAGGCCGACGGAGTTGGATTGGTAGACGCTAGCGATAACGCCCCAGACATCATCGTAGGTTATCTCCTCCACGGGCCTGAAGCGAACCCAGCCTTCTCCGCGTTTAAAATCTTTGGAACAGAAGGAGAACCCTACTTTGTCCCTTGCTGCAAGACCTTCGGTACCCTTCTGGATTATTTCGTTGATGCCCTCTCGCACCCAGCTTATTGGCTCCACACCAGCCGGCACAGGCCTCAATTTAAATTCCAATGTCCGTCCCTGGATATTGAAACGGCGCACCTTCTTCACAAAATCTCTAACGATAACAATCTTTTCCATTTTTATCAGGAGACAACTGACTCGCTCAATGAATGTCGAAAGATTGACTAGCCGGTCGTGGTACTTGGAGTTTTAATGAGATGTAACCTGAAAATGTCACGAGATTTTTCCGAGAATTTAGAGACAACTCGCTTTTAACTGTCTAGGAGGTGAGAGCATTAGCGCCGAGAAAAATCAGTTCTTTGTATTAAAACACTTACGGTATTTCTGCTTTGAACAAAGAAACACACAGTTTTTCCCGGGTTCTGAAGAAAGATAAAAATAAAACAAGCTGAATGACCTCCTAGACAGTACACGGAAAAACGTATTACTCAGACCGAGAGCTTTAATATGTAACACGATTTGGATTAAAAAAACTCACCTTTACACTGTACAGATAATAAACTTTTTAGATAAAATTAAACTTTTAGAAGAATAAACTTTAGATAATTTTATTGTTGTGATAACTGGTAATCAATGAACTAATAAATCGTTATCCATCCGACTCAATTTATAATATGGCTAGCGATAAGAACTCTGCGAGGGCCCCTAAGCAGAGCGGATCTGTGCTAGTTTTCCATATAATCCTGTGTTAATTTGTCTATTTCATACCGCCTGAAACATTTTCCCATTTAAATGCATGCAAATCGACGAACAGGTGTTATCAGACTATATTCCCGTGGTTGTCCATCCGTCTCAATTTCCGGTTGGTGATAAGAACTCTGCAAGGGCCCCCTAAGCAGAGCGAATCTGTGCTAGTTTTCCATATGATCATGTGTTAATTTGTCTATTTTATACCGCCTGAAACATTTTCCCATTTAAATACATGTAAATCGACGCACAGCTGTTATCAGGTTAAATTTCGACAGCGTTGGCAGATAACGGAATCCGCAGTATTGTGCAATATTTTTATAAATATCGCTAATATTGTTTTTTTCTTTTGTTATAGCACGAGTCCACCCATGCCACAGACATCTCCAACAGAAGATTGAGATAAAAATGTATTTTAAATAATAAATTGTGGTTTTATGATTTATAATCTAGTGGTGAGTTTATGATTATGTCCCGCCGTTATCACAGTTATTCTAATAGCTGATAATGGTTTATACAATATAGCACTACACGTAAAGCGTCTGCCTACGACAGTTCGAATCTCCCAGCACTCAACAACTTTTTTAATTGCTAATATGGGGCCCGAGGGGAAGGGGTCCTCGAAATGGGTGTCCTCGTAAGGTTAAAATTTTTGAATTTCCCGCGGCGCTCTCTGATTGGTTGATGGTGAAAAGGGGGAGGAGTTAAAAGTGGAAGTGGTGGGGGGTGGCCCAAGTGCCGGTATACCTACTAAAATTACAAATTAAAAAGTTATAGGGGTGATCATTTTCGGTGCAAAACCCTGTACAATTGCTGGTTGAAGTGGGTACTTGGATCGGTCCCTGTATATTACATTACTAGAATAGTACAGCGTGCTAGATCGCGCTTGAGTGGCACAAGGCGACTAACTACCGCCTACCCCTTCTAGGTTTGAGTGCCCGCTCCGACATATGACAATTAATAATATTTCTTAACTAGAAATTTGAGATCTTTAAAATCATTAAAGTTTTTAGGTCTATTGGCATAAACTCTCATTTTAACCCAATAAAAAAAAAATAAGTCTAGTAAGTCATTAACAAGGGTCCTTCAAAAGTCTGAATACAGCCGATTTTTTGAAAATTACACGTTTCGGAACAAAAATGGTTGGAATAAAAGTTTCCCAGTTTTTGTAAATCTACTAGATGATAATATAAAATTTTCAGTAGGCGTTTAGTTTCAAGTTTTACTTTTTAATCTATTTATCCACTCCTTTTATAAACTCATTTAGAAGAAACGTTTGTAATATTTTACATATTTCATTAGTGTATCTGAAAGGTCCAAGCATTTTTTGTTCGCATACCAAGATAGTAAAACAAGATGTTAGTCAAGAGAAATGTCATTCGTTAATTTTTCTTAGTCGCAACTGCATAAAATGTTTTGATATATGTGTTGTCTTTATACGAATGACAAATTGGTTACGATTTTATTTGGATGTTGTGACATTTACGGGGGAGCTATTGTTAGAAATATATTTCCGGAAGACGAAACCTTTATATCTATAAGAATTTCTATAAAAAAGTGGAGATGACATATGAGATATCGTTCGGTAGTTGACACTAGACACACACGTGGTTTTGATATGCCGACAGTCTTATGTTTGTAAGTAAAATGTATCATAATGTAATACAGGGTGTTACTTACATGTTGTAATTAGACTATTTACTGCCATGTAGTAAATATATATTGAAATTTCTAATTCATATGAAATATTAATAATCTATTTTCTCTTCATACGAAACGAGAAGGCTTAACAACTACATCATCAAGAGACGAGCAGAGACATTTTAGTTTAGTTTGATTATGGATTCACAATGACAAGTTCCGTTGTATGTACACTCGTTGGTAACTTGATATCAGAAATAGTGTTTTATATCCACACTATAAGTATTACTCTCAAAAATTAAGAAAACTATCGAATCAACAGGTTCTGATTGTTCCCAATTATCGTACTTAAAACGTGCGCTTTAAAGCTGATATTCTTTCAAAAATGTGGTTACAAATAAAGTGTCCTCTCGTCTAATTGAAGGGTCACTTCGTGTTTAGCTAGTCCTGAAGGAAGGGGATGAAACTAATCCTATTAGTTGCCGCCTCATTGCCATTATTTTCATTCTTTCCAAAGAAATGGAGGTTGTCATTTTAAAACGGAAATTGTTCCGAATCAGTACTCAGCAGGTACATGGAGTGAACGTCAATACCTTTTCCTCCAAATACGTTCAACAGCAGATCTCACATATGTTACGCATAAACAGAACAATATTATTAAGAGATTTGGTTTTAGACATATCAAGACTTCTTAAAAGTCACTATCAGCCTATCAACTTGGATTTGTGGATATTGAGTTTCCTTTCTCACCGCTAACTTCACGTTATGATCCATGGGGTATTGTCAGCGACGCTTTCTAACCCTGGTGTTCCACAAGGATAGCATCATTACCCACTCTACCTCTCCGTTGCATTGAAGACCTAATCACTACACCAAATAATTTTGATAACAATACTCTCCATGCAGAAATTAATGCATCCACAGAGGTTCATTGACCAACCAATTAATTGGGAGCTAAGCAATATTACAGAGTGGGTTGCAAACAATATTAAAATGCAGTATAATATATCCTCCATCGTATCTAATGATTGTTAGAGAAGTTTAAACAATTTTTGAAATAAATATTGAAGGAGTGATGACATATAATTATTAGTAGAGCACATTAAGCATTAAGCAATGCTTGGAAAACCAACTTGTTTTATACTCGGTTTTATATATATATATTTTTTTTAGGTTAAGATTGAAGCATAATAAATAATGGTTGGTAATGCATAGTGATGTTTAAAATAATTGATGGATCACAGGACATTAAGTTAATACTTGCGTATATGAAATATCTGGAGAAGGGACGTAATTTGCACGTGCAACCTGTTTTCCTGAATATGTTTATGAGATACATTAACATTTTAAAAGAGGTAATTATAACTGCTAAGTTTACTACACACGTACGCTGATATTTTTAAACTTATCACCTTAAGATGTTATAAATACAAATTAACTCGTTTATATATGTGTGATAATGAGAAGGTATTTAAAGTTAATAATTCTTGCAAATTGAACGATAATGTGTAAATATCACGCCTGGAATATTGCCTTTGGTAAGCAGTCGCTATTTGCCATGCTTATGTGGGGGTCAGTAGCTGCTCGTTCTTGAAATTAGAATAAAAACGTTGGTGCTATGGGTATTGAACCATTGCTTAATAAATTTAATTTGTTAATATACCTGTTTTTGCTAAAATTCCAAATTTCTCAATAAAATCAGTTTCATTATTATTTCTATATCAGCCATAGTTGTACCATTGACAGCATACAAAAATTATACAAACATTTCGACAATTCTCTTATTCCTATTTTTTATGTATCACTGACGCGTCATACCTACCAAGCATCTATTAAAATTATATTTTTCAAATAGTTCTTTAACGAATATTTCATTGCTGGTTCCTTGAATCATTGATGATAACGGCATACCCTTGCTTACTGCATTTTGATGACCAGCTATGTTCTGTAGTGCTATTTAGAACTTCCTCCAAATTTTTCCAATTCGTTTTTTAATTAATAGATCAATCAAGAATGGGCTGTTCTTTTAACGAGACTAACTCACCTTTATGTATTTTGACGCGCTGAATTCGAAACCAGAATCAGAATCGATCCATCACCCTCCAGTTTTTTATTATTGCGGAATACCAACCATAAATTCGGAAAATTCCTCTGCATGGGGCGCTGCATTAGGTGTAATCGTGAAAACCGATTGGATGCGATTGGAAAACTATGTCTTCACGTATATGGATGCGCCGAATTCGAATCGGAAGTTGAATGTGCTCCATCACCGTTTAGTATTTTTTTCAAAAGCAAGTAACGTCCTGTATTTTCCGAAAATTGCCAAAACTATATGAAGAAGTGAACGATGTTTCTTGCTACGTAAATACGTTCCACTCACTCCTTTTTTCTCTTGTAACAAAGTCTCTTGTCTTCGAATGATCTAGGTACGCAGTGGGTTTCTGTATCTTTTCTATTCATTCTGTTTGTTTCCCTCCTTAGCGTCCAACAGAATTCTATCATCATGTTAATATCCTACCCTCCTTGGTATCGACTCATTTCACTTATATCTGTTGAAATCTTTCCCCTTGTGGTTCGCTGTAGTTTCCGAGGTTTTCGGGAAAGTGGTCAAGGTGAGAGTAAAAAGTGCAATTAGAGATTCATGAACTAACCCAACTGTTTGGAATTTTTCAACAACTAAATCCAGGTAATCCTCACTCTTCTCATTTCCCAAGAAATTCTGAGAGAACTTTTTGAAACTCATCCATACTGCTTTTTCAGTATCATTCATTTTTGTGATAAATTTTTCTTCCCGAAACATGATAGTCGAAAATACACTCTTTTAATTTAGCATCACTTATTTCGGGGAACTTCTCTCCTAAATATTGAAAACAGTCGACATCTTTGGCCAAAGCTTTGACGAACTGTTCCCTGAAGTTAAGTTTCTGTTGGACGCTAAAGAGGGAACCAAGCAGAATGAAAAGAAAAGAAATAGAAAACCGCTGCGTAGATGAATTGAAGACAAGAGAGTTCGTTACAAGAGAAAAAAGAACAAATGGAACATAATTACGTAACAGGAAACAACGTTCACTTCTTCATCTATCTTCATCTCTCTATAAGCACAGAATAACTAAGTTTTGGCAATTTTCAGGAAACATAGGACGTTACCTGCTTTTGAAAAAAAAAATGAAACGATGATGGAGTAATTAAAAAAACTGGTGGGTAATGGAGAAATTTTGACTCCAGATTCAAATTTAGTGCGATAAAATGCATAAAAATAAGTTGGTCTAGTCTGTATTTTTGTGTGCCTCCGTGTAATCAACAATTTTGTTTTTAACATTAGAACCTAGAAAGTACTATTGAGATTTTGCGATGCATCGTTTATATCTGGATTTAGTTTCTTGAATGTATGTCTCAAATTGCTGTAATGAATGAATATTTTCAACTGTTTTAATTGTTTTCCCACAAATATTTCAGATTGTTTACTTTATTTTTCAAATCCTGATTTCAAATTCAATATTTAATTTTTCCTCTACTATTAATTTCAAGTAATATATCAGATAATTCGAAATCAAATATTTTTCAACTCTGGATTTTACTGTATATTGCTTCTAACTTCAGTCTCATATCATAAAGTGTACATTCTGAATTAATGTTATATTGGTGTAGAAGACAAACAATTTGGTCCTTGTTCAGATTATGACTCAGCATCATCATATTTGCGTTTTGTTTTATTCTATAACAGAGTCAGCAATTGCAGATGTAACTTCCATTTATTTAAACACAGATCTGAAGAATTCAAAATATGTTGATTTAATGCAACTTACTTATATATGAAGTTGCACCTATGAAGAGATAAGTCCCTAACATTTCGAAAAAATTAATATCCTTACGACAGTTTTGCGCTATAAGGTTACAATATTCACCACAGTATCTGCGATTTTATTTTTTAGATATTTTACTAGCTCTACTCTACTGTGTGTAAGCACTAGAATCCCTAACCTGCCAATATTTCCAAGGGTTCACTCTTTGTAAGACTAGTTAGATTATCCAGATATTACAATAAACATTGATTGTTTTACTATTAAAAATAATAATTAAAATAATAGAAAACTATAACTTTTGAAAGTATAACTATTATGAATAATGCTAGTACCTACGTAAAATTACTGTTAGTATGAGAAACTAAATAAACAGCTACTTGCTTGAAATGACACTACCGATGCCAGTATAGAAGAAAAACACATTTTGGTAACCTAATTTTGGTTATATTTGATGTTTGTTATTATTACTCTACTTATCCAAAAAATATAGATAGCATAGAGTTCCATTCAACATGGTTGTTAAATAAATAAGTAGAAAACAAACAAATTAGATAAAAACAATGGTGTGATTCACTTTTTTCTTTTAAACCTCAAATGATTTTAAAAAAATTCTGTTGATATCTGTCTTTATAACCATATAAAATTCTGAGGATTATATTAAAAGTCTCTATGTCAGTTGATGATGTAACATAATGTTAATGTAACATTGCATTGAAATATTTATTTTATAAAAATATCTAATATTTGTGGTGTGTTATTTCCAATATCTTTAGAATAAATATAAAACTGTAGACATTAGACACTTAAATAGACTATAAGAAAACAGTTACGTTGTTTACACCACAAAATAATAGAATCACGAGAAATGGTAGCTCCATAAACGCATTAAATGAAATTTTACCCCGTGACCTTAATTGCAACCGCCACTGCGCGCTCGATGACTTCAGTTTTGCGTTGTTTGGCCGCGTAAATCTCATGGTCTCGCGTGCTGAATTCCTCTAAACTATCTGAAAAGTGCGTGGAATTGGCTCGTAAAGAAAAAAACGTCACATTTTCAATACGGGTGGTTGCACCTATTACATTCTATTGTTATGACATTGTTCAGAAAAATATAGCTGACAACTCGTGAGCAGAAATTATGACCCCTATTAAGTCATTTGCTTAATGTGATGAAATTGTCATGTCCCACTTGCACGGAAGGCTGCCTTGTTGTTAATTTGAGCTTTATCAGAGTACATTATCTTTATAAGAAAGCAATACTAATAACTTTTATTAGATTTGCTGACTTGTTAAAACAAGCAGAAAAATCGATATCAATATACCTACCACCAATACAGGGCCAATATATGGTTTATCTAATTTTGTTGATGTGGTAATTCAATTACTCTGAGAATATACTTTAAAATTCATTCTAACGATGTGTCATGTTTTTATATCCATAAGTAGTTGCTTATCATGAGATTTGTTAGTTATTTCAGTAATAAGCATAGTTACTATTTAAAAGAATTCTAACAAAGAAGACGATATCAATAAAAATTATTGAACACGGTGAATGAGGGAGTGTGTTTGTTCATCTCAATAATTCTTAAGATACAAGAGAAAATTTGTGTGCGTCATATGTTTGGAATAGATTTTCGCTGTTACGTAACTTCCAAATTAAATGATGACCATTATTGTTGCGCTTATTTTCTATTCTAGCTTATTATAGCTGTGAAAGAACTTCTTAATAATCTTCAGGGATACTTATTTTTGTAAAACCTTCATGTCTTGATTCTAAGATTTTCATGAAGCTTATGATTTGAGAAAAGTTTCGGGTTCTCTTCCACATTTTGAAATTTTGACATTTCGACCATCCTGTCGTAGACATCTTCTTCTCTTCCACCTTGCTCTTCTTCTTCTTCGCATGAGAGGGACACCACAACAAAATATTCGAAATATCAAAATTTCAGCATATTTCGCTGGAAGAGAAGACGAAAATTCTACAAGCTTTCATGTTGTCAGCGATAACAATTTATCACACCTAATGTATTTCAAGATGTTTTAGAATCATTCAGTTTACTAGCTGAAATATAAATTCTTGTTGGATACATGCGGCGACCTTTCGAGATTCACTCATTTACTTTGCCGGACCCTGTAACATAAGGAACAAAGGAGCATTCAACTTGATCCAACTGAGGAACTTATTTATTAGTGTAATAATCGTATAAAGTCATGTACTTCTACAAGTTTACAGGTAAGAGGATAGTTACATCATTATTTATCTTCCCTACTTTCGTGTTCAACGTTAGTTAATGACATTATAGATTAAAGAATAAGTCAGCATTATTAGATGAGAGTGTCTGGAGAGGAGTGTCAAATGTACAAAGCGTTATTGCTATAAGCACGCGATACAAAACATAAAATTTATAGGAAGTTTTCTTACCGAAGAATACTTCCCGATTTTAATCTCTTTGGCGTAGACTTTGTTAAATGGTAGTAAAATTATTTAAATGGGTGCTTTTGTTTCATCGAACTAGACATGAATTTAAGTACAAACTGAGGGAACAGTGCAGTTAAATTTAGCATGTTATTATATACTTTTTCCTTGCTGCAAATTTATCGCCAAACTTTTAACAACTGTATACTTCAAGTTACTGGCGTCGTTAACTATCACTTTTGTTTTCCTTTTAACAGCAAATACCGTTAAAATATTAAATTAAGCAGAAGCACCCAGAAAAATGATGTCAAAAAATAATTATTCCTATTTATAAATCGGAGAATTATAAAAGCCCTTTTTTATCTCACATGCTTCCTTAATAATTTAACAAAAAAATAATAATCTAGACTATTTTTCCATGTAAATTTATTGACATATTATCAAATAGATTTCGCTAATACTGATCCACTCCAGACAAGACCACCTAGTGTTTAAAAAACTGTATGCAACAAAGTTTTGTCATTTTGCTTAGTCAAGATGTTAATATGTATAATTCTTTAAACCCACAATCACTAAACCTCTCGTGACTCGCCTGAGACGGTAGATTGATTACAATTTCACTGTCAGTTTTTTAGAAATGAAGATATGACAAATCACTTAAAACAACTTTTCCTAAAATTCTCTCCTGATATCAGTATATTGGCATGGAAATGTAATTTGTCTATGAATTTCTGTTTAGAAACAGCCTGAGGAGCATTCATCCTAACGTAATTGTTTCAAAATCTCCCGTAAGGATTAATATAAGAAACCAGATAGTTTAGACCCACCTGATAATTTCTAGCTTCCATGGATTGACTAAGAAGTTACCCACCTTCCTTAACTATAGAATTAGAATGACAACAAAATGCCTAATGGGTAACCAAACTGCTAAAAAAGCTTGCCTGAGGGCACCAACAGAAGAACCATAAGAAAATAATTATTATTTATTAAATCCGTTGGAATCTCTCTAAAATTTTAGTCAATTTGCGTATTATGCAGCTGCTAATCCTATCACATGTATTTGTTTGTACTATTGGTTTGTTACTTTTATTACTTTTACTATTTTATTACTTCTGTTGTTATTATGGCTATCAGCAAAGTATGAGCTAGAAATTAGTGAAATAAAGGAATAGTGGTGATTGATGATATTGGTGGTCAAACTATTCCTTCATCGAAACTCATTTTTGTGAATATCACATATTATGTAGATAAGAAGCTGAAGATCAAGTGATTGGTCTAACATTAAAGCTATTAGATTTCTACGTGCGATACCTGTGTTTTTAGAACTGAAGAACGTGTAACTGACTCTGACTACGAAATTTCTTAGAAATATAATTTTTTGTAAGACTTATAAAGTAGGGGGTTGAGTGTATTAGAAGCTTGAACAGAAGGCCTCCATGTTGTCGATTAAAGCCTTTGAGAAATATCTTGCACAACCCTGCACAGTTGTGTGGTGACCACTTCAGAAGCCGAACTGATTTGGTAAAATTATCTGTTTTTTTATCGTCAAAACGGTACAAGGACTATTTTCTTTGCTAATTTTGCTAGGCAATTATACAGGGATATAAGCCTGTATCTATTTGAGCTGGCAGCGTCTTTGTTCGGCTTCTTTATTGACATCATATAGCTTCCTTTCACTGTGCTGGAAAGTGCAGCAATCTTATGATTAGGATAGGATAGTCGAGTCTTTGATGGGTCAGGTTTTTCACGACAATATTGAATATAGAGTCAGGACCAGTTGCTCTAGAGATGGTAATTTATTTTATAATTTGTCTAAGATCAATAGCGTAAGTCAGTTTGAAGTAATTGCGGGGAGGGATAGGATGTCTGTCTGTCGGGGATGGCGTCCATTGTGTTAGTTAATGTTCTGTAAAAGTTGTCTGATTTTTTGGGATGTACTGCCGATAAATGTAAGGCTAAGGACTCCGTTTTCTCACGGACCTAGATAAGAGCGGTGTACGTTGTTTACGATTAGTGTTTGGACTGGGTCGTAGGACTTTCGTAATAGTTTGGACATTTACCAGATAGTATTCCCACTACTGGGAAACCCTCGTATCCTGCCCACCCACGTTAGTATCAGTAACGTCCACCTCAAAATAAAATAATCCTAACAAACTAATATTCTGTGCCCACCACTGCCACTATTCCAATTTTGTAGAAGACTAATTACGATAGAGATACGTAGTCTTGGTTTGTACTAAAGATTCCCCTTAGGTCGTGGTCTGTATTTGGAATGATCTGTTACCTACCTAATCATGTTTCTAGATCTTGTATTTTTTTAAGATTTAAAATTTAGATAGTAAACATTTCATTCTACAACAGATATTGACGGTGAAATATTGTCTTTAATAAAGTACCATTTATTAAATAAAACGAAGATAAAACTTCAGCCAACTAATTTATTGGCAACTAATTAATTACCGTTCGCTCAGTTTGAGTATCTTAATTGAATTTTATGTACTTTGAACATGTTGTGCCGTATTAAGCCCAAAATTTAGGAAATAGAATTCCAGGATAATCCAGACGTATTTCGATTCTAAAGCTTTCGTGGGGATGATGAGTTGTAGAAGAATTTTTTGGTTATCTTCTACGTCAAGTATTTTGAATTCTTCTCGATCATTTTGTCACGGCCTTCTTCTAAAGAATTTTTTTTACCGGGAGTAAGAGAGATTACTTCCACTATATATGGACATTGGATGTCTGTATTTTCGTATAAAAAAAGACAAAGAAAAAAAAATATTAAAAATAAAGAGACCCATATTTTTCGTTTTGCGGAAATCTAATTTTAAGGGGAGCATAATATGATTCTTTAATATAGAGTATGTTATTTTTTTAATTCTTCGAAAAATACTAAACTTGAATTAATTTTATATGTATTCAAAATAATGTGTAAAATATTTCCACTCCCAGTTTTGCCCTTTTTAATAGGGAGAATTTTCTCCTAATTTTTTTCTCTTAGGGTGCGCCTTTTTCAGCAAAACCATCGCATTGTCTCGCCTAAAGTATTTGGACAGTTATACTTTCATAGTTATCTCTAAAAAATTAACTTTTCATAATTCCTCTTATTTGTCTCTCACAATATTTGGTGGTCGTTTATAATTCGTCCTACCAAAATAGTTAAGGCAAAATAAAGTATACTTCGGATTGCCACGAGAACCGGCCTAGGCTTATAGCTCTTTTGTTTATGAACCAACATTTTTGAAATTCGGAACGTGTATATAAGACTTATTTTCCAATTTAGTGACGTTTCGACGGAAATCAAATTCGATTTTTTTCATTGGAGCACCTCCGAGAGCACCTTGTATAATTTATTATTTTTCGAATCTACGGAACAAATTCTATCTGATCACGTTGCAAAATTTGCATCTCGATTTGCATTCTTTCCAAAAATAATTTAAACATTTTTAATTTGATTCTTCAATCTAGAAGGCTGTGACTTGGGAAAAATGTACCTATCTCCATTCTGTGATTCACACAATTCTTAGTAGTAAGTTGATATTAAGTTTATTGTGGACCGATAAATTTTAAAGTGTTGGTTTTTGACAAAACTGTAAAATTTTTTATGAAACGTGTATGGACCATCCAGAACATTAGATAGAACATTTTATTTCGAATACAACCCATTTAACATTAAAAAATTAAATAATTCAAAAATTTTAAAATTATTTTTGAAAAAAAATAATATTTCGCAACGTAATCAGATAGAATTTGGTCTGTAGATTCCAAAAATAATAATATATACAGTGTTCTATTTAAAAAATCAAATTTGATATTTTTTTGCGTCGAAACCGGAAGGCGGCCATTTTGAAAGTAGATACACGTCACTAAATTGGAAAATTTTATGTACATTTTCCAAATTTTAAAATATGTTGTTGGTTCATAAACAAAGGACGGGCCGGTTCTCGTGGCCACCCGGTATAGTCTTTTTCTCTTTTTTGACCGTTAATAATTTAATAATTAATTTGATATGCAGATTCCCAGGATCTCCAGTTATATGTACAGGGTGTTAAGAAAAAGTAGGTCATGCCTTTAACCACAGATTCTTTGGGCGAAAATAATGTGACTTTTACAATGTGATTTTTTATTTTGGAGCGTAGTTTTTTTTATACAGGGTGTTAAAGTTTACATTTTGAAAATTATTTTTATTAATAATTCTGTTACTGTTTAAGATTTTTACCCGAATTTTTGCACAGACATCTTATACAGATACACTTTTTGTGTAATTTTGGTCAAAAAAGTCAAAGCGCAAACGGGAAAAAGGGGGGTTGTGTTACCCATTAACCCCCCCAACTTTTTCATGCGTACGCCTATGGTTTCTAGATATTTATTTTTAGATTAAACACTTATTTCCCCAATTTTTTTTTACTCCTACAAAATTTTGATTTATGACTTGATTAACGAGATATTCCAGTAAATTCAGAATCATTTTCAATATTTCAGTTTCGGAATTTATTGTTTTTACTATAGTTGATCGTAGTAATCCTGGGTTTTCTTTAAATCGACTACTTTTAGACAAAAAATGCGAGAGACTTTTTTTGTTGTGCATAGTCAGAAAAGTTCAATAAAATAAAAATCTTTAAAAAAAAAACAAAACTTGTAAGTGGATTACACGTAGTAAAATACCCCTCGTATTAATATCACACACCTGAAGTTATTAAAATATCTCGCTAATCAAGTCCTAAATCAAAATTTTGTGGGAGTAAAAAAAATTGGGGAAATAAATAATATAATATAATAATAAAAAAATTGGGGAAATAAATAAATAATAAAATAATCTAAAAATAAATATCTAGAGACCATTGGCGTACGCATGAAAAAGTTGGGGGGGTTAATGGGTAACACAACCCCCCTTTTTCCCGTTTGCGCTTTGACTTTTTTGACCAAAATTACACAAAAAGTGTATCTGTATAAGATGAAAGTCTGTGCAAAAATTCGGGTAAAAATCTTAAACAGTAACAGAATTATTAATAAAAATAATTTTCAAAATGTAAACTTTAACACCCTGTATAAAAAAAACTACGCTCCAAAATAAAAAATCACATTATAAAAGTCACATTATTTTCGCCCAAAGAATCTGTGGTTAAAGGCATGACCTACTTTTTCTTAACGACCGGGAATCGAACCTGGGACTTTTGGGTCAGAGGCAGGTACGCTACAATCTCGACCATCAGTCATATAAATCTTTAAAACTTTTAATGAATTAGCTTATAGATAGATCTTATTCACGAACAGTGTTATAAATATTCTAGGGCGATTGTAAGAAGATATATAAAAAAAATTTCCAGAAGAAAAATGCCCTCAAGAGATATATTTGTCTAACTAGCAATTTATTTAGACATTATTTCATTAAAAGCAAAAAATTATAGAGGACGAAATCATATCACTCGCAATCCTGTTACCAACGAAATAATTTTGCAGAGAATTGAAGAAGACAAGGGGTATTAGTATCTTAGAAAACACTTCATAATCAAGCGTTCAGTGGGTAATACATGAGCAACAACTTCAGTTTTTCATGTTACACCAGTACAAAAGTTACTTCCCGAAGAATGTGTATAAAAAAATATTAGATCTTTGTAATTGGAATATTGAGCAATATTGACAAGATCCTTTATTTATAAGAAAATCTTAAAAAAGTACTTATTCATCACGAAAAAAGTTACGATAAAAAACAAAGTGAATCTTTGTACAAGTGACGCCCCATATTTAAAGAGGCAAAACTTCTCATATGACCCTTTATAAACTATATTTCAATAAAATAAAAAAATACGAGTCCCTTTGTTTTTGATGCTTTATGTGCTGTATCATTTTGGCATTTTAAATTATCCTGTATATTATTCTGTTTGGGGAAACGTGCTACATTTTGTACGAGCAATTATCCATAATATAGTTAAAAATGTTTTGTAATCGAAAACCACCATGCAATTTAGATATGAAAAATAGAGAGAAAAATAAATTCATATCACCTACCTAACCATTATATTTAGTGCATCAAACATTCATAAAGTTAACAGTCTCATAAAATAGATATTACTCACATAGCGAAACAAAAGGGCGCCTTAAGGTTGAGTCTGTATTTATTGACTATAATTTTGTTTTATTACCGGGGAGTCTTTATATCACTTCCTCCACCATCTTGAAACAATAGAAAAGGGTCGTGTTTGAGTTAATAGTTTCTCATAAAAATAGATATTAATTTCGCTCATATATTCATTCAGAAAGATTATATGGTTTTGTGATCAATATTTAATTCTTACCACACGGTGACTGGGTTTCTGGTGAAAATCGATCCCTCAGACTTACCTGAAAACAAAAAACTATTTAAGGGCCAAATTAAAACATAGTGTTAATTAAAATATTATAAATTTCTAAAGAATTACTTATTCAACGTTGTACGGGGTTCAGAATGTGTGAGGATGATCATGGCTTTTATTTAAATTCGATTGATGGGCATAATGTCTACATTCCCAGCATTTTTGTAGAATCAATATTCAAGAATCAAGAATAATAAAGAGAAAAATCAGCACTTTTTATTATTACAATTATTAATTTCGTATAATACTGACATTTATGTGTCATTTTCGATATAAACTTAAAAGTATTTGCTACGAATAAATGTGTTTGCTATTCGTATTTGCTATTTATTTATGCTCTTTACCTTTCTTGAACTTATATTTAACGAAAAAACTAAATATGAAAATAAAACGCATAAGTTTTAACGCTACATGCTCATCTTTCAATTGGATCATTCATTTAAACAATACAAATTATTACTATTATTGTCTTTAAAAATACCATGAGCTACATACACCATTGGGTAGTTAAGCTTTACTACGCATTATCATCCAACGATCGACAGCAACTTTTTCAATTAAGTATTTATGGTTGCCCATAAATTTGTAATTAAGAAGCAATTTATTGCTATCTCCCAATTTAGGCGGTGAAAGTTTTATTGCAAGTCCCACTATACAGCATACAAAATTGCAAAGAAAATCATAATCCCGTAAACTACGCCAAAGCACTTAGAGTAAATCACCTCTGTTAATTCCGGAAACAAAAATTTTAACGTACCGGAGATAAATTATAAATTACTAATTATCAAAATAATTACAGTCAATAATTAAACATTAAAACTCGAGCAACTAATTATCGAGGAATGAAAACAAACGATACAATTCGATGAATGCAATATGAAAACAATTAAAACATTAATCTTAATTTTAACAACCATTAACCGGATAATTTCCATTTGGAATATACGAGGTTTCAAAAGCCCGCAGTATCATAAGCTCGTTATCAAATTATTTTGAGTCTAAAACATTTCAGTTTCAGCATTATAGCTTTCATCCGATGTTTTCGCGCTACTTAATTCGTACATGAGCTAGTCTTGAGTTGAATAATAAAGGCCCACAAGAGATCTGTTCCAACTGAACTAAAGATAGGGCCGCGAAGGACTCATAAACATTTCTGCGTAGCACTTGAGGCGTTAACATGTTTCCTGGATTTCCACAATAGTATTAAGAAGGTAGCAGTATTGAACGCATAATTTAAAAAGTATTTTTATATAGAAGTGTTTTTAAGTAGCTGCTTTTACGGCGGAGGATGACAAGTTAAATAGAGGATTTGGAGAGTTAGAAAAGATAAAAATATGTTTGATTTTGAAGGGATGATTTCATATATATTTTAAATTAGAAAAATTGACGGGAATGATAATGATAGCTAGACAAACTGGTCTATAACTGAAAATGATTGTGGAATATGCAGAGCGAGCAAGAATTAAAGTGTCCCATAATTTTTTTTAATGGAATATCTGTATATATTTTGGAGTTTCTTTCCACGCCGATATTATTACTCTCTCAACCACTAGAACGTAATGAATTTTGTTGCAGAAATAATGACATGACGGGATCTTCATGGTTTAAAAAATATGGTATATACTGTCATGTGAGTTTAAATGATCCAGTACTCAAAGAATCTTTGAGTTTTCAGTCTGCCATTTCAGACAGTAACGCACGTTTATTAAAAACAGGACTCTAATAAAGTTTAATAATATAAACTCATTTTAAACTTTTACCCATTCTTTTGTATCTGCAATTACTTTGTTGCAATTTAATGAAATCATAACGTAACATTAAATTTGACTGGTAACTGTAAATTGCAGTCATAATGCGGTATATTTAATTTCCGATTTCAAAGTTTTATTACATGAAATGCTTCTCCGAATAAATTGTTATTATATTGTCCTTTATTGAATTTTGTGACAGCAAGAAATGCGAAAGCAAAAATTAGTAATCTCATGTCACATTATATGACAGTGCGTCATCACAACATACAATATTCAAAACAATAGGCCGTTTCATGAGCATATACGCATCGTTGCGAGTCATCAGCGGTTGTTATAATTGAAGATTAAGCCCTTTTGGCATATGGACTAACTCGGCAGCGAGGATTAAATGATTAGCGAGCGAGGCTAGGGCGGACGTAACCAATCATTAATATTTTCGCAAAAGGGAAGAGCACGCTCAGTTTAGTTATTAATTTGTTTTCATTATTAAAGTGTCTAAATTAAAATGTCCGATTTAATTTAATTATATAGATATCCGCCGTTTAATACGATAGAAACTAATTAAATATTTAAAATGACAGTAACGAATTATCAATATTAAGTTGCTAATTTGACACCTGTAAATTTTCTTTGATCTAAGTCTTTTGGTAATCAATAAAACCTAGAATCTTATTGAATTAACGTGTTAAAGGAATTAATTTATTAGAGATAAAATGGGACAGCGTTATTACTGACGTCGTACAAGAATGGTACTAATAATAATTTGAACAAATTTAATTTGAACAACCATAATTTTGATCAAATTTAATGTATGACTTTTTGATCCATAGTCCGATTTTATTTAATTTTTTTTTTAAATGTAGATATACAGGGTGTTCTGAAAAACACTAGCATAAATTCAGGGACTAATAGAATTTCAAATAATATTACAATTTGTTTCTATGAACCATGGGCGTATCTTTTTCCGTTTTCAAGATACAGGGCGTTGAAAATAATTTTCCTTAAATTTTAATTTTCTGTTAGTAATAATTAGTTATTCTTTTTTTCAATTGTATTCAGTATGTGTTAAACTTTTCCAGAAATAAACTAACTATTACTTTTTATCATTACCATTGAAATAATAACTTTGATTTTGAGTTTTATTAATGAAACTAATAGTAATAACAACTAGGTGCCAAAGCCTACTTGAAATAAAAACCAACAATTTGGGATACCAGCTGCTTGACTTTGGTGCACTATGCCTGTTTTTTCTCGAAAACGGGCAAATTTTAGCACTACTTACAAGAGCACCTTTTTTGTTTAGAATAAAATTTGCCATAACAGCAAGTGACAAAAAGGGCAAAAAGATTAATCTCAAAAAAGTTAGGACCTAAAATGTTCCCATGGAGTACTGTACTGAACGCCCTGTATGATATAGCCAAAAACTAATAACACCAGAGCATTTAGCATCACCAGAAACCCCACATAGCAAAATTTCAGCTCATTTGGTCGAATTTTGTGGAAGATAGGACCGAAACTAGATTTTTAAAAATTATTTTTAACACCCTGTATCTTGAAAACGGAAAAGATACGCCAATGGTTCATAGGAACAAATTGTAATATTTTTTGAAATTCTATTAGGTCCTGAATTTATGCTAGTGTTTTTCAGAACACCCTGTATATTTTAATTAATTTTATTAAATTTTCGAAAAGATAGTTTACATGTTGAAATATACAGGAAAATGAAAAAGTATGTGTTTATTTGTAATACCCTGTAGAGTGATTTTACACAATCTAAACTCCACTGAATATGCTCTTCTACAGATACTGATTAATTCTTTACAGGTTGCTTTTTTATTCTTTCAGATATCTTTCTCGGTTCAAAAGGTATGAATTTTCGAAAAAAAAAGACAATCCACTTTTTGCAACAATAATTGAAAAGATTCTTGTTTTTTTGGAATGTTTAGGTTTCCTTAGAAACTCATTCTGCATTTGGAAAACAGTTTTATCTGACATTTCGAGCTTTTAAAACGTTTGGGCAGTGATTTCAGAATTTACTAGTATCATTTACAAAATTTTAAACGATTAAGATCACTTATTAAAATCAAGATTAACTTATGATACGTACTTAGCAAATGTTCAATCGTCTATTAACGCCGATTCTAGATATTTTTGGTCTTTCATCCATTCGAGCAACAGCAACAGTCCAGGATACCTGATAAAATGACTTTTGAAGATTGTGAGTATAAATATGAACAAGCAATTTTATTGTTAATGTTTTTGATACATTTTTAGTAATGTGTTCTCGAAACCGGATGTTCTTGAAATTGAATCTAAAGAGAACGAGAGTATTTTCAACAACTGTGATATTTTAAATATAGTGTGGAAAAAGTCTGGAAAACCTGAAATATCCCGCAAATTACGTATTTCTCGAAAAAACGCTCGAAGGGATCAAAGGTATTTTAAATTTGTCGTCTTTGAAATACTTTAATTCTATGTACAGTGGTATACATTGAAGAGGCCAAAGAGGGCGCCTTTGTTTAAATAACAACCCCTATTTTTTGTTCAATATAATGGACGAGCACATTTTTCTGAGTATTGCAGTATAAAAATTTTAATATGTTATACATTAACAAAGTTTTGAAAAAAAATGCAAATAAAGTTTTAATTGTGAAGATTGATTTATTTTAATATTGTATAGAAGGCATTGAAACAATTTATTTAATGTCAGTGACGTCAATTTTGCTGTCGAAAAATTTTATGTTTTTGAACACCTTATTAATCAATGTATTTATTTTGTTTAATTTTATTTATAAATATGTTTTATACAATGGATAGCGTTCGGCTGTCTTTATAGCTACTTCTGGAATTCCTCAGGGGTCCAATCTTTCTATTTTTTATCAATGATTTGTGTCATCAAAATAATAGTAATAAACTGTTATTTGCTGATGATCTTAAAATATTTAGTAATATTAATTCTGAATTGGACTGTGAAAGCTTACAAGAGGAACTCAATAACTTACAAGATTGGTGCATATTAAGTAAACTTCATTTAAATGTTGGCAAATGCAAAGTTTTATCCACTACTAATTATAATTATAATATTAATGGTATTATTTTATCTAAATGTATAGATACCAAAGATTTAGGCGTAGTTTTTGATTCTCAACTTTCATTTAATCAACATTTAAAAATATCAGAAGCCATGAAAATTTTTGGCTTTATAATAAGAAAGTGTAAAAATTTTAATAATTCTTTATATTTTTCAATTGTGTGATCCAAACTTGAATATGGTTCTTTAATCTGGAATCCTATATATGATTATCAAAGAAATGTTCTGGAGAAAATTCAAAGAAAATTTTTTAAATTTTTATCCTTGAACATTCATGGTGCTTATCCTGTTAGAGGAATTGAGCATAGTATCCTCCTTGAACGATTTAATTATAGCTCATTAGAATTAAGACGCAAATGTGCAATATCATTTTTATATAAAATAATATAGTACACGCTGAAATTGACGGCACAGAAATACTCGCTCAATTATAATTCCTCATGTCTAGATTAGATTCGAGACAACATATTATATTTTATTGCAATAGTTCATGAACCAATATGCAGCTGAAGTCGCCTATTGCAAATATGTGTATCAATTTCAATCAAATAAGTAATTTCTGTGATATTAATGTAATAAAAGGCAAATTATAAAATATAGCTGTGAATCACTTATAGTAAGTAATACAGTACATACTGGAAATTTATTTCGGACACTGTTTTGTTTTGTTTATATCATTTTATCTTTATATATCATTTTCTTTTTTGAGTATTTGTCACGATTATTTTATACTTATCCTGTAATTGGGGTTAACCTGTTGGACAAATAAAGTTATTATTATTGTTATCATCCGAAGATTCAGCTAGAGCCGTTGCTCTTTATGCTATTGGTTATTTCTATGGATAAGTGGCGGATATGCTAGGTTTTACAAAATCCAGCGTGGAAAGAGCCGTGGCAAGGTTTCGTGAGACTGGGAGTTATGGTAGAAGACCTGGATTTGGAAAAAATTGTGCTACTTCTGCCCTTAATGATCGCTTTATTCAGTTTTAAGAGCTCGGCATACCAGTGCAGTAGAGATAAGAAATGAACTCCAAAGAGTTCGTGCAGTTGATGTAAATGAAATAACAGTAAGAAGTAAGACTAATGAAGCCAATTTACGTTTCGGAAGACCGGCAACTGGACCTGAGCTCCTCAGACAACATCGAGTAAATAGATTTCTCTTTTCGCAAAAAAACCAATTGTGATTCCGTTACCCAAAGTCTCTAAAACTACTACTGGGTTCAAACCTCAAGCACTGAAAAAGGAAACAGATTGAGTTTCGAAGACGTCTGTAAAATATAATTTTTATTCAATTTACGTTTCATGTAAAAAAACAAGCATTAACTGTTTCTTTGACGCAAAGCCACAGACGCAGACGTTATTTTTTAAACCAAGTATTTTTTTAAATTATCTGAAATTTCAAAATATTCAATATATATCTTAAAGAAGAAAAGAAATCTAGTTGTATGTTTACCATTGTCTTATATTTTCTTATATTCTCAAAATTCTCTTCTTCCTCATCAATAATATCATTATTGATGAAGAATAGGATTCTGATATTATCATCTAATGAAAAGGAAGACTCTCCCCTGTCATTGTCTTTCCTACCATCTGAAGCCGAGAATGTCCGGAGATTTCCTCAGCTTCTGCCGTTGTTCTTCTACCCCATATTTTATTTTATGCATTTATCTCCCATTCACTAGTGTATACATATGTAATCTGTTGACCAATTCTGCCAAACTCTGAGCGTTCGTAGTAATGATTTAAATTATTTGTATTATCCCTAGCCTTAGCAACAAAACTTCCTAGGCGATCTATATTATTCATATGGTTTTGAAGTGAACTATAATCTGACAAATCAAGAAAATTATCAGTAAGCAATAAAATAAGCATTTTGACCTCAGCTTTGATCGATTTAAACACCTCCAGCATGTCCCAGTAACCAACCCCATAACACAGCATTCATATTTATTAGTTTTATACAAATTTCATACACGGCACTTGCGGTTCAACTCGACGCAACTCAAACTTTATACATCCATTTTATCAAAGGTTACTGGTTGCACAGTTCCAGGCTAATATAAAAGTTGTAAATTTAAAGTGTATCCCCTATAATGTCTGCCATTTGGTGAGCAGTAAACTTGGTACTCTGCGGACACCGAGGAGTGTCCTGAGGCGACCGATGATATCGGACCCCAGACACGATCCCGTTAAAGTGCTTCAGCCCCATGCTTTCACCTTTTGCCCCCGGCTAGAAATTAAATGCTTCCCTGTAGCGCGCTGATTGCTGAACCTACATCGAGACACAATCATATACCAATAAAATATATACACTCTGCCATGCTTTAGAGCGCCACGTTGCTAAAATATGTGTATTTCCGGGTGGTGCATTTTTAGACGGCGCGGCGGTAATAGTGTCCTCGGGAAAAATAACTCACGAATCATTTTCCGGGTGATTGTAGCCTAGCAGGAATATTGGAGTTCGATGGGTGAAAATATCAAACAGACTACAGTGGCGGTTTTATATTAACGTGTGTGATTCTTGTTCATTAAATTCCCGCCAGCAATACATAAAGGAATAACAGGAAGTTTATTCAACTTGGTTTAAAATTTGAGATACAATTCTTTCATTTCTATTTGACACATTTTTTACAATAGACCTTCCACCACTATGAAATATTCTCCAATATGATATATTTTACAATAATGTAATTTTAAAATATTATATTATTATATATTATATTCATTATATTCTTTAAGTAGATACCTATTGGCAACAAAAATTCCATCAATTTTTCATCGGTTAACACAATTTGATAGAGTTTATCAATCTCAAGAATCTGGTTTTTAGAGAAACTTACTAACAGAATTAAAGGAAATGAGGAAACTTGAAACTCAGTAAATCTCTATTGAAGAAGCAGGAGATGTAGAGTTAATGTTACCACCAATAAGTGTAAGATGAGACAACGTCTCATTTTTTGCAACCAATTTAAATTGTATTCACTTCTTTATGAATAATTCATTATCGAATTCAATAGATTGCTGAGTTCCAAACTTAAAAACGAAAATTATCTGAAGATGGCCAAAAGAATGTATCATGAATGTCTGACAATAGTTATTTTTGGAAGAGATAATATTATCCTTTGATCTCAAAGCTATTAAAATAGTATCGATTTTAAATGATAGGGGTTTACATTCTTTCTATCGACAATTTGATTAATTTTAGTACAATCTGTATGCATTTAAATACTTACAATTTATGCAGAAACAGTAATGAATGGAAAAGTACCTTACGTGTCTAATTTACACCTAAAACCATGCAAATGTTCTGTGAATATGTTTCCCACCTTGTTTGTAACAACTACAATATCTTCCGGCATATGGTTTCATTTCGAATATGGCTGGAAGGTATCTATAACTCTCTCGGAACGTGGTAGGGGTAATAACATCTAATCTCAAGGGCCTCATTGATAATTATTATAACAAGAGGGGTAGAAACGTTAAGGGCGAGTTCATAGGGCACTCTCGGGCCTCTGGGTCACAACTTCCGTCAAGTAAATTTCTGAAATTTCCAATTATTAAGACCGGCTGGATCGTCCCGACCCAAATATTGACAATAAAATGATTATCATGCGTCCTATATTGGTGCAGACTATTGACATATGATATATACATTTTAATGATAAAAATAACGTTCTCTACGCTAAAATAATATACTAAATTAGGTGATTTCTATCTACAGGGTGTCCCAGCCTCGCGTCGGCCAAATGTCCTGGCTCTCCTATAAGAGATACCGAAAAATTTCAAAAACGAGATGATAGAGGACACAATGGTGCATAGTATAAAAATATTTTGAAATATACAGGGTGATCAATTTAGGCGTGATGTCATAAACTTATGTTTTTTTAAATGGAACACTAGGTATATTATTACATATTTGAATTCTCCTTTTAAAAACCATTCAATCGATGTGCCACTTGATGGGTCTGCGATGGGTCGGTACCATGATATGGGCGAGTTTGTACCAAAAACGTGCCAACTTTGTGAGCTCACTGTGGCGTAGCGGAATAGCATTTTGAGATCTAGTTTGTGCCAAAAATTGTCAAAAACCCTGTAGTTTACGCTGCTGTTATCAGATCTAAATCGGTCATTTTATACCGGGTGAGTCAGGAAACGCCAAATCTACTTTTTCCCATTTTTTTTCAAATGGAACACCCTGTACATTATGACACCAAAGGAGAGTCCTTAAAAAGAGCTTTCCACTGATATAAAGGTTCAAGGGTCTATCTGTCATGGGCCAAGATATTTGATGGCAAATTGGCACAATTCGAGGTTTATTAAAAAATTACACTCAATTTTCAATTGTTTTGTGAATTTTCGCTGAAATCGGCTCTTTTCAGTAAGAAAATTTTACAACAATAAAGTTAACTATTGACAAGACTGGTATTTTTATGACAGGTACGTACTTGAGTTTTTTTAAATTTATTTCAATAAATTGAAAGTTGGAAGCAATATGAATTTCTCTACAATTTTTTATTTATTCTTTCGATGATAGTACGTGGAAAAACAGCTTCCCAAACTTAACAACAATTTTATTATCTTTCATTGAATTGAAAATGAAAGTATTTTTTGGTCTTATTTTAGAAAAATGAAGAACACTATCTAAAAGCTGAAAAAAAAAATACTACGAAAAGGTACGTTTTATTAAGCACCTTCGTTCTAAAATAGTAAATCGTTTCGCGACAAAATTACTTCGGGCTAGAAAATACTTGCGGCTAGAAAACACTTGCCATGACATGAATTTATACACACATTTCAGAAAAAAAATTAAATTTATCAGGCGTTGACTATTTTATACTTAAGTACTTTTCTGTACTGAAGTACGGTTTTTTTCTCCGAGTATAAGAATTATTTTCAAAATTTTCTTACTGAAAAGAGCCGATTTCAGCGAAAATTCACAAAACAATTGAAAATTGAGTGTAATTTTTTAATAAACCTCGAATTGTGCCACTTTGCCATCAAATATCTTGGCACCCATGACAGATAGACCCTTGAACCTATATGTCAGTGGAAAGCTCTTTCAAAGGGCTCTCCTTTGGTGTTACAATATACAGGGTGTTCCATTTGAAAAAAATGGGAAAAAGTAGATTTGGCGTTTCCTGACTCACCCGGTATAAAATGACCGATTTCGTTAGATCTGATAACAACAGCGTAAACTACAGGGTTTTTGACAATTTTTGGCACAAACTAGATCTCAAAATGCTTTTCCGGTACGCCACAGTAAGCTCACAAAGTTGGCACGTTTTTGGTACAAACTCACCCATATCATGGTACCGACCCATCGCAGACCCATCAAGTGGCACATCGATTGAGTCGTCTTTAAAAGGAGAATTCAAATATGTAATAATATACCTAGTGTTCCATTAAAAAAACATAAGTATATGACATCACGCCTAAATCGATCACCCTGTATATTTCAAAATATTTTATACTATGCACCATTGTGTCTTCTATCATCTCGTTTTTGAAATTTTTCGATATCTCTTATAGGAGAGCCAGGACATTTGGCCGACGCGAGGCTGGGACACCCTGTATATTGAGATTTCGCTTTGGTGTTAGCTATATTTAATTTTAGATATTTTTATTTTGTTGATTACATGAAATTGAAATATTTCCAGTCAGTGCAGCAGCGACCACCCTCCGGGAACCTGGGGCACCCGGTTGTATACACCCCGAACCGTGTCATGGGAGCACTGGCACGGCCGTAATTTTCTTCCCTTACTCGTGGGATTCAATATGGATAATAACGACACTAACGACCCAAAACACGAAACAGTGACGGACATGGCTTCTAACGCCGCGTCTGGATCTGGAAAAGAAGTTGATTCTGTGGGAACGACAGAAAACCTGTCGATAACCACAGATATCAACAAACTCACCTTACAAGGTGAGAAGCGACTCTCCGGCGCACAGAGACGGAAGCTCGCCATACAAAGGGCCATCGCTAGCGGGGAACCCGTCCGCTACAAGCGAAAAAAACCCAAGCAAGGCAGCGGTAATTCCCGTGATAGGAGCCCACACGCTCCCTCCGGGAGTACTAATGCCAACGACATTGCCATTGCAGGAGGCTCTAACAACTCCGCAAGGGCAACAGTCAACAAAAGGCCGCGATCAGATGGGAGCACCCCGAACTCCCAAAATAGACAAGCCGGGACCAAAAGGCCAAGAACCACGGAGGAGGGCGCTTCAAGCGAAACCTTCAAAGAGGTTCTAACGGCCTTTAAAATGGCAATTGTTCCTCAGGGCTTCCCTGAAATACGCCTGACAGAGGAACAGTTTGGCTCTGTGCAGATGGCGCTGTTGGGGCGGATCACCCCCGGTGAGGAGGGAACAGGTCCGCAGTTCAACGGCTGCTATATGCATAGAGGAGCAGCCATTCTCTCCTGCAAGAATGAGGGAACCAGAACCTGGTTACAGGAGATAGTTCCCCAGCTCAAGCCGTGGGAGAATGCAGAACTAAAAGTAGGGCCTGCAAAAGACCTACTCTCGATGGCGAAGGTATTAATGTGGGCTCCAAAACCCTTCGATACCACGCCAACTAAATCAGTCTTGGAGCTTCTGAAAACTCAGAACACAGGACTGAAAACAGAAGACTGGCACGTCATCAATAGCACCAAGGAGCCGAAAGGCATAACCCTTGTGCTGGAGATTGACGAAATGTCTCTGAAGACCCTCCGGCAACTAGACATGAGACCATGTCTGGGACTAGGGAAAGTGGTCTTCAGAGTGTTAGCTACTAGTGCTGGACGAAATGGAGGGGACAACACCAACCCATGTCCTGAGGCTGCTACAAGCGAACCTCCAGCACAGTAGAGGTGCTTCTGCGACATTATGTCGCAAATTAAACACCGAGGAGATAGATGCGGCTCTCATTCAGGAACCCTGGATAGTGAGGGGCCGCGTAATGGGACTCGGGGAAACCAGAGGTGAGTTAATATATGACAAAACTTCCGATAACCCCAGGGCATGCATTTTCATTAAGAAAGGTGTAAAATGTCTGCCCATGTATGATTTCTGTTCTAGGGATCTAGCGACCATCAGGCTGAAATATCAGGAGGATGGGCATGTAAGGGAGCTAATAATCTCCTCTGTTTACATGCCATACGACTCCATAGACCCACCACCCGGCGAAGACCTAAGAAAACTGGTGGAATACTGCGAGGCAAACCGACTCCAGTTAATAGCCGGCTGCGACGCAAACGCGCACAACACTGTTTGGGGCAGCACGGACAACAACCGTCGAGGGGAAGCACTCCTGGAGTACTTGGTGAGTAATAATTTACATATTGCTAACCAAGGCAATGAGCCAACCTTTGTAACTCAACGTCGGCAAGAAGTCATCGACCTGACGCTAGCCACGGAATATCTGTGCGATAGCATCAAACGATGGCATGTATCCCACGAGCCATCATTATCTGATCACAGACATATTAGGTTCGAACTAGCTGGTTTCGAAAGGGAACTAACAACCCATCGAAATCCCAGAAAAACTGACTGGGACGCTTACAGAAGTCAACTGAAATGCAGTTTGGCGGCTGTGAAGTCCGAAGTTCAGACTACCAATGATATAGAGGTGATGGCAGACCAACTTCAGGATGCCATTGTAACCTCATATCAAGAAAACTGCCCTTCTGTCACCAGGGAAACCACCAGAAATGTCACATGGTGGAACAAACACCTGGAAAGTCTAAGAAGGGCCGCTCGCAAAATGTTCAACAAAGCGAAAAAAACCGGCCAATGGGACTTACATGCCCAGGCCCTCACGGAATATAATAAAGCTTTGAGAAAATCAAAGACAGACTCTTGGAGAGGATTCTGCCAGGAGGTCGAAAACACACCTCAGGCGGCACGCCTCAACAAAATTCTGTCAAAGGATCCAATAAACCCTGTCGGGACTATAAAGCGACCGACAGGCGAACATACGACAAACGGGAGGGAAACACTGGATGTTCTACTACAGACTCACTTCCCAGGATCGACAATAGTTGACGAAGATTCACCGCCACAACCTGAATCTCTTGAGGCAAAGCCTACAAGGTTCGACTGGAAAGTGGCGAATCAGATCGTCAACTACAATAAAATTGAATGGGCGATCAAATCCTTTGAACCCTACAAGTCTCCGGGACCGGATGGAATACTTCCCGCATTATTGCAACGGGCAAGTGACCTCCTAATTCCGTTTCTATGTAAAATCTTTCGAGTATGCTTGGCAATGGGATATGTGCCTCTGGCATGGAAATCGGTAAAGGTGGTTTTCATACCAAAACCAGGGCGCACCTCCTACGACCATGCCAAGTCATATCGACCAATCAGTCTTTCGTCTTTCCTCTTGAAGACGCTGGAAAAACTTGTCGACAGACATATTCGGGATGGGCCATTAATAGAAAACCCACCCAATAGTAGACAGTATGCCTACCAGGCAGGGAAATCATGTGAATTGGCTCTTCACAACCTCGTTAGTAGGGTAGAGGAGTCGATAAACAATAAAGAGATAGCACTGGGTGCTTTTCTTGACATTGAGGGTGCATTCGATAACACCTCTTTTAAATCAATGATCCTGGCCGCTCAAAGACATGGGATTGACGACACTTGTTGTAAGTGGATGGACAACATGCTGAAGAGTAGGCGGGTTCATGCCACAATTGCGGGCGACACCCTAGAGGTACAAGTAACTCGAGGGTGTCCACAGGGTGGAGTATTGTCACCCCTACTCTGGAACCTCGTCGCTGACGATCTATTGACAACACTTAGCGACAGTGGCTTCTACGCCCAAGGGTATGCGGATGACATCGTCATACTCATAAGGGGAAAGTATACCAACATTATTGCAGAGCGCATGCAAAGAGCTCTAAATATTGTACAGCAGTGGTGCGAAAGGGAAACCCTGCGGGTGAACCCTTCCAAAACGTCGCTGATACCTTTCACCAGGAAAAGAAACGTTGGGAATTACAACCTTAACATCTTTGGAAAACAGATAGAGGTAGTCACAGAGGTCAAATTCCTAGGAATAATCCTGGACACCAAACTCACATGGAACCAACATCTGTCAAAAGTCACAAACAAGGCGAAAGCATCTCTTATGAGGTGTAGACGCATGTTTGGGAAAACATGGGGCATGAAACCAAAAATGGTACAGTGGCTATACACCACTGTGGTCAGACCCATATTCGCCTATGGTGCCCTGATTTGGTGACCAAAGGTTGAACAAAGAACGACCGTCACAAAACTCGCCAGCTTACAAAGGCTGGCATGCTTGTGCGTTACGGGTGCTATGAGCACCACACCAACAGCATCCATGGAAGTCATCCTGGGCTTGATTCCCCTTGATATATTTATAAAGGGGGAAGCCCTAATGACTGCCAAAAGGATGCGGTCCATCGGCTACTGGAACGTTAACCAGGAACAGTATGGACACTCAAAGATTATGGAGGTTGCGGCCGGTGACCACATCTTAATGATGGACACTGACTGCATGCTTCCAAGATACTCCTTTGACAAGCCATTCGTAGTGAAAATTAACCACGATGAATGGCGTCAAGGTACTCCATCCTATTTGTCCAAGGGAATCGTCTGGTATACCGATGGTTCCAGGACTAATGAAGGATCAGGAGCTGGAATTCATGGCGTGCGACCTAGGGTGAACATTAGTTTATCCCTAGGGACTAACGCCACCGTTTTCCAGACAGAAATGTATGCCATCATGACATGCATTCGAGAGAATGCAAAGCGTCGGTATACTCGACAGCACATACGTATTCTGTCTGATAGTCAAGCAGCATTAAAAGCACTTGCAGCCCCACGTATAAACTCTAAAATAACGTGGGAGTGCCTACAGGAACTGATATACCTGTCCCGGGTGAACAATGTCGAACTCATCTGGGTACCAGGTCACTCGGGGGTTGAAGGCAATGAAAAAGCAGATAACCTGGCAAGAGCGGGTTCTGCGATGCCATTCACAGGGCCTGAACCTGTGATTGGTATTTCAAAACAGGCAGTCAAAACGGCGGTTCAAAGATGGTCTTTTAAGGAACATCTGCAACGTTGGGACATGACACCTGGCCAACACCAAGGGAAGGCCACTATTGGAGTACCTTCCCAAAAACTGACTTCTGAAGTCATCCATTTGGGACGACCTCAAATCAAACATGTAGTGGGCCTTTTAACAGGACACTGCCATATGAGAAAGCACCTGCAACGCATAGGCGTGCATAGGGGCAGTACGATGTGCAGACTATGTGAAGAGGAGGAAGAAACCTCCTCGCACATAGTGTACGACTGTGAAGCACTGGGCCGAAGGAGATTTGCTCTCTTCGGTGATTTACAATGCGGGGACAATCTTCCGCATGAAAATCTTGCAAAGAAGCTATTAAACCTCATTAAAGGGACGGAGCTCATGTAAGAATCGGGGATGTACAATAAGCCAATTGAGCTGCAGTGCAATTTGGGTTTGACCCAACCCCGCTATTAATCAATCAATCAATCAAGCAGCAGTTCTTTCACTTTAGCCATTTATTTATTAATTTAATTGTCTAATATTAAACAAACAAATGTCAGAACTAGTTTTTGTTCTATTCCATCGAGATGTGACTGAACATTCATAATAATTAAAACCACATCTTCTGGAGGCTTGACGCTTTACCCATTGAATGGAGGTATCACAAGTCATACTGCCCCTTGGAGTCATGAATGCTTTTGCATTAAGTGACAGATTATCGAATAATTCAGGTTTAGTCCTCTGACGGTTATCAGAAGGAATTACTTGACCAAAAGCATTCCCACAAATGCTCTGAAGTATCGAATGGTATCATTTTAATCCAATTAATTATTAACGATAGACTTCTTATGGATAGTTAATTAGCACATTTGTTCATACATATGAATAATAATTATTGGACTTTGTATTTTGTGTTGGGTTTATATTTTCATACTTTTTTCTAGCTAATTCAAAATTAATTGAGACTATTTCCTACCCAATTGTTGTTGCCTAGAGCATATTTAACGTATTGTAATGTAACGTCTCAGACGTTCTTCAAGATAAAAAGTTATTTATTTTCTGACAGGATTACTCCGTAAATGAAACTCGCATAAGGTAATATTTCTTAGCGAATTTATGTATGTAGAATTATAAGCCTTACTTCTTAAATGTACATGTGATCTTTCACGGGGAAGTGACTGCAAACTTATTTAAGACATGAAACATACTATGCAGCGAAGTCCCAAGAGACTTATAATATATTGCACACTATATTTTGATGTTAAGTATTCTTATTTTAATTCTGTTTAAGTCTATCATGTTGCGTTATATGATAGCTAATATATCTTCTTGTAAGGCACAATGGCCTGGAATAAAATTTAAGAAATCACAGCTCAATTGGAAAATATCCTTGTTATTTTATTGCTCAGCATAATTAAGAATTGCTAAACCAGGAACATCTTGGCATCAAATAGGACTTTAAATAAATGCAGGGGAGATTTTTTGGGACTTCTGTTGACCAAATTTAAGTAACTAGTGAGAAACCACGTATTATAATTTTCAAAAATATTTACAGAATATCATTGTTCGGGATCAATTCAAAGAAAAAGATATATGGCTATATTTTGCGTTGTAACTGAATTTTGAAGAAAACAGTGTAAATCCTTCTCTAAAATAATTGTTTGAGAGATTCCGTAAAACAAATTCATTTGTTCTCCCTAAGGAACTACAATTATAAATTTAATCCAATCCATTAACGTTCTCGATTTTTTTCTTGGTACCGTCGTTTGGTCATCTTAAACAATTTAATCTTTTCACTAAAGACTGATTCCCAAAAATTCGCCACCTTTCTATGTAGATGGTACAGTCACTTACTTCAAACTAAATCTATAGCTGTTTTAAATTCAAATATTTTTGGATAGTTTGATTTAAAATGGGTCAAATAACAAATATTAAAAAGGAATACTTTAACAAAAGCTTTTGTCCTAAGGAATGCATTTTGAATTCGAAAAATAACCAAGGCGAATAATTAAAGAAACAAATAAGAAAACTCTTTTAAATTATTGTGTGAAAAATGTGATTTTATAAACAACAATTAAAAAAGAAGTCGGTCGATATGATAGCTAAACAAATAAAAAGTTAAACGTGTCTTGTATTAAATTAGATACAAAATAATCGATGCTAAAATAAAATTAATCAGCAAATTTTTTTAATTGCCTTGCAGATAACGGACAATAATTAAGATAAAGGCTAACAGTTATCATTATCTGAAGCCGGAGTTACCTAAACAAACTTTAAGGAACTGATTTACCTAGATGGAGCTATATAAATTTTGTACTATTTTCATTGGGTAATAATTAATCGTTGAATTTCTTTTGTTCTAATTCCTCCCTGAACGGCAGTTAAAGCTGGAAATATATAATGCACTCGGAAAAAAGTTAAAAAACCTAATTACGGTAACAAGTTTGTGGGTATTTTGCCCAGGGGCATTCGCCCTTTGATAACATTTTAACCCTTGCAATGCTTCCAGAACTTCATAAATATTGATTACAAGACTTGCACGTCGAGGGTGAGCTGCTGCCTCACAATATATTTTTATTATGTGTTAACTCATTAACCTTTGAACCAGTAATTTATTTAATCCTTCAAAGGTACTTAATTCGAAATAATTTGCAGTACATTTTACATTATTCTATTTTTTTTTAAATGTTTCCAAATCATTTCTAAATTAATTCATATTACCAAACAGTAACTTGTAAAAAATCATCAAAAAAAAAAACATACATGTACATGTACAACCTAAGACACAATTATTTACTCTTACAACAGGATTCTTAAGAAAATTGGTTGAAAAACACTAGGAGCTCTACTTAAATCGGCCACTTTACACGTTGGAAGGAAAGTTTGCGATCTTTATTAGACACTATGAGACATAAGAGCTTTTCTGGTAAGGTTATTTGAAATTTGATTTATTCATTAATCCACCAGTTTTATCGCATTAGAAAATTAATTTTACCCCGGCATCGAACACGGCGCGTGATGGAATAAGAAAAGAGCCTGAAAAGTTTAGCAGTATCTGAACATGTCTATAAATATATAAAAAGTATATAAGAGAGAAAATTCGCTGGAAGAAAGAAATTCGAAGTGACGGCTTTGAAACCACTTGGGATTCTAGGGAACAAACAAAACCTACGTTAGTTCTACATATATATTTAACAAAAAGAATAAAAACATTCTTTTAAAATGTTTTAGTTGGGAAACACAACGCTTATTAAATTTACCGTATTTTCTCTTGTAGCTAAATTGTTTTTAGACCTAAAACGAATACAAAGAGCTTAAAATGGAAAGAAAGAGTATAACTCAAAGTCGCAACTAATACGGGACAATTGGTTGAACGAAACACAAAATAAGAGGATATAGAGCGCTTACAGATGTGTAACCTGCAGGTTTGAGCTTCAAATAAAATAGTGTTATTCTAGAAAATATAATCGCCTTTTCGCTATTTATTGCCTCATTTTATGTGTTTCCGTTTGATTTTAAGCATTACTTATATTCTCAAATATCACTTAAACCGTATTAATTTTTACGTTGTACGTTGTACAAAAATGAAAAAATGAAAAACAAGAAAGCAGTGAGATCCAAGAAGAATTAATAGGTAAAATTGATGTTAGTAAAAGCGGTAAACGTGTTGAAAACATAAAATATATTAGTAAAGATGACATAGTTACAAACTGTTTGAATTTAGAGTAACAAAAGGAAAATTAAACATTGAAATGCAGGAAGAATTGGAAAACAAATACAAAGTAGAATTAAAAATTAAAGAATTTATAAAAGACACGGAAAAAAATTATGAAAAAAAAGTAGAATCCAAAAGATGATCTAAAAATTGCAAGAAAATATGAAAAAAAAAATTGTGGTATACTCGTAGCTATTAAGTACTTAACTAAATATTTTGTTAAGGACTGAAAACTACACCACATGCTTTAATTGTTTTCATAATCATAAACTCGAAAACTGCGGTATTATTAAATATATTAATTGTGAAAAACTATGGACAAACGCAACCGCCTTAATCGTAACAGCGTACGACAGAACTGTCCTTGTTTAACCCATTAACGCCCAAATTATTATTATTATTTTAAATTAAGATAAGATTTTTACAGAGGTTGCTCCTATAGCTAATTAACTTTTTATTTGTTTGATTATTAATTTCGATTTTAGAGGCCGTCCTCATATGAGGACCCTGGACGTTGTATGTCAAAAATTTTGTGAAATATTAAGCCATGCAAATTCAAAATAAAATAATTGTCAGGTATTTTATTACTGAATGGTTTAAAAGAGAGCATAAAATATAAATAGAAATTAAACTAAGTATTCATAAATCGAGAAAAGAAGATAAAATATAATGAAAAAATTATAGAACACATAGAAGATAATATAAGAAAAGATATTAGGAAACTTTACAAAGGTGTTAAAAAAGAAGGAAAGGGCTACCAACCAAGAACGCAGTTTTACAAAAATAAAGAAAGAGATTAATAGGAGGAGAAAATGAAATACTCGCAAGATGAGAAGAACATTTTGAAGAACTGTTGACCCAAAAGAAATCATGAATGATAGTTGTGATCAAGATTTAGAATCAGACGAAGAAAATCAAGAAGTAAACGAATTACCACCAGGTATAGAGAATATAGAAAAAATATAGAAAACCTTAAAAACAACAAGAGTACAGGGAAGGACGAGTTAACAGCACAAATGTTTATATGGAGGAGAAAATGTAATTACATATATGCAAAAATTATTAGAGGAAGAAAGCTTACCAGAAACTTGGAAGGAAGCAATCATATATCCCATTCACAAGAAAGGCAACAAGACAGAGCGTGAAAATTACAGGGGTATAGCACTACTTAATATTGCTTATAAAATCCTAGCTTCGTATATAAGAAGCATTTTAACACAGAAAATAGAGAAAGAAATTGGAGAATATCAATGCGACTTCAGAAAAGGAAGATCGGTGGTAGATCAATTATTATACACACAAAAAAAATTACAATACTGGTAGGTACGCATATGGATGGGAAACAGACATTTCTAATTTCCATGAATTTCAAACAAGCATTCAACAAAATTAAAAGGACAAAACTGTACTCACCACTAAGGGAACTAGGGGTAAGAAAGAAAATTATTAATATGGTCAAGTTGACCCTGAGAGAGGCCGAAATCTGTGTAAGAATAGGTGAAGCCGTGACAGAGAATTCTGAAGTAAGTGAGGGACTAAAACAAGGTGATTCACTCTTATCAATTTTGTTTAGTTGTGTCCCAGAAAGTGCAGCAAGAAAAGTCAATATTAATAGAACTGATTTTATATAAAAAATGTCGCCAGTGTCTAGCTTTTGCAGATGACGTAGTGTTGATTACAAAAAGTAAAAGAAAACTACAAGAAATAGTATTAAGATTAGAAACAACAGCACTAGAAATGAGAATAGAAATTAATGAAGAGAAAACAAAATATATGGTTTGGTCAGAGAGCGAGTTCAAAAAAGGCACGAAAATGGAAATTAAAACAACTAAAGGAAAGACATACAGATTTGAAGAGGTAGAATCATTCACTTACCTGGGAGCAGAATTTGGAAGAAACCCTGACACACAAGAAGAAATACGAAAAAGATTATTATTAGGTAACAGATGCATATATGAGCTTAACAGAACACTCAACAGCAAAACAACATCTAGATGAAAATTCGTATTTATTATAAGTCGATCATAAGACCAATAGTAATGTTTGGAAGCAAAACATGAACTATGGGCGCAACAGAACAGATGATACCTGGGGTATGGGAAAGAAAGCGTCTAAGAACAATATACAAGAGGAAAAAAGTTAAAGACGGGTGGGAAAGAAGAACAAATAAAGAATTATTTACCGACTCATATATTGTAGCAACAGTTAAAGCACAAAGATTAAGATGGCTGGGACACGTTATACGAATGCAGGAACATAGAGGTTGATAGAGAGTAGAATAAAGGAAGAAAAAGACGTGGAAGACCAAAATTATGGGATGAACGAAGAGAAAAAAGACATTAACTATTTGCACATTACCCTGGAAGGGAAAAACAATGGATAAGAAGGAATGAAGAAAGATAGTCAACCAAACCATGGGCAGCTACTAGGCCTGTAGTACTTATTATATACAGTAAGGTAAAAAAAGTCAGTTACCCCCCTATTAACTTTTGAATAGTTCCAATTTTTTTTTTTGAGTTTTAGGGGTTATACTCCCAGATAGATTTGCGATTGTTTGACTCTAAATAAAAAAATCGATATTCTAAAATGGTGTCTGATCGCCATATTGGAAATTTCTCTATCGTCGGACCAAGGTGTGTGACACCTTAAATTAAAGGTCTATTCGTCCATAGTAACTTACCCAAATTTTGAGGTAATCCGATGACGTATAACAAAATGATAACATTAATAAAAATTCGATGTTCACACAGTATGTTAATTTCTTTACCTGGTTTTTGTGCTCTTTAAGATAGGTGTGTATGGCCCAAATGGCAAATTTTTTATGTTTAGGATCCGCTATTAAAATATTGACCATACATTTTGAGACACGTTGTATTTTATGTCGCTTGATCCAAATAGCAAATGTTCACATTTTGAAATTTGTAACTTAAACATCAATATTATCAAATTGTTTAAAAGTGTCCCTATTTGGTAATAGTATATTATTCAACGACCGTATAATGATGGGTATTAATCACGAGGTGAAGTTTACGGCCACGAGCCGCAGGCGAGTGGCCTAAATCACCGAGTGGATAATAGCCATTATACGCGAGTAGAATACTATACTTTATCCACGACTACTAAATATTTTTTTTGTTTGTAGCAGAACAATATAATATTATTGCTAAATCAAGGAAGCATCTGACAGTAGTGATTAATGACTCATTAATCACTGCCGTGATTAATGGGTATTATTAAGGTCGAGCAAACAGACGTATAATGGGTACATTATACAATAGTCGAGGATAAAGCATTTTATGGTATAGTTGAATATTAAAAAAGGTGGAACCCTGACTGGATAATATTTCAGAAAAGAATTTATTATATTAATAGACATTATGTCGATAAATAGAACTAAGTTAGCATTTACCTCAATTATTCTGTAACATAATTTGATATACCTCTCAAAAACATCATAGGCGAAAACAACCTTAATATAGACCTAAATAAACTTAACATTATTGTCGCCTCTCTGTTGGTTAAGGTGTTTCCGATAATAAAGGACTTCAGTGAATGGATCGATAATACCTAAAGTTAGTAACCTAGAATCAAAATTGTTTCCTTAACATCGTTTCTCTTCCGTAAAACGGAGGCTCTTAAATACCAATTTCTAGCCCTTGTCTCGAAATCTCCAAATAAGGGGGATGATTGACCCTTGTATTGAGCGTCTCCTCGGGAGTCGTTGAAATCACTGTCATTTCGTATATCCGACTTTGTCCACTGACTGATATTTTCTTCTGTCACAGGGACAATAAATAAACTAAAAATTATTATAGTGGTATAAAGTACAATAGCATGTAAAGTGCTATGTTGTCGATCCTTTTTTAGATTTCCACTTAAAAATTAGAAGACAATCCACGACTAATATAAATATCCCTTTATCTTCATAGAACCAATATGAATTTATTGTTGCAAACTCGATTTTAAAAAATGTCTAATTAATTAAACATATCTAAGCGACATTTTCACCTTATATTCGAATAAAAAGAATAGAAATACCGGGATGAATTAGAAAAATGCGAAAAGCTTTCCTAGCTACCAAATTATTTTCATTTAATAATACTTTCGTTATTCGTACAGCTCCATCAAAATGTGTGTTTTTCTGGAAACATAAAAGATTTTCAAAAACTACTAACCTAAAAACACCCCACCCATTTCAGTCTCGCTTTATAATTTTCGGATTCTGTCTAAACTTATTTTTAATAACCCATTTCTAAAACATCCAAACATCAACAAATTCGGGATTTATTATTGAGTTTCACTTTTCATCCGATTTCATTTGTTGACACGTTATTGGCACCCCCAGTGCTGGTTTCTTATTAATTAAGCTATCAAGAAATCTGCCATATCTGCCATAACAAAATAGCCATATTTTGTTCCTGGCGTCATTGCTTTAAATGCCTCATTACGTAGGTAGTTGTTCAATTATTTTATTATATCATAATAATATGTAGTAATACCGTAAACCTGTCCAATGATCTCTCTAATGGTAAATCGCATTAGCCCGCAATAAATCCAAATATGAAGTTAATTTACGACATTGACTTCACGCAAATGTATAAATTGTATACCTGAATACAAACAAATTGGCATTTATTGCAATACTAGGTTTTTTATGATCACTCTCATGATGTAGTATCCAGCAGAGCATGGAAATTTACTATATTCGAATTACATAAATATCAAGTATTGTAAGCTATTTATTTTATAATACAGCACAGGACTTTATTTATCTAACTGTTCATTATTATTGTGATTTAAATTAATAAATGACGATATTGTTTGAATAAAATAGTCAATAGGTATCCGCACAGTTTAAAATGATTTGTTCATTATTAATGATCAATGGAACAGAAATATCAAAAGAGAGGAGTGGTAAAATCATACGCTAGGTAATTTTAAAAAGAGCTTTGCACAAAAGTTTTTTATTTCACAAACATTTCAGCTAAAATCTCGTTAAAAGATAGTTATTTTCATTGTTTCGCCTGTTTTAATTAAATAAGTTTAAATTTAACAGCAATTTTTTGCTTGGATTGTGAAGTTCTAAGTTGCTTTTTATTCTGCTTCTTAGCGAGAAAATAAAGTTTATAAGACGTTCCTATTTAATTTTACTTCCCAAGGGAGTTCATAATAATTAACAAATTATAAAAGCTAACTTTGTTCATGCTTCATTCATTTAATTATAATTCTCTCAATTTCAATGGCAATTTCACTATTGTATTATTATACGGCAGTGAAATTTTATGTAACAGAATCAGTTAAATCATAAATGGAAATAAGTAAATTTTTCTTCCGTATTGTACGAATATGCCGATAGGCTGAGAAATATTTAGTATAAAATATTTTTTTTGAGTTGACCAACGTTGAGAACATAATAACTCTGTTGCAATCGGAACGTCTACTTTTTACGATTACAATACTTTCTTATACATGGTGTTCAAAAAAGAAGTAATAAATTCCGCTGTAGATTAGGGCTGTCAAAAAATAGTGTAAAATGTTTGCTGGGATGCCCACTTTTGAACCGTTTGACATACTGGTTCCAAATTTGACATATTGGCTTTTATTTTAACGAGTAGCATCGTCGATGGCTCAAATTTGGTTTGCTATAAATAATATTGAACTAATGAGCCAAGCAGTTTGATATAATACACAACAATGATAAAGAGAGCGGGCCCTAAACAATAAAAAGTATTTTTTTTTAAAAGATAGCTATATATTTTATTAATTAGGTATATTAAATTTATTTTAGATGCTTAGGTAGATTATATAAAAATTATATAAAAAAATTAAATTAAAACCTTTTTCTATTTTTTAAAAAGGATGGAATTTCTAAGTTATTTAACTTTGTAGAATAAATTAATCCCACAGCACTCTGCGGCAGCATTTCCTTGCAACTGATATAACACGAATTACATTTCGATTAAACTATAGGGTGTACCAATAGCAGTGATAGAACTTTAATTTTGAATAAAAAACGAACTTTTTAAGTTAGAAAAATAAATTGTGTATTTATTGAAAAGATACTTTATGCCTTTTATGTTTTGAACAAAACATCATTTAAATGTCCCCCTCTTGATGCCCTGCAGACGCGGATACGATGGGTCCAATTTCTCATGACTCGTGCCAACATATTCGGTTGTATTGCTTGATTTTTCTGGTTATGTTTTCCTTAAGCTGCTCGATTGTTGTGGGGTTATTGGCAAACACGAGCGACTTTAAGTAACCACAAAGAAAGAAGTCCAGGGGCGTCAAGTCACACGAACGCGGCGGCCAATTGTGTGGGGTATGGCTAGAGATAATGCGATGACCAAACCTCGTCCTCAATAAATCGATTGTTTCAGCTGCTGTGTGGCAAGTGGCAGCATCTTGCTGGAACCACATAGCATTCAAGTGTAAATCATCCACGTTGTTGTGGCGTTAGTCTTTCCATGATGAAATGGCAAGCCTTACTGAATAAGAAGAACATTGTCACGTGACAGTGACATGTCCAACATGGTGGCAATCTCCGTCAAAAGTTCTATCACTGCTATTGGTACACGCTTTATTTACAAAATCTTGATTGTTGTCACAAAAATGTTCATGAACTATTCATAAAACGAGTAGACATAATTCTTGTCATGTTTGTCCCTCAAAAGGCATTTATATTTTAGTGCCCTGGAATCTTTCTCTTCAGACACCAAATTAATTTTTATACTTGGAATGTTACTTACATTATATTTTTAATAACCATATTTTTTATTTTATAAAAGGGGGGGGGAGAGATCATACACAGAAATAATACACTTCATATGTTCAATTACTACGAACAAAATTTTTCATGAGATCTATGATATGAAACGTCACCTAATATCTATTTCGCTCAATTACTAATTTTCTAGATGTAATTAATTATTGTATCATATAGGTTGTAAATGAAATCCCTCTTTGGTGTACAACTTTGGTTAAAAGAAACCTTGCCTCAGTTCTTCTATTTTCAATTGACTCATGAGTACTTTGTAAACCAACTTCACGGAAACGAAGAAGAGTTTGCACGATCCCATCAAACAGGAGTGTCTATTCTGGCTTACCCGTTGGGGAAACGTATTTGATGTTCTTCACCAGCTATATCTATGTTACCATTACAATAACCATAAATAAAATGATCATTTTTAATTAACAAAACATTAACAAAAACATACACTTTTCAATACAACAATACAGGAAAGCTCACCACAACAAATACCACAAGATATTTCATTGTCAAACTAGAATAAAAGAACAATAACAGACTCAGAAAATCCATGACAATTTTGCTATATTCCAAATATTGTGTTGTGAAGCAGCAAATGTCGGCGAATGAGTTTTGACACCATAACTTTGTAACGGAGCATAATATCAAAAATTTGAAAGAGGAAAAAGATGAATAATGGTAGTAATGAATTTAGACTAAAAATCCCTAAGAGGTGTAGTACGAAAAAGTTTAAGTTCAAATTTGCAAATTTCAACCCAACTTCAAAATTATCGTCAAAACGTCAAAATTCCACTTTATCGTTCATTCCTACTACCTCGAAAATCACAGCGGGACAGTGTGATTTACGATCTAGTTCTAAGTTAGACCCTCTACCTTGGATTTCTTACCAGAACGATGGCCAGGCGGCGATTTTTCGTTTGGAAGTAGCGTTTAAAGATTTCATGTTTTCGCAATTTTTTCATTTTTTCAAATTTTTCCAAGCATCCGGGTCAAGCTTAATAACTCACGCGACCCTCGAGATGGACCAGTGGTGTAGTTTTAAAAAAAAAACTAGATGTAATTTAGAAAATCAAGAAGTGGAATCGTTTTCTCGATTTTGCCTTCTAAGAAAGTTATGAATTTATAAAAAGAAGCGATTTTGTGGGATTTTAGCGATGTACCCTTTACAAATGTGCCACAGCCTTTCCCTTTGGATCTAAAGGATCCAAACCCCAACAGCGAGCAAGAAGAAGGAAAATAGAAGAACTCCTTTTTTTAAGGTCCATCTTCGGTATTAGGGGAGATATGAATTTTTTAAAAAGGTCAAATTTGCCGAAAAACTGAACTTTTCCAGTGGCCCTTGCTCAGGGGAGCTAGAACCAACTTTCCTCTCGTATTCCTGAAAATTTCGTTGCTTAATATACATCCGCGGCAGAGCTCGTATAGTCGAATAACTATTATGTCCCATTTTTTTTTACATCTTGGATAATTTTTTTCACCCCTTTAGCAACGTCAGTCGCAATAGAATGTTTGTACGATTAATTAATATTAGAAGTAGAAGTAGTCCCAAGTGCACCAAGTGAAGTACTTGACACAATTATCATTTTAGTTTCATATTGACTCCACAATCGTTCATTATAACTAATTAATAATAATACCAATATTTTGACAGGCGCTTTAAACTGGATTAAAGAATAATTGATTTCTACAAACTACTTTTAAGTAACCAGATTCTATACACACGTTTAATTTGCATTTAAACCACGCTGCTCGTTCAAATCTGATCGTTTTGACGTAAATCTAACAGACCACTATATAGGGTCGTATTACGGTGGATTTATACATAATTAGACGCATTATAATGTAGTCATCTTAGTTAGTAGAGTAAGTACACTAACACAATGTATGAAGGCGAAGGGTTCGGCCCCTTTAAGCTGGGTTAATTGCAAGGTACAATTAGTCACGCGGAATGCACAACCTGCTAATGATACGCTCGTTCGTATGATGCGCTACGCTGATATCCCATCAAAAGAGACATTTCTCTACTTCCCCATACCTCAACCTGCTATCAGCGCTCAAGACAACACAAAACACAACATAGGAGCTTTAAAGTATGCACTATATTTGTCATTTTCTTCTGTATATACATGCATGAATAAATGGCATACGCAAAGTTCGTTGACAGTAATAAATGTGTAAATTTCAAACTACAATTTCTTTCTGTTAGTGTGGCTTGTGCCACAAGGGCCAGAAGGCGTGATCTGTTATAGTTACAGCGGACTGTGAACTTACATTTTCGTTAAAATTTTGCGAAATGGTACGCTTCTCGGAAATTAAATTTATACATAGAGTGCAACATACAACATAGCACAAGTTCAAGAGGTAATACCGAGGTATTGTATATCTTTACTGGGTTCGAGTATGAATTCCAGCAGATGATAGCAACTGAAGGAATGGAAGTGTTTTTTCTTTATTATATCATGAAATTATAATACACATAAATTATTGTGATCGTGAAAAAATGCAACATCGGGATTTCACCAAAATTATAAATTTTTGTTACTATACTGAATCCAAAGAAGGTTTCTTAAAAAATGACTACTGGCCTACTGAATTCTTCAAATTACTGAATAATTAGCCAATTAGACGTCATACAAGGGCACCAATTATTTCTTATCCATACATTAGCTTTGAATTTTGGGTAAGATCCACTTCACCCAAGCCAAAAAAAGTATATAAAATACAACATCCAGCAAACGGGAGTACTTTATAACTAGATGTAGTTTAATTTAGTTGTTAATTTTTTAAGTTCAAATTTGAATTAAAAGTTGAAGTTTTCAAGGGGGGGAGGGGTGTATGATGTAGCCGCACCTTTCTTTTGTATATTTTAATTCCAATACAATGTTTACTGAGAGCAATACGGCCTGCGATTGAGTTCAGTCATTTTTTTTGTTGATGAAACGATGCGCTTGTCTACAAAACAAATGAGTAGAAATGAAAAACATGAAACACAATGACATTTTTAACGTAGTTTTACTGGCTGTGTGGTTAATGGCCTAATGTCGAAAAAAAAGTACTTAGTTTTACAAAAGTTGGTTTATGTCGGCTAGTTATTAAAAAAATATAGTTTCAAATCACGTTTTGCATGATGTATTTCAGAACCTTTCTGTCCTCCTTTTTCTCTATTCTCTAAGTGATCAAACAATTGGGAGGCACTGATCACATTTTATTTTTCAAGAGGTTGAGGGTTGCATAACATTAAAATGTAATTGTTAAGTTTATTACTTCTCAACGTAACAATTGCTCAAAACCATTGCACCATTTACTTGTTGGCAACAAGATTAGGATGTTGCCAACAACTAAATGTTGCACATGTGATCAGTACGCTGGATTCGTCTTTTTGTTACCTTTCCAATGAGGGATCACACGCCATAGTTTATGTATAAATTTGACATTTGTATGCATACTGCACGATTTGAGTAATTTTAGAAAAATCTCAAAAACATATTGGGAGCTGAACAATATTGGGAAGATGTGGAGTGAAAAAAAAAATTCAGTGAATTTCCAATATTTTATAACATAGTCCAAAAGACTTGATTCCCTATTATTATTTTTGCCAGAATTTTCAAAATATTGAAAAAGAAACAGGTAGTTATTTCTGCAATTTATGCTTTTCAGAAGCACTTATAAATTAAACTCTGCTTTGTGCCAAACTAAACTTATTCGTGTATTCTTTTATAATATAATAAAAGGTCGTTCTCAATTTTTATACACTAGAGATACCTATATTAGTTTCAGGGAGTTATTCAAAAATATTTATTGGAGTCGTTTTTGTTTATCAAATGCATATTATACAGCAGATACTGCCGATATTATGAAATAAATAAAATTTTGCGCGTGCCAACGAAGGATTAATTTTGGAAAAGTTTTAAAATCATAAATCTCATAAATGTGCTTCAAATAATTGATATACTGTGCCCAAACTAAGGAGAACCAGTATGAAGATCTCCTTACATTAAGAAATTTGGTTGAGAAAAAAAAACAAAATGACCCCTAGAAGTCCTTGACATGATTTTTTGAAAAAAATAAGTTTGTGAATTTTTTATTCAATATTTTAGTAAGAGTGAAATTACCAAAGCTTTTGGTCAACTTCTTATGAATATTTTATTTATTAGACTTTTCGTCTTCGAGCTTCCATCAACTCCATTTTTTTAAATACAGTACTGTTATTGTGACAAAAAGCCCTTTATTATTCTGAATTCAACAATATACCACACTTTATAGTTAAATCACGTTTCGAGCCTCCTTTGACCAAAATCAAGAAATTTTTAAGATATGATCCTGTGTCCCAGAGTATATCTACGTTGCTATAATTTTTCTAATTTAAAGAAAAAAAAGTAATGAGCCGCACTCCATTTTTTAATTTCTTACTAGTAAGTAATAAGTACCCACTCTAAGCTTAGCAAACATTTTGGAAACGATCAATCGTTTCTGATAACAAAAACAAAGCATGCACGATATTCATTTTCAGAAGCAACTACTTCAACATTTTGAGTAAAAAAGCACCCCTCTCAATGACTAGAAAAAAATATAGTATTTGGTTGTTAAAAAAAAAGCTTACTGAAGTGTAGTTAATAGCTTGAACAAATAGATGGTAGAGATATTAAATATGTTTAAACGCTTTCCTTTACATTAGAGAAAAGTGTACTTTTTGAAAAAGCGTATATTTTTTGTGAAATTTACCTACATATATTCCTGAATGTGAAGTAATATGAAATTCTTAAAAAAATAGAAAACGTTAAGAAACAATGATGAATCAGCGATGATAATGTACGTATTATCATCGCTGGTTAATTGTTTCTTAATCTTTTCTAAGTTTTTAAGAATTTCATATTATACTTCACACTCAATATATTTTAGCCTTTTTAGTAGGTTACAAATTAATTTTCGTTAAATAAAGTGCGTAAGGACTATTGTTTTAATATTCAATTATTTAATTTTTATTACCACATTCCAAGAAGCTAAAATCATAAATTAGTTATTTTACCATTATTTGTGCCCGTATGTGCTCGTAACTGAATTCAGTAAACTAAGAACATGAGGTATCTACTGGAAAGATTTATTTCACAGGACTGGCCACTGGGTTATATCTTATGTTACGATCAATTTAATAGAATTTTGGTCAGGATGAAAAAAAAGTAAACAAGGCTAGGGGTAAATTTTCCAAACCTTGTTTCGTAAAGGATTTTTGGTCTTATTGTTTGTAGAACAACCACCAGCTAAGCTTATTATTACCTGCTGTGTTTGCACTTATTCTGTAAACAAGGGAGTATCCACACACACAATCAGTCGAAGTAAATGAATCTAAATTCCTTTGTCTGTCGGATTTAATCCCTTCGATCCATAGTGGCGTTTTCGTTAACGGTCCATTCAAACTGAGAAACATAAACTTCACTGATATAAGTTCCGGGATTATAATTTGGCCAGTTTTGTCTTACAACTGGTTGATTCGGATACTTATTCTGCTTCCAAACTTCGATAATTAATGGCAGCAAAGATAAATTAATAGTATCTTGCAAGACGATCATTTTAATATATGTGGTAGGGTATATAGAAAGGGGGGTATATTCAGAAACATATACACAAAATTCCTACAAATTATTTTAATATATGGACAGTTAAAGTAGAGAAGCAGCTTCGGAAAATTATTAGGAAAAAGACGTTAATACAATAAAATGAAGATAATGCAAGTATATTATTTATGGCTAATTCATTTACTCAGTCTTTTTTGGTGGGCAAGTAATATGTGATCGTCAAATACAAGGATAAATAATCAATATTCTAATAATGTTAATAATAATAATAATAATAATAATAATAATAATACGATCGAACCTCGTACGAGTTAGATCAAATACCAGTGATATCTTAAATTTCTGGAGATATTGAACCCGTTGTCATGAACGAAAATTTATTACCGACCGTTAGGTAAATTCAAGTCCAACATAATCCAATTTAAACCTGAGATCTTTAAAATAGTACGAAAAAGGGACTAAATATGAGATCCAAGTGCAGAATCAAATTAATTGTCAAGATGATTCTTCTGTTAAAATCGATGTAGGGTACTTCAGATACGCTGTTCTCAGCATTAATCTATGGTATTTTTTTAGGGGACACGATTCTAGAATATGGAGACACTAAAACTACAAAATGTGGGAATATGTCTATAAATAATTCATTGATGTTCATCCACTGAGGTTCAGAGGTCACTGGCGGACTGTTCCTGCTTCAGTTAACCGAAGTAAAAAATCTATCAAAGATAATCCTTTAATGTGTATTTCTAGACGAAGTAGCCTAATAGACTGAACCTTTTTAGTCCTATTATCGCCACACTTTCCTCAGTAAGACACGTAATATTTATATAACAAGCTATTTTTCAGTATAAGGAGTCCTTTGATCTAAATCCTTTTCTCAGCTTGTGTGAAAAGGTGAGTAAAGTTGACAGAAAGCAAAGTTCCTTAAATAAGCCGTCTCTGTATTGATTATACCAAAGTCCTAGAGGCCGGTCGCAGCTGGACGTATACTAAATGGGTAGCATTCTGTAACTTTAATACGTTTTAAAATCTACCAAAGTGTTTAGGGGTAGAAACTAAGTTTGGTTTTTTATAGGGAATTACGGTTTTATTTCAAATTGTTCCGCTACAAATGCAAGGATTACGTATAAGTCTTTTAATTGGCGAAATCATATAAGTACAGAAAGCCCTGTAAAAAAATACTTTACTCCAAGATTTATTTTGTCTCTGTGTCATATTGAAGTATTTATATCTGAATCTGACCCAGTTGAAAATCATTCATATATTCTAAGTCAATGTTTGAAAATTAGGCAGGTTATTACCCAACTCATGAATGATAAGCATAAGAATTTTTGAATAATAACTTATTATTTTTATACGATACACACGCAACAATTTATGATTAGGATTGGGATTAAATATAAAAGAACTAGAGGTGAAATTTGTGTGAATGAGTACAGGAAATCATGAAATTTTGTTAATGTAGTTATAAATGACAAAAAGCTCCCTTGCATCAAAAATTTAAAACTGACCCAAAAGGATTTTGGCCTACTATGAAAGAGATTAATGTTGCAAAATCGCAAAGATCAGACTCCAATACATAAAATCTAGAAAAAATGAATAATTATTTTGTTAATAATCTATCAAAAGTCAGTAATGAACCCTTTATTACTCGGTGATGCATACGCTGATAAAAGTTAGCCCTTCTGGCTTTACTGAAACTTAATTTCTCTGAAGTAGTAACGTAGAAGGTAACAAAAATATTACTCAGTATCAAATCTAACGCAAAGGGCCGACAAATTATGGATACAAATGTTATCGTTTGTAATTCCGTTTTTAACTACACACATCAATTTTATTATTAACAAATATACTGAATGTCTCAGAAATAAGTGCACAAAACGATACCATATTCTCGACGTCAAAATAAACCGATTGCACTAAACTTACCTCTGTATCAAAATACTTTCTAAGAGAGTTGCAAGCAAGCCCCTAAAAGTGCCCCCCCTGAAGATATCTTTATGTATTATCTCTGAAACTGTTCAAGTTAAAGTGTTGAAATTTAGCAAAACCCCTAAACATTGTAAATCTAACAAAACGAGGCGAACATCATCTCCAAATTTTTACCAAGGGTGGGTCAAGTTGTAGAAGAGGGAGTCAAAATGACCACAACTTTTTTGTTTCTAATTTTTTTGAGTTTTTCACGAAGGAAATGCCCTTTTGTGTAACTTCGATCGGAGGCACCGTTTCCGAGGAAAATTGATTTCAAAAGATTAGTACATGCCTAGTGATTTTCTCATTAAAAACGGCAAAACAATGGACATAATTTTGTAGTAGTCTTAGGAAAAATCTGCCTTGACATTTAGTAATATTTCTTTGCATTCATCATCAAATAATGCTTGTCCAGTTCGTGTACCAATTGCATCGTTATATACCTAAATTGTTTATGTTTAGTTTAGTATGTTGTACAAGGAAAACCGAAAGAAAATAGTCCTGAGGATGTCTAAATAAAGAAGAAATATCGACAGTTTTTAAATAGATTTTTTTCTTATCTTTGACCACACCCAACAAACTAATTATTACACCAAAAATTCTAAATTTTGTTAGAGGATACAAAGTTCCTTTTAACGGAGTAGTTGCTCAAACCGTTTTGCCACCACATTTTATTGGGTCTGTTAATATTTAATTTGTTATTTTTAATGAGATGGTTGAATGGAAGATCAACAATATTGAATAGCGCCATTTTGCGTGTATTTTTTCTTGTAATACTGTTTCTAACTTTAAATGAAGACATTATTATTATTATTATTATTAAAAATTCAAATAATAGAACTGACTCATAATATTATTAACATGATATTACTTGAGACGTGTAGCTTGTATTGACTGTATTTGTATCCTGTTTCTCAGCGAACGTTTGTTGTCCTATTTCAGATCAAATTTCTTTCGTTCCTTACTTCGTCCAGATTGCAACAAGTAAGTCCTTAGTAGATGCCTACAAGAACGTATTTTATTTATTGCTACGTCTTCGCAATCCCTAGTTCTGAATAGTAATCCAAATATGATGCAGATACCTCATTCTGGTTAATGATGTGAAAACAACTCCAGCGGATCCAGTAAGGATATCCACATTAGTAAATCTGAAGGTGGAAATTGGCTTCAAAGTGACCAGCGTTGCTGCATATTTATAATCAAAAGTTGCATTTGCAGGAGTGCATTTTAAGCACAAAATATCTTTGTGATAACCGTTTGTAGAGTCATTTAGTTTGTCCAAAGGGTTGTCTAAATATTTATATTAAATTTTTTCCTCCTCTGTTTATAATAGATGTTCGTTCAAACCTACAGTTTTCATTAGAAATAATAATTTGATTTTTAGTTTTTGTAAGAATGTAAGATCATAAGTCACGCAAGGTCAGTAAAGACTTTAATTGTGAAACTAATGAAAAGCTCTATAATCCTGAAGGAAACCAACGAGAAGTTAGAAAAAGACTTATTTCGCACAAAAAAAAAACAAAAGAAAAACTAATTAAACTTCTCCATGCACATATCGTTTAAAAGACTTGTTCAATAAACATCCTAATTATAAAAATAACTGTATAATGGTTTCAATTTTATACTTGACTCGACCAAGTTATTGGTAGAAACGCTATTTAAAGATTAACAAAAACATATAGGTACATTGAAATGTAGTACTAACAATAACTATCAAACACCTTTATCACTTTTATTATATGTATTTGTGTATCGATGAAAGTTACAAACAAATATTTTAATTAAATTCAGCATGAAACTATTTTCATTGAGTACTGGCGTGAACTGTTCCATTACACCCTTCCCCTAATTTCAAATTTTGTGGGTAACTTATTCATATATTCAAAATATCTGAATAAAACAATGGCTCTACTTTCACGGCTACTAACAAAGGCACCTAACATGATTTTGACACTTTCTGTTTCGCGAAGGTGTCACTGAATCCGCGAATCTGACTTGCAAATTGAGATGAAGCCAATCCACGTTTCAATTTCTATCTCTGAATGTGTAATGCGGTCTGAGCCAACTTATACTGCGTCTTTGGTGGCTAGGCTACGTGATTTTCAACCAGAGAGCCTGGAAATTCGAGCTCAAATTAAGTTTCAGGAATTCAGACTTTTTCACGGGTCAAATTTACATTTTTGTGTGCCAAGTATCGGTTATAATCAATAGCGCTTCGGTAAATAAAAAGAAAAACTTCCCTCAAAGTAAATGTAAAATTACTATCATAGTCAATAAACAATAGCTTGCAGGAAATAGTTTAAACGATTACTATCGATTTACAACAAATAAATAATAATTTAAAATGAAAGATGTACACTTCAAATTAAAGTACAACACCAAAATAATAGGGATAAATTGCCTTTTGCTATTTTTTTATAGTTTAATTTATTGGCAGGAAGGTCTATAAAACTTACGTTCGTGTTTCTGGTGCTCTGAACACATTAATATTTAAACAATTCACAAACGCAGTTCTGGTGTTAACCGAATACCTTGGCAATATCGACATGAACTCAAATTCAAATTTAACCACAAATTTAGTAGCAAATATATGAAAATACAATTTACAAAATGAAGCGTTATTACAGACAGCATTTTCTATATGCATATTGCTTATGAAATCAAATAGATAGTTTGATAAAATTCTATGTTTTTTTTAAAAAACTTAATGCCCTCTCAAATATTTTGGTAAAATCATTTATAACGATGTTTGGTCTATAATTAGTTGGAAGCCTTTTTCACTTATTTAAAATAGTAGTTGAGGTAGATTCTTTCTATACTTCGGGAATACAGCCTTTGATAAAAGACAAGTTTATTATACACTGACGACCAAAATTAACGCACCCAAAATTTACCTTGATTTTGAATTTGATTTCTTTCTAAACCGTTTGACTGGTTTTAATATGTTTTTTTTGTTTTGTAGGCTAACTCTTCAGGTATGTATAGCCGCGCTGATTTTAAGTAAAAATTATTTTGCTTTAAATATAGGGTGTAAAAATAAAGCAATGTTTTTTTTCAAAAATTCAAAACACTGTGGGAATCGCCAACAGCAGAACTAAACTACAGCTCGGACCCAATTTTAGCTACATATTTTCTTAACATCTACGTTTTTGGTACATTTTCTTATCTTTGCTACTAAAGGAGATATACCGAGTGGGGAAAAAATAAAAAATGCTGGTTTCTTGGATGCCCATTTTTTTGTTACTTAACCGAATCGAATAATCTTGGCGTCATTAGATAGGCAATTTAGTAGGCTACAAATCCTACAGTTCAAAATGGTATGATACAAAAAAAAATCAAAATGGCAGACACTTTTAAAAATTTATCAGCCTTACTACTATATCATTTACTTGAAACAACCCTCACAATGATAATCTCTGTAATGAAATCATTTTGTTTAAATTTTTTCAAGGTATATAAGTTGTTTTAAATTTCTTAATCTTAATGCTGTAACTAAGTGATTTTCTTTTCGTCGAATTGTCCGTTTTTTTTAATTTTTATATTTCCGTCACTTGAGTACACCCTGTAGCTTCCGTTAGTACTTATTAAGTCCTGATTTAGTTAAGCTAAAATTGAGTTGTAAAAGCCCCTGGTAAATAAGCAGTAAATTAATTGATTAATTTTCGATAATTCCCGGTATAACAAAATTCCAAAAATTGTTCAAAATATTTATAGAGTCGGATATAAAAATCATTAGTTAGGTACTAAAACTTGGTAACATATTAATCTTTAGTCTAAAAATTGCAAGGAATCTATTTCCGTTTACAGATGCTCCGAGTAATGGATGTAAATTGCATAACACGCTCGAACTCACTAGATAACGTCTTGAGGCACAAGCCACACGTTTCAATCCAATTCGCAGCTTTAATGCGCATCCGAGACACGTCATCAAAGCGAGTAAGTAATAAAACTCACGAGGAGCATCCAAAAAGGATCTGTCTGATCTATCAGTCAGTCAAACTTGACACTTCGTCGACGCTTCCGTCGTAGTAAAACCGCCAGCAACTACCAAATAACCGCCGGTTCGTTTATAATTTCTTTGAAAACTACATTGGTAAGAATACTACGTAATCCGCTACCAGCCGTCCGTCCCGCGTTCAATTAAGTACCTATAGATATTCTGCATTTGTATCATTTTGTAAGTACCGACGTTTTGTGTGCACCACTAAAACAAACCAGAGCTAGTAATTCATTTCGCCGTGTGCATTTTGTTCACAATATTCACCGGCATTTCCCGGTTGGGTGGTCAACACAGTCCCAGTGAATATCTTTGATTCACAACGCCGGCGAAAGTTGCATTTCCCGATTAGGTGATAGCCTTCCGCCCCAGCGTCAGTCAGGTTTTGTTGTTTAAGCAGGAAAATACCGTTCTGTGCAGAATAACTCCGTAGTTCTCAGTGCTCCGTAATTAGAAAATACTACATACAGGAAAATAATATCTGTGGCTTAGTGAATGCGCTCCGATATTTTGGTGTCTTGTTGTAGTCACACTTGTTCGCCCTAGTCGTTTGCTTTTCCCCGCGTTGGCATATCTCGATTGCAATTCGATTCAACCTCCGGCGCCGTCCGAAATAAAATAATATTTACTCGTACTCTTGCTTGCCAGCTCGCATTATATTTTATGAGAATTGTACACAATTAATACATTTTGTTTCCGACTGTAAATTAGAACGTTGCTTTATTCTTTTCAGTTCTCAATTGATTATTAACTGTCGATTTTATTAAATAAATAATTTTGTATGCTATGTAAAATTTACGAGTTATTATTTCCGTTGTCTATCACAAATTAACCCGTTTGAGAAATTGTCCAGTCAGATTGACAAGACAATCATCTTAGACCCCTGCCCTGGTCAAAAAGTACCGTTTCTCCGCTGTTTACCTACCCCACTAGCGTTCTCCTTCTCACCCCCGGTGAACTAGGCAAGTGATGTTCCTTGCACTTAAAAATGAGAGCTAGAGAGTACTCTTTGTAGGTAGTAAGTTGCAGACAGTACAGCTTATGTAATTAAGCGTCATTACAATGCCAAATATTTATTTCTGCGGTCAAATAATTTTTGAGATCTTGTTAACTACCAATTAAGTAAAACTACCGAATCAAATATGCCCTAAAAATCATTGAAATATAATAATAATAAATTACCTTTAATGTTAAGAAAACAAGAGGAAATACGTCATAAAATCACAACCCACTAAATAAATCATTTTATACCACTTCATAAATTTCCGAATTTGATAATTAATAATTTTTTCCTTAATTTCGGCAACCCTCACCGATCCACTCTGTACGTACACTCAGTTTTTATAAATTCTTGTTCGTCTTATTGCGTGTGGGATTCCATGAGAAGCATTATTCAAAAAAATAACATATTGACAAATTAATATGTGAGCCCCGTAGTATCAGGCAATTCGACATATTGATTGCTCTAGAAAGAACAAATAAAGCAGTATAATCTGACGTGAAAGCGAGAGTAGAGGAGGTAGAAGAGGACAAAACAACTCGTTGATAATCCGCGAACGATACGAAGTTCATTAGGGCCGTGGAGTTTTCTTCTGGCAGAACGAACGAAGAAAATACATCAGTCCACCAACAAAGCCAGGGTCGGATTAGCAATTTTAATATGTCATGTGGCGGAATCATTTTTTGTGATATATGATAATATAGGTAATGTTCAATTAATTACGAAAATATTTAAACGGCCCGTTTACTGGCCGTTTATATAACCCATAAATGGGATAACATTACATACTGGTGATTATAAACTAGAATCACAAACGCAGGATGCAAAACAAATCATCAATTATTGTAATAAAATCCCAGTAAAGGAACTATTTTTAATTTTAGAAAATTGACGGGGATTGATGTTCTTTTTTTGTTTGTACATATTAGATTTAGGGAAATGGTAAATAGGTTTTTCATTACCATTGGAAGATAGTTCAAAGGCCCAGATGATATGAATTTCTGTTCTTTTGGTGTGATTGGTTGTTAAAACTAGATTAGTAAATAAATTAAATAAAATTATACTTCAAATCACGAGAGATGACCGTTACGTCACGAATGAATTTCTAATCTTCAACGTACGCTTCAAGCGTTCTTTGTTTACAAAATAGTAAAACGAGAGAGACAGGGAAAGGGAGTCCATTATATGCGACTGTTAATATCTCCGACTGACGTTGTTGATAACTAACGCAGTACTGATTTGATTCTTACGAATTATAATGATGACGTAACGGTCTTCTTTCGTGATTTAAACTATACTCGGTTGCATTAAACGCCACTTTTATTCCGAAGGAAAACTTGTTTGGGGAGGTACTGCATATTTAGAAACAACAGAAACACACACAATATCCAAATATAATAGGGATTCAACTCACGAAGAGAGCCAAAAGTGTGCTAGCATTTTAACCTTTTGATCACACTTAATTACTTATGGTATCTTCCAAAATATCTTTTTCCTCGTGATCACGACTTCGTTAGTGAAATTATGTTTCGTCTTGTGTTCAATTGTATTAGAGGTAATATTTCCAATTTATATAACATGTCGCATATGAAGTTCTTAACTGAAGGCATAAAAAGAATCTAAGTGGAGATAACTGGTAAGGAGGAAAACGAGAATTTATCTAGGAGTTTAATATTAATTCGTCAGAAGCAGGTACTAACTATTTCAAAATGAAAATTAAGAAATCTGTGAATTTGTAACGAAAATTTCCTATACTCTATTAATCTCATATATCTAGGTATTATAACGAAATGCGACTTTGAGACAATACAGACAATAATTAATCTTTTCCTAGACATTTTATATATAAAATATAAAATACGGCCCTAGCATAATAGACTTGCGACAGAGTACAATACAAAACGTTTGAAGAATCTCAAGTAACTTTTAGAGAAACGAAAATAGATGACAAAAAGCTCTAAAGAACTTTTCATCGTTTAAGCCTTTTTTCCGCAAGAGAGATTTGCAATTTAATATAATGGAACATTGTTATTTAAATAAAAAAAATTAACTTTCTATTTATAGGATTCCGCAACATTAATTAATTAATTAAATATTCTATAGAATATTTTTTAAATATCTCGTTTTCATTTTCTTGTGGCAGTATAAGTATATATTATGATGTATACTCACATCAAGATTATTCCAATAATCTTGAATGAAAAAGTGATTTCGAAAAGATGTATTTTACTAGTGGATAGCTAGAAAATCTTTTGATATATTTCAGTGAAATTGGTTACATCTTAGGTTAGGTTAGTAGTTAAACAATATTGGTCAATAAATATGGGGGTGGCACAGCAGGAGTGTAAGTAAATCCAAAACGAAACATCAGGTGAATTACGAATCTTATAAGTGAAATCAAAAATATATCTTTAAAACTTCTGACCATCAGTGTCACGATATATTAAGAATGCTGGAGATACTTGAAGTTTGATAGATGCAAAAAGTGGCTAAGGTGAAAAGGGAAATTTCTTTAAATTAATAAAATTAGTGCAAAAATGTAAAAACAGTTTAGTACTATGAAAAAAATATTTTGTCATTACACTTAATTGTAGGTAAGTATAATAAAATTATATAAAGTATGACTCATTATACAGGGTGTCCCATTGTACAGGGTGTCCCATTGTTTGTGCTTTCGTAGGTTATTTCTGTAACTAATGAAAGTAGAAACTTGGGGTTATCACATTTATTTACTACTTTTTTATGACAAATCTCATAGCCAACTTGAAAATTTGACATCATTTGTTTTTTAGTTATGGTCGAAAATCGATTTTTCGCATATATTTGGTTTCTGTACCACGTTCTTGTTTAATCATTTGAAATATTTGATGATCGCAATTAATAGTTTTATTAAGTAGATTTCAGTGGCGTAATTCATTTTATTACGGAGTTTACAGTTTTTGACTTATTAGGCACACTTGCATTTTTTTTAAGGAAAACCGTAGTTGGCGTTGACAGCATTGAATAGAGTAAGTTTATTTTATAAAAAATATGTAATTTTGCATAATTCTCCAACTATACCTAAATAAAAATCCAAATCATAGTATTTATAGTTACAGGTCTGTAGAATATTTGAATTTGATGTAAAGTTTCAACTAAACACTAAATTAAAATAAGTTCTAGTATCTACATCTCTTCCAACTGTAAATCTATGATATGCTGAAATTATAAAACCTAAGACCAATCGTTATCATTGCATAAATCAACGTTCCGAAAGCTTCTTTTTTTCCTCTTTTTTGTCCAGTAATATGTCTTGTATTTGAAATTCAGGTAAGTTTAAAATATATATAAAACTTCAAGAAGTGAAAAAAAACAAAATAAAACTTGGGTCCTCCTCCCGCAGAGTTAAATAATGAATTATTTAAATTTCGCTGTGTTAAAAGTATAGCAATTGCTCCTGCAAATACTGGTAAAGAAAGAAATAGTAAAATTGAAGTAATTACTACTGCCCAAAAAAATACGAGTACACGGTCAGGTGTTATTCCAATTGGTCGCATATTAATTACATTTGGAATAAAATTTACTGCTCCAAGAAGTATTAAATAAAGTCTAGAAATTGCTAGATCGACAGCTGATCCTCTATGGGCAATATTGGGTAAAATAGTTAGATGAACTGTTGCACACCGTTTCCCACAATTCTTCTTATAATTATTGCCTAATAAAAAAAGCAGTTTCTTTACAATAAAATAAAGTCAGACATATATTTTCACAATTTCCAAACAAAATAATTTCAAATTTATCTGACAGTATTTTGTGAGGTTCGAGATAGAATTTACCATTTATTTGGCATGAAAGTACTCAACGTTTCATGACCCAGCAAAAATTACTATTTTTATTTGGTCGTGTCTGTACATTTATATACATTTATAGCATTTACAGGATTTATTTTCAAACACTCTTTCTGCTCGCGACTCCCCTGATTGTATGCATAAAGTAATACTGCAAATGGCAATCTGAAAATATAAAATTTCTTAAGGATCAGTATACAGTAGGGTTCAGAGCCATATAATCCAACTTAACTGTGATGTAAACAGGTTTTTAAAGTAACAGCGGTGTAAGCTATGCACTTAGAGAGGTTTAAAGTTGGCGTGTGTGCAGTATATATTGGTTTTTACATCCACTTTTTACCTAACGCACCATACAATTTGCAGGGTATGTTAAAGAGATAAGGCTTTTATTCAAAAAACGAATATTCATGTTATTGCATTCCTTGAATTGTTCCCTTTTGTGATAGCATCGTCTGTACCTGTTCATTAATTACCTATATTATGCGTAAAATGTACATATATCCAGCTATATGATGCATGTAAATTAACATTATGCAAATACCTTTCGCGTCTGGATTTATTATTATTATCCGGATACAAATTCACAGCAATACATTCTAAATAATTAATTGTTTCAACCTATATTGGACAAATGAATAAAAATTTAAAACGCTGTCTTCTGTATATTACTAAAAAAAAAAACATAAAATACACCACATCCAAGGCTGTTCTGGAGAGTTGCGCAGGCATAGACATTACCGGTGTCAAAATTAGAAATGGAACCAGGAGCTCAATTGACAATGTGTATTAATTATAATAAGATAAAATAGTAAAAAGTAAATTTTACCATTTACGTCAAAGTTTGTTAGTCCTAACCCTCTAATGTCTTAAAAAGACATAAAAACTCTTTTCAGAGCTTATTTGCAAAAATCTACATTTAACTGATGAAAATCCAGTACTACGAATTTAGAAAGCAAATATTTAATATTGCAATAAACTTTGGATTTCATTTCTGTATTAATTATACTTATGTGAGATATTTAAAAGAAATGTGTCATTAGATGAAACTGTATATGTATGTATATTATTGTATATATCGATGAAGGTGACGAGGAAATGAAAGAGAGTTGTTTAAAATTAATGAATTGTACAGCCTTTGGCGCTAAATAAAGTTATACTGGAATGGAGGGCAATGAAATTGCTGACTACCTAGCCAGAAAAGGTACAGGATCACAATTCATTGGACCAGAATCTGTACTCGGCATATCGTCAAGTATCGCAAAAACAGCAAACTCAGCCTGGGCTTAGAGTAAAACACTCCAGCACTGGCAAGACTTACCAGGATTAGCCCATTCAAAGGCGTTTATACCGTATCCCTAAGGTAATCAGTTTTATTAAGAGACTGAACCTATTGGCTGAAATATAATTTGGTGTGAGCCACAATAGACCGAATGGTCGCAGTAGAGGGTCTGATTAATAGCCCAAAATATACCATACCATACCATCACTTCTGAGTTTGGATGTGTTAATGTATCCTGGTGGGAGAGTAGCAATGCCAAAGTTCGTCAATATAAAGTTTTACAAATAGAGGAAAAAATTAGTCTAGATGAATTGGTTTTCATCAGCCATCTTAGATTAGATTAGATTAGATTAGACGGTAGGTAAGTAAAAATTCCTATATAGTAAAGACACTTCGACATGATCTACTGGACATTGCGTGACCTCACTAAGAAAGATTGATACAAAGAGTTGAATATCTACAATATCATTTGTCTGTATACAGTTAGGTATCTTATTGGATGGTTGTAAAGTAAACCCATTTGGCAAGCTATTTTATTTCGACAGAGAGGTTGGTCAAAATTTCAATGTTGGAAGTAGCCCATTAGCATTAGTAGGCGTCGGTGATTGATATCAGTAGTGAAAATAGGACTACCTTAAAAAAAAAGAAAAAAAAAACAAATACTACTAGATGTATAATACTATTTCATTTACCCCTGAAGACATCGAAGGAGAGAACGAACTGACACCCATCGTCGAAGTACAGCTGCATTACTTTTTATTTTAGAAATGATCCTATTCCCATGGCCAGAAATTAAACCTCAGAGCTCAGAGTAAAAGTCAAGTGTATTTGTTTATGGAACAGGCAGTCCACAGGTGATACTTGTACTTTCTGGAAATGTATTAGTTTTTTATCACGTATAAATTAAACAGATTGGGATTTTAAATTTTAAGGTACGTATATTTTCAATAAAACGGGTATTTATGTGGACAAAACGTATACACCTACTGCAAATAAATATTAACATATTTTCACATAATTAACTCACGCATTGTACAATTGAAATTAGCATTCAAATTGAACTATATGTGCAGTATTGGGAAGGCTCCAGCGTGACATTAAATAAATAATTGCGTTTATAATTATTATGATTAATAAATGGAAATTGCAATGATAATTTTCATTTGTTGTATTGAAAATGTTTCTTGACTCCAATTGGAATATTACGGTCATAGTTTAATTAGTGTTCTAAAACGTTTTGGTCAAATCATGCATGACTTTTTGAGAAAAATCCATAAAAATTGCTGCACTGCAATTTTTAAAGACAAGTATAACAATTACTGCTATCACAAACCAAGAAATAAATTGGAAAAACTTTTTGACAACCTGTTGGGGTATGCTGAGAGAAAATTATGATATGAATTTAATTATGTTGGGCTGATTAGAGGTTTATTTCTACTAGGTTTGGAAAGCATATGGCTCTACCTAGATATAATAGAGTATAAGTTTGTGAAAATAATCATTAAATAGAATAATACATAAAATTGATTAGAAATATAATGAGTAATAAGAAGCAAGATACTTTTGAAAGCTTAAAATTGAAGAAAAGAATGGAAAAAGTTATTTAGCAAAACGCAAGGCAAGTTCTAATTTTTCTATATTTTGATATCAATTAATGTATCGTATTTTTTCTCAATAATATATGTAGTTTAATTGATAAAACGGTAATATTAATTATAAACATAACAATAATGGCGGTTACATAAGTTGAATGAAATTTAGTTGCATTCATACCTTACCATCAAATATTTAATACTATTATTGAAAAGAAAAGTGAATTATATTAATGATAATTATTCAAAATCTACTGGACCAATCATATTATAACTATACACAGTGTCATTTAACAATCCCCCACCCCTAGTGTTTTTGCCCAAAGATTTATTTTCTCAGGCCGCTGTGAGTGGAATTCTCTATACAGGGTGATTCGCGAGCAATGAGCCATAGCCTAATGGCAGATAGATCACTTCAAGGCAAGTATAGATCAATAAGGAAAACATTTTTTGACCACTCGTTAAGAAGATACAGAGTGTTTTATGCATTTTGTCTGACAATTCAAAGAGCTATTCTTCTGCAATGGTTGGAGGTAATTGAATGAAATTTGTCAGAATGGCCTACTTGGTTTTGAAAATCCAGACCCGGACTTGGTAAAAATTTGCCCTAATCGTTTTTGACAGAAAAGTACATTTTTCTATCGCATTCGGAAAGTTCAGAAAAAATGCTATCAGAATGACTGATCAATTTTGACGGCACACCTAAACTGTTTCGGCAAAAAAATCACAAAACAATTTAGTGCATCACGACTAACGCTTTGACCTGGCATTATTTATGGAATAGTTTGATAGAGTCTATTCAAATGCTTCAGATCTAGATCCCCTCTGAGTTACAGCAATAAAACATAGCAAAAAGCAGACTTAACAAGGAAAAGTCGGGGTCCTACGTGTGAAATTTTAAATGTATATACAATGATAATAGCTAAATAATAGCAGAATAGGTTGAAGACGTTGGACCTTTTGGATGTGGTAGGGTTAAAACAGTTCCACTTTTAATGCCCCCCATACGTGGGTGGGAACACCTAGCGCGTGTGCTATTATTATCCTAGTGCTTGTAGAAGGATTTTGCTCTGCAATCTCCACAATGTCTTCTTCTGCCGGTCTAACTATTCATTCTACATTTCCATGAGGTCCAGGAAACCTTCCATGTTGCCGAGAGAAAAATCTGGTGAAAATGTGGCGCGACGTTACTCGTCGACCAGGATTTTCCCTAACGGTAGCCCTTACATTGCCATTGCAAAACTCATACACATACTCCAAATTAAATAATGGGACCCTAATTCTTTTTGTAATAATTTCTTTATTACTCAACGATTTTTTACCGTTTTTGGGTATGTTGTACTTAAAACTATCCGAAACGAAAGCCTGGTTTAAATCTAGCAATACTGCGTATTTTAATTAAGTGGGCACTAAAATCAAAAACACAATTTATTATTCGACAACTCTTATAATTATTTTACTCAAAGAAATAGTAACAATAATAATTTGTATTAAATATGCAAAACTTAAACGATAATAAATGAAAGTCTTAAAATATCTAGTTAACACAAAAAAAATACAAAAACCTGAATTCATTGTGAATATGACCACCCTCATTGTTAACTACGTTTCATACGAAATCCTTGTAATCCTTTCACAAAAATGGCTATTTCAAACCTAAAACTTTTTAAATCTTTAATATCTCATAGTAGTCTAGATGCTTTTAAATATCTATTACCTACATGCAAATTTTATACTATTAGACTAATATTTGCAACGACTTCAAATGCGCAGTTTTAAATAAATGCCCCTTTTCTTGCACGCCAGTTCAATATTGCTACATTTGAACCAAGCTTTCCTTTCGGATAGTTTTAAGTACAACATACCCAAAAACGGTAAAAAATTGTTGAGTAATAAAGAAATTATTACAAGAAGAATTAGGGTCCCATTTAATTTGGCCCACAGTGTACATGATATCAGCGAATTCAGCATTAGTAAACGATTAGGCATCTTTGAAATGCGATGAAATCGTGGAACAATTATTAGAAAACCAAAAATGGACAAAATAGTAATGTCAAGGTATTGTCAAATATCATATCAACTTCAAAATAAAACTGTGTATGTATCTTTCTTATAATATTGTTTTTACTGCTTCCTATAGGCTAGATAGGAAGGTTTTTGCTGTGTCTCAAAAGATATGTGGATCTCAAGCATTTGAATAGACTCTATCAAACTGTTCCACAAATAATGCCCTGTCAAAGTGTTACTCGTGATGCACTAAATTGTTTTGTGATTTTTTTTGCCAAAACAGTATAGGTGTGCCGTCAAAATTGATTAGCTATTCTGATAGCATTTTTTATGAACTTTCCAAATCCGCTAATAGCTTTCCAGAAATAAGATAGAAAAATGTACTTTTCTGTCAAAAACGAGGTGGGCAGATTTTTACCAAGTCCGGACCTGGATTTTTCAAAATCAAGTAGGCCATTCTGACAAGTCTCAGATAAGTACTGTTACTGGCAAATTTCATTCGATTACCTCCAACCATTGCAGAATAATAGCTCTTTGAATTATCAGACCAAATGCATAAAACACCCTGTATCTTAACGAGTGGTCAAGAAATGTTTTCCTTGTTGATCTATACTTGCCTTGAAGTGTTCTATCTGCCATTAGGCTATGGTTCATTGCTCGCGAATCACCCTGTATAAATACGAGATTTCAGTGTCCCAATATCTGCAATTCTGTGAATTGACATATCCATGAAGGAAAAACGTATATTCGTCGCTGAAGCAAATATTCGTTAAAAATATTTCGTTGTTATTAATTTTTTCGGTCATGGTTTCGCAGAACTGTACTCTTCGGTCAAAGTCATCTTCAAATAATTCTTAAACGGGATGCATTTTATATGGATGAAATTTATGCAGTATTAAGACTTTGTACACTGAACTAATAGAAACATTTGTTAATGAAGCAACTTTTCTCACAGAAGCATTGGGGTCAATGTCAAAATTACCAAGAACTTCAATTTGAGTACCTACCCTCATTCAGCACTCTGGGTGTATCCCTCTTCTTATTTTTGTAACAGTACCAGTGGTTAACATTTTTTGAATTAGGTGCGTTACATACCTCCTTATAAAAAAAATTGTGATATTTTTTAATTTTGTGTTTTTTGTACTTTCTTAACTAAAAATAAAAACATTTGGTACACGGCGGGAAAAATACCATCTTCAATTTTAATGAAGAAATATCGTAACTTTAGATTACTACGCTTTAATAATAGGTACCTTATTAACAATTAATAAAAAATAAATAAAAGATTGTTATTTTTCTGGAACTTCACTAAAATTCAACTGATTTTAAAAAACACAGTATCGTTGTACATCAAATTATATACGTTGATGTATTACAAGGGTGGTGGTCGTATTTAAGATTTTAAAGTTGAGGTTGCTGGGGGTTAGGGGGACGATCTATATGGTTCTGTTTACTTCCCCCTTAGAACAAAAATCGACGTGTCACGGCGACTTTTGAAATTATTCGTAGGGTAAAAATACTGGGGGTGGGTAATTTTAAAATGAACACAGTGCATATAATTGTAATATAATAAGTAAGCCAAGACAGAGGTAACGCCAATAATATAAAGAATATTAGTTAATAACAAGTAATAATAGTAAATAATCAATAACAACATGGTACCTGGCGGTATGGATTGTCTTAACGTCAAAAAAGACAATAAAAGTAATAAAATAAAATATTGTTCAAACATGGCCCTTGTACCGATTGAGAATATGTTTATTCCTTAGTTAAGGGGAGATTGCTTGGAGGAGCTCAGCTTACTGTTTTGACTTAAAAAATGACGTACTAAGGATAATTTTATAAGAGGAAAATGAAAGAAACAATTTTAACATCATTAAAAAGCAAAACATTAGTCATATCCATAGATTCATAGATATTCGTATAACATTCTAGAATCTTGAATATTAACGTAGGTACCTAATTGTTTTTATTATGTTCAAGTTTAATTTAAATATAAGGTAATTTCAGACATTGGTACATATAAGAGCTGCATTAAAAATCGTTCTAGTATATTTTTTCGAGAACTAGTTAAAAATGTTTAAAATAACATAAATAACAAAAGGCTAACATTTATGTTACTTACCCTGTACTTGATACTGTGGTGTTCGCTATAACGAATTAAACCCGTAACATAAATGTTTAATTGTGAACATAAAAACTTTATTGAGTATCACAAAAAATATAAAATTAAAACGTCCTTAGAGCTGAAATATATGTCCGAGTATTTGTATGTATGATTTTATTTTAAAGCTCCATAACGTTAATTTGCTAATTTTACGCGTCCATTATCAATAATTATAGCATTTTTAGACCGTGACTGTTTCGTTTCGCGACAATATTAATTATTTAACCCAAACCGTTGCGCATTGACAGATCGAGTGGCAGTGAATTATAAAGTGCCTTGTCAAGTTCGTCGGCTGGTCAATTAGCCAACAAAAACAAGGTAGGCTATGATGGGGAAAACTAAAAACATGACCCTTCATCAAAACATGGCAGTGGTTGAGCTGGTGCTCTGTCACTGTTGCAAATGTAGCTCAGTTTTTAGGGGTAATCAAATTAATCGGCCACCTATGTTCAAAATAGTGGATGTTTTTGCATAGAGAGGCTTTATATCCGAATAAAATATTTCGTTGACTGGAACAAATTTGTCGCTATTGCTCACACAACTGAAAAGGTCATTCCATATCAAGAGTGATTTTATTCAAACTGCCACTGAAACTTTAATTAAACGAAACTGTCATGTCTAGTTAATGTATTTATTTTTTACTATACTATACTACTATATGTACTACGTACACAGGGTCCAAAAAAGTTGTTTATTATAGAGTTAGTTGTATCTAACGAATTTGGCCTCACTTAAAGATACAAAATTTCAAGTAAAACGCTGACAGTTTTACAATAGACAGTTTTACAGTACTCTTTGTTTGAAAGCCTTATACAGGTGACTGTGGAAATTCTCTGCACATACTTGAATACTATTCCAACTTGTCTGAGTCATGGTGGGTAGAAGAATCCGATGCCTTAGTCCTGCCCCTGAGTGCTGAGTGCAGCACTGCTTGGGAACAAATTGAACAGGTTAACAATCGACAGCTTTTTGACGGAATGCCAAGCCGTGTAGAGGACCAGTTAAAGGTTGTTTTTTTTTTTGTATATAAGGTGGAAGTACATATAAGTATATGGATAATATGGATATGAAATAAACATTCAAATTGTGTAATTTTAGGAAATATACAAATTAAAAAGAATTTAAGCATTGAAAATATGTCAGTAAATAAAAAATTGTCGTTTATATGTAAGTGACTCTGAAAAGCAAACAGTTGACAAGTGAAATAGGGAAATGCCCTATAATCGAATTCTATTTTTAAAATCTTTTTCATTTTTTGTTATAATAATTAGGTATGCAGTCGACTATTTCATTTTCTTTTGCATTACAATTTTCATTATGTAAGTTAAAACTGCATATTTCAATAAACCTGTTTATGCAATTGAATAAATTTTTCATATTCACTACCCTTATCTCTCTCTCTTGATTGGATTTATCTGGATTGTTCATGAAAAATGAAGATATAAATGTAAGTAGCCTGTATAAAAGCGCCTTCGGTGAAGCTGAAATGTCTTTGTTTAATTACATACATCGTATTGGTTTTATATTATTTAAGCTTTAATTAAAATGCCTGAAGATGGAACTTAAATAAAGGTTCCGAAACCGGTAGCTTGTTTAAAAGGAGTTGCGAGAATTAAGACTTTTATTTTGCACCTTCCCTTTACATATCATATTACTCACATATGGATTCCCTTCGCAATAGAAAAATATATTCTCAAACTGAAAGTTTAACGGCACCTCATATTTTAATCAAATGTAACCATCACATGACAGATTTATAGAATTTCTTTCCAAAATCAGTTAAAAATTTGTTGGGCCACAGAGAAAAAATATAAACTAATTAGCTAGATATACTTAGCAATAGTGAAAATATGCTATAAAATAAAGTTAAAATTTATATCAGAGAGTGCCAGGTTAATTCATCTCCAGATGATGATTAACTAAACGAGCGCGTCAAACTTGGACTTCACTATTTTGGCTTTATTGGACACTGCTTCAATAAAATGTATGAACATTGCGTTCATTTTAAGTGTGAACGGTTTTAAATTGTTATTACGAGGTAATTATTAGAGATAGAATGATGGGACGAATGGCGTGTGAGAGGATTAGAAAAAAGTTTCTTATGTATTAAAAAGAAAAAAACAAATGAAGCCCGTTTTAGAACATATATTATTTTGAAGTCATGGCTATCTTTCAGTAATATCACTGTTGTAAGTAATTTCTACAATTTCAAAAGTTTTTTAGCTACTTATATTAAATAAACTATTTATTCAAACTACCATATTATGCACATCATTGTATTAAAAAAAAATTAGTCTAAATGGTGCTAAAATATATATGGCGTTTCATTAAAAAAAACTCCTGACATTAATATTTTCCAAAACGGGCATCGTTTGTTTTTTCTCTTTAATGCATAAAAAACTTCTTTTCTGATCCTGTCACATGAAGATTGTCCAATCAGTCTATCTTTAATAGTAACCTCGTAATAACCATTTAAAACCGTTCACACTTAAAATGAACGCACTGTACAAGAAAATAAAAAAAAAAAATTCATGAACAAAATTTGATGTTTTTAGTAAGGCCCAACATGTTAGAGTCAGTTTCTGTTTAAATAATTACAAGACTTAAAATTAAAAATGTCTTTTTTTTTCGAATATACTCCTGAATTAAACTGCGTACAAAAATAAAATATTAAATGGCACTCAGTGCATTTAACTTTTCAAATTCATATGCATTGCAGTGACGCTTTAACTTCGATACAACCTAACATCATTCTTGTTGCCTTTCCGTTCATAATTTAATTTTGAATGACTAAAAAAATTCCAACAGTATTCAGCAAATTCACAAATAACCAATTTTTATCGTATTAGTATACCCGATTGTTTATTTATTCTCACTTTCAACTATTTGAGGACTCCACAATCGGATGTGATTTAAGTTTGTTTTTATTGGTTAAAAATTTTAAATTACTATTTGTGGAACGACGAAGAGTCTTATATTACTGATATTGAGAGTATTATTAAGCGGTAGATAGTTTTATCTTCTATTGTTATTGGAGAATTGATTATGGATTTAATTTTTAATTTACTATTGGTACCGCATGCCTGATAGGACGCCAATATTGAACTGATTCAAATAAACGCTACCATGAAAAGTTTTATTCTTCTGTTTGTACTTCCCTTCGTTCGTATGGGCGGATATATTATTTTCATTTTATATATGGAGTACGTTTTCACATACTTTATCAACGACATTTCGTAAAAATATGAAATTTCAATTTAACGACGGCCGCGTCTGTTTCTCTTGAGACCACTATACGAGTGACCCTTGGAAAGGTTAAAACTCAATAAACTTGCGACTTTTCTCACGCTCTAAACCTATAAGATGGGAGCTATTTCCCCTAAGAGATTATTGATTGATCCAACTTTATCCATTATAAGTTTTCAATAAAATATAATGCCTACCTTAAAACAAAAAAATCGGTAAGAGAATTATATGATGACACACAGCAAGGGAAATAAAAAACAAACAAATTAAGGCCATCATGGAATAATTGATAATTATTAAGAATTTTATTACACATGCTCAATATAATCGTCCCAATCTTCTACTAGTTTTAAGAAACTGAATTGTAAAGAATTATCTAACATTGTCATTTTAAAAATCCAAGTCATATTTAGCAGTTCCTTGATATTACACACTTATTGATGGGCTATACAAAGGTGACTAATAATTCAAAAAGGAATAATGAGTAAATATGGTAATAATCTGGGTTGACATGGTTGGAGGTGATAATTATTTATTCTGATATAGAATTCTATTTCTGTATCAGTATATTTAGGTTTGATCAATTTATGTGAATAGATGATAACTTATTTGTCACTATAGATACATCAATTATTAAAAGCCGTGTTCATCGTTAAGTTCTAAAATACACGGCAACGATTTTATTACATACTTCACAATAAGAAAAAAAATTATAATGATGGGTATCTACCGCTTTAACAGACTAAACTATGATAAAAATTTTTATAAATGATTCACGAAGTCATAAACAATAAAAAAGTTTTCTCTACTCTGGTGTACAAAATTCAGAAATTGTATTTATAGAAACACGTCTACATCAATCCTGCTCGTATTTTTAACTAACTATTTTTTTGGAATCACGATCAACAAAGTTTCACTTAGGCATTTAATATTATTATATAAGAGAGTCATAATTTAAATCCCGTTTCCCTGTCCCGTTGAAAAGACTTTATTCAGTTACAAATTGTTAAAATTAGCAAACTAATATCAACCTTGTTTTTGTGTTATTTTGAATAAGATTGCACTTAAATAAATTGCAAAAAATTATTCACGCAGGGCCATACGTTTCGTCATCAAGCTTATGAAACACAAGTCGTCGGTAAAAAATGAGGGTTTCCAGCTTTCAGTGAAAGTTATAGATTGTCTTAAGCAATCCGACCCTCTTTATATATTCAGAGAGTTTTTACACAGGCGGGACCCTCCGCGTGGCGGCAAGTTATATTTACTTTGCAATGAATAATTACAGTTTCATTAAATTAATAGTGAAAGTTATTTCCATAAATTTTACAACTGCTTGTGTAATTGCGACAATTTTTTCTTCTCGCTTTTAGGAGCAAAATGCAAGTTTATATTACTGCAGACTTTATTTAATACGAGACAAAGTGTTATTTTCGAATAAGACAATGAATTTTCTTAACAGCACAAATATTTTAGAGTTTCTAATGGAAAAACAGTTCTAATAAGAAATAATTTAAATTTTTTTCAATTTCTTAGCTTGCTTATAATTTCAGAAAAGTATTATTGCACTTGCCAGCGAATTTCTAAAATCGTAAAAATCATAGGACAAGAGTTTTACACTAATATGCTTCGTCATTGAAAAATTACGATACCTCAAATTTGGAATATAGAAGAATGCAAGTTGAAAGAAGAGTACTATTACTGATGAAAAAAATTAAATGTAAATCAAATTAAGGAGAATTTTCACAAAAAAAATGGCCCTATCCAGGACCAGCGCTAATGGGTACTTGAAATAAATTGCTACAAACAGAAAATAGTGAATAGTATGGTAAAACGTGTCCATACAACCAAGTTGGCATCAAGAGGAGATAATGTATTTCTATTTTTACTTAAACAATTTGTTGTGGAGCAATGTCGTACTTCCATGTAAATGTTCTTTATGAAGTTAAGATTATTTGTAAAAACTGTAAACGTATGCCATAAAATGTGCAGTTACTGTGAAAAAATTTTCTTCACTACTTTAAATATATCTTTGATTGGCAACTAGTTTTCAAGTACGTTTTATACACTTTATTTATTGTTTGTACGTATACACGCTCTATTTTACTTAGGGTAATTTTGCTAAATCAACAAGGGAATAGTTATGCCATCAAAGGAAAAAGAAATTGGTAACGCCCTAGCGTTTTAACTTTGCTCGATCAGTCTCAGCTATTCGGTAAGAATCCCACAAAGCAGCACTTATTGGAGTTAGCCTTAGAAAGATGATATTATGATACTCTTGCAATTTAGTATCTTTGTTATTCCTCTTTATCTCATTAAAAATTCTGAGAAAACTTATGAGAAGTCGAAGAACGAATATTATTAATATTGATAATACTGATACTTTTTTAATAAGATTTTCTACGAAAAACATAAGGATGAGCAACAGTTTTGTCATTTGACAATTTCATGTTGGGCATTTTCCAAAAAAATGCAAGTGACAAATAAAAGTTTTAGACAGGATACAAAGCAAACAGATGTCTCAAATATTTTTTGGTATCACCAAAACCAATGTTAATGTGTGGGTTTTTTTATTTTCAAATATATGAGATAATGAACATAAAATACACCAAATAAGTTAGACTTCTAAATCTAATGTTAAGGATGTTCGGAAAGGAGTTATGCATTTGAAAAATCGCAGGCACACCTCCATTGCCTATCGACATGTCAGTGTCATTAGAGCAAGGGATCGTACCCAGTCCACGATTGACATTGCATTAGAGTTGTTCACTTGAGTCGCCTAATTTGACTTACCGATCAATTTCATTTCGACTAACTGACTTCATTTTTTAGCAATTGAATGGAAAATTAATTGATTATTTAGGTAAGCCAAATGATTAAAACTATAAATTAATTCTTTATAGCCTTAATTCTGAATAATATTTGAAATAAGGAAAGTTTAGTGACCCGATGAATGCACAAAAACTCTTGTAGAAGCAGCCAACAAAGTATTACCAAATATACTCGTCCAAATTTGCTTCAGGACACCACCGTAAAATTGATCAAGATTTATAGCGCTGTAAAACTGTCAAAAATAATATATCGATTTGTGATGGGGTTTTAGCGTTTCAAACACAATTTAATTGGCTTTCATCTTACCTATTAAACATTAAGATAAAGTTACAAAAAATGCTTATACAGGACAGGGTGTTAAACAATTGACTGTTTTCTCCGTCAAAGTTTATCTTATGCACAGCGTTAACCAAACACCCTGTAGATATATTAGAATTTTATAAAATTTATTTGTCTTATGTGTCTGCTTTAAAACACTTTGGGAATTTTGCTCCTATCGTTTTTGAAGAAAAAGCTCGAGAAAAGTTACAGAGGTTTTAGTAAAATGTTACATTTTCATAATAAAATAACAAATCTCAATCTTTTTAATGACAATGACTCACATTGACATTAATATTTTTTATTTAACAATACACACATTAAGACTTAATCGTAATTAGCCATGAGTTGGGCCACCTCTGGATTATATTAATTATTTTCTACAACGTTGTGGCATGCTCTGAACTAAATTATTTATTATCTCGTTTGTAATTTGGTTCCACTCTTCTACAAGGGCTTCTCTAAGTTCCCGCAATGTATCAGGTTGATGGTTTCGACTAGATATTCGTCTCTGTAGTACATCCCAAATTTGCTCTATGGGATTTAAATCTGATGATAATGCAGGCCACCACCCGTTATTTTATTGTGAAAATGTAACATTTTACCAAAATCTTTGTAAAAGATAGCAACAAAAGTCAAAAAGCGCTTTAAAGCAGACACATCAAATTCTAATATACAGGGTGTTTGGTTAACGCTGTATACAAATAAAAATTGACTGAAAAAAACAGGCATTTGTTTAACAAAGCATTTTTTTGCAACTTTATCCTAATGTTAAATAGGTAAGATGAAAGCAAATTAAATTTCCCTTGAGATGCTAAAAACCAGGCCCCAATCAATACATTTTCGACAGCGTTATAAATCTTGGTCAATTTTATGGTGTCCCAAATCAAATTTTGACAAGTATATTTCAACCTACTCGAAGACAGCAAATACTGCAATATTATTACAAGAAATTGGTGCTCTGCTCATGAATAATTGAATCAGTAAACTGTAGTTTTTATCCAATTTATCCATTTGTCTTGATAGAACCGCTTTAGCGGAAAAAACCGAAAATTTTGTTCCATCCTGGTGTGTTTTGATAAAACAAAAGCTTAAAATAAAATTCTAATAAATAAAACTTCAACTAATTTGGCTAAGTCAACTAATTCGACCAAATCAACAATTTCTACTAATTTAACTAATTTAAATAATTGGACTAAATTCACTAATGAGGATAATTTGACCAACTCAACAACAAAATAGCGGCTAACCGAAATTTTCTGTAATACGACAAAAAAAAATGTGGCTAACTATTTTTGTCCGCTTTGAATAATGAACATTCAATAAAAAATCATGATATGGTTACGATTTCTTGATATTCGTTCTAACAAATTGAAAAGGTTTTGAACTATGGTTAGTTTATTAATAGTTTTTAAAAATGTTGTTACGTATAAAAATTATTTCTATTATACAAGGTGTTTATGAACGTGATGCGTTTTAACACTAATTAATACTTACTATATCGGACTGTTTTCTTCCCATTAATCAATAATAAATGAGATATTTAGTCAAAGTTGAACTAGTTGAAATTTTTTAAATAAAAATAATCATATTGGAAAACAAAAAACAACGCTCCAGCATGTACCATGTATCAACCCACCCGAATTATGAAAAAAATTGACACACAACGACATTAAAAGTCAGTTAAAAATTGTGTTACTGTTACGCTAAGGTGCATAATTTAAAAATATTTTGAAATAACTATACCGTATGTTTTATGTTTTAAATGGGACACTACGTATATTATGATATACTTAAAATCTCCTATTTTAAAGACGATTGAAATTATGCGGCACGTGATGAGTCTGCGGTTGGTACCCTAATATGGGCGAGTTTAATCCAAAAATAATGTCAGCTATATGAGCTCGCTGTGACATAACGGAAGAGCATTTTGGGATATGGTTTGAGTCAAAAATTAACAAGGAAGTCTACGTGCTGTTATCAGATCTAAAGAAATGTTCCATTTCATACAGGGTGAGTCAGAAAACGCCGAATCTAATTTTGCTGATTGTTTTCAAACAGAACACCCTGTATATTATAGTATTAAGGGAAGTTCATTGCAAGAGGTTTCTACTGATATAAAGTTTTAAGAATCCATCTGTCAAACGTGTCAATCTATTTGATGACAAAATACAAATTGGAGATTTATTTAAAAAATGCACTCAACCTTCAATTGTTTTATGTATCTTTCAAGGTATCAAGACGTTGATTATTTTATGCTTAAGTACTTTTCTGTACTAAAGTAAGTGTTTCTCATTATAATTTCTCAAAAAGAATAAATAAAATAGATCATCCTGTATAAGTTAAAAATATTTTTAAACTATGTAAGTTAACGTCCTCTATCATCACGTTTTTGAAAATTTTTGATATCTTTTATAAGAAAGTCAGGACATTTGGACGACGCGAGGCTGAGATGCCCTGTATATAGTGATTTTCTTTTTCTTAACTGTTGATAATTTGATGTGTAAAATCTTAGATTTATCGGTTATATGATTAAATAAAGAATTATTTTTAATTTTCTAACGTTTAGGTTTCAATAACCATCCCCAGAGAACTATTTTAACAGAAACAACTTACATTAAAAATTGTTTATAATTATTTACAGTGTGTCTGTGTACTTACGATTTGTGTGTCAAGTTACATTACAATAATTAATGTTAAATAAAGTAGACATAAAAATTGATGACAAATTTTACAATATATAACAATTCGTACTTTTTTGTTTCATTAAAGTACAAAAATAATGTAAGGAATGGTAAATAAGAAAAACTGTAAAAATTTGAAAGTTTTACATCCACCCCAGCAAAATTTGTTGGCATTTTCTTTATAAAATCCATATTATTCTCAGGATTTCTATCACTTCTCAAAGTTATGCTGCCTAAAACTGAATCACCCTATATAATTTTAATATGTTATATTATGAAAGTAAAAAGAAAAGTTAAAAAATATCCGTCACGCAGATATTTAACAAATAGTGTCCAAATTAGTTTTAATTATGTTTTAACAAATGAAATCAGTTAAGCTAAAAACAATCTTTGTATAAAACTGCTCTGGGCACCCGTATAAAATTAAAATACATATTTAGCTTATTTAACTTTTTTTCTATTTAAGCAAGTTACGAGAGATACGACTCCGCCATTGAATTTGAATGTAATTGAATCGCTATAAAAGAAAAAAGTGTTTAGTAGAGTGGAGTGAAAACTCCAATAAAAATATTGTATCATCGCTGAATCCGGGTTCGTGGAATAGAACATACGGGAGGCACACACATGGTCAGTTCGCATCAGATGTGGGATATGGTTTGCTCTACGGGTCAGGGGTCGAGTATTGGCAATCACAAAGTTCTGCTTGCAGCCTCTTCTTCATCCCGGTCTCGTATCCAATCTGTTTAACTCGCTTCATTGAATGTTATGCGCCATTGATTTGGTTTGCGAGGTAATTTTTTAGTTTTCTTATTATCTGAGAAAAGCTATTTGTGGCAGTCTTTTTAGATTATGCGGAACTTATTTATTGGAGTTGAAAAGTAATGCGATTCCTTTTTGCGAGATGCATTACCGAATTTTAGGAAAATTTAAATTTTTAAATACCGATTATATCTCATTGTTTAAATTAATGTTTGTTCTAGAACATTTTAAAATTAGCCCAGACGATGAATGGAAATTTTTGTCAAAGTAGACATGTGGACAAGTTTCTTTAGCTTTCCTTTAACTTCATTCCATGATTTACTAAAAGAAATTGCATGATGAAACCTTTTCGTATTTGGTGGTATATGTAAATTACTACAAAATTTTCATATATAAAAAGAAATTATATACTTTCGGTTTCAATTGTTTCAAGTATGCTGCAGTGAAAGAAAAGCAAGTGAAAAATAGAAAACAAATGTTTTTAATATTTATTGTCAATATTAGAAATCATTAATTTTAAATTATTAATTATTATAAATTTGTTTTTTTTTTGTAATGGCTAGGATAAATAATTTTACGATTCACAGTTTTACGTTGGTTGCATTTATTGAAATTAATGTCCGGTTATTTCGCAATATTACAAATACTGCAATATTTATAGTGAACTGGAGGAACGGAAATTAACGTTCGGGTTGTCAAAAAGTGTAAGGTGAAGACGTATCCCAATCCATGGAGAAATTTATTAATATAATGTAAGTACCATTTTTGAATATTTTAGTATGTTAGTTAGGAACCTTGATTGTAAGGAAACTTTTTCACAACTTAACAGTAGTACGTCTCCAAAATGATGACTATGTAATACAAGTTCAGAAGCACGTATAAAAGTCTAAGTAAATGGAATTGGTAAATGAAATTATAAAAATCGACCCCAGATTTAAATAACTTACAATGACGAAAATTCAAGATGCATACTATTTATGTACGTATGTGAAAGCAGAAAAACTGCTCCCGATACTTCGTAGGTGACTAAATGCTCTTGTAGTCCAGAGGTGACCCCACATCTACCTTCCAGTGACATCTTTATTGGATAGAAAAGCCTTTCTCAAGGTTGATATTGTGTTTAATATAGTATCCTTTCTTGGAGACACATCTATTCCAACTGTCCTTATATCACATTCCATCCAATACTACGCAGAACAGTCTAATTGAAAAAATCATTACACTTATAAAAAGATGCCAAGGATGAAAGCAAACGGCTCGGATATGAGTAGCTGGTGCTCACACATCGAAAGAAGACTTCATGAAGCTATAGGTAGAAAATAATCTGTTGAGACAGAAGCTTGAATTTCATTACGCAAACAAGGCTGATGTAGAAATACTCGTACAACTTGCCGATCATAAACATAAACACACTATAGAAACTATACAACCCCCAAATCCAAACCCAAGGCTGCCCAATCTATGAGCAGTGGCTCAGAAGCTAACCCCCTGAAAAATCCGACGTTGCCGCTCATAAACAAGAAAGAAACAGCAGCCAGGACGAGAAGAAGGTGGTAAAAGATCTTCCTAAAAATGCTGCCGAAAATTCTATCAACCACAGGACAGCTAGACAGTGGTAACCTGGACGATTTTCGTGATCAACTACCGGAATACGAAAATGGAATCGCCATCCTATCCATGACAACCAAAGAAATCACAGATAAGGGAACTAATTATGATTGACCAGCAGGAGTACGTACAAGTTTTCCGCGCCGTAATTCAGTGAATCCCAAGAGCAATCGCTAACGGCGACATGAAAGACGACCTGGATTCGCTCCACCTTCTGTTTTACGGATGACGAGCTGAAGAATCAAGATGCCACTGTACTGCAAGGCATTTTAGATCAAGAGAAAATTTTCGAAATCACCAGATAACGGATTTATGTCGCGCCCGCGATCGATGACTTCCCATGGAAGCCTTTCTGGCTAGCTGAAAGAGATGATAAAGTGCCAGAACAGGCGAGGCGGCCCAATGAGATGGGCCCATTATCAGACCCGGAAGAATGTTGTCGAAATCGTCCACATCACTCGCAACAACTTCTTATGAGGCTTAGTCAAGGTCTACAGCGATATGACTGTGCAAGAGACCAATAGCAACGCTCAACTACTGCATTCGAGACCATCAATGTTTCCAAGAATATTGGGGCATGAAAAAGTGCTCCTTTGTCATATACAATATTTTGCCAATTCAATTTGAATGGTTATTATAACAACTTAACACGTGCTGCTGAATTTGAAGAAGATAATGAAGACAATCGGGATGAATACCAAGATAACGACCACGATGGAGATCAAGATAACGAACAGGATGTAAATGAAGATGAGGATTTATGATTTCCATGACTTCATGTTGATTCCAGTAATAATAATTCTTTTTGAATATTTTTTTTTGGAGACTCTTTAAACTTTTAGCTGATGCTTCTTCATTCTTGGTTCTTAAAAATGTATTGCTCCATTTTCGGATAAATTATGTTCTTTACCAAAAAAGCAAATCGGCTTTTTAAAATAGAGTTTCATTTTCCATTGCCACGATAGAGATTTCACTCATTTTAATAATGACAAATTGCATTGAGGAAGAGTTAAATACAATATTTTGAATTTGTCACTTGACCGCCGGCCTACGGTGATTAAAAATCAAACTTCATCAGACGTATATTTTAAATACATATTTTTATAGGATTATTCAATTTTCCTGCCCAACCAACTCCAGAAGACTTTTAGAGTAAATTTCATAAAAATTGGTCAATATTCTATTTCAAATAGCAGATTCTCTTCACTAGAAAACTCGTCTAGTATCTATAGTTAGTATAGTATTAATTTTTACCGCCATAAATCAAAATTAATTAGATATTCTCTTGGCGTAATTCATATCCACACCTCATAGATTCTTCTAATACAAATTATGCAACATGAATAATTAATCATCGATTCATCAAAATCCAGATGCCACTGAATTTGCAAAGAATTTCCTTTCATTTGAAATTCATGAATGGTCGCAACTTACACAATTTATCTGACATATCTGGCTTTACTTCTTTCATGAGATTCGTAAAAGTTAGCAAAGAAAGGAAAAACATTTTTGAGCTAAATCCATTCACAAAAAATAAATAAAATAAATGTTTAAACGGCTCACTATTAGAAAGTATTGCGAGGGTGTCGTAGACTCAGGCAGATTGGATGAGATAAACATATTTGAAAAATGGATTTTATGATAGCAATAATAAATACAAGACTTTGTAAATATTTCATTCTTATTTTTCCTGGTTTTGCAATTTGTGCGAATTATTACTGTTTGCGCGTAATTTCTCGATAGTAGGCTTAGGGACAATATAGATCGTTGCGTACATCAGAGCAAAGATGCTCGTAAAGTTCAAGGGACAGACAAATAGGTCATGTTGGTCCGACTAATTAATTGGAGTTTCAAGTAACAGCAAGCAGATGCAGTCGTAGCTTGTGGCTGGTAACAAACACACTTGAGACTGACATTTCTAATGTTACAGTCGAAAGAAATGTTGCTATTGGAGATTTCCTTATTATTTAATAATTATAAACATCACGTGTTAAGTATCGTTAGTTAAGGATGGGTTTTTATGATAGGTACAAATTTTTTATTTTGAAAAATAGAAGTGTTCTGTTATTACAGGTTTGGTGATATATTGAAATTAAAGAAATTCCGCAGACTTTTCTAAAACAGGTACTTATTTTTGAGCTCAATATAAATGATGTGAATTTCTTGATTTTGGATTCTTTCACACCCTTACCGCCTCCTGTCAATTCGGTCATAACGTTACAAATTTTTTTAAATTTGGCCAATATTTTTAATAATCTGAATAATGAGAACGATTTTTTTTGTTGATTACTTACTGAGAACCTCCCAGTGTATAAACGCAATGAAGTGTAATGTGGCAAATGACATTTATTTAATACCAAGAAATGGAAAGTAGCTACGAATTCATTAAAATATATGCTGCGTGTAAAACTATAAAGAATATTCGTTTCTAATGTAATTATTGAAAGGCATAGATTTTTCAATTAAAACTCCGCTATGGTTTCTCAAATGTAAGTTTTAAGACGTCTGTTTCATATTACTAAAGAAAAAGAGATGGGAACCGTCAGGTTCAGGTATATGGGCCACCATGTCAAGTCTGTTTGAAATTGTATTCAATCAAGAAATACTTGCCATAGAACGTTATTAAGGCTTTGCTTTAGTTTTTTGAGTACTATCTTGTTGAAAGAAAATTGTATTTTGCTTTTGTTGATGAAATCGTACAAATAACATTTTTATCATAAAATCTTCACAGCAATTTCGTATCTCTATCATCGACTGTCGCTCAAATATAGGTGAATCCTAAGTAAATATATTTTTTACGTTTATATACCACAGTCTATTGAATTTTCTTTCTTATGTTACTGTGTTAATATAATTTAGTAGTAGCTGTTAATACTGATGATGTCACGAGCCTAATTTAATCTCCATATTCTGGTAGAACTGACATGCCAAATTACCATTTATGTGAAGAATTTTAATTGTAAAAATCCATTTTCAGACATTCTACAATTTAAGAAATTAAATTGTATAGATAACTAACTGCATTCTACTTCAATTTAACAGAGGAAGGGAATAGCAGGAAAATATGGTAACTATTGGTTCAAGAGGAAACATAGAAACTTGTTGTTGTGTCAATCTGAATCTACCTCACTTAATGGAATAAAAGGATTTAGCAAAGAAAATGTTAATGATCTCTTTAACTTACGGCAAATATATGTGATAGACATAAAATTGACGGAACTATTATTTATAATATGGGCTAGTCTCGGTTCTCAACTGATGCCAGATGCGCAAAAGGGTACAAGGTAGAACTAAGTAATGTAACTGGTTTATCTTATAGACGTGGTTTATCCTTCAAAGGACAAGAAAACGATCAAAGTTCGAAGCGCTTGTTCTAACAAGAGATAGTGGACTGGTTTTAATGCAGCTGCATGGTCAGCCGACATATCTATTCTAACTCCTTGGATAGACATTTTTTTAAAGTAATAGATAAATTATTGGATAGGAATCTCAAGAAATATGGTAATAAATCCCAAAAAAGAAAAGGAAGAGAAATAATTTATGCCACAATGCCACAATTATCATTTAAACAATGGAGGTGTTCTACACTCAAGTATTAGAAAAATGGTTGAGGTCTAAGCAGGACGCACTGTTACCTAGTATCAAGAAGCAGAACTTCTTGGTGAAGCATATGGAAGAGTAGTGTATGGTTCAGAGCATTTGGTGTTTGGTTTGTTAATTGACACGTGCTTGAAGATTCCAATTTCGTAGGCTCTACTATTTTCAACAATATTCAAACTGATGACCACTAGTACCACTAGTGATCAGTTTAGCGAAGATGACAACATTCTCTTGTCACTTTTGAGAAACCAAACTGTATCAATAACTCAAGGCTGTTTAACATTTTCGGTTGGTAAGAAACCAGGAAGCGACTCGGCTGCGGCATCGACAAGCAAGTTGAAGTTTCTGCCGATTACTTTAGAGGAAATCCCACCTTTGACATTATCAAAAAGTATACTATGATCCCTATAAAGAAGTTCTTGAAGTCAGTGAAGAAAAGAAAAAACCAAAAAGTAAGTGTTTTTTTTTCGGAAAAACTAAAACCATCACCAATAAAATCGATAAGGTGGCAGCGCATAAAATGTGAAGTGAAATAATGTAGTGACATAATTTAGTGCATGTGGCGTAACACCTGGGTTTAGTGTCATTGCGTAAGTGTTAATGCAAGTAAAATGACATTTTTTTCTAATTCATATATTGAACAATGATTAAACCGATATTATAATATAAAAAAGTCACCGGCGTAAAGGTATTTTTTTATCCAGATGTTTTTTTAAATTATCTGGAATTTCAAAATATTCAAGAATTATGTATCTTGAAAACTGTTTTCTGATTTTCAAACGTCTCCATGTATAGAAATTTATCACCACTTAAAATATTGGAGATAATCAAGATGATCACTTGAAATTTAGTGGTTGATATTCAGTATTCAAAAACAATATTCAATAACTCTGATAAAATCTACTTTAGATCACATTTGATTATCTGGATTTTGAAAAATAACTTCACTAATTATCTAATTAGATATGGAGGGTTGAGATCTCATAATCCATTGAATATTGTATCTACATGGATCATGTCACATTTTTAAAATTTAATAAACATCCCTCTAATATACTAAGAACGTATGCTTCTGACTGCGCCAAATGGTGCTGCAATGCCACACACATAAGATCCTAATTTGAATACAGACCGAAGACCGGATATCAATTACTTCCGCGTACGCAAAATTAAGATTCTCCTCGTATCACAATTCCTATGCTAACATATTCCGTAAAAATTTGATAGGGACATAATTTATATTTCACCGAAAAAATGTATAACGAATAGGGAGGTTGACAGAGCTGAAAAATTTCTAATGTTACCCACATCACGAGTTGTCGAAGTCTTAGTGGAGGAGAGGCAAGCCATAGGCAACTACAGAAGATGCCCGAGGAAGGAGAAATAGAAAGAGAACCCAATAATTGGACTCCACTCCGCTCCTTGAATACGAATCGGGGACTGACAGGCGAGCAGATGAGACCAAAGAATTGTTCAGAACAGAATGTAATGCAGACTACTTTTTCCATTCGCGCTATTTTGCTTGAATTAAGGGTAATTGAAGGCTCAATGAATATGCATAAAGTTTATAATTGGAGAGATGACACCGCGAAAACCAGCTATTATACAAGATTTCCATTTACGTGTAAATAACCAATTTTGAGGTGATAAATCAACGAATATTTTCATTTAAAGTTTATTTTTTCCAAATACTCTCAACTCAACGGTAATAAAATTATGTGCTTGTGATGATGGTCAAGGTGTCCATAAAAGAATAATAGTACAAATTTTGAGTATCTTAGAAAATGGCTTTAAAATAATTAAAAACGTGATCGATACCGTTGATAGGCAAGAGTTTGATTGTGCAGCAGGTTTTGCCTATGTTGAAAAGTATACAGGGTGCACAGAAATGATTGCTTTTTAACGAAACTGTTTATTTTTGTATATTTGAATAGTTGTAGTTATTTTATTTGCAAATTTTTACATTACGGATCGACGCTACATTTTAGTATGTAGTGTCAAAAACACACTTGAAAAGTTGGATCACTAGCGAATTCGTTCTGAGTCTAAATCCAACGACTCTCCATTATTTGTTCTATTTGTTAGATTTTCTATTTAGCTATAAATGTGAGCATTTTTAAAACTCAAATTTTTTATTATCTGCATCAATTAAAGTACCTAATATTTGTATTAAATATTTTTTTCATACTTCTATCTATAAATACAATATACTTGATTGCCTTCTGATTGTGAGGTTATGAAATTCAGTACAGGTTTGTAAATCGTTAATTTCATAGTTTTCGATAGAAATAGATTTTAAATATTGTAAGTGATTTATAAACGCTTTATTTTATGTAATAAATTCCTTCATCTTAAAGTGTTTGTAATCCTTTTGTTGTACGTAGGTAATGTGATATTTTTGTTTTGATCCCACATGGGAACATAAATTATGCATATTGAGGACAATTTTATAATTAAAATTTAAAATTTTATTTTCAGGACGACTTATTTACTAAGGTAAAGCCATTTTAATGCCAAAGAAATGCAACTGCATATGTAAGAGACATTCCATCTGACAGTGAAGATTCCATATTGGATGATGATGAAGATATACAACGAAATGAAATGCACCAAGATACCAATGATATTGAGGACTTTTCCGAGGATGATGATATTCCACTCTCTCGATATTTTCTCACACACAGTTTACTCCCCACTCCATATAACCAATGTAGAACAAAGCGATTGTAATGTTCCAATTACTACACGTGTAAAAAACAAAAAAAGAAAGAAAGATAATAGAATTTTACAAAAGAGAAAAGTGAGACTAATGATTAGGAATTCAGGGGATCCGATGTTTCACCGTGATATGTTCTGAACTTTATTATACCTTATTGGGTATTCAAATAGTTTTTGCCCGACAACAATTATCTTCAAGAAGTTATAGAAATGCAAGGACTTTATAGTGTACAAAAAAAAAAAAGCCAACGAAACCGATTACCACATCAAAAGAGGAACATCAGAGGTTTAAATTTGGTATATTGTTGTATATGTCATGGATACGACAAAATTCATCAAGAAGATACCCGTCAACAGACTCACGGATATCGCAAATGCCGGATGTTATGCCTGTGAACAGGTTTCAGGAGTTGAAAAGGTTTCTTCATTTTAGTGACAATAGTACAATGACAAAAAATACTGACAAGATTCAACAATTAATGGACCAAGTGTTATTTGTTACAAGAAAAATTCCAATGGAAGAGATAACACAAGGTATGGTTCTGACTAATGTGCGACATCTAAATCCTGATCTTTGTGCCATCAAATTTTACTGTAATATCATTTAAAATATAATCGCAGACTTTTTGGTTCTAAGAGTTTTGCCTTTTGCGTAAAAGATAACTTAAACCCACTTTAGTCGAAGACTAAATGAGACTAGCAATCAGAAAGTAAATAACCAGCCATTTATTGAGGGCCACAGTCAATAAAACTGAAAAACAGCGGATTGGCCACCATTACAAACAGATAAAAACTATCATAAAGTCGTAATGAGAAAAATAAGACACATGAATGAACCTACTTAGTACTGACAGATGAAAATAGCTGTGAAGGTGGTGGAGCGGAGGAAAAGAAATTATTTTGTTATAAATTGTGAGGTATCAATATACATATATTGAGAGCTGGTAGAATTGTTTTTGATTAAACTTTTTCGTTAAGTTACAGTAATGAAACCTAGAAGAGAAAACTTAATGGTTTTGAGCCTAATTAAGCTAAGACCAACAAACGATGAGGCTTTAGCTTACTCCACCTTTCATTAATGACCAAATCATCAAAAAGTAATGTTACTAATTACTACAATCTACGATTAGTAGCAATAATTTCAATTCTGGTTTCAATAATAAAAATCTTGTTCATTAAATTTTACCTCGAAATTCTTAGAAAACCTCATGTAATAAACAAAAATGAAAAAATTTGATAGTTTACTATTTAACAAACTGCTTTTCATTGCAACACGTATACAAAAGTCAAAGACTGGACCCTAACAAACATGGAATTTCAAATCTTTACAGTTACATTCATGCATAAAGCAGACCAATTACTCTAAACGGTCTAAACGGTCTTTACAGCCAATGTCCTAATGACCTCTTACAGGATGTTTAAAAGGAGATAATAGATAATCCTTACAATGGCACAGGATGCAGAAATACAATTCAAAGCCGAGTCTGGTTAGAGTAACAAACACATCTGAAATGTGTACACGACTCAAACTTAGGTATTACTCAAACCTTTTCCTGCAAAGTTAAGCTATGGTCATTGTCCTGCGTCCTTTCACTTCGACCCGAAGGTTAGATTATGTCGAATCATTTAGTTGATGGGATTAACTTGTTGAAAAATGTTTGATATATTGGATTAGTGGATTTAGTGTGTCAGGGGATAATTTTGGTGCCATTTGTTATACCTAATTTTGCGGATACTGACATGTATCCATTTATATCGCAATTTATAAACCAAATTCTCTGAAAAGTTACAAATATGATAGCTTAAAATTATGTAAAAAAGTATATGTGTGTACTTTTTGGATATGAAACTGTTTTAACCTTTTTATTAATAAATCAAGTGAAAGAAAGCCGTGACGAATATTTCAGAGACCAATGTTTCAAAGTGAGAACTAAAGTGGCGGAATGACATATCTTCAAGTGACAAGAATTTGCTTTGCGAATATCAGGACGAAATCCCTGAATATTTTACATGATAGACAAAATGTCTGCAGGATAAGTCAGCATTCTTTGCCTTAACATATTAAATTTGATCAACGCACGGTATTTATAAAATAATTCAACTAAAATATTTTGTTACTAAGAATTATTTTACAACAAATTTCAAAATATACATTCGTCTGTTTATCCAACTGCCACGATAATTTAAGAGTAAAAGTTCTATTGAACTGAAATTTTGAATTGAAACTCTTAAATATATGCAAAAATTATATAAAAAATACAATAAATTGATTGTCTGCGAAAAGTGCAATTTCCAAGAGCTTCTCAAGTATTTACCATATAAAATTTAGAACCAACTTTTTAAATTCTAGAAGTCAACAAATTAAAATTAAAAATAATGTGTAAAATATTTTGCTCTGAAATGTCCTTCATTGATGTGCAAAATTTCTAATCCTAAAAACATTTAATTCATCGAACTTTTTTATTTATCTTTCCGATATGCTACACTTATGAGAAATGTTTGTGCCTCATTGAAAACAACCACATAAAAGACCTTTCTCTCTTCTAATTCAATATTAGGTACATAAAATAGCAACCTAATTTGAAAGACCCCTATCAATCACGGAATAGGCAGGAAGTTAGTTGAGCATTGACAGTACCCTCTACTTCCTTAGAGACCTACGAATGAAACCCCAATCAGCCTCAATTATCATACTCGCCACAACTGTAGGGGTTGATTTGTAAATGGGGGTGTGTCGGCGTGAAAATCAAACCTTTTCATTTACCCGAAGAAAATTTTATATTTATAAATGGACAGGTAAGGATTAGGGATTATTATTGTCTTAGTCGAGAAATAGAACTCTGCAATATTCGCCAATCTGCAAGTGTCTGGCTTAATTAACACATTTTTTTCACAATATGAGTACCTATAGAAAACATCTAAAAGTTAAAACCGAGGTTAAAACTCTGAATCCAAAGAAAGGAGTTATCGGAAAGGGTGTTACAATATTGAAAAATTGCAGACTTGTTCCAGGAACCCAGGAAGGATATCATAATGAGAAGATATGTTGAAGATGCAAAAGAAATTGAAAAAATAAAAGAAATTGAAAAAGTATGGACGAAAGGTTTTAAAGAAGCGATGTAGCTGTAAAGCCCTTAATAATTAACTGAACATTTTGTTGTGGCTGGATGTATGGCTAAGGGTCATAAAGAATTTCCAAAGAATATCAAGATAACTCTGATGAATCTGATATTATCTGAAGACAACGATAATTCAGATAATAGTTTTATATAATATTCATTATTATTCATTGACATTGATTAAAATTATTCTTCATATATTTATTTATTCTTTCTTGATCTGATTTCGTAAAACACATAAATTGGGTAGAACCATTTTTGAACAACAATGAACGATAATAATTTTATTGCACGTGTTCACTTTGCTTTACAAGACACATTCTTTCATTCAGTTCTGTTTTATTAACTTAGAAGCTTACAAACTTGTGCTCCTTAAAGGGAGCAGTGCTTAAGCTATTTAAAGAAAGGTTTATAAGTGAACGAGAAAATACTAAATAATGAGTAACCAATCAGGCAGACGGTAATGTTAAGGAGATTACTTTATGAAGACTTCATAATACCCCATTTTATATTTTATAGCATGCAAAATGGTAGGCTGGCAAGGAAATCATTTATGTCTCTTTAAGTGATTAAAATGTATTATTAAAACCCTTTAGACATACTTCGCAGTTGGTAATTATCAAAACAGGCGATTTTCAGTAAATTGTATAATTAATTCATCGTGTTCAATAGGCCATCGTTCTAAGTCGCCTATTACAGAATATGTTCAAGTAGGGTGCGAAAAAGTTCAGCAGCTTTAAATGTTTCCAACTAAATATCAAAGCAGTTGAAGGTTGAAGTCAGGAACATGTATTATTTTGGCGTCATTTATTTGAAAACCACTTGAATATGTAACTTTTTTGAACAGTGATAATTAGTGTTATTAAAATTGTACAAGGACGAGTATAAAAAGAAGCATTTTTTTGTTATTTGACAAATGGACTGCCACAGTATCTGAAAATTGGTCTATCATATTGAAAATTTATGTTCATAACACAATGTAACTGAATTCGATTTAGTGCAATAAAGTAACGATAATATACAGTATTTACGTATTTATTATAGCACCTGAAAAATAATGAAAATAATATTGCTACTTTAAATGAATTTTGCATAAAATATTTCGCGTTATTTCCTATAGTATTATTAAAACCACTTGATTATATAATTTACTAAATATGACTTACCTTTCCAACGCCAGTGACCTCTTTAACTCCTATCCGTCTTAGAAGAGCAGGAGGAACAGGTGGAGGAGATCTTTGGAGAACACCACAGAATCCTGTATTATCTACGTCGTCTGAATTGTATCTCTTTTTTCTGTGTGGTGATGCAGACAAATTTAACTTTTGTGCGGCCCTGTAAATTAAAAAAAAATTGTATTGGATACAAATTGTCAGTGGAAGGGTGCATATTAATATAGAACAAATCAAATTAACGGAGGACAATTTTGTAGCATGTTACTTCCTCAAATACAGGCTGCTTTGAACTAATAATATCTTAATGTCATTAAATTGTTCTCACTGTATGTTCCAAATACATCTGTAGATATTTTAATGGAATTTTTTATCGCAAATTTTCTTTAAAAAACTGATTAGATAAGGATACGCATAAAAAAGACCTGTGGCTCGAAAGTGAAGGAGTAAATTTTGACATTTTAGTAGATATTGAAGTTTTGAATAAAGAGTAAAACCAGAGTAGGTACATTTTAAAAGTAGGATTTGCAATTTTTTTAATTTGTTTTCTTCATATATCTTAGTCCAAAAATGGAGACATAAAAAAGAGTCCCACCTTACAGAATGCCAAGGAAAGTTTATAACTTGGCTCTTGTTCGACATATTAATTATTATTGTTGTTCTGAGTTTTGATCTTAAGGCGTTGTCACTTGCGGCGCCATATTGGAAAAATGGGGCAAACATCAATAACTATTTTTCGGAATATTAATTACCTAGTATGTTAAACTTGAGAACTATAGGTACTAAGTATAAACTTTTCTTGAATTTCTGCAAGGTAAAACCTATTTATTTCATGGGCTATTTGTCAATCGTGATTCATTGTTAGGAATTTACGAGATAATTATAATCACATATATATCTTTTAAGGACATTTTATTAGTTTTTAATAACACTTAACGTTTGACCTGAATTGAATCGGTCAAGTGGTTCGCGTTATAGAAATATTTTTGTAAGCGAAAAATAATTCTTGAGTGATATATGTCAGCCAATAAATTGTGAAATAAGCCGCTTCCGGTTGACTTTTCGATTAGCAACATTTGTATTTAGAATCAATCAGGATTTCAATCCGTCTTAATAATATTCCCATCTTGCCATTTTTGAACTCTAATAAACAAACTCCTCGTATACGATTTTCCAATAGGCAGTTCTTGGAAAAGTTTAACATTCTTTGACATTCTCGTAATTGACTTCATTATATTTTTAATATAACTAAGTCAAGTGGCCATATTTCGGTCTTTATTGCGACTCGATTGGTTGATCAGTTTTTTAATTACAATCATTTTTATAAAAATTTTAAAATGTGATTGACGTGATTTGTGGTTGTCCAACAACTTTCCAGTTCCGGTGTTAATTTTTTTTTTTTAATATCTTTCATTACTGTAAATTTGATAATTATCGGGCAACTTTTTTGTAGATAGACCGACAAACTGACAAAAGGATTTTTCTGCACTCATAGAAGTCAGTGTATTCAATTTTCATCGAGATCCGATAAGTATTTCAGTGTTCGCTCCCCTCACTTATTAAAATGACTTCAAGTATGTTGGACAAACGTCACGGTCAATTCTGACTAGGTTTAAAAGCATATCTTAGTTATGGTAAAATGATATGGTTCCGAGCTTGGCTTCGAAAATAATTTTACAGGGTGGGGCAATATTGCGTAGGACTTCGATAGCTCAAGTTCTATAGTAAATAGAAATTTTAAAATGAAATGCAAGAAACTAAATAAAAAAGTCTATAACTGGAAATTATTTTCGAATATACAGAGTGAGCCAAAACAATATTACAAGATCAAGTGCTTTCTTTTAAATGGAATGTTATGTACAGGGTGGGCCAATAGAACATAACGTTTTTGCAATGGATAGTACTTGGCAGGTAGAAGCGGTAGGGTGTTGCGAGCAGTCGCGATGTAAGCTTAAAGGAATGCCATTTAGTATAACAAGATGGCGCCACTCTACGCGGGTGGTTCGAGAGATGTTTCCAGGCCACGTAATTTCTCGTTTAGGCGGTGGTATGGCCACCTAGATCCCCCGATCTCACTTGATGTGACTATCTTATGTGGGGATATCTCAAGTCAAAAGTCTATGCATGCAAGCCGAGAACCCTTAAAGAATTGAAAACTTCAATTAGTCGGCAAATTGAAGCTATTGACCAGAATTATTGGTGAAAGTGCATCAAAACTTTGTAAACCGTTTGACTACATGTATTGCACAGAACCGTCAGCATATGACGGATGTAATTTTTCATAGGTACATAAAATAGCATACATTTAGCTGCATTTCCATGTGAATAAATATTTTTTTATACAAAAATTGAATTTTTTCTGTAACTTTCAAAAACGTTTTGTTCTATTGGCCCACCCTGTATATGAGTACAGTTCCTCAAGTCTCTTTCTAGACCCCTTTGACTTCTATATTATTATTGACTATCTCCCAACCACTTGGATGTAATGAATTTCTTTATTGAAATAATGCCATCTGCATATCTGCATATTGAAAAAAGTCACAATTATTATGAGATTACAAAAAAAATTATTATAATACCAGTTACGGTATGTCTAATTAATTTAAAACCTAGATTGTTAATAAAAAAAACTTTTTCTGATGATGGAGAGGAGCCTCTCCGAAACGTAAAAATTAAATCTTCGTTACTGTATTTTTTTTTTGTGAAAAAACCAATATAACTCAAGAAACCCTAATTTAAAAAAAATTGCTTATGGTTAAGAAGAAATATATGTCTAATTAATGTTTTTAAATCATTTTCACTTCTTAATAATATAGAGGGTGGCCAAAAATGATTTTTTAATTTAGAACTGTTTGAATTGAATATTCTCAATTTTTTCAATTGTAATTTGGATATTTTTCGGCGAAGTGATGTAGAAATGAAAAACGAAAATTTACTAACATCGCTATGGGTATTTGTAACTATTTTCAAATTATAGAACAAAAACTGCAAAATTCAGCAATAAATATCTAGATTGACAAAAAAAAATTCGAATTATTTTTCGTGCAACCCTGTATAAATTGTTCAAAATAGTATAAATGTATCCAAAATGTGATCTTTATTTCAAAAATGTAAAAACATACAGGGTGGTCCATTTAGAAAAGACTACTGGGGCCATTTCCGATGAAACCGGAAGTGACAAATATAGCGGATAGGTCTCGAAAAGTTAAAAATCTTACCTAATTCCACCATACAAAATTTTATCCCGATATCTTTAAAAACGAGGAAGTTACAGGGGTGGCCCACTATTCGTTTACAATTGGTATAGCATTCTATTAAAAAAAAAGCACTTGATCCTGTAATATTGTCTTGGCTCACACTGTATATTCGAAAATATTTTCCGGTTATACACTTTTTTATCTTTATTATCTACTTTACTTTTTTGTTTTTTTAATTTCCAGCTATTTATAGAACTCAAGCTATCGAACTCCAATGCATTATTACCTCACCCGGTATTTTGGTGGCCTTTACAAAACTAGCTGATTTTAGAAACCTGAAAGTTACAAAGTAAAAGTAGTTTAAGTCGTGCCAAGTGCATATTCCAAATAACGACGTAGAATAAATCGATTTTTTTATTAAGTTTAATTTTCTTCATCTCTCAGTGATAACAACTTTGGTTGACAAATGTCAAACTTATAACCCATTTTATCCCAAGTTTGTATTTTCTATCTCTGAAATTCAATACCTTTTATTACTGGTTAAAAGGGTGGGTGTTTCGATTGGCAGCCATGAATGTGCGATTTAAAATGTGGTCCAGATTTAGAGAACAGTATATTTAAAATCATCATTTTTTTATTTTATATTTAATACGAGAGTTGTAAATGGTTCTCATTGGCAATATTTGAAACGATACAGTTTCTATTCTGGAAACGTTTGCAATTCAATATAGAATAAATTGTTATACATTTTTTTTGTGTAATTGCGTAAAGTGTGAGCAATATTTTTGAAAAATTGAATCCAAATGGTTCGGCGTACTTTAAAATATGCGTGATTCCTTCGTCAAATTTAAAAGAAGTATCAAACAGGCATTTTCCAGAGAAGTAATAAATCTTACAATAACCCATCCAGTCAAATTTAAGCAAAAAATCCGTGCAAAAAGGTGGTAAAAGTAAGGGCATTCCCCAAGATTTTCCAATTTCACACTTTCCTGCTTCCGGAACGAACGAGGCTGGCCACGTGACGAGGGAAATTCACTCATTCCACCCTCTGTGTCCTTCCCCTTGCTTAGCTTTAGTCGTGACGTCCATACGTAATCCTTTACCCAGGTCCTATGTTTGTGGAGGCTACTGTCAAAATATTACGTTTTCGGAACTACCTAATGTGTTATTGTTGCGGCTTATTGACTGGGTCTTCCAGCTCGGGAAGTGGTGAATATAAATTAAAGTTTTAATACTGTTAAGGTTTCAGACTTCATTGTAGCAGAGCAAGATGCTATGTATACATACTAGCAACTAATACTAAACTAATATTAAACTAAATGTAGATTGTGCATAATATAATAAGGTAAAACTTATGATGTTTACAATTTGAATGATAACATAACTTTATTTAACTTTAATGGAACTGAGTAGTGAGTATACTAAATTAAGTCCTAATTCTAGTAGTGAAAGTAGTATTTTATAATGCGAGACATATTATGAACGGATGGTTATATCTCTATTAATATTTAAGAGAGCTTAGAACTTTTCTTTATTTGTTGCAGATATATTGTTACTATGTAAAAGAAAAATATGTCATAGTTATGCACGAAATATTACTAGACAGCTTGATGCAATTCAAATAGGGCGATACAAAAATAAGTAAGGAACTAAACAAACAATACCGATGTTTTATATCTATATTTATAAGTATCTTACAATCTTATTAAAAGTAGAGAATTAAAACTATACGGAAATTGTTGTTTTAGTTTTTGGTATGCCACAGTTGAAGTAGTCTAGCTCCGAGGTTCACCAGCTTCTTGCATCCTTACAATAGTTTTGTCTGACGCCAAAAGCCTATTACATCTTCAACATTGAACTGGCTGTTCGTTTAAATTTCTTTGATAAAGCTTGAATTTGCTGTTCACATTCATAAGAGGACTTTCTCAGTTTATTTTAAATAAAATACAGTCAAATACGCAGGTGTCTTCAAAAGTGAAAGTTTCCTTATTCTTTTGAGACTTGGAGAGTACAGTTTCATGTTAAACTTTTTGCTTGTCAATCATCATAAATGAGTCGAACGAATTTTTCCACCACTAGAAAAATTTCGTTCAATTTTAAATCAAAATAAATTTTGATTGCCGTGAACTATCAGCTTTCAGTGTTTATGGAGTTGATCATTCAGTTGTATATGGTATTGGCGTGGATCTCATGAAACTACAAACAAAGTTTCTTCAAGGTGATATTATATACAACACAACGATGCAAAATTTCTTTGACTTCGAAAAAATGTGTAATTTCACGAATTACAGTTTTTTGCTTAGATTAAGTAGTACTTAGTACGTTGAGTGAAGATAATCTTCAGTCAACGGTAGTAGGTACCTATTTATTGTTTTTTTGTTTTTTATCTTTTATTGTTATTGTTTCGCCACTACCGACTATTGTTTGTTTGTAATTATCCTTAAACAAAATAAATAAATTTAGATTTTTTCCATTTCATCAAATTGGATATTTTTGCTATTACTGTGCTTGTATAAAACCTAAATAAATTTATGAGAAAAGTAGACTTAGCTCAAAAAATAAACTCCTTTGATCTAGTATATATTATCTATCATATTTCCCCGCTCTTTAGACTGATTTAATAAAATCCAAACCACTCGTCTTAATAGCATCACAGCAAATACAGCTAGAAACTAAAATAATTCGAGTTATTTTTGCTATTTCTAAAACCGTCATACTTAATACATATCAAACCAATTTTCACTCAGCTTGACTTTCCGTATTTTTGTTGTAGAACTTACGCGAAACTTTATACCAACGCTGTCAAGATGACTGAAAACGTCTGTGAAATTGAAAGATGGATGTAGTTTGAAAGCTTCGCGTACTTAAAGTCACATAAGATTTTTCTCGTTAAAGATGTAGTGCGGATTACAAGGTTTGCAGACGTAGGTATAACTCAATATAGTTATTGTGTAAATATTTGAACAAAGAGTGTAAGAACTTATTTAAGTTCATAAAATTTTAACCCTGCATTGTGGGAAATAAATTTGTATTTTTAAAATGATGACATTTTATTAGTTTAAGTAGTAAAACTATTTGTATAATTTGGCTTTTATTTTACATATCGATACAGTGTGTACATAAAGTATGGAATCAATTCATTATTTCTGAATACGAAAATATTTTGGATACATCCGCATGCAGGTCGATTTTTATTTTGAGTTGTACAGTCGGCGCCACCCAAATGTGAACGCATTTTGGTTGTCATGGAATTTTCTTCTGAATTTCATTGTAGTAAGTCAGACTTTGTTTAGTGGCGTAACACAGAGAGGATATATTGACAGTAAATATTACTTTTATTATTTTCTGTTACCATAATAATTGGAAGGACGAAGGCCGACACAACTAATATAAAAGAAGTTAGCAAAATAATTAACTAATATTACCTACATGTTAGTGGAAGAAGGTTAATATTAATTATTCCTTTAATTCATTTATGTATAACGATTGTGAGAAATAAAATGACACAAACTAAGCGTATTAACAATAATTAATATATTTCAACACATACCTAATAATTCATAATTCAGAAAAACATTATTAATAAAATAAAAATGGTAAAAACTAATCTCTATATTTAAAAATCAGCAATTCGTCAGGCCAGATAGCTTAAGACGTCTTTGTGCTATTCTGAAAGACGCTGGGAATAATGTTTCTTCTTGAGTTTTGACAGCGGTTTCGAAAGGATTCTCATGGATAAATTCGACCAGTCTTTATTCTCATTGGAGACCTTCCCTATACCTTGCCTTATAGATCTTTGCAGTCTTTGTTCTTCTGGCCAGCGCTTTTTTTTATATAAAGTAGGTATACAACTTTTACCAACATTTAAATTTAAATCAGCAGCCACTTCACTCAAAGACTTATTTTCTTCCAATTTAGCTATAGCCCTCGCCTTTTTGCGCTTCAGTTAAATGTCTTGGCATAGTTATCTTTACTTTTACTTTTGACAAATTATGACAAATATATTTGACAACTATTTTCAAATTTTACGGTGACTATGATTTAAAGTGCAAATTACACTATACAATTTTGCCGTTCACATTTGGGTGGCGCCGACTGTACATGTTCTGCTTTGATTTTTTTAGCTATGACGTCATCGCTGCTTCGGTATCGCGATACCCACTGCATATTTTTTCATTTTTAAAATATGTATGGAAAGCTGATTTCAAAGACCTATAGGTGCCACAGATATAATTTGAAATTATTATATTTTTAAGTTAAGTAAATAATTCTTGTTTTTCTTTAATATTTTACAATAGCAAATGAACGGTAAATAATTATGTACCATATACATTAGATTATGATGGTCATATTATAGGTTTTGTTATTTTAATGAATATTATCTGTTACCTATGTTTGCAAACCTTAGTTCATCAAGGACTCATTCCTGCTAATATTTTCTCATATTAAACCTGCTTTAAATACTAAAAAATATATTATCATAGACCCCATTTCTTTATCTCTATCATTAGGAAACAGAAAACTAACTAGAGGTCGCATGCGATTATATCGTGACATCAAAATGCCCTAGAGAAATAAAATTGTGGATTATGTGTTTTCTATGAAGCAATATAAATGGCCATTATGAAATTTTTATTACGTAAGAAATGCACGCACAAAAATATTTGTGACAGTACAGAATGTTGTGATGAATTCGTGGTGCCATATAATTTTTAACGATTGGCAAGGGAAACTCTTAAATTTATTCCATTAATTTTTATTATGCTCAGTTAGGTAACATAACCGAATTAGTAAAATTAAAGTTATTAAGATAACCTCATGTCTAAAGAATATTAGCTTCATTTACTTTAAATACATTTCTTGTTAATTATTTCTGAGATGCTCAAATTAACTCTTAAAATCCAATTTCAATAAAATATTTTTTGAAACGGTCAAAAAATTATACTAATAATTTATATTTTCATTAACTGTACAGAAAGATTACGATTTGAATGTGATCTAGCCAGCTATTGGTATCAACCTGGATCTCATTTAATATTTTTTAATCACATAAACGACGATTTGACACAAATTAAAAATAATAATGAATAATGGATAAATTAACAGAATTTCCTTATGTGGATTTTTTTAAATATTTTAAAAACATCGTTATTATTTTTTTTCTTTACAGCCTTTTCCATTTGTTCTTAGCACATCTCGTAATTTGCAGTATAAATATAAATGCAGTATAAGTTACCATAATTTATTACATATAGCCACAAAGGTAACATTTATTTAATTTCATGAAAAGCAGTCAAATTAAAAATTTTAATTGAATGTTCTTTCTAATATAGTTTTCGGAGGTAATTGTATAATTAATGCCATTAGTTGGTCTGTAATTACGGGCAGGTTAGTAAATGCGGGCTTTGAAAATATGGAGTTACGATTCGCCTCATGATTTTATAACCAGATTATGCTTCTGGAAATGAGATTTGTCTGGAAAATGAAATGGATATAGTACTAGTAGTGTGATTAAAAAGTTACAAAAAACGCATATATGAGTATATTTGGGTGTAATTCTTGTATTTTATGATTTGTTAGTTGCTAATTTTTCATATACGGTAATTGTTAATAATGGTAGTCTGTAGACCAATATTTTACAATTATCGTATTGGATTGTAGATAATTTGATAGATTTCTCATTTATGAAGAAAAATATTGAATGAAAATGAAATTTTAATTTGAGTGCATAGTGATTAAAGTTCTCTTATTTACCAGGCATATTGCTATGTAGCAGCAGTTTTGCTTTTCGTAAATAATATTGCATGATATTTTATTTGTTTTTTTTTATATGATATCGATCGTGTTTTTATAGATATAAGTTAATGGATTCGTAAAGGATCGATATAACTTTTTCAAAAACTCACAGGATCAGATCCTATAGAGTGTTTGTAGAAGCCTTTAAAGGTGCAACAAGTTAATACAACATTTTTTATCATCAGGGAATATTTTACTTATACCGATAATCTGTAAATCGCTTGATATTGAAAAGAGTAGGTACTTAATTACGTCAGCAAAAATCCGAGTATTATCATTTAATTGTATTTTAAATTGGAGGATTCAATCCTTAATAGTGAATATATATTATAATCATAATAAAAAATTGTTATTTTATCTATAAAAAATAATACCTTCAAAACTATTAAAGCAAATAGAGGACGTAATAAATTTTATACACGCTGTTCGTTAAATTATAAATCCTTATAACATAATGTACAAATATGGGAATTTTTAATAATATATTTCCAAAATTCTAGTGCCTCACGTTGGGCGCCAATAAAATGTAATCTAATAAAGATTTGTATATTTGTTATTTTTATTTAATTCTTTTTAGCAATTGAATACTTTATTTTAGAAAAATATTTGAGATAATTTTTTTAAAATATTTAATGAGTTGTTTTAGGATTTACTTTTAAGTTTGATTTTTCTTAAAGCTTTATATTAATTACCCACATTACATATAAATTTTCTATTGCTTGGAATACGCTGCAATATTAATTATTTATTAACGACTTCGTTTATTTACCAAGCCGAAGGACTTACTTGGGTTAGCTTTAAACTCGTGTTTTCTTATTTTATTTCAGGGTATTCCAGGGATCTCAACAGATGGAGTAACTTACCTTCCTCTAGTTTTTTTTTATTTGTAATATTAATAAAGATGTATTTAATTTAACCTGAGTACACTGGTTTAATTCATTCAAGAATATTTTAAAATCTGGGTCATATCCAGATGCAGTGACTTGTAATTGATTCTCGTAGACAAATTTTATGCAATACTACAAGCTAGGTAGGTACCTGATATTATTTATCTTCTATATGAATACTACTTCCTGACTTCGCCATAATAACTTGGTCTGCATATAATAGGTTAACATACCTTTGTAATGTCACAGTTTTTTCTTATTTGTTAACGGATTTATTCAAAATTTTCATACTTTTTTAGGAGCAACGTGGATACGTCTTTTCGTATATCTCTCCAAACTCGTTTTCCGCAATTGTCTTTGTTGATGTTTCCAAGATATTGCCAACAAAATTCCACTTGCCACAGCATACTACAGGGTGCGGCAAAACAAAGAGTGCAGTTTTGAAGGGCTGTTAAAAAAAATTGGCACAACTTAGGAAAAAGTGGTTTATTCTGCTAGAGTCAGTACTACACCCCATTTTTTCACTTAAGTTTTAAAGATCACACCAAGAAGATGATGTCCTCCAGGAGCGATACACTGATGTAAGCGATTTCTGAAGTTTTCAGCTGCATTCTGGCACATATCGATCGAAATAGCGTTAATTTCCTCTCTAATGCGGATCTTTAGTTCTTCCAAATTGTGAGGACGATGCTTAAAAACCTTTTGCTTGAGATAGCCTCACAGGAAAAAATCGCAAATGCTTAAATCCGGTGATCTCGCCGGTCAACCCAGGTCGCCTCTCAGAGAGACGAGGCGCGCAGGGCATATCTGCCGCATTTTTCTCATTGAAATCTGCACTGTGTGGGCCGTAGCCCCGTCTTGTTGGAACCAAATATCCCCAAGGTCTTGTTCTTCAGCCAACCGTTCCATTTCTGGCTCAAAGAAAAATTCTAAAAACGTGCGAACGACGAAGCCGCGATGCTCTCCGCTCCAAGCCATTGCAACGACTGAAAATTGGGTGAGTGACCGGACACAATGAGTCCCCTCCCAGGTTCCTATCCCCACCATAGCGGATGTAGTCGCCCATCGCAACTGCACTGTTTGTTTTGCCGCACCCTGTATAAGATGGAGATATGTCATTTTTGGTAAGTAATTTCCAATTATCTGCCTTATTTTAAGTTATTTTGCATAATTAATCTTGTTTTCAGCATCCTTGTCAGATAATCTATCTGTGGATGTCCATTATGTTATACTAAGTTTAAACTGGTTTATGTCTGCCATTCTTCGGTACGAACACTTTTGTTTAAATTTCACTACACTGTCACTTCTTATAGTCTAGATTTACAACATATCTAGCCATTAGACATAGATTATCTATTTTACATCAATTATTATATTAATTTTTAAATTTAAATATTTGTATATTGTCAATAGATTACTCTATGTTTCACTTTTCGCTAGAGAAACTCAGAATCTCACTCATTGCTGTCAAATTACTACTATTTTAGTTACTGATTAATCTGTAGATTGTTAAAAGTTACTTTTGCTTATGTTTAAAGCCATTTTCTAATTAGTTTTGTAGTTTTCTAGGTTGGACGAGCCCCATCTACCTTATGGTTGTTCGATTGCAAGTGTTTACCAGAGGAAGATTATTTGTTTCCCAGACTGTTATCCTTTTGGGTCTTTTTAAACACATTTGGCTATCTAAGTAAGTCCTTTGTTGGATTTTATTCAGAGTACGAAGTTTTATATTGATTAAATTTTGATTTATTGAAATTTTAGATGAAACTAATAATATCACATACAGTCACAATATTAACCTATCGCAAATTCACGCGCGGATTTTGTCCAGGAGAATCTAAATAATAAAAACTGGCTCGTGTACCGCAATATCTGGCTATCGAATCACCATCGTTTGTTTGCATTCTTTCGCGCTATGTTTTTTTAACGCACACCTGCTGCATTTGAAAACTAGGTCAGCAATAAATTTGAAAACTAGGTCAGTAATAAAGTAGCAGTAAAGGAAACAGCTTACCAGTAACATAGGCAAAAGATTCTATAATCGGATTCTGATTTTAAAATCTTTTTCATTTTGTGTTATAGCAACTAAAGGCGGATTTATGCAACCGAATTTTTCATCTTCTTTTGTTTTACAATTAAATAATCCTGTTTATGTAACTAAATTAATTTTTCATATTCACTACTCTTGTCCCTCTCGCGTGACTGGGTACCTCTAGATTGTTAATGAAAAGTGAAGATGTAAATGTAAGTGAAAATAAAAAAGCAGACTGTATAAATCCAACTTAAGTGAAGCTGAAATGCCTTTTATTTGATTACATACATAGCATTGGTTTTATATCATCTAAGCTTTAATTAAAATGTCGTCACTGTCGACCGGTCAGACGCAAGTGCACCGAAAGCTTGCCCAGCAGCGCGGCGCCGAAATTACATTTGAACCGCGAGTTTTTAAAAAACTCATAACTCGGCCATTTTACGACTTACAAAAAGTCGGAATCATATTTCTGACGACTAGTATCTACTATTAGTCATAAAAATATGCCCCCCACTTAAAGATTCACCCTGTATAATGAAATAAAAAAACATTGCAGAGTAATAATGTACGAGTTTCAATTTGCAAACTGTCATCAGAATTGGGTAAAGTGGACCAACTTGCATTTCTTTGAAAATAATATGTCTTGTGCAAAATCCAGGACAAATCGTTAAAAAGAATAATAAAAATTGTTAGCTTAATTTTACTTTAGATATATAACCTTCTAAAAATTGTTTTTTCCAGAGTTTTACTTCATTTTTAAATAATTTTAAATATGAATGTTATTAAAATATTATTCATTGCCTCAACTTTAGTTCCACTCAGCATGAGCAATAAATCAAAGGCAATTTAATATAATGAACTTGAGGAAATTGAAGTGAAGCTGGTTATAGTATTGACCTATAAGAAAAACACACGTTTTACTTTACCACGCACAAGCATAAGCTTTTTTTAACTATACAAAGAAACAAAACATTTCCTCATACGAGAATACATTTTTAAAAAGAATTTATTACAGTTAACTTGCCTAGATTTGATATTTTCACCTAATAAAACACTAAGCATAATATCAAAAATAAAATTAACATAAACCTTCCATTAATCCAGTAACAGCACACTAAAATAAACATTTCGTGTGGATATATTTAGCTTAGAGCAGCTAATTTCCCCATTATTCGTGTATATTCATTAAAGTCCTGCATCGGGAGACAGAAAAAATTAAATGCTTCTACCCATTCACATGGGCGTAGACATTATCTTTTAAATTTATATAACTATTGCTATATTTGTATTATTTAGAACATTTTATTGCCATAAAATGAGTAAATGAAAAAAATTGCAATAATTCATTTTGGCGGTTAGTTATTTTTTAATCCACTTAATTAGCAATAAATTTATGACTAAAACGTTTCTAAAACTACTTGGTTCCTTTTTTAACAACTGTTGAGCATAACATCATGTTGTTTAATTTCAATAAAAAAACCTGTTTTAATATTATTACGTAAATATTTTCTGTAAATTAAAATATCTCAAAATCAGTGAGTGCTTTATTGCAAATATTCTTCTACATATTATCATCAATTTATGTCAGAACTAAATAAAATATTTAAAGGTACCATACGTTCACAAAAGTCTGAGAAATTTTATGTTTTTGTAAATAGAGACAACCCCCATATCTGCGACACTGGTTAAAGAAAGTTCTAGAAAGTGAAACAAAAGAAAAGCTCAGGTTAAATTTAAATTTTTGAATAAAAGGTAAAAATGCCATCCATCTGGTGGCGCTTATTGCAATACTAAATTATTTGCTTTCTATATTCGTAGTACTGGATTTTTATCAGTTAAATGTAGAATTTGTAAATAAGCTCTATAAAGGGTTTTCATGTCTGTTTAAGAGATTAGAGGATAAAGACTCGCATTTTTGACATAATTAGTAAAATTCATTTTACTATTTTATTATTATGTTTTTAGTTTATGTTTCAAATCGACAACGTTTTTAGAAAACAAAAAAAAAACTTAAAACAAATTAACCCTCCAATTTTCCACGCTTGTGGTAGCCAATTTTAGTATTAGGAAAAATTTTAGAATTTTTTAGATATTAATACAAACGTTTTTCTTATCTTTGTAAAGTCTATTCACTTTTGGTGTTTGATTGGTAACCCAACTCACTCACTAACTTTATTTATTAGGTGACCAAAAGCTATCCTTACTCGATATTTCACCAAATGAATAATTTATTGTATAGTTTTGAGACCACTGCATTGCGCTGGAAACTCAATCTAAAAGTGAATGGACTTTATACAATTTGCTCGCGAGTTTAAGCATATAAATATAAAAACGCCCTGTGAACATAATGGCTTCACAAACATTTTATTTATTAAGGAATTTAGGCATTATTGTACCAGCTCCGACAACCCCTAATTGGAGCGCTACTGATCATTCACCATTCCGATCCACGTGTCAACGATTCAGGTGGTGATAGTGTCAAGTAAAACTGATGGATCACTTACTCCCTAACCTCTACCTACTTCTCGCTCGTGTTTGTAAGGCCCCTTTCAGCCATTTACCACCTTGTATTATTCAAAACAATTCCTACCTTTCATTCATGGGAGTTATATTAAGATTGAGTAGTTAATCAATGGTTTGGCATATTGGAGAGGGTGCTGCGCTTAAGAATATGAGTTTTAGAATATATTGGTAAAACAATAAAGTCTTGATGGAATATTGCATGTAGGTATAGAACAGGTAGACCCGCTTGACTGCATGCTGGTATGATAAATAACATTTGATTGTTGAGCTGTGCCAATGCATGATTCCAGTAAAACCTTCAATTAATAGAAATTGTAATGCATTTATAGTTTTTGACAAATTGAGTAATATTTCCTATTTTAATTTCTTCTTCAGAAAACATATTTTTGTAAAAGTGAAACACTTGGAAATTAGCTTTAGGTGTGATGAAACAAGACAAATACAGAATGGAAAAATTCTGAAAATTTTATATTATTTTGTTACAACCAAGATATCTGTAAAGCTATATACGAAGTTCACACCTTAAGAGCCAATAGCGAAAAAATTATAGTTACTCTTGTGACAATCAAATATTATTGATATCAGCTACTTGAGTCTGCACTTTGTATTCTAACGCTCAACTTATTGAACTCCAAATTAATATTGGCTCCTCTCGCATAAACTTCGCCTTATATTTATCTTAGTCCTGTATTGAAGCGAGCTATCCAAGAATATTCTAACAGTTAGACATATATTTGGACAAAAACGACTTCAGTAAAATTACTGCTACTGCGCGCATTTGATTAGTAGTGATCGAGATGCTTTTAGTTCATTAGGAGTATCCTAGCCACCACCTGAAAAGTATTACAATTACACTGGTTACAAGAATACGTATAGTGCGTGCATTAATAAATATTTATTTTTATACAGATTTGACCTTGAAGAAATTACAATCTACTGAAAAGGAATCAACGTCTTATAAGCTCGATATTTATTCAGTACTCTTCCCACATGATGTGTAGGAGTAAAAATTGTATTACGCCTTTAGAGTTCCGTAATTGCAAGAAGATTGAATGAGATATCGATCCACCCTTACCGTTAAAGCCTGGGAAGAGAAGAATGAGATTCAGGTGAGACATTGGTTGGTTACTAACTCTACAACTGTTTGAAGCAGAAAAACATTTTTGTTTAAGTGATGTTCAACTGTTGCTACTATTTATTTAGCAGTAGTAGTAAGAATCACAACTGGCCGCATGAGAAATTTCCATGGAAATTCAATAAATGTGACTAACGATTACGACAATGTAGCAAATTGGGTCACTCATATAGACCGATTTTGAATAGGCAAACATTTTCCATGGAAGACTTGGGAGATGTTCATAAATGAAAGGAATATTCGAATTCACGTATTTGTGCTTCCTATGCTGTACTAGTTGTAGTGAAGTTAAACAGCACTTCGTACTGGAATATCAATTAATAACATGAGTCTGTCAAGAGATATTATAGAAGATAATCATGCGAGGATATAATCAAAGAACTGAAAATGCGTATTTTCCTACTGATATCTTTTTGGACTCTTTAGAAACTTTCTAACTAATCAAAAAGTATGTAAAAACTGCTTGAAAAGTATTGCGGTAACACTGGTTTTAAGAATACATAATATGCAATTGTGACGCACTACACAAGAATTGGAGGAAATTTGAACGATAAGACCTTAAAAGCCTGAGAAAAATAGAGAAATGGGGTCAAAGAAATACATATAAATAATTCAATATCTTCGCTGTTCGAATCAGAACGTATGTTAATGTGATATTCGATAGTTTTGAATCTTCAGAATAAAACGGACGTGTTGTTACTCTTTTACTTAACACTACGAGTATAAATAACATATGTCAGCAGGAGAAATCTCTACGAAAATATCATTAAGAATGACTAAACGGTGTTAATCGTTTTGTAAATTGGCAAATGAACCAGCAAATCCTGGATCAGCAGTATGGTGACTTTGGATAAAAAAACATTCTCAACGAAGATATGAGGGCAGATGCCCATAAATGGGAGGAATATTTGAAACCTTTTGTGTTTCTTTAATCTTTAGCAACAGTAATTGCCATCAATTTACGGCACTTAGTGTTGTACCAAAACCAAAACTTCCTCGTGGCTGAGTTAGCTTAATTAGTAACATAAGTTTGTTAGGAGATATTATGGATATGAAACATCACTTTGTTCTACCAGTCGACGCATAGATGCCAGAGAGACGTAAGCGCCACCAACAATTTTTTTCGGGAGCAAGGAAAAACTTAAAAAGTAACCATGCATCTAATCGATGTGAAACTTATAATTTTTACTATAGACTCTTTAATGAGTTATCATAAAAGCCATTTCAAGCCATTGAATTAAAGATTCATATTTTATTTTGAGAAATTAGATTATTTTGTCGTTTACGTCAAATTATACAACTCTAAGTATATTTACGTCTTTATGACATGGCGTTTGTGTCATCATATAGCATGATGAACTGTTCATCTTGGCGGTTATGTAGTATTTACGTCAAAAGAAGAAAAATGTGTTGCAATTTTAATTGGCGTTTAAGCCTTACAAATAAATCGAATTAAACTTCGGCTATCAATGTGAAATACCAATAACAAAGCTTTTGGTGGACAGTATAATAGTTCTCATTGTAATAAAGTTATTGTGACAATAACATTATTGCGGCAATGTGCTTATTCATCTTTTTAATAATTCCTAATGGTTTTTTTAATGAACAAATATTTTTATTTAGTTTTCAAAATTAAATACAAAATTAAAACAAATTTTCTGAACATTTCTAAAACCTACATACCTAAAAACCTATACATTACGCACAAAAAACACTTCAGTCTAATAGTAACTTATCAGGACTATCTTCTTCATCAGATTCATCCAACTGATCGGGTACGTTACTACCTGTTTTTAGTGTCAAATATTCGATATAATACTGCGATTTTATAGCCAATGATTCACACAAACTTTTCAAATTATTATACTTTTTTTTGTTAATAAGAAGCTCAGAAGTATAACATTTTTGTGGATATGACTGCGGGTCCTCGAATTCATCTGAAAGTTAAAAAAAGACGTAAGCGCCAACTCAAAAATCGCCTCGTTTTTGCTTACACAACAATTTTTTTCATAAACAATTAGTCAGATATCATTAATAATACAATTTTCTATCATAATGGTAGATTAAATCAAAACCAATACAGCAATACTACCAAAATAAATAAAAAATGTCCACCATGCATTATAGATAGGCCGTTGGCGTTTACGCCATGCAAACAATACATATATTGTTTTGACGCAAACGCCAAATATTTCAAACAGAGGTTATTAAGGTTAGAATAAAATTAACTCATCAAATAATTCAATAAAGCAGTATTATTGTACTAATATATAAGTTACTACAGGAAAACAAAAAATTTACTTACTGTAAAGCATCAAATTCACTAACTAACAGGAGCGTAAAGGCCCATGCAAAAGCAATGGAGGAATGGCATTTACAACCTCAATAACAACCCCACTTATTTATTTGGGCGGTTAGGTCATTTGGCACATGCGTAAAATTAAATTCTCAGCCAACACTATTTTTTAAATTTTACAAGATGCACCTCACAAAACGTAGAAGAAACATACGCTTACGACGGTGTAAATATTTCAATAAAGGATTTTTTGGCGCTTACGTCTCTCTGGCATCTATGCGTCGCAATATGCTTCTGGACCTATTAGAAGAATTCCAGCTACCCAAAAAGTATGGAAAACTTGCCCGAGGTTTATTATGTTTTCGCGAGTTGTTGCAATTAGTGTAGAAATCATACAAGGGCTGTAGATCGATCAAATTTTACCTTAAAAGCTCACGAAATACTAGTTACATGTATTTCAACGATTCACTGTTAGACGTAATATTAAAGTAAATTAATGTGAAATTTAATAGTTTTCAATTTTCAGAGTAACTAGGACGCATTGCTACGATTTATTTAATGACATAACACACACGTGACGGCATGAACAATCTCCATGGAAATTAAAAAATTGACACTTACGATAACGCTGGAAAAATTGAATCAGCAATTACTCTCATCTATCCGCACTGATATTGGATAGAAAAAGAAAGTTTAAAGAAGATTTGGAGCAGATACCGATAAATGAGAGGATTATTAAAATCAAGCCTCATATTATGTGCTTCTTCAACAGTAGTAGTTGCTGTGGAATCAAAGGGCATTTAGTTTTGTTCCAGAACTCAAGCTTCTTTGCGACTAATTTAGCTGTGCTAGTAACGTGTGCAAGGGGACACATTGTGTTGGATAATAAATCTCAGCGGATATTAAAGAAATTAATACTCATTCAGGCATTAGTCTATTATTTATTGTTACGTTTCTCAGATAATATGCATCTTAGGTGGATTAAACTCAGCAATACTATTAAATTCCAGTCTACAATGTTAGATAGATCGGATATAATTGAATTGGTCTGATATTATTTTACTTATTCTCCTACGATTACTTCACATGACCTGCTTGCTTAGTCAGAGGGATTGATTATTTTTTATTTTCATTGTGAATGAGGGTGGATTTTAAACTTAATTTCAAGATATTATGTGTAAAGTTAAAAGTCTCCATTACTCAAAAATTATGCTACTGTAATTCTGTAAATCGAATGGCATTTTGGACTTTGACTTACAAACCAGATAAGCTTATTTGGAAATGTTCTTTATCAGCGTCCTCTTCTAATCTTAACAAAGCAGGTCTGTGAAGTGATCCTTCATTCTTGTTAGACTTTTGTGCTAAAGAAATTGTTTCTTCTTCGAGATTTAAATGTCAATTCACCATAGTAAAATAGTTTACGTGACATTTTTATTACAATAGCCCTTCACTATAAAACCCCTTATTTCGCACTATTTCGCTTTAAGCTTGAGCTTTTTTCTACTGTTTCACTTCACTTAATATTCGATACATTGTTGGTGTTGTTCGACGGTCTATTAATTCATCTACCCTGATCGTGCTAGAATCTTTATAGAAATTACATCTGAATTTTGGAGCATCAGATCTCGGGATAAAGTTGGTGCATGTCAAAAGTGCTTCTAATAGTGCACGTTATATTTGGACAAAGGGCGGTTGTTGTTTGAGGGCCTAGGTTAGGAGATTGAAATTTCGAGGGGTTTTCCCTGAATACCCTATGCTAAATTTCCCGAAAGTAGGCAATAAGAAAATTTGGTAACGCCGCTTTCTAATATCAGGAAATACAAAAGAAAGAAACAAAATATCTACTTTTGAGTAAAAATTAAACTTCATTAATATTTGGAACGACATTATGATAATTTTTTTTCTGATTATTGGCCTTACAAACTAAGTGTTTTGGCCATGGACATATTAAATCATTTAAAATGCCTGATTAAGGATGTGCTGGCTTGTATTTAAAAATAAACTGGAAAATTATTTTAGTGACTTGTAAAGCTTAACTTTATAATTGGGAATAGGAAAAGAAAACTTTAACGAGGAAGACACACTTCTTGCCAAGGGGTTTTTCAGGGCATTAATAAGACTGACAAGGGTAGACCACTGGTCAAAGGGGTTTGAACAATAGGGGTAAAAACAAAGGTTCTGGAAAATAACAGTTATATGTCTATATTAAATTGTGGGAGAAAGAAGAAAGATTCTTTATGAAATTAGGATTTGGGAGGCTTAAACGGTTAATTAGTTTTTTAATATCCTTTTTCTACAACTGCAAAAAAGGCTATGTTTGCGCATTAACGTCAGTATCTAAAATGAGAAATTTTTTCATTGACATTATTTTTTTGCGTTACCATGACTCCATGCGGGGTGCAAAATATTTTGTACATCACATAGGTACCTATTGTTCATACTGCCATCTGGATTTTTTCCGTAGAAGATTCAGTGTAACAAAGTTGGCTGCAGTCCGGGTTCAGTCCAAGAAAGTCCGCAGCAGTTCAGGTTCAGTCCGAGAAAGTTTGCAGCAGTCCAGGTTAAGTCCGAGACATTCCGCCGCATCAGATCCGATCTACAGTCACCTGTCCCAGATCAATCCGAAGCAATCACCGTTTTTCGTCCGTAACTGCCACCGCTCCAAGTTAAATTAACACACTTAGTTGAATATTATATTGGTAAGAATACACCGTGGTCCGCTACAGTCCGTAGGTACTGCCTTCAGTTATGTATACATATTCAGAGATATTATTGTTCGTGAGTATCGCTGTATTATGCTACTAAATCAAACTAGAGCTAATTAATAATACCTCCGTTAGTTTTTTTTGTTGTTTCATACATTATGCATCAACTGGCTAGATTTGCTCGATCGGGTAATCTACAAAGTTTCAATGCATAAAGGTTACCGGAAAACCTACTTTAATTAAAATAGTCATTGATAAATAGCTCTACGTTTGTGGCAGTAGTTCGCCGTATTTTAAAACATCCAGTATAGACTAAAATATCTATAGCTAACCGATTGCCCGCCGTGCATAATACATCCTGTTGGATATTTCCGTTTGCTTGCAGTACGAAATAATCTCAAGCCGCGAAGACAAATCTGTTATTCAAAATTCCGAAATAAAATCGTATCCACGCTTAAAGATTCTTGATTGCCAGCTCGCTTGTTTTTTTTATCGTTTTAAAATTTGTACATACTCGACTATACAGTCTCTGAGATATTAGCCTTAATTGATTTGTTCATTTAAGTGTTAATAAATAAATACGTTGGTATAAAGAGGTAAAATTCACGAGTTATTATTTCCGTCATTTATTTCTGATTAACCCGTTTGAGCAATGGTCGACGTCCATTAGACAGATCTTCAGCTTACGACCCCCGGACGTTCCGTATCTTCAACTGTTTCGCTACACCGGATTGTTCTTCCAATAGGAGAGCCAAAAAGTGCTGTTCCTTGCACTTAAAAATTAAGGAACTGGCGCCCGAGTTTCCGTCTAAAAAGTTTACGTAAGTATATAGAAAGAGAGCACCATTACAAGTGGCACCATTACAGTACATGATAATGATATGTTGGTTTTTGTTACATTTCTTAAATAAGTTTTAGATAGATTGAACCAACAATATTATTGAATCCTATTCTACAATTTAAGATAGGTCGGAATAATTTTTTTTATTTTAATAATAAAGTTCTCATCAACTAAATGTATTTATTTATTTGTTTATTTTGTGTTCTGCTGCATAGAAACCATATTAATAAAAACACACAAATACTTAAAACATTTGATATTTGCAGGAATTTCTGCAATTAATTAATTGCGGCTGCATTTCAGTAGAATACAACGGAATCATTCTGAGTTAATTAAATTTATTACATATTTGATGTAAAAGTGAAAATTTCACAACTTTTGAACGCGGCCGTAGCAAAGCACAATATTTCCATGCTATTAATCTGTGAAAATGTTGCTTGCGTTTGTTGTTTTTGACAATTAATTAATATTTCTAATCAAATATTGTGCAGACAATATATTAACTGAAATTTTAAGTACTCGCTTCAAGACTACTACTATTTTTCAGGACAGAAAAATAGCATCATTCATTTGTTTTCTATTTGACATTCCTTACCAATTTACAAAAATTTAGTTATACTACTCGTAAATATTCAACTGTTTTAATATCACATTAATAACGCAATAATAAATATTCAGGTACAATTATTAATAATTTTGATAAATATATGCTTAAAAATGTAAGATCTTGTTCTTATCCAGGCATTACAAGAATTCCATTTGTTAAAAGTCGTTGACAGTCAGAATATTTTATGGTGTCTGTAGCATGTAACCTGAACAAACATGAAAATATATAAAAACGGCTTTAACTAAAACCAACAGGTAATAAATTACCGGTTTTTGATCAAGAAATTGCATATAATCCTGTGTTTAACTAATCTTTTTTGTATCTGTGCGTGTGCGGGTTAATTCTGATAACGTGCATTTGTTCTTTACCTCATTGTAACATGGCCATTATTCTGTCTACGGGAAATTTATTATGAGAAACATTAATAATAATTCTTCATCATTATTGGTATGTGGTGATGTAAAGTAGAGTTGCTTTCTACATTGAGCAGAGACGGAGTTGAAGGTTCTCAGTAACTTTAATAAAACTGGTGGTATTTGATTTTTTGGAGTAATACTATTTAAAATGACCATATTATACAGAGTGACCCATTTGAAATTGGGACACCTCTGTAAAGTGGCTATTTTTGGTCCGATTTTGATAAACTTTTTTTTTAAATTGTTGCTCATGGAAAATTGCATTTTGTGGCTAATCGATGGATTTCTATCAGAAAAATCAAGGCCTACTTTGCAATTTTTTTTGGGCGAAAATTCAAGAAATAGTATTAGCGATTTTTTTACATAAAAACTATAAGTAGGTACCTACTATATTCTGCGTCCCCTAAAACGAGCCTGTACCAAATTTCATCCAAAAGTATCTCATGTTAAAATTTGATATTATTACTTTTAAAAATTAATTTATACCTGGAAATATTCAAATGATCCTCTTAATAAAATAATTTGTTTTTGAGTTGTTTTTATTCACTTATTTTATGAGTTACTTGATGTTCATAATGCATTTCCGGATATAAATTTATTTTTAATAGGTAGTAATAATATCAATTTTTAACACGCGGTTTTTTTGGATGAAATTTAGCACAGACCCATTTTAGGGGACGCTGAATACAGTGGCGTACTTAGTTTTCGTGTAAAAAATCGCTAATACGATTTCTCGAATTTTCGTTCCAAGAGAATTGCAAAGTACCTAGGCCTTGATTTTTATGATAAAAATCTATCGATTTGCCACAGAATGTAGTTTTCCATGGGCAACAATCTAAAAAAAAATTGATCAAAATCGGACCAAAAATAGCCACTTTACAGAGTTTTCAAATGGGTCACACTGTATATAAAGTAAATAAAAAATTTTAATACGAACCGAATGGCACTTGTTAGAATTGCTTCTGCTTCTATGATTTTCGTGTGTCGACAATTTAATTTTATATATGTATTATAAATATATAGAAAATTAGGTATGAAAACGATAATAATGTTGTTTACTTCTATTCTTATCTTTACTACTGCCTATTCTTCTACAAAATAATAGCTTTAAAAGTATATTTGCTTTACTTGGTATGAAAGAAAAAATAGGTAACTAAGCCAAAGATAAGAAATCTTAACAGTAATACTACATTATTAATATATCGCGTTTTTGCTGTAATTTCCCTTCTACGAGTATAAAGTAGAGGTATAAAAGTTTTTCGCGTTATAAAAGCCCTTCATTGTTCTCTCTATACCCCTCTTCACAACCTCTCAATAGCATACATAAAACAAACAACAAAAAGTTTGATAATTAGTTTTTACATAACTTCAGCTTTCTTAAACCTTGGTTGGATGGGATTTTGTTTTTATCATTTTGTTTTTTACGTCTTATTGTGAATGTTTTAATTTATTAAATAAGAAGCGATTACACCTTGTTAAAGTTTATTAAAATGTTTTGATGCCGGATTTAAATTTTCGTCGTAAAATAAAGAAACTCCCAATTTGATATTCTAGGAACAATACAAGACAAATGCGAATAATTAATATCATTTTCTTGTTCCTTATCCTTTATTTTCTCATTTAAATCTTCATACCGAGAAAGAACCTAATTCAGGAATGTGCAAAGTGCGTTTTTCAGTATATTTTGTTTAGTGAAATAAATAATTCAAGAAACTCACAGATAATGGCTATTCAAAAGTTGTACATAAATAGAAGGGAATAATTATTGATAAAATCATATGTTCCTCATAATTTGATCGAAAATACCTACCATTAGTAAAAGTTTTTAAAAAATAATTTGAATTTTTAAGAAATTCAATTAATAGAAATTTTAATAATATACTACGGGTATGGTAAAAGGAGCCAAGAAGCAATTGGTATGCTTCTTCAGCGAAGTACTTAAATCAGTACTGCAATACAAAACACCAGGGCACAATTGATTGTCATTGTTATTTAATGGAATTACTGACTGATACAGAAATATTTTGAAAGAAGTGATAGTGAATTCATTCTGTTATATCTGTGGAGGAACAATCACACAGTCAGCCGTGTATTTACCTCAGAATTTGGAAATTTTGGCCGAAATCTCTACACCAAAATTTATTAACTTTAATTTTAGTTTATGAATTTAATGAGGATTATTTTTGCACAAGAAATTTGTGGAAATATGATAGAGGAAATTAATTTCCGAGTGATGGCAATTTAACACTGTATAACAACAGTTGGTTGCAATGAGATTCAGATAGTCTGCTATGAATGAATGGAAAGGAAACAATTATTTGGATTAAGTAAATGCAGGAAAATGGACAGTCACAAGAAAGTCAATATATCAGGAGGTATCAATTTGATACCTCCCAATTTTCTTCTGGAGTGTTGATTATAATAATTTGAATGGATGGATAAATAATCAGCAATTGCAGAACAATTCCTTTACTAATCGAGAATATTAAAAAATGAAAGGAGTATTCTCGTGATGTTAACAATGCATGGTTGGAACAAATCATTATAGATAAAGTTCCTCTCTATTTAATTATCCAGAGTTATTAAAGGAAATAAGTATTAATTAAACAATATGTTGCTATTGTTGTTTTGAATTTTGAATCCGTTTTTCTTAGGAAAATCCAAAAACAATCTACTAAGAGAAAATTTCTAATAAGTGATTCTAAAAATGTTTGGTTTGAAAGAAGGAGGTAACCGCAATATTCATGGTATCGATGTTTTCTCAATCTTAGTACCATGTTAAGTTTGAGAAAAAAGTTTGTTGTCATAATAGCGAATACACAAATATATTGAAAAATTCTTGCGTGTTTAATTTTTTATTCCCTATCCAGAACCTTTTTCCAAGGCCATTATAAAAATTAAAAGATTGTAAGTTTATGGATCATGCGTTATTTTTTCCAGATATTAAATACGAATAACAGAAATAGCGAGAGCATATTGGTATCCCTTCCATCTTCGTGCTAGCTCCATAACGTAAACAAAGCTGCTTCAGTCAGCGCCACTGATTTAGTTTTGTTAATCGGTGGCGTAAGAAAGTTATTATGAGAAATAGCTGCTTGTCGAAATAGAATTTAAAAAAATGTGCAAAAAGTAATTTTTTAAAAATAAACAGAAACAACTGTTTCTAAAACAAAATAATAATACATTTCAGTAGGTATAAAAAACAAAATTAATACCCAGTAAAATAAGAAATAAATAAAATATCTAATAAATTAATTCAAGTCAACGAATACAATGCTTAAATATGAGAATGGGGATATATCAGAATGTAAGAATAAACAGAACAATGCGTATAATACACAGCAATATTTACTATCGAGATACTAAATATATTATATTAACATAACATACAAAATTTCAATATTCTACAAAATATAACAGTTCGACCACGCTAATATTTAACTTAATTATGATCAGACCCCAAGAAGACCTTTTGAAGGAACAGGCCAAACTTCCGGAAAGTTTGTATAATCAAAGAAGGCTTACCCTTTTAGGAACGGTCTAGGACCTTTACTCCTTAAATTTTAATAAAACGCACACATGTGGATTTTATGATGTTATAACATAAGGGAATCTAAATTTAGATTCGAAGGGAATCCTAAAAATTTAATAAAGCTCCGGTACATTCCGGTAATTTTTTGTATAGAAATTAATTTTATTGTTTCCAAAGGATCATCGACTATTAAGGCAAATTAGAAGACGTAAGCTAAAATTTTATTTTTGAAAAGGGATATTTTAAAATAGGTACATGGTTATTAAATTTGAATTAATCCGTTATATAAACTTACAATATGCTTAATTAAATGTGACATATAGTAGCAAAGGTTATTAAATAATAATTAATAATAAACATGTTGACTATTTATAATATTAAAATTTAGATATGACATATTGGTGCGTTCATTTTTAAGGTTTGCGTATTGAATACTCAAGGGACATAGATGTGATGATAGAGGACACCATTTAATACGTCATCTCATAATTCTATCATTCCATCATTGAAGAATGATACAGTGATCGGTCGGTTTCACTTAAATATTTTCTTAATCGACAAAAAAATAAGAAGTTCAGAGAAATTACCTTGCGATTTTAAAAAATCAAAAGAACCATACACAAGATTAGAAAATTTTGTATTGGGATGTGTCATGTCACCACATTATCAATGTAGAATCATTGCGCTACTTCGCCTAGAGTTATATTGATCCAATTTCGGCAAGAAACAGGTGATTATGCAAAAAAGTGTACGTCTCTGTGTCTATTTTATCGTCATAAATGAAAATGTACACATTGGCGTTGTAAGCAATGTAACAGGAAGAACTTTTATATTGCGGACTTTGAAACCTTCAGGACTAAAAATGTGCAAAAAATGTAACCCCCACAATTCAGCAATGATTTTTTTTGCTCACCCATTTCATAATGAAATAAATTCCAACAAAGCCCAATGTCTTGGTGAAAAGGCTATTTCTTGACAGATGAACTGTTTGCTGCCACCGAAGACGCAACAATAGAGCTGGCAGAGTTACAATAGGCTGATTACTGATGAAGAACGCAGCGAAGATGAAGGTGGAGAAGACCTCAATCCTCCTGATAGACCTTTTGTTAAAATTGACGAAGTTGTATTGGATAATGAAATTTCGGTTGACGTCCAAGAAGAAATAGAAAACGAAGAGGCCGTTCCAGGCAGTGATTGATATTTCGAGGAATGAAATATGTAAAGAAAAACAAGGTGGAAAAAAGAATGATAGAAGAAAAATCTATGCAATTGAAGACGAAAGCACTGACGTACTATCAGACACTGGGTCATCTACGAGTAAAACAAGTAAAGATAAAGAAAAAACCGGAAAGAAGGGAGAGACCGGCAAGAAGACCATAGCAAATGAGAGAGATCGGAAATAGTTGAAAAAAGAAGTCGATACAGATACCGCAGTATGGTTTTCATGAAAATCCAATTAAGTTGCAGAAACTACACTGACTTTTTCCTGAAATTTTTGAGGCCAGCCCTCATACAACATATTTTGTATCAATCCAATTTATATGCGATCGAAAGAGGAAAAATACTTAATCTCAAACAACATAAACTATTTGCATTTTTGGACATCAATTTCTTTATGGCCCAGCTATAAGAACTATCGGTTTTTTCAGGATGACGGTCAAAAAGTGGTGGTACCGTTTATTTTTCGGTACATTGGACATTGCCTTCGTATCGTGAACAGTTATGTCGTTTACAAAAAGCTGTGTGCTAAAGAAGACAAAGATTTGACTTTACTCGAATTTCGACTGGATGTAAGTTTGGGATTAATTGAGTTACAGTTCGGTTAGTTTTTCCAACAAGTGAGGAGCGATTTCCTCAATCAAAGTGTACTCACTGTAGGGCATAGTTAGTTATGTGTCAACGAGCAGAAAAATTGTTTTTTGAATTACTATGGTATGAACCAATAATGCGTTATAAACTCATAACTGTATATTTTTCAGTCCTGACAGGACACCTGAGTCCCACACCAACATTTTGAAAAAAATCATGTGGAGGTTACTAAAAATCTGTGTTCAATTGGTTTTTCAATTCAATAAAAAAAAATCGGATCTGGGACACAAAAGGTTGGTTATAAGAGTTCGGATATCCAAGAATAAAAGTTAAAATGAACGAATAATAATGAAAAATTATGTCTATTTCTGTAGCCTTATAACAATATCATTTTCACAATTTAACCACAAAAAAATTTAGTACCTATAATTTAGACATCAAAGGAAAAAAATACTGTAGCCAACGCCCTTCTGCAAAATGAAATAATATTGTTGTTTGAACATTTTTAAAATCCATAGAAAATTTAATTTCTACGATTATTTCTGCACCCAAAATTAAACTGAAGTATATAGCAAAAAAATTATCCAAAAACATATTCGTCATCAGAGATCTAAAGAATATTGTATTTTCTAAAATACTGTTAACAGCTTATCATTCCATGGTCTCATATTATGATCTATGGTTTGATAATCAGGGGTCGTGTGCCATAAGTTGCTAGAAACTATTAGAATAAAGAGGAACATTAATTACATAGGGGCGATGAAAGACATAAATTTCTTGAATAGGGAATTCTAACATTTCCTTCACTACACCTGTAACACTTATAATAATGTATTTACATACAGCGTGAAACAGCCAAATGGAATAAATTATTGTGAATATTTCTAAAAAATCCCGAGACACGTCGATTTTGGATTCTTAAATGACATCCTGCAACGTATAAATTTTATCCCTAAATTCAACCCCTTTTGAGTGGCAGTTGCAACCCCTAAATTTTTAAATGAGAAGCAGGGGCTTGCGATACCTTATTTGAAAGCTCTTTTCATTCTCTATTCAAAAATGCTATGGTTTTAGTATTTATTACAAAAATTAACAGTACAAAAATTAATTCATGTGCTTGACGTAATTCGCTACAGCAAACTAAAAAAATTTATTTTAATGTGGTAAATGTTCAAAATGATTTCCTTGGACGTCTTGGCAGCATTCTGTTGTTGTTTCCAACATTTGAGGCGTGACCGACCTAACCAAAGTCACACCCGTTATTCTTCTTCTTAAGTCAGCTATATCGCGTGGCTTAATTTTGTATACCATACTTTTCACATATTATTATCACCATAGAAAGAAATTAAAGGGTGTAAGATCAGGAGGACGTTTTTGCTAGCCTGCAAGAACAAAACGCTGTAAGTTTTTATGTTTTTCGTCGCGAATTTCGTTAATTTTTGCAGTAAATATTAAAAACATAGCATTTTTGTATAGAGAATGAAAAGACCTTTCAAATGAGGTATCACAAGCCCCTACTTCCCATTTAAAAATTTAAGGGTTGCAACTGCCACTCGAAGGAGATTGCATTTAAAGATGAAATTTGTACGTTGCAGGATGTCAATTCAGAATCCAAAATCGACGGGTCTCGGGATTTTTAAAAAATATGCACAATAATTGAGATACTGAATTTATTCCATTTGGCTGTACCACACTGTATGTAACAAACACGGGGCTATTCATAATCAAGGCTACAGTTATCCCAATTTTTCAAAACATCTGGCTTACTATGAATATACCACGTTAAACAAAATTATATAATTTTCTAATATTTATGTAAAACAATGTTTCATAATTTTATTTTACTAAAGGCAATAAAATCCCCCTTATGCGTTATTGCCGAATTCGCAGAAATGGAATCTGCCTACTTGTTTCAAGAAGAGCTTCAGCTGTAGCAGTGGCGGATATTAAGCAGGAATCATTCGCTTGTCGAGAATATTTCTAAATACTCTAAAATTGGTTGTAAGTACCTGCCTCCTCATATATCTACAACACTATATTTTCATTTATAAAATTTCCAAAAAGAATGAGCAAAAGCCGGTCCGGAAACTCAGGATATAATGTGATGTGATTGGTTACTCTTATAGGAACTTTTGAACAGGCCAATGATGTTCATGCCTAATAGCCAATATATATTATTCTAGTAGGGGTTTAAACAATTGGTAGTGTTCAATTCAACTTGGCTGGTCACTCTGATTTTATTAGTTAGGTACTACTCATCAATTACCCCATTAGTCAATAGTCAGCTGCCATTTTTACTCTCGTTTTATCATATTGGTTTCTTTTAGTATTGCGTCTATCTCTACCTTGTAAGGGTATTTATTTAGAAACCTATTTTCAAGAGGAATAGTTCCTTTTTAAATACCTTACTATTACTTCGTTAACTCCTAAGTCATTGCACTATCTATAAATATTCTTGCACGTTATCTCATTTGTTGTAGTCCACTATTTACAAAGTTCCAAAGACTGTTTCACAGAATATTGTGGAAATAATATTTATATCATGAAGTTCCCTGCTTCTTTTTGAGTTTTCATCACAAGGCAGTATGAAAACATTGGAAACTCTAGATCTAATTATTTTTAGTATTGACAAAAATTAAAATACAAGTGAAGTAATGAAGAAAAATATTTTAAAAAATATCAAGCCTGTATTAACACAAGTTTTATGTTACAATAACAAAAAATATTTTGCCAATATATTTTTTGCATCAAATAAACCATGTACTATAAAAACTTGTTTGTGCTGCGGAGGTTACAGGGAAAAAATTAAAATATATTCATGTTATTTTATTGCCGAAGAACAAATTAAATTTTTTAGCTTCTTCCATTTAATCAATCAATGATTATGCTTGGTCACACTGTTTACTGATGATTGGGTTTGATAGCTCGCAACTGGTAATATCATTTCAAATGTGTAATCCCTCTCAGATAAACTTGCTTTGAATTTGGAGGTTGTTTAATTTATAGGCTGTGTTTTATGTTCATTACATTTTTGTGTATTTTATGTCAATCCAGACAAAGAAGTGCCTTGGAAATGAGTGGCTTTGGGATTGATTTATTTGTATAAATTGACAAATTAGAAATTGAATACAAAAACCGATTTTGAAAATATTGGAAACACATAATATGAAATAATTCAGTAGTGATAAAATAAGTACTGTGTAGGTACCTACTGTTAAATCAAATTTTGAAAATTTACTGGTTTAAGACATGTTTCTCGTAGATCTTTAAAAAACATTAATAATTTTGGTAATCACTTCAAGAACCTGAAACAAAAATGCAGTAAATTTTCCATTTCCACTCTCACAATATTATGACCAGACCCCACAGATTTGGATGTCATGGAGTAGGAATATAGAGACTTTCCTTGATAAAGTGTTGTAATGTGTAACCAATTATTAAGAACATTATTATTATTAAGAAAAAAATTTGATGAATAATCTAAACTTTATAATGGTGGCTCGTAGATGACAGTCAAAATTGAACTTTATTATTAAGTCAGGGTCAAACCTTGTGATTCTATTTTAACCCACTGCCCGATGCCCGATTGTCTTAAAATTTTGCATGTTTTTTAAATTTCTAGACTTCACGATCCTGTAAATAAAGCAACTATATACATACCTAACGATAACAAAATGGGTTCATAATGTATCATGTCCTGCTGTAAGAAATTTATTTAAAAGATTACTTATTATGAGTTATGACAATATGCTAGATAAGTTACAATGAGAATAAAAATACATGTAATAGTAACAGCATTCTCCAAAAATCTCAAAACGGTCGATTTTCTCAAAAGTTTATGAATAAAATTTTCCAGATTTGGAATTCTCCTAGGTGATAATATCAAATTTTCAGTAGATGTTTAGTTTCAAGGATATATTTTTTATTCCGGCTGAAAGGCCATCAAATGACCTTGAAACTAAACACTGAAATGTTGATAGTATCATCTAGTAGATTTCCAGAAACTGGGAAACTTTAATACGAACCATTATTTTCTGAAACGTATAGTTTTGGAGAACCCTGTATATTATCAATCTTCACATCGCATAATATGTGCTTTAGGAATTGCACTTTACAGGTATGATATCCAAAAAAATTAAAACTATTGCCGTAAATGCACTTTTCCGTTTCGACATTCAATAAATTTTAAGATCCACATTTATATGAACTCGTCTTATTTTTAAAAGTAAATCGACATTTATAGGGCTATGATTTATTGTTGTATCATCCTGTATACGTACAGTTTATAACTTGCTTTCCAGGTTGCAGAATTGCACAATATACACAATTACACAAAAAAAAAGGAAGGGAAAAAATTTATGAAATGCCACAATTTAAACAATACACAAATATATTAGATTCATTGTTCTGATTTTTCCTAATATGTGTATCCGCCACTGTTCGAAGAAGTTTCCTTTTCCTTCGCCATCGGCTTTGAGATTTGGCACTGCAGCTGTGGAGATTTATGGGCAGCAGGTCGCTGCTGTCTCCGCCGACATTATGCAAAGTTCCGCTGATGTTTCTACCACTGCCGCCCTTCTATCCCTTTGCTGGGCGCCTTCTTTGATGCATTGCTCGCACCTAACATCCCCCACGCCAACGCTATCTAGAATATCTGAAGTCGCGAGTGGGAAGTGCAAGAGGAGATTACATTTGGAAATATTCATGTTGCCTGTTTATAGTTATAGGAATATATTATCATTTCTGAGATAGCGACAAGCAATGCCTTTTTCTGGTGTTGATTTATTTTGCTTTGATATTGGGCATTCTTCACTCCGTATGAACTCTCGTGAATATAAACTTTTTCCTCTATTAAAATCGGAATAGAAATATATTAGTTTACTCAACAACAAAAGACCCGGTTCAGTAACAAAATATAGGCAAAGGGAATTGTAATAATAATTATTCTCAACTCTCATTAAATGTTAAAAAATGACGATGCGACTTTTTATTTAGATGCCAGGCTTTTTATCCTTCCTTTTTGAAAAAATACTGGGATAAGGATACATTAGGAAAATTATTATTCACGTGTCATGTTTCGATCTAATTTTAGTGCAAGGCTATCGCAGTGATTGTCCAATTAAAATTCTGCAATTATGGTCAGTAAAAATAGTGAGTACATTTTTAGTATAATTTAAAACAATGCAAACACTCTGAAGATGGTTGAGTAAATCGAACAATAAGAAAGCAAAATAATATTTATTTGTGACAAAAAAAACCTCACTTTAAGTAAATTAGGAGTAGGTAGATTGAAGAAATATATTCTATAGGTAAAAATATTTATAATAATTACAAAAAATTAGTCACTACGCAGAGACGTTGCGATGACTGATACATGAAGCTACAAAGAAACAAACGGAGTCATTGTGTTGTTATTTCCAAATGATGCTTTCTTTAACAAAATTTGAGCTTTATATTGACAATTGTTTCCTTCCACGTACAAAAAACTATATTGCAATCTAAAACGTATCAAATCAAATTCCGTCCAGCTGACGGTTAAACCAAGTTTAATTTTAACTGAATCCTTGCACGTACAACGTTCACTCGGTAAGCATGGCAAGCTAAAAACGCTACATTTAATTAAACCTAGAATCTAACAGACAAAAAATGTGACATTCGTCATCATTCATTTAATATCAAAGTGTTTATTTTGCCTGTCCAATTTAAACTTTTGTCCCTATCTCCGCTTATTTTTCAGCCAACTTCAAAGGTTTTAAAATTAAACTACAGTAAATAAATATCATAACAGGATGTCCATGTATAACAGACAACTTTTGGAAGAAGAACTCCAAATAATAAATAATCGTACAGAACAATAACACATCTCCTTTATTGTTTCATCAACGTCGTCTGAAGAGGCGTCGGCGACGTCGCCGTCTTCGTGTGCCGTGACATGGATCAGCCGGTAGTCGGACGTCTAATTCTCTCCTTTGACCTTCCGGTATAGACAGGGAATTCAAAGGGCGAGGCATCTTATAAGTCAGTGAGTTACCCTTGAAATTATGCAGGTTTCTAAGAAGGGGTTCTTTAAAGGTTACTTCTTATACAAATTACACGCCAAATATGTTTTTCGTTCAGAGCAAGGTAGTTTAAGTAGAGTATAGAAATTACTTATTCTAATCAGTTCTCTTATTCATTGAATGAGAGTACAATTTTATCGTATATAAGTTAAAGGATACAATCTGATATAAATAAGCACTTTATTTTCGTATAAGAATTTTCATAAAAATATGAAATATGAAACGTATATAGGTTTGAACTAATTTTGCCTTGTAAGAGGATTTTACTGCACACGTCACTCACATTTCTCCGTCACAATATTTATTTTTATATTACTTTGGACGCATATACCTAATTTAATGAATATTTCTCAAAACAATATCAAGGTATCATAAGAAAAAGACAGACAACTGTTTAGAAATACGTTTTTTGGACGAAATTTAATTGAATTATCTCAAGAGATTCAAGTTATTTAGTATAGAAACATTTAAAATACAAAATATATTATGCTAAAATAACGATATCGATATTTTTTCAAGATGCCTATAGGTTCTTTATTTATTTTTTAATTATAAAATTCATCTGCAACAATATAAAAAAAATCTTAGTCATAAAAATATTTCTTAAATAAACCAAACATTTTGTATTCCCTATCTTGATAGGTAGCGATTACCGGCTTTTAAATCTAAAATATTTGGAAGTTTTATATGTAATGAAATAATTACTTTGTGTTACGTGAATTGCATTTTGTATGTCTAAAGCATAATATATTATTGCACATTTTTGTTCAGATTAAATGCATCCTTATTAATAAAAACATAAAACACACAAGTCAAGAATAAATAGCAAAGGGAGTGTCAATACCCTGCATCTTTAAAAATATTTATACAACCTTGGTACAGCATCTTGAAATATGCTTTTGTACATCACTGTATGATAAATTGGACCTTTCGTATTCCCAAGAAGTAAGAATCTACTTGTGAGTAATATACCTGTACCATAATTAACTGTTCTTTAGGTAAGAACTGAACAGAAAAACATAATATGCTGTGATATAAATTTAGAGAACAAATGCTTACGATGCATTTTCCAATTTAGGCATTGCGAAATTTTATGAGATTTAAGACATACCATTTTTTTTAATTTGAGTTAAAGGCTTGACCTTCTTCAATTACCCGTCTTTAAATTAAATTAATGTTACATTTATTCCCCTTCCCTAAAGGAAAGTAAACATTGAAATGGAGAAAAATATCTATAAAATAATTCAATGCTATAACAGGATCCTGCATTAAATGCAGAGTTGACCCATCCTCTTCTTGAAATATCAATTCAAAATTGCACATGGCATTTTCATTAAAACTTGCTTACGAGATTTGACCACTACCTATTGTTTTGGTATTTCCAAATTTAACTCAAACAGTAGCTATTATATAATTGTCCAGCATTTTTTCCTATTACCTATTAAGACATTCAAATATCATACTCCGTTCTAAAATAAAGTTTTAAAAAATAGCTATGACAAAATAAGCACACAACAAAGAATGGAGATAAGAAACAGGCTATAACCCTTGATTTAAATAATAAAAAATGAAGATATATCAGCTGCGTGATAAATCTCCCTACATGTCATACCGGAGCACAGATCCTAATTCAAGTTACATTTGAAAAATATCCCTAAGGAGTGTCGAGCACTTGGTTGAAAAGAAACCTGGAAAACTAACTTATAACCCTACTTCGACAATCCTTTTCTAACGCTTTAGCACCGATTCACATTTTTCTCCCTCGTGTTTTAGATCGAGACTTCGATTTTCACTTTCAAACTTTTATATTTGTAATTCGGATTTAAACATTTAACATTTCTTTTGCCTCTTTCCAAGTATGGAAATCTTTTTATATGCCACGGTAATATATCTTTTATGCACAGATTTTACACTGAAAAGTTTTTGGTACTCTAATAAGTTTAACCGGGAGTATTTTAGGGCGCTGAAAATATGTTAAATCAAACGGTTTTCAAATCGCATTGGCTTTGAATAAAAGTCAGTTGATTTATCTGGGTTAAATTCCATTATAGAGAAAATACACATTGAAATATATCTAATTTTTAAATATGATCTAATGAGTGACCGAGAGTGCATGAATGAATTTGGTGATCCTCACTACAAAGTTTGTTTAACTTACCCAAGCAGTAAATAGAAGTGGAAAGAATAACGGAAGCATATTGGATTATAAGCCTATATCAGAAGCGTTACAATGTATATAATATAGTAGTTTACAACGATATATATTTAGAAAATAGTGTTTTTATTTATTATTAAATACAAATTTTTTATTCAGAAAAAATTTGGTAATTGGATTTAAAATAACTTATTGTTTTAAATTGATCATATTTATCTTTTTATTTTCTAATAATAATCTAATTTGGATGTTTTTATTTCTATACATTAGTTTAAGATTATTAAATGTTTCTTTATAATTATTATGACATAACTAAACGTTAGAATTACCAGGAAGGACTTGATTGACCTCCATTCTATCAGTGTAAATTCATACTCTAATTCCCCTAAGATAACAGATTGATAACGTTCCATAAGACAATTCTGGATGACGGCCATAGTGGTGATGTCAGTTACTTTAAGCAGTGCGGTAAATCAACTAAATATATCCAGATCGAGAACTTAATTGATTCAGAGGCAAAATAATAAATTGATTAAGATGTACCCTGATTTGACTGTTAATAATTCCACGAAAACTTTTGAGACGACAGAGAATGCTAATGGGACGTAAATATTTAAATCACTTGGATTATAGTAACTTTCGTTAAAGAAACTGCTCCTAATAGTTTCCAGGTAAACTCCATTTCCTATAGCAAAATTAACGGTATGGGTTATGTATCTTAAAATACGAGTACATGCATATATAATAATAATATACCAAGATTAATTTTACCTGCCCCTACGACTCTGAACTTACTACTTAACTTTGATGCTGTTTGAGTAATGATTTATTGTTTACGCTACTAAAACTATCAATTTTTTAAGTAACTATTAAAAATCTTGGTTGATTCAATATTTCTTAAGTGATCAGAGCTAGAGCGATTTTTGTTTCAGCATAAATATTTAAATTTTGGAGATGTTTCCAAATACCTTTCTTATTGCCTCTGTATTCATCCAAATTAGTTTTATCTTTTAAATCTTTATAATATTTTTTTTCCTTATAAAATATAACTGGAGAGTAAAGTTTAGAATCATCAATCAGAAGATCATTGAAGAGTTAATTTATGAATAATATCATTTAATATAAAATTTTGTTCAAAATCAGTATCAAAATTATTATTAAAACTGGCATATCCAAAATTCCTGCAATCTCTAAACATATTCTAAAAATGTTCATACTTCCAGCTACTTAGAGTATACGATACTAGGCAATAATCAAAGAAAGTAGCGGAGACGAATAATACATGAATATTCTTAATTAAAATCATAAAATATATGCATAATCATCAATTCATCGATTAATCTTGCGTTGGTTGAGTTATAATGTGTAGGTTCATTAATCACCCATTTTGATCAAAGCACTGTAGTCATTGAATTTTGGCAAAGGTCAATAATTGTTAAAATATTGCAATATTTAAATCGCGGGTACATACAAATCACTTACGTATATTTTGGAAAGGCAATAATTTCTGTAAGCACTATAAGTATAGCATTGGAAAATATAATTTAAAATTAAAAATACACTGACGCACTCTTCAGCTCCAACAAGCATGTACTGAGTTAAGTTTATATTTGAGGTATTGTATCCCAAGTTATGTAAACCTCTGAGTTACATAAGATGAAGGTTCGGATCTACTATGTCACACATGTTCACTCGACAGAAAGTCGAACAATCCCTTGGTCATGGAGGAATATCCTCATCAGCGTCTTATAGGAATATGATGGCTACAACAGCATCAGTAAGTGAAAGAATTATAATCTATTCAGAGAATGACAAAATATTTACTTCATGAAAAAGGCGTTAGAATTGCAGCAATAGGAAGACCAAAAAGATTGATGCAAAAATTAGTATTGACTTCATTCAAGAATATCCTAAAACAACTAACAGTTGATGCCATGGTTATCCTTAAAGAGATGCAAGATCTCTACGAATACCACGTTGAACAGTAACAGTTAGTATTCAGTTTAGACATCATTTTCAACCAATTGCAAAACTCTGGGAATGTGGTACAGTGCATTCATGTTCTTTTCTAAAAAGAATGAAAAGGAATTCCACTCACACGCTATTTTAACTTTCTGATCCACAAAAAACTGAATACTTGATTTTCCCTCTCGGTAAAGAAGAACCTTTTAGTGACCATCATAAGCCCACAGAAAATGCAATTTACCATGGAATTCAAAACTACTTTTATGTGAAATTAGATTATCTTTGTACTGGACAACACTATTTGACAAATGCAATAACTAAATCTACATAATAATTTGATATTCAATTTATTAGTAGCAAACATGTTTTGAGCAGGTTTCAAGAAAACAGTTGTATCATTCGATTATTCATATTCAATATTTCGTGGTTTAAGGTTTAGATATGCGTAAGTGTTGCTTTGAAAAAAGTTAAGTTCCGTTGAAGACATTTCTGAATGTTTTCTCCGGATTTTAAGATGCTGAAAATCTTAAATCTTAGAAAACTGTTGTAACTAAATAATATAAATTTGTAATGTTTGTTTAGCAGTTTCTTCGTATAAAATTATAACCTGATTTTTAAATTGAAATAAAACGATAGCAAATGAATTTATCGACTCATCTATGTTAAATAATGGAGAATTGTTTGATATTTCTGGGAGATAAAACTTTAGAAATCCTATATGGTAGGTACTTCGCAACTGTTAAATTTATAATAAGTATATTAAAACCAATTCAATTTTACATTTCGCTTAAATCTTGCACAACGTACTGTGAATTTGAAAGCAATAAATAATAAAAGAAACAACTGAAGTTTCCGAGTTGTTTGAAGGCTTAACGTAAAAAGCCTACACTGACAAGATATAAATTCTGCTGCTGATGCTGGTGTGAACTTTCATTTTATTTTATTTTTAGTAATAATCTATTTTTGCAAATAGCAGAAAGAATAGATGTATTACAAATAAATGTGTTTTTTACTATCTCTAATGATCATTAGTGAAAATGTTATTGATTAAATTAGTGTATTTAACTTTACTTTCTTAAATTATAGAAAGTCTATTAGAAAAATGTTATTTTTAAACTGGATTGGTTCCGTTAGACATGGTAAGTATTTCTTCTTTTTTAATACTTATCAATTGCATACCACTTTCAGACATTAAGCAAATTCCATTCTTCTACGATTTGAATCTTTTCAATGCGAGACTGCAGAGAACAATGAAAAAAAACAAGAGAATATTTATGAGACGATTTTTCATTTTCAGTAAGAGTAATGCTAAAAGGGCTGATAATTTCTTGAGAACAACAAATAATGAACATTTTAAAAATTTGTGTCATCAATTTTTATATCCTGATATTAATATGACTATAAAATGTAACGTTGAAGGCATTTGCCTAAAACATCAACCTTTGTAATTTTACCCTTTTTTGTTGAATTAAAAATTTGTATTTCCACTTTCTTACACAAATCGGCATTATAGTGTCCTCATAAATTATATGTAACCATTTGAAAATATATTTTTATCGATTCAATGAAATTAGAATCGCTTTACAGAATCAAGGCCGATTTTACACACACCAGCGTAACACCATTTACAAACCACTCAAATCTGCACGTGATACAGTAAACTAGATTTTATGCTGTGTACTTTTTTAGATCGTAATAATATTTTACGGGTGGTTGCATGGGAATAGGGGACAAGAACCAACAGACAGATAAATCTGAGATCCCCAAGTAGAGTGCGCTTTTTATTTCACGGATTTTAAGGAGGTAAATGGGATATGAAATAAGCTGACTGCTAACATCGTAATAGCGTCACTTTTTATATGAGGCTACAGTGTTGTTTACCCAGTATTTGAATAGATGATAAGATAAGGGTGACAAGAACATTAGGGTTGCAAGTGTAATCCTATATTAGTTCACCAATTTGATGCTGCATTAAATGCCTGTCTTCTCAAATTATAACTTAATCCCCCAAATCGAAAAACTGCTGAGTTGCAAAAGAGTTTAGAAAATTACTGAATGAAGGTGGAGTAAAGGTGTGGTAAGTATTTAAATATGCATCCAATCTTCAATAGTGCACTACCAACTACAAAATAAAATGAACTTTTTTGGATCTTTAATTCTAACATGAAAAGGCAAGGCCTTCTATACCGTCATAATAAGGAGGTTACAGCAATATGTGGCGTTAGTATGAGATGAACGTTATTCGATGACCAGCAAGTTCACCTGATTTTTGACCAATCAATCATATGGGCTATGTTGATTGTTCGTCTCACCAAAGGTCTATGCTTAGGAGGAAACGTTGAAAAATCATTATTAATTTTGATAGATATTGTTATCATCATATTATGTATGACATAGAATACGAGAAATCACACTTTTTTACTTAAGAAGAATGGTACTTTATTTTTGATTGAAGTTAAAAGTTACAAATATTTATTTTATAATATTCAAACAGTATCTTGTTGTACAGCTTTGTAATCTAATATAAATCTGATATTTAACTTCATTACAGAGATATGTTGGTTTCAGCTTAATTGCAATCTATTAACCGTATTGAGTCATTCAATATCTTTTAATATAACCAGTTCATTGAATACTGACATTTTGATTTAATTGAAGAAATTATTGAGAGGCGATCCAGAGACGATTAAAAACTCAGTTTTGTCAACTTGATTGATAAAACATGCGTCGAGTGCAGTGTTAGTGTTTGCTTGTTTGTGGAAACTCACAGTGCTCACATGACAGCCTTGCATTGAGGATACTTCTATTATGATAAGTTAGTTAAAGATTACTAAATTCCCGTTTCACAATCATTGTGACATTCCGAGATAACCTAAGGTATATTAACATGTATACAGTGTGGTCCCACTTTTCATGGAGACACCCTCATATCTCGTTCATCTGATAACCGAATCTTTTGAAATTTTGTTGGTGAATATTGTAATGTAATAAAGGTTTGTATATTTGTTATTCTTATTGTTGTTCTAGGATTTGCTTTTAAATTCGATTTTTCTTTTTGCTTTATATTAATTACCCACATTACATACAAATTTTCTATTGCTTGGAATACACTGCAATTTTAATTATTTATAAACGACACCGTGTATTTAACAAGCCGACGGACTTACTTGGGTTAGCTTTAAACCCGGGTTTTTTATTTTATTTCAGGGCGTTCCAGGGATCTCATCAGTCGAAGTAACTTACCTTTCTCTAGTTTTATTTAATTTGTAATATTAATAAAGACGTATTTAATTTAACCCGAGTACACTGATTTTATTCAAGAATATTTTAAAATCTGGGTCATATCCAGATGAAGTGACCTGTAATTGATTCTATTAGATTTGAGAAACTAATATAGACCAATTGTAGCTTATGGTTTTTCAACACAGATGTCACTGTTATGAGTTTCTATACCTCTCTTGTTCGCTAACCTGAGAGCAATGAATGGGACACAAATTTAAGATTTTAAATCATAGATGTCTCTATCGAGGTCTCTATTATAATCGATTTGTCAGTTTTATAATCAAATACATAAATAAATAAGATAATGAACTTTACGACAACTTTAAATTAGCTTACATTTAATTGACAAAACTGATGGTTATTTTAAATATATTAAGAATCGATCTTAACATTAAAATTAAGCTTATGGTAATGTCACTGAGGTGATTAATGGTTTTGATGGAGGCACTTTCTTGTTTATGTTGATTAGAATTTGTGAAACTAGACAGCCATGGACAATTTTTATGCAATACCTACTACAAGCTAGGTAGGTACCTGATATTATTTATCTTCAATATGAGTAATCCTTCCTGACTTCACCATAATAACTTGGTCTCCATATAATAGGTTAACATACCTTTGCAATGTCACTGCTTGATCATACTTTTTAACGGATTTATTCAATTCATTTTCATACTTTTTTTTTAGGAGCAACGTGGATACGTCTTTACGTATATCTCCCCAAAACTCGTTCTCCTCAATTGTTTTTGTTGATGTTTCCAAGACACTTCCAACAAAATTCTACTTGACATAGCATACTAAGATGGAAATATGTCATTTTTGGTAAGTAATTTCTCAAGTATCTGCTTTATTTTAAGTTATTTTGCATAATTAATCTTGTTTTCAGCATCTTTGTCATAAGCTCTCTGTGGATGTCCATTATGTTATATTCAAACTGATTTAAGTCTGCAATTCTTCGCAAGGTATGAATACTTTGTATTAAATTTCACTACACTGTTACTACTTATAGTCTAGATTTACGACATATCTAGCCATTAGATATAGATTATCGATTTTACATCAATTATTATAAATAAATAAGTATTAGAGATTTTTTTAGAAAAAAACTAGCGGTATTCTTAATCAGCACCTTTAGAAACCTCTTTGTAAAAGATTACACTGTAGCGGATTCAAAGGTGTTTGAAATAGGAATCGTCAAAAAAACAATTTTTTTTACAAAAAATAATTTTTATCATTCTTCATTTTTTGTTCAGAATAACGAATTGTACTAGTTTGAATTGATTTAATAACAAAATAATAATTTATTTATTAACCTATTCAAACAATTTTGACCATAGACAGAAATTTATTGAATTTACGAACATAAATGTTTTTCGTTATTTTCCATCGTTGTTGCATAAAGAACTATTAACGATTACCAAAAAATGTAATATAAATATATTTGACATTAAAGTTGTGTTTCACTTTGCGAAATTAATTAACAATGACTGAACTGAAGAGTACAACGATAAGCATTGTAAATTTATAAACCATTAAAATAATAAAATAGATTTAATAAAGCACAATTTGTGTTATATTACATTAAGCTGAACAATAGAATAACTGATGTATTCCTCATTCATAACAAACTTTGCGTGTAAATTTCGCTTGGTAAAGGATGTCTGAATTGAGGTTTGCTTAAATTTCCTCTGCATGTTTCAGAATAAATGTAAATTGCTGTAAATTTACCAGGTACTGATTATTTTACGACCTCAGTGAAAACATTTAATAATTTCTCATAAAGTGTAAATTATAGACGTTTAACTGCAGTTAAAATTTATACTACACTTAATCACTTTCTGCGGATATAAATAATAAGTGACGTACATATTTTAACGCCCTTATTCCCGGCGTTGACGATATTGATAAAATTGAAATCTTATACATAGATTGTGTTTTCAACGAGATATTGTATGGTAGGTGTTCAACATTGTTTGCAAAGTGTCTTTATATCTATAGACTCTCAAGGGTAGGATTACTTGAGCGGTATATAACAATTTGGCAGGGTTTGCGGAAATATTTCAGATAAAACAATTCATCAAATTTATAATATTAAATTTTAACGAAATAAAATGGCATTTTCATATCTAGGTGTGCTTTTATGCGAGATTTTCGCAAATAATTAAAGAGCTGCTATGTGTACTTTTTGTTTCCAACTATCACACCAATAGAACCTAATAAACGAACATCTACGAACACGTGTTTCAAAATTATTGTTCCTCATCAAAATAACGTAGATATAACATAATAATATATCAAATTCGCATTTTAGATATTTATAAATGATTCTTAAATTTTGCTAATATCTTCTAGAATTATTTCTATATCAAATTTCATTATGGCTTCATTAAACAAATTTAAATATGTAATGGAATTGTGAGACTAAGAAGAGACAGTATCAAATCAATAGTGGTTGTTACTTCATAGGTTTCTGTCTATCTTTGTAATTATTGTTAACAATTATGTAATTTATATTAAATAAAAAAAAGAAAAGTAACTTGTTATAAATGAATTTTAACAAACAGTGCTCCCAAGGTGATACAGTAAAGGATAAATATATTAAATATAAATAAATGCAATTTATAACACTGGCCTGGATCACTACATAATTTATTTTATGCGAACATTGAAGCTATTTCCTAACTGCTACAAGATATTTAAAACATTTTTATTGACTCAGTACGACAATTTTTCACTATAAAAATGCATTCATCGATTTTTTAGTAAATAAATGAAAAATTTATTTATGTTTACTCCTTTAAAAAACTAATTCAATGATAAGGTTGCAGAATCTTCCGATAATGACAGATACTTGAATTTTTTTGATATATTTGCTAACACAGTATTAACAAAAATGGTTATATTAGATCTAGTTCTCATGTGATATTCCATTTCATTTTGTTGTTTTGATATATGAATTTCGTAGTAGTTAGTATTTTCCAAGATACCATTTTTAGTATCACCATTAAGTTAGAGAGCATCAAAGAGCCAATCTTTCCGTTGCGTATATGAAAGATCGAAAAGCGCTAGAACACTGGAGTCAGCTCTAAGCTATACATTTTGAGTATAATGACTAGAATTTCCCAGGTCCTGTTAATTTAATAGTATTCATGTTTTCGAGAATAAGTCTAGTTGCATGATATCGAAATATTATTCCTGATGAAACGTCAAAGGACGCTACTTCCAATATAATATAGGACGAAAATATATTAGCAAAGACATGAACCTTATCTATTGATGACGTTGCTGTTAAGCTGTCTTCTTTTGAGAGAAAGGGAAAAATGTTAATTGTGAGATTCAGTTACTTGACCAGAAATTCTGGCTTCCATTTGGAGTCTGGTTTATTTTTTATTCTGTTGTTAAAGTTAGTTATAGTATCGTCATTAAAATTTTCCTTATTATATTTGGTCTCAATAGACAGTGGCTTGTGCACATTGTTTGATTTGTTTTCGCGTATGTATTTAGCAAACTGACTACTAAACCATAAATTACCACACTGTCTACTATTTAGATAAAACTGTCATAATATGTATGCTCCTACCAATAGCATTTCATCAGTTATAGATTGCAAACAAGCAGATGGATCATTTGTATAGAAGGAAAATGAATGGGCCTTTTACGGTTTAATCAAATTCAAACTTACCATGAGTTACCCACGAGACGCTGCGATCGTAATGTGTTAGTAGTAACTTATTGAATGCAAGGAAGAGCATCCTATTGCTACGTGTTATTGATGCAAGATTCTTAAAAAACCAATTCCAAATTGTGCATTGAAAACGTTTTCACTTGTAGCGTATCTACATGTCCAATGCACTCGAATTCTTACATTCTAACGCCACAAGCCGATTCTGTATTATTCACTGGAAATTATCTCTCTATATTTTTATGAGTTCAAATTTATGTAAAATATGAAGTGAGAAGTTCAAAACTTGGACATATTGCAATTTTATTCCATTTTCAATGAGTTTTGACGTGATAATTTTTGTAATATTTATTGAATCAAATAAAGATAAAAATGCGTCTATAAGAAAAATTATTTTGTTTCTTAATTTACTTATTACTTGGCAGTTACTTTTGATTCATCTTAAAAGAAACTAAATTTTTCTAATTCGTCCAAATTATGACGATTTTCAGCTTGAATCCGGTACGTTACTTTTACAAACCTTTTTACATATACAAAGAACTACTTTAAAACACAAATATTAGGTTTTAATTACCTACTTTTATTCTTTGATATTGTACTAGATTACCTTACAAGAAGTTTAAAACTTAGTATTGTACCTTTATTTTGCCCAGTACAATAGTTTCTGCTGTTATTGATGAATATCACGTTCCCGAGGGAAGTCCGCAGCCGGTCGGCCGTGTCATTATAATTAGATCTATTCCAACCTGCACCTTACGACTAAATTACTAAATGAAAATAAAAAATCAGTGTGTTTATTGTCTTAGACTGGATTTCATACTGGTTATTTATTAATTCCATTCAGTTTCATTCACTTATTGTTTACCTGTGCCAGTAAAAATTAATAGTAGTTGTAGCACATACAGTTCTGTGCGCTAATTAATCTCATTAAGGTTAAAAATGTGGTAAATGAGATATGAAGAGTAGCGTATTCTGAACTGTATTTTTCAATCCATTATTAGTTTTCATTGATTTCAGGGCCTCTCCTGGGTACACCAGGTCTTGAAGAACTACTTACCTTTATTATTTGATTGAAATTTCAGTTGTTTATCGTTGAATACATAATTCACGTTAATAAAATTGTTGAGTGAAAGCTAGTGTGTTTTATTTATTTGAAATTAGAACGTGCTCCCTATGGTAACAGTAATGACTGCTTAGAAGAGATTACTCGCAAAATTAGTGATCTATCTGAGATGAATGTAGTTGCTAGACAGTGCGATTGAAACCAAAAAAATGTCGTCTCAAATAAAAGAAATATAATTGATCAAATTTAATATAAAATATATAACGATGTGGGTATTCATTTAATTAATATCAGACGCTACCTCGTCAGGTGTCTAATTTATGGTTTGAGATCAGGTACCTGGTTTTCCAAAATAAGGTGGACTTAGAACCAATAAGTGCTTTTTAAGTGATTAGAGAGTATTCTATTCTGGTCTTTGGTTTTCGAGTGAACTTTTGTATCGTTGCGATTGAGATTTAGCCCAGTGTAATTAGCCATTATAAATGAAAAATGACGGAACCCATAGGTATAATGAATGGATTTGAATATATTTTTTTTGGATTTCTAGTACCATAAACTAAAAAGTTTACCCATTGAAAATTACCGCAATTTAAAATATTCGTAAATTAAAAAAAAATTAAATTTTTTAATTATCTCAACAAAAAATACAATAAAATTATCGAAATTTTTAAATATTTCTTTCAAGAAAATAATGATTGTCATAGTTTTCGAGGTTGTTTCCAAAGAATTTGTAAAAGAAGAAACTTTATGAAATTAATTTAAGATGGCACAATCTCCAAAAAGAGAAAGAAATGAATGAAATATTAAATAATACAAATACATCAATTTTTTATAGAAAATTATCTAGTTTACTTTTTCATCAGACATATTGTCTGAAAGAATAAATAAAAGTGATGGCGGAATAGATTAATTAATATCTTAGAACATTTCATCACTTGCTAGATACTGATCATTGCGTACAACAATTATTCGAATATGTCGTCTGATAATTTCTCCAGCAGCCTTTAAAATTTTATATTCTTCATCTGTTTCATTTTCTTCTCCCTGATTATACCTTACGTTTGAGAGGATTTCATGGTGTTTTTTTCTGAATCAAATCATCATATTTATTTGAGATAACATTATCGTCTTTGTATTAATTGTGCTTTAATGGTTTTTTCATCTGGAATGTATTTAGATGTTAGGATGTTTCTGAACTCCTGCACAGAAAACTGATAATCTTCATGTCTTCATTCTCTTCTATGTTCTGACATATTTGCTTCATTGCTGCATCCACTAATAATACTTGTGGATGAATTTTTTTTCTTCTTCAAGCATCTTAGCAACTAAATTTCGGTATGAGCGGTAGCAATCACCATCATATCGTGCAACACTACCAAATCCATCACACCGGATATTCTCTTGTGAATTTCTCGTTAATAGTCATCTCTTTCTTCTTTTATAAACTCCTAAATTGTTGAATTTATCTCTATGTTGTTAACAAAAGGTACTTTTCGTCTTAAATTTTTCCTTTGTTGTTTCATTTTTCATCACTAGCTTCCTTTCCACAAATGAATATGTTGCTTTCCAATCGAAGCCACATGATGATAAACTTCCGAGTAAACTTCGCAATCTTTTTTTTTTGGATGAGATAAATTCACTTGTTTTTCTTGCTTTTTATAGGATTGATGTATTTTTTATTAATATGTATACTTCTACCGACATGATATATGAGCATATAGCTTCACACGTATTTAAGTATTGTAATAATCCATCGTTTCTCTCTTCAGAAGCATGTTTTAAAGTTCCCAATCCACTTATAACTTCAACAGTAAAACCTACATCATTACTGCTACGAGATCCAAGTTTTTCACATAGAAAACAAAAATTTTCTCTGTTCTTTTTGTAACTATTCATAATAATATTAATAATTATCTGCAACAAGAAACATTAAAAAAATTGAAAAACGGAAAGGCGAACTTGAAATAGTAAAAGTAAAAGCAGTGAAAAATAAAAATATACAAATGAAGTTTTCTTAATTACAATATAATATTTTCACTGTAACGACACACGATGCATACGTTTCTGTCGGCGAATATAATTTCAACAAATACATCCAGAAATATTCAAAATAACGTTCCACGTGGACACAGGCACGATACTAATATAAACTGGTTTCGTAGCAGAGAAACATATGCCACTCGTGTTCTCCACTATCCCTGCTTCCCCACCCTACCACCTTTTCTATACCTGCAATTCCTACTTTTCAAGGACGTTTGTTGCCCCTTTGTATACTTTATATAAAAGTTAAATAATTCTCGAGAGAAAAAATAAATATAAGTGTAAATACTAAATATACTAAACTAGGTCATTTTCATGGAAGTATCCTTAAAAAAAATCATTAGCGGAAAGTTTGAAAGGGTAAACTTTTTACTTGTTAGTATAAGAAATTCACAAAACCCGGAAATATTCAAATCCATTCGTTATAGCTGGGTTCCAAGGTATAAACCTAATTGCACTGGATTAAATATTAAGTTGTATTTTGGTCTAATGTTAAAAGTATATTTGGATTTTCAACCTTTTAGTATTTACACCCCCCTGCGATGTATTGTAAAAGGCGTGCATTCCGACAATAAAGAAAAATCGTAAGTGAACACTTTTAGTTACAATGCCTCTAAAAGAATCCATTCCCATGATTAAGCAGACCTTATTTTATTGCAAGATATATGCAATTCGAAGTATACCCACCCTTCGCGTTATGCATTACAGAATTCCTTTCAGCCTTTGACCGAACGCAAATTTAAGTGACTTTAATTTGTCTATGTAACGCATAATGGGTTTGAATCATGAACGATTCCAGGTATTCCAGGCAGTAAGAACATTAACAGTTGCAACATGTGTACGTGGAGTCCACATAAAACGCGACAAATGGGATCATAAAGTCGCACATCCACTAATTGCTAATGTGATCTCGTCACAGACAATGCGTTTTAGAGATATGTTCAAGTCTGCGGAAAATACGAATTTTACACAGAGAAATGTAGCTATTGTCTGTTTGGATAACACTAATTTGATTATATTGTTGGAAATAATTCAATGGTAAAATGTGTGTGGAATTGTTAAAATATTTTGCAGATAACTGTGTTGGAACAAAATTGAATGCCTGTTATCCTTGCTTGCTGAATTTATAGGATTATGTAAAATAAAATTGTATTTTCTTAGGGAAAAGCTGTATTTTAAAATATTGTAACGGGATATAGCAAGAGCGAGATTTAGTAAACCAATTTGTTTTTTCGATCATTAATACACGAGATATACCATATCTCGTATATTAATATAACCAAATTTGAAAATCACACCGATTGCAAAAATCCCACAATTTTACATCTATCTTTACAGCATACTTAAATTTTCTTCTCTATCTATACATAGATAGTAATTCTTTTATTGTTATATTATTAAAGCTAGTGCTAGAGTTTATTAGCTGATAGTTTGTTCAGTGAGAATACAGATTATGGCTGGTGTTCAATAGTCCGATTAATTTATCTATCACGACTGCTTTAAGAAAATGATGTGAGTTGAAGTGTCGTCTTAGTAGGTGTGATTTAAATCGTCTTCTTATATTAAATTCCTATTTTCCAGGCCGGTTCTAAAAAAAATAAAATCTCAAAAATTTTTATCAAAAATTTTTTTAATAATCGACGTTTCGCTTCTACAATCACATCAGGACATTCTATAAAATTACATAGGATATACACTGGAAATTATTGTAAAATAACAAACATTATTAGTTATCTAAATATTTATTTCACAAACATAACAAAATTCAGTTCGAAAGTTAAAATGGGAAACATCATGCATGCATGAAATAATATTCATGTGAATATAAGTTTACAAAGTCCAGCGTTATTTTCTATATATATATTTTCCTTACAAAAATTACGCGATATACCCGAGTTTTTAAAATTAGCTAGTTGAGTTTCTGGCCTTGTTAAAATAAAAGTCATAATGAGAATATTCAAGCCATCATTATACGTATCAAGTGTTTGTTTACGTTGCGTTGGTTTAGAATATATTCGTATTTGGAAAGAAATTCTCCAGCAATCTCATTCTGCAGTAATTCCAAATAGCGTGCACTGCTTAGATTAATCACGTAAAAACAAAGGTTCGATAATCTAACGTTCGTATATTCCTGCCCATACGTTTATTTGTTGACGTGTATGATATTCCAAAACCTTATGCGGGATTTAAGCTACCTACTGAAATTGAGAATTAGTGGGGGTTCATATTTATTTCAAACATAATTATTTTCAGGTTTAATGCTACTTTGGTAGATTTTACAGGGCTTTGTTTGCACGAAGTACTTGCAACTAAAATATGTAACACTCTGGCAGCATTCGTAGGAAAAACTGATTCTGTTTTAATGTAAGACTATTAATTTACTAATAACGTACTTCGATATTTTGTATTACTATTATAGGTACTATTCTATTAAAAGTAAGTTTTGATAAATAAATTGTTCTAACGTTTTAGTGCCTCACATAAAAATAGCACACAGCAAGCACACACTCTGGGGTTCACGACTGATAACAACAAAAGGAAGAGAACTATCACAAGTAATTCAAAACAAAAATTTTTCATTTATCTCAACGGGATCACCAACATATTGGCCTACCGACCCGAATAAAATTCCGGATCTACTTGACTTCTTCACAACTAATGGTATTTTCACAACTTACACAGATATAATGTCAAGCTATGACTTGACGTCAGACCATAGCCCAATAATAGTCACATTAAGTCCAGCTCCAATAGTAAAAAAACCAAAACCAAGACTATATAAAGGAACCCAATGAAATAGAAAACGAGTGCAAGAAATTTATCACAATACTACAACAGGCAGCGAAATCGGCTACACCCAAAATTCATTCAAAGAAAACAGTAAATAACATAGCTCTAGAAATAAAAAAACTAATAGCTCAGAAAAGAAGAGCCAGATCAATATGGCAAAAAACCCGCACACCAAACAATAAAACAACATATAACCAACTCAGCAACAAGTTGAAAATAAAACTGAGAGACATGGAAAATGAATCAATTGCAAATTATATCTCCAATTTATCAAGGACTGACAACTCCATCTGGAAACCTATAAAAAACAAAAAGAAACCTACAACAACATCACCCCCAATACGTAAATTTTCAACTCCTCCAGGACCATGGACAAATAGTGGCCAGGAAAAATCTGACCTCTTCGCAGAGCACCTAACAACAGTGTTGTCACCACAAAACAACGATCCGGTACAAGAAGTAAAAGAAATCGTGAACATGCCATTAGAAGAACAAAGATTAAGGCCGTTCACACCGAAAGAATTAAAAGATGTTATCAGTACTCTAAATGCAAAAAAGGCACCAAGCATAGATATCACTGCAAGAATGTTAAAAGAACTCTCAAAAAAGGCCTAATAAAACTGCTATATATCTACAACGCAATATAGAGAACCAACTATTGGCCCCAGTCTCTTAAAATAGGGCAAATCATAATGATACAAGCCTGGGAAAAAACCAGAAGATGTCACATCGTACCGTCCCATAAGTCTCTTATAAACGATTTCAAAGGTACTTGAAAAACTCCACAAACTAAACAAAGAATTAGAACCGCAAAACTGGATTCCCAATCAGAAGTTTGGGTTTAGAAAATCACAATCACAACAAAGTCACCGTATAGTAAAAATAATAAACGAACCACTAGAAAATCGACAATACTGCACATCTGCATTTTTGGATATAAGCCAAGCTTTCGATCCAGGTCTCTTTTACAAAATAAAAGAAATTCCCCCAAATAATTATTGTAAACTGCTGATGTCATACCGACAGGAACATCAATTTGAAGTGAAATTTAACGAAGAAACCTCCAACCGCCTACCAATACTGTTAGGTGTACCGCAGGGAAGCATACTAGGACCATTCCTATACCTACTCTACACAAATGGCTTACCTATAACAGCAGCAACTACTGGAACATTTGCTGATGACACTGCCATCTTCGATACTCAGAAAATCTTGTAATAGCCTCCTTCAACCTACAACATAACCTAAACCTATTAGACACTTGGTTAAGCAAGTTGAAGATGAATCCAAATCATCACACATAACCTTCACTCTACGAAAAGGAACCTGTCCACCAGTACAACACATTAACCAAAACAATATTCCTCAATGTGATAGTGTGAAATACTTAGGATTAACATTCGACGGCAAACTAAATTGGATGAAGCATATAAAGAAGAAGAGAACTCAATTAGATATAAGAATCAAAGAATTATATTGGCTTATTGGAAGAAAGTCCCATCTATCTCTAGAAAACAAATTATTAACATTCAAGGTAGTCATAAAACCGATCTGGACTTATGGAATCGAATTATGGGGATGCGCTAGCAAGTCCAATGCAGCTGTCATACAAAGGACACAATCCAAGATTCTCAGAGCTACAACTAACGCACCTTGGTATATATCAAACCATACCCTACATACTGAACTCAGAATTCCCTACGTAAACGAAGTTGCCCAATAAAATGCTAACAAACACTATAACAAACTAAAGGATCATCCCAATCCACTTTTGCAGCAACTACTACAACCAACCGACAACAGAAGAATCAAAAGAAGTTGGCCAATAGACCTAAAAGAAAACTAAGGTAACATCACTGGATGTTAACCTCCCCACAACATTAATGTACATATTATTATTATTGGTTTATACAGGCCATCAAATTGTCTCATAGGTTGTAATTATTCTGATTGCCAATAAAGAAACAAACAAAAAAAAAATAAAAATATGGAGACATCCAACAATACACCATAATATTTAAATAAACAAAATCAAGTCTTTCACAAAAATCTAGTTTTTTAATGTATCCATAAAGACCTGAACCATTCAGCTTTTCATGCCTTAAAAACCACAACAGCGTTGTCTATAGTAAACAATTATAAGTAACATCTCAAATAAATGTTCCTAATAATTGGTGCAAGGTGAAAAATTTTCTTTTTTATAACTAAAAATAATTTTACTAGATATTTTTTGAACAGCCAATCTTGTCCAAATTTCTTCACTGCATCGGATAGTTCATTTCTATTCATAGAACCACATCTTATGGTCCATTTATTGCTACGTTCTGACCAATTAACCACTAATGTCTATTTTTCATATTTATTCACTCTATACGTTTGTCAAAAGTATTTAAAGAAATATTCTTTTTTGTGTTAACCATTTAAACCTTACTATGTTCGTTTTTTCTTCTTCTTCTATTCGGTCTTTTTGATGCCTTATCAAATAATTATGAACCTCGTCCTCTATATTTTGTTTTAATTAAAATCTACAAACTGTTACTTAATTACATATTATTATCTTCTATTTTTATAACGTAACGGATGTAACTAAAACCTTTTAATGATATACTTTTAAATGAAAAAAAAAAAAAAAAATATTAAAATTGTGTCTCCGTTTTCGTTTTAGAAGTACCTTAAATGCTAGTTCTCATTCATTTTGTCACACTACTGCGACGACCCCCCTATATTGGTTTCAACTTTTCTCCACCACATTTATTAATGAAGCGGATGTTCTAATGACGTGTAAATATTTCTTGATTGTTCTACCCACCTAAGATTTTACTTTATGCTTCTTGTCTCCTAGTACTTATTAAATTAAGCCGACATGAAAGGACCCCTTCATCGAAAGCGCATCAGATACACTTTGAAGTCCTCAATTGTTTTACGCCATTTTGTTTCTGTATTCTTTTTGACGTTTGCTTTAGATTTGTGGCCTGTGTTGCTTTGTGGATGTAAGTCCCTAGATGATTTCACTTTTTTGTTCCTTTGCCAATTTTCATCCTATTCTCACAAAGAGTGCGCAGTATCTAGCAGAATATAGGCCAATCGAGTAGTCTATAGGTATGTTCAAATATTCCTATTTTCCCGTTAGACAAGAAACAAACAAAATCTTGAAAATGTAAACTTCCTTCACGTTCCGGCGTGAGCTTCAATCCAAGATTCTACATAAAAAGAGTATATACTCGACATTTGGTTGTGATCGAACTCAAAATTTTATTTACATTATGCATCATTTTATTGGAAGAGTTCCACAATAAAAGTCGGCTTATCACAAGTTCAATGGTGTGTCTGTTTGGGAATAACAAGAGAAATGAAAACCACTCTACGAGCTATGAAGTAGGCCATTTTTATACTCACTCAGACTATTGCATATTAAAGTTGATGGTGAGGCCAGAGAAGCAGCAAATAGACTCAATAGAATGGAGTGTGACAAGTCAGGAGCTTTAGCTTAAGAACTTGGGAATAGATCAGAACTTTAACCAGACAAGAATGTTCACAGACCACGCCATGTAGTTTTTACAGTATTATTCGTTTTGGTTTTATACCTCGATATTGACGAATTTGAGACCCGTCCGTCGTATATTCCTTCCGTTAAATAAATTTTAACGAGTCGAGATTGCAAGGAGATGATATTCGGCTTTAGAAAATCGAATTACTTTATGAATTTGAAATTTCACTTCCAAAATTCTCATCTCGATTACTTCCCAGAAAATCTTGGGTGATGAACAAGGAAAACGATTCCATCAAGATATTGGAGAAATGAAGCGCCAAATACAAGGAAGGTGGAATAAAATATTATGGCTGACTTTTTGATGGAAGCTGAAAAAAGAAAGAGGAAGAAATGAAAAGAAAAACAAAAGAGAGAACAAGCATAAATGAGTTAATTAAGTTCTTTTTGTATTTCATTTAAAAAAACTGTTACTTGGTAGAATAATTCAACCATCAGATTCGCCTTATGTAAGTAGGCAGATGATATCTTCATCAACAGTGGAATTTTACGCAATTTTGAGATAGTTTTTGAAGTTGGAAAAATATTTGCTGTGCTAGAATGATTAGGGCATCAAATTCGGATTCAATGAGTGAAATCTAAGAGAATGTATCATGGTTTCTTTACTTTCTGTTATGAGGCCAATAATATCATCATATTCAACGAAATATTGTAGAATTTGGGGCTTTCAGTAAGCAAAATTTGATTGGCATTATGGTTGTTTGTGTCTGTTAGATTTTCATTTTAATTAACAATTTGATATGTATCTTAACCGACGACTACATCGTATGCCAAATATTGAGTAAAAAACTTAATGTTAACACAATAATTGAAGTTATTAAACAGGTCATAAAGTTTATCAAAGTAAATTTCAAATTTTAATGAGCTATCTTGCTCCTGAATAATATTACTATATTATATTATTTTATAAGGCGGATTTTGGTGCTCTCAGTAACTAGTTAGGTATTTGTTGGTTGTGGAAATGGTACAAAGGAAGGAAGGATATCATTAAAGTTTCTTCAGGAGAGAAATTCCGATTCTTGATTTAAGAATTAAACTAGAACTGTTAGGCAGCCTAAATATTACACACAGATAAGTATTTTGTCTATTAAAGAATTCACTAAAATTTCGTATACCTAACTAACATGCATATTTTTCAATATGCATTTTAACATTTAGTCTCCGAGCTACTTTATTTTTAAATCTACCGACAACTTAAAACTTAAAACTATTACTTAATGACCCCCTTTATGCACGGGTGTGCTAAATAATGAACAAAATTATCAATCATGAACAACATTTAGTAATAATATAATTAATACTATTTGTTTTGACTCGAATTTAAAATACACCGACGAACCAAAAAATGTATTTTACCCACATTGCGCATCGTCTTCATGCATCATTTCTCGATGATGACACGGTAGTTAGCGAAATGTGAACCGAGTAGGATGTTCAGTGTTTTGGTGTTTTAGACATCAAAGTGTAATATGTAATATTAAAATGAAAATAGTAAAATATATGCTTGGTAGATAATATTTGGCATACACGAAGACATAAATTTATTTTATTCCAGATTGTCCCAAAATTCTCTGTGGATATTTTTTATTGCGCCCCTTATATCTTAAAATCGCGTATTTATTGATGATACAATAAGTTTCCTGTATATCCTTAGAATCATATGCAATAAAAAATAACAATAAAAGAAGATCAAAGCACCATTATAGATATCTACAGATGTGTATCGATACAAAATAGGTATTACTTTAAGCGGATTCCACTGCTAGGAATAACGCGTTCAGAAACATGAAAACCATATCACTCGCTTTTCACATACCTACTAGCAAAAAATATGTTTAATAAAAAATATCTTTGAAAAAGGAGTTAAACTCAACATACATACGACGATCTCATAATACCATTATTAGAATATTTCATCTTCATATACATATTTCATACTACACACGCATATATATGTATATACACACGTGGCTCTATCGACGTTCTGCAAACCGTGGATCAAGCTACTTCGGTCTTTGGGTCACGTTCTCCATCAGTCTTGCTTCCCGTCTCTAACCTTATCTCTCCTTATCATTATACCTATCACCTGGCTCTTTCAGCCTTTTTTATATGGATTTAACACGACTGCTTTCCATAAAACCGGGGGAAATTTTATACATTTAAATCGACATTTTTTTTCAAGCAAATGCAAAAAACGGCTGATAAAATGCCAGCGAAATTTTTTTTGTTCGTATAAATTTCGCATGGGTTAGTTTTAACGATAAGGTCGTTACGGAATAGCTAACTCACTGAATTGAAATTATATATCAGCGAAGTGAACGATTAATTATGTCACGAATTGTTTTCTTTTATATTCTAAAATCAATATACTTAAATTTATAAAAGGTAGAGATATTTATTTAGAGTTTGCTCGAATATGTTCATTTTCTTTAAATGTCTCTTCTGCACAAGTTTTGTCCGGGTATAAATGAGGTTGTATTACCAATGGTGTTTAATTTCATAATTGTAATAACGATTAGAGGTGCTCATAAAGGTGTTTCGAAAATCGGCAATGATTTACTGAATTTGAATGAAAACAATAATTAACTATTAAAGAAAGTATTTAATAGAAATTGTTAAAATTGGCTACCATTCTCTAAGATGTAAATGTACCCTTTACCGAAAATTAAAGTGTACGCTGTCCAATACCTGATAGTAATTTCTTATAATAATAAGAATAAACAATTTTCTTCAAAATTTCCCAAAGGAAATTGTCGCGCTTGTTAAGGTCTAGATTGTCTAGATCGAGGTGGCCAATTTTGGGGACAATTATTTCCTCGCTGTATCCATTTATTCGAAAACTGTGTTTAAAAAGTCTGTAATATTAATAATAAAATGTGGCATTGCACAGTCGTGCATAAACCACATTTCATGTCTGAGTTGCAAATCTTAAAGTAAGTCAGGGCGAGTATTTTGCAGAAATTCCAAATAACTTTGATCGTTTAGTCTAATTGGTCTGATCTTGTTAAATCAAATAACAAACTTATCAACACATTGAACTTAAATTCGCGTTCAAAATTAATATTGTGATGTAAAATAAATTGACAGGTCACTCACTGAATCAGCTATTGCACTTTTTGGTCATGATATGGATGCAGTACATTACGTGCATAATAATAATAACAATTTTGTGCATAAAGACTTGTAATAATTATTTCAGTTTATCGAGATAAAAGTTTAGCACTGATATGTGGTTCATTTTCAATTGTCTGCAAAATGTTTTCTTCATTTTGTGCAGAGATTATATTGGAAAATCTTCGAAAGTTATTATTTGCGAAATATATTCCCGTCTCTTAATATTTGGCAATGTTTCTTATGCGGAACCGCGCGATTAGAAAATCTCGTCGTTTCTTCTACAGATTTCTTCATAGAAACAAAACACTAACAGTATCTTTGTGACGCTCTATACTTACGTAACCTTTACTGTTTGTAACAGGCTACTTACAAACAGAACTCTCTGGGTTTGTAACACTTTTTAGACGGAAAACTCGGGCGCCAGTTCATTATTTTTAAGTGCAAGGAACAGCACTTGTTTGGCTCTCCAATGGGGAGAACGTTTAGGGTAGCTTAACAGATGGAGATACGGTCATTTCCAGGGATCTGAAGATGAATGTCTGCCAACTGGACTTAGACAATTTCTCAAACGGGTTAATTATTAATAAATGACTGAAATAATAACTCCTGCATTTTACCTATTAAATCAACGTATTTATTTATTAAAACATTAATGCACAAAACAATAAATACGATTTTTCAGCGACTTTGTAGTTGAGTATGTATAAATTTGAAAACGATAATAAACAGGCGGGCTGACAATCAAGAGTATTTACGCGTGAATACGATTTTATTTCGGAAGACGGTGAGTTTGGATAACCGGTGTCTGTTTTCGAGGTTTAAAATTATTTCCGGACTACAAGCAAACGGAATTTCCAACAGAATATAATATGAACGGCGGGCAGTCGGTTAGCTATAGTTATTCTTGTCTATACAGAATGTTTTATAATACGGAGAACTATTGCCACAAACGTAGAGCTATTTATCAATGAATATTTTTCGTAAGTTAAGTTTTCCGGTAAAACTTTATGCATTGGAGCTTTATAGATGGCCCGATCGAGCAAATCTAACCAGCCAATGCATATTTTATGAAACAAAAGACCAACGGAGGTATTACTAATTGGCTCTAGTTTGATTTAGTAGTAAGTATAATGCAGCGGTACTCACGAACAATAAGATCTCTGAATATCTATACTTAACTGAAGGCGGTGCGGACGGATAGTAACGGACCACGGTGTATTCTTACCAATATTATTTTCAAAAAAATTTACTAATATAACTCGGAGCGGCGGTTACGGACGGAAACGGTGACTGCTTCGGATTGATCTGGAACTGAAGACTGATGATCTGATTTGATCTGGAATTGATGCGGACTGTCTCGGACTGAACTGATCTCCGGCGTTTTATTACTTTTATGACGTATCTAGATGGCGTGTTAAAGGGGCGGACTGACTTGAAACGAAGGACGTGTACTCACAACACAACGTTACTTACGGAGGTCGGGCATATTATGTAATTAGTAACATTGACTCGGAGCATCAATAACCGGAAATGAGTTACTTGCAATTTCTAGACTATATTGCAAAAAGAAACGGATTAAAACAGACAAGGATTAATATTTTAATCGGTTTTAGTAACTAATGATTTTTGTTTCCGACTCGGTCATTATTTATAATAATTCTCGGATTTTAATTATACGGAGGATTATCGAAAATTAATCAATTAATTACTTGACTGCTTGTTTACCAGCGGGCTTTTTCACAACTCAATACTAACTTAACTAAAACAGGACTTACTTACTAAAAAGCGGCGGCAGGGTGTACCCAAGTGACGGTAATATTTAAAGAAAAAACGGACATTCCTTAACTGGAAAAATCACTTCGTTACATCTTGACTTGCTCGTTAACAAAAGTAAAAAAAAAGGTTTTTTTAAGATTATGTTACAGTTCTGCATAATTTTAGAGGTGTTCCGATTGATATTAACTATCAACATTACTTTACCGTTAATTAGGAGCCGTAACCAGGTTGAATCGCGTACCAAATTCGGTTCTTCTGCTTAAAATCCAAAAAAATTTTTTTCCAAATTTGAATCGAGATTTTAGGGGCTTATTGCATCTTTTCAAGTGCAACTTGGTACAGAGTGATTCCTATAACGTTCTCACACCAATTTTTTGGTTTGTCTTTGGAAATAAAATACAAATGATTAACCTAACTTAGTATTTTTTCTAACAAATGAGTAATTTAATTTTTATTTTATTTTAACTTGATGTATAGTTTTTTGGAACTTTTCAGTCAGATAACAGAAAATTATTTTTCTTTCTTACATTCTTACCTTCTCTAACTTTCTTATTTTAAGAGATTTTTAAAAAATTCGAAAATCAGCTTTAGGGCATTTAGTAAAGAATATCAGATGATTTAACGAACAATCTCTAGTCACCGACAATATTTAATTGTTCGATAATAATCTATTGTTAAAAATTATGACCAAGAAAAAAAGAATAAATAGGTTAATACAGAAGTTCCATCGATTTGTCGTGATTTAACCCCATCATATTTTATAGGTACCTTAAATTTTTTAAATAAAAAAAAAAAATGTTAAAATCAAATTTCATAAAATATATAGTGCGTTCCATTAAAAAAACTATGTGTTGTATTTTTGTCCTTTCTTTACTGAATGACCTACAAGCCACTTTTCGAATTTTTAAAATATGTATCTAAAAATCTATATCTCTAAAAATTAGAATTTTGGATTGAACACCCTGTACACATAAGTCTACAATGGGCTCTTACACCTTGATCAAATTAAAGGATTTTAATAGATTTGCCTCAAAGTTAATAAATGCATATTAAATATAATAATGCAATAAATTCCAATAATATATCATTCTTACAGTTGCTTTAAATATAACTAAGTATCAATTTCAAAAGTCCCGACAGTTTTCCGTAAGTGACGTCAATAACGGGCGGTCGTTTTGATATTGGTTAAACTCCAAATAAATTCGTTTATGCACGTGACGTCACTATTAACCTCAAAAATATGCATGCAAAATTGCTACGTTTTTCATTTTTTTTTTGGCTTTAAATGAAAAATACTAGTAAAAGGAAAAAAATCGTCAGAGCTACTTAATAAATAAATAAATTTTGAGGAAGAGTCCATTCTAAATATTTTATAAAAAATCTTTTTGTTAAGGTAGTCTGAATATGGTTCAATAAACCAGAATGTGAGAAAGTAAAATAATTTTCAATTATATTATTGGAAAATCACGGTTACAAGTTCATTGATCCATTGCCATGAAAAAAAAAATAACAACGTTATATATTTTATTTTTTCAAGTAACAAATGCAGTTTTAGATTTCGATACCTCGTTTAGTTTGATAATAGCTCCATGTAAAAAGAAGACAAATTTACAACTGCAACAATGTTTAATCGCGAAAATTATCATATTTGAGTGTCAGACTGCATGAAATATTTAGTATTCAAAATTAATGAATCATTTATCTCTCGGAAAATAAAGTGGAAAAATTAATACGACCAATTTACTATAACCGTATTCACGTACCAAATTCTTATAATAATGCAGTTTATGAAAAACAAAATGGAAGACATGAATGATAACATTTTTCCAAATGATTGACTGCAAACTAATGTTACAGTTTACAATTTACGAAATATTACTATTAGACTAGGTGTCGTGATTAAATACTTTTGGCTCCAAGAATGCCTGATCTAACATCTCCTGATTTTTTTGCGGAATCAATCAGCAAAAATGGGGATAAATTGGATTGTGAATCAGAACATTAATTATATTTGACGCTCGAAATAACACAAGAAATGTATTTTATAATGTTAAAAATACCGTTCGATATTTAATTATGTTGTAAGAAAGAAATGAAACAACGTAAAACGAGAATAAAATAGGAAGAAGAAAAAATAATTCTTAAGAATATAGCAATATAATAATTATATATATTTAGCTATTATCTATTATATCTCTAAATGTTATGAAATTATTTATAAATTAATGTATAGGAAGTTCCATTTAAAAAGTTATATTTTGTTATGTCTACTATATATTTCGGATCCTATAAAAAAATTAAGAACGAATAATACGAAGATTATGAACACTCCAAAGAGGTAAAACATATCGATTTTAGAAGGGCAAGCTTAATAGCCACCCTTTAAATTCACAACAATGACCAAATTTCAGTTTGGTTTGAACTCTGGAGACGATAAATAATAGCGATAAATAAATAATGATGTAAATTACATTTTAACGCAGTAGACTGCGAATAGTAACACACTGATATGGTACAATTTACATAAATTATAAACATCTGCTTGACCATAGAAAATGCCATGAACAGTGTATTGAGTTGTTACATGAACTTTTATGTGTTTAACAATAAACCTTACTATCACTGTAAAATGGACAGTAAAACTAGAGGATTTAAAAAAAATTATTACAAACAACATTGTTAGATTTATAGTTTCATTTTGTATGAAAAATATTAATATTTATACTTTGATCAGCTACAAAATTGTCAGATTTGGGTATTTTTCCAAATAGTGTATTCAAAATAATTTTCTTTATTAATCCTGTTCTTGACAAATTTATTTTATAATACGTAGAATTTTTTAGCCATTACTTATTTACATTTTTTTTATTTATTATTAATTTGGATAAAGCGAAGTTTCCACTGCTAATCAGTAGTTTATTATGTGAGGTACATTTTCTAAAGGGAGATATAATTAAAATAATGTACTAAATTATCTGGACCTACATCATGGGAATTCTAGGCTCATAAAATTAGTTAAATTAATCAAATGATGAATACTTAATTATTTTGAATTTAATTATCACTTCAATGACATACATCAATAAATCTTATACACTCATAATATTAACGCAGATCTGAGCAATTAAACATACTTGTTGTGCTTGACAGTATGTCTACTTTGCATTTAAACATGTCTAGCAAATATACATTTTAAAATCTGCGAACATGACAGCGACATTAAAATCATTTCACTGCACTTCAGGAATATGTTATTTGCATGCATGTCTGTATGTAAACACACAACATCTACTAATAAAGTGAATCAAGTTAAATTTAGATAGCCTTAGAAGTTTCATGCAAAATAAAGTACCTCTTTAATGATTATAAAATAAATATCTTTGAAGATTCCCTTTAGCTTTATGCCTACTTACATCAATAAGTAGGACATATTACTGTGCGATACAGGAAGTTCATGAAAGTTAAAAGGTATATAATAGCGAGCATTATTAATGCCATAACGAGTATTTTCGTGAGACAAAGATATTATAATATTGTATAATTATCAATAATCCAGCATATTTCATACAGTCACTCACTTCAGCACCCCAACGAATCGCTTTGAGATACTGATACTTAACCTAGTAATATTTTTCTCTTAAATCAAGCGATTCACCAGAGGTGTCGAAGTGAATGTTAAAAAATAGTGATAGTGATAGTGATTTATTTTTTTATTTGTGTTTCTTTCAAATCAACTGTGGTTAGCCTATTCGTTTAAAAAATGGTCCTCATGCAAATGGATACCGTCAAAAAAGTTTTAAAATACAGTTGGTTCATGTATATCTATCCTTTTTTTGTAATTTTTGTTCTGACAGCTTCAAAGAAATATACTTCTACGTGTTTTTAAAACTGCACGCCATTTACTACATAAATTGTTAAAGAATGCATTCAAACTATTTTTATTCTGTATTGAGCGACCCTTCCCTTTTTATTAAACGTACATCCCAGGATCAACTAAAGTGCTCCTTGCATACCCGCTAAGGCATATAATTATTCGGTAGACTCTGGAAGCATTCTGACTAAATCACGAGTTAAATGGTCCAACAAAGAAGTAATATTGTCGACCTAGCATTGTTCCACGTCTTATATAGCGTTCGGAACGATTCCTTGGGAACTTTTGCACCTCTAGAGGTAATCCTTAAGGCCTCAGTAATCGCTCCATATGTCACTTCTTACCCGAAACTCATGATCTACGTCTCCACTTTATTAGATTATAAATACAAAAGTGGGAAGTTCGCTTATGAGAGAAGTCACGTAAAATATACCCAGCAAGTTCTTTAACACTTTAGGCGATTTATAACTTGTTCCATTACGAAGTTAATAATATATGACACTATATATTAGCTGCAACAACTGATTTTCAAGAAAGTTCTGTAAAGTTTGCAACAAACAATAAGTTTGCCGAAACCTTTTTAGAAATAAGGATTTTAACTATGAAACATAAATCAGTAAAATAAAAGCGGTTATTTTTATCACAGAAATAAACGAAATGTTATTATGTTTTTGAGGCACAGATTTTAACAACGCGGGGCTGTTAAAGACATTATAAAATGTTCTTTAATATTTAAAGGAACTGTTTCAAGTGTCACCTCCTCTCACACAGGGACCGAGCAGATCCTCGTAGCCATAATTACTGGATTTAATTTATCCTACCCTTCTCGGAATATGACAATCCAAGTAGTGATTTAAAAATAAGGTTCATCACGTGAAACCCTTCCTAGAGCATCTCCCATGCTATGCTGGATTCAAATCTGGAGATTCACCAGGCCATAGCAAAACTAAAATTTCATTTGCCTTCAGGTAGGTACTTTTACCTGTATTGACTTGTATTTACTTATATGATCTTTATTTTTGCACCAGTTCGAATACCAATACATACCATACAGTTCTAAGTGGTTAAGCCCATAATAATAATAAAACACTTTATTGGTCTTAAATATTTCAGTTTTAAATAAAGTTTTACAAATAACTATTGACTGCAAAATAAAATTTAAGAGTTTTTGTTAAATATATAAACATCCTGCATCATATTATCAAATGTTTTATATTTTGTATGCATTTATTAATAATAATTAAATTAAAGTAAATAAAATTTAATTGATGATTGTCAAACGTAGCGAAATATATTTTTAAGGACCATAATACTATTAAGAATTTTGTAGATGCGATGACGAAACAGTTTCAGAAGCAGTAAAATATATATAGCAAAGAAAATCGTTTAAAGCATAAAGGATAGGTAGGTAACATCAAAGAGGCGTGCTTTCCTGAAAAAAATCATATTTAATTAAAATATATCATCTTTGTCCTGTAAGGTTTGGCTCCAAGGCAAATTTTTCGAGCGTTGTAATTCGTGACTTTACTCTTGTGTAATCATTAAAAATTATATTTAACATTTTGGGTAAATCTACTAATGCTATCTAATTTTTTTACCAAATGCATAGAAGGTTGTCCTTTTATGCAGCGGGCCTAGGTTCAAATCTAGTTAAAATCAAGTCGGTGAAAGAGGAAAACGAACCTCACGTAACCATCTTTGGAAAGGAATAAAAATTGTAGGTTCCGCATATTATGATATGAGTGAATTCCTGTATTATTTGTGCTAGTATTTGTCCAAGTATAAATGAACTTGCTAGAGTTCAGTGATTAGCCTTGACAGCGGAAATTGGTAAATGTTGATAAAAATTAGCTTTTGCTTTATACCTAGTATAAGTACGATATAAACTGTATCTCAATAAAAATTTTCAGCGGTATTCCTCAGGGATCAATCATGGCATCAATATTAATTATTGCACGTTTCTTATTATAGACTAGGCATAAAATCTCGTAAGAGGCCTAGAAATCACTTCTAACGGCAAATCGTGTAACAATTGATTAACAGGTGAATCCTTGGCTTTTTGGGGTCGCTGAACACGCCTAGGGGTGTTAACAGTCCAAATTTTTAGTCCTTATGCCTTAAATTCAAGATGGCGGCCAAATTTTTGGCCCTTAATTACAAAATAAATATTTCTTGGGCGATTTTGACAAGATCGATGTCGATATATATGTTTTTGGGTATGCTGAACACGCCTATGCCTGTTAAAACCTCAAATTCCCAATCCTTGTGTGTTAAATCCAAGATGGCGACTCGTTATAATTTTAAAATAACTAAAAACAAGAGCATACATATCAAATGCTTTAAAAGATGTTTGTTTTAATATGTTTCCGAGTAAGCTAAATACGTATGTGGTTTTTAACAAATTTTTGGGTTTTAATATTCAAATCCAAAATGGCGGACTCATTTAAAAATTAGTATACCCTGTTTATTTTGACTAGATTGGTATGGTTTTATAGGTTTTTGGGTAAGTAAATCAATCATATGGGATCTAAAACTTTAAATTCCTAAGCCCTCTGTCTGCATCCAAAATGGCTGCCATGCAAACGTCTCAAGTAGAACTCGGTAATAAAGTAAAAAGTTCTATTTATCATGTACGAATAAAGATGATTTAAGTAAGTTATAAAAATTAAGTTATAAAAATTCCCAACATGACGTGAATATAAATGAAAATATTCCTCGCGAATAAACTTTTTCTCGCTTTATTACTTCTCTCTTACTTTCTTTTTGGTGGTATTGCCCATTACAAAGTTTTCTTTGCGCGCGCTCTGTATCTTCTTCCTTTCTTATTCTTAAGTTGCTTAAATATAGAGCTTGTGTTGAGTTGTAAACTTTAAGTACCTATTTTGTTTTCAGAAACTCAGTTTTTGTAATTATGTCGTGTTTTATGTTGGTATTAATATCGCTATTAGTTGTGATAAATTTGTAAATATTGTGGTTGTGGTTGTTCAAAGTTTGTGATAATTAGGGTTTTGGATTCGGTAAATATAAAATCATTTGATCATGCTTAAATCTGAGGTATGACAAGCTTGCTTAATAGGGAATAGTTTAATTCTGTATTTGGTCAAAGTCTATTATGTTAATACAATATACTTTGTCGTGCTTACTAAGATTAATGTGCAAATTAAAAAATATAAGAAATTTATTGGAAATAAGCATGATTTTCAATAAATGTCCTACATTATACGTAAAAAAAATCTTTACGGTAATAAACTGAGCCAAACGTCAGCGAACCTGGCTGACTGACGGCAGGCTATTGTTATACACCATAAATACTACATAATAACAAATTATCAGATTTTACAAAACAAAACAGATGAATTTCTTTGCCACTCAGCTCGAGTCTATTACCGGAAAGATTCTTTAAATGTAGGAAATTTATTGAAAATCATGCTTATTTCCAATAAATTTCCTACATTTTTTAACTTTCACACCAATCTTAGTAAGCACGACAAAGTATATTGTATTAACATAATAGACTTTGACTAAATACAGAATTAAACTATTCCCTTTTAAGCATGCTTGTCACACCTCAGATTTAAGCATGATCAAATGATTTTATATTTAGGTAGGTTAATCCTATATGAGTAATTGTTCATATTGTTATTGATTTAATATTTGCCAAATCCAAAACCCTAATTATCACAAACTTTGAACAACCACAACCACAATATCTACAAGTTTATCACAACTAATACCGACATTAATACCAACATAAAACACGACATAGTTACCAAAACTGAGTTTCTGAAAACAAAATAGGTACTTAAAGTTTACAACTCAACACAAGCTCTATATTTAAGCAACTTTAAGAATAAGGAAGGAAGAAGATACAGAGCGCGCGCAAAGAAAACTTTGTAACACGCAATACCGCCAAAAAGAAAGGAAGGGAGAAGTAATAAAGCGAGAAAAAGTTTATTCGCGAGTACTATTTTCATTTATATTCACGTCATGTCGGGAATTTTTATAACTTAATTTTTGTAACTTAATTACTTTAAATCATCTCTATTCGTACATGATAAATAGAACGTTTTACTTTATTACCGAGTTCTACTTGAGACGTTTGCATGTAGAGACCTGGCAGCCATTTTGGATGTGGACAGAGGGCTTGGGAATTTAAAGTTTTAGTTCCCATATGTTTTTATATATCTATGATACCAATCTAGTCAAAATCAACAGGGTATACTAATTTCTAAATTATACATATCGATACCGATCTTGTCAAAATCGTCCAAGAAATATTTATTTTATAAATAAAGGCCAAAAATTTGGCCGCCATCTTGAATTTGAGGCATAAGGACTAAAAATTTGGACTGTTAACACCCCTAGGCGTGTTCAGCGACCCCAAAATCCTAAGGATTTACCTGTTAATCAATTGTTACACGATTTGCCGTTAGAACTTAATTTTTAGAATTCTTAGCCTTGTCTATTATACCATACGCCGAAGCAGCCAGTCAAATTACTTCCACCTACATGAAACCAGACGAGTACCTATAACTACTAACCTATTTTTAATTTAATAAAATTATTTCTTGATCATGTTAACTTAGTTTGTAACAGTATAGATCCATGTATCTCCATCCGCTCTCTTATATGGTAAATGGGTTGCATACCTAAGGTAAACCTAACAATTGGCTTTGCTCCTCACGACAACTGAGGCAACTCTTGTAGTCTCGGGGTGTATATTTGGTTACCTACGCTTAGGTTGTGTAATTTAGGAAAGTTTTGGCAACTTTGATTTGACTGGTCGACGAGGTTTCCTCGTCGAAGAAGGACAAAATGGCCTCTGACTTCTAACGAGGCAGTGTTTGTTGGTGACTTTTTAATTAATATTACTGTATTTGCATATCCTCTTTTGTTGTGGGGATTTCCTAAAAAGGTTTGCCTGGAATGCCTGGTTGTGTTCGTTTGTTTTGATGGCATTTTTGTGGTGAAACGAAAGTTTTCGGACATTAATACCGTCTTGTTTAGAGGCCTAACTCGCCCAATAATACGTTCAGTTTTGATGAGATTGGACTCCGCTATTGGACTCCGCTAATAAGCCACTTTCCAGCTACGGCTTTTTTGTATGTTGGGTATTCAAGCACTTTTTTCTCGTTTTGTGCTGATTTACTTACTCTTATTACATTATACCCCTTGCTACGTTGGTCTACGCTGGTACTATGGATGTAACTTCGACCTGGTGATTCCTATAGGTTTAACTGTGGACGTCTTGTACTGTCGGTTGGTATTTTCACCTGTTGCCCTGTGTTGATAAAAGCTTTGTAGAGGCAGGAGCTCGATTTTCCCTTGGAATTTCATTATCAAACCTACCACCGTTGGTTGGACAAACGCTAAACGCTGCAGATAAGCTTTACCTATTATTAGTTTAGTTAATAATTTTAAGAATTGACTATTTAAGCCAACGACAAGTTGTATCACTCTCTTTCCGTTATTCATATATATTTTAAATCTAACCTTGTAAGGTTCTAGTCTTACGAAAGAGTTAATTTCTTTATTATAAATTGTTAGTTTATGTGCGTCAAACGTCATATCACGCTCGGTAACTGGGTTTGTTCTTAAATTCTTAAAGTTATTTTCTAAATGTTTACTGTCTGAAGAACACATAATAAACCCTTGTGCCTTTTTATTATTATTTTACATGGTGTTTTCTTTTAACTTTGAGGTGACAGACAACCCACAGTGTGCGATGTAACTAATCGGTTAAATATTCAGTTTATCAAGTAGTTAATTTGTTTATAAAGTAGTTAAACGTTTGGACACCCTCTCATATTATCTGGGGAGCCTGTCAGTGAGATTGCTAACAGCTGATGGCGCCCTTTTCTTATGTTATTATATGGTAGGATAATTTGAACCTACTCCACTCGCCGACTGGGACTGAGCTAGACCTCGGCAAACCTTTTGTGACGTGTCTTAAGCTGTCCAAACGTTATAGTAATTTTTTTTTTTTATTTTGTTTTTGTTTAACTGAACTACCATGACACCGTCATAAGTTGGTGAGCCATGTGACGATTATACTATATAATGTAATAACGTTAGCTTTCTAAAAAATTGATTCAGTTTATAACCGGATAATATACATCTAAACCCACTAAAAGTACCATGTAATTTTAATATTTCACATTTCAGAATAATTGACAAGGAATATGAAATTTTTGCATCACTTAAATCAGCTCATTAAACCGGTTTACTTTTATTCATAATATTTCGTGGTAAAATGCAAAATAAAACACCTTTATTTTAACCAGCCAGGTCACGTATGTAATTACGATTTATCGCCGTATTTATGACCAATTTTATTTTTATACCATATTTGCAGCAGACATTAACGAGATAACTGTATATTACAATTTACTACATGTGTATCGTATATCAGCCCTAAGGAATGGGTCATATCAGACAGAACAATTACTCAGTGCAAATTGTCTCGACTCGACATTTTGCTATTTGCGGTATTAAATCCCATTTGAGATATACTTGAAATACACGTGTTCCGGAGCTCAATTTGTTTATTTTTTTATGGTCTTATCACTCTGTGGATCTGCCACTCCTGTGGTACAGTTTATGTAAAGAAAAAATTATCCACTTCAATATACATATTTTTTTTCGAAGTGTCGCCGCTTTAATTTAAATACCTGCAACAAAATGAGATTGATGAGTATGGATTTAGGTCGACTTTAAGTACATATGCCGCAGTGGTCTCCAAATATATATTATAGGGGCACTTCCATAAAGACACCAATTCAGATATAAGAAGTTTAACCGTTCAAAGTCCGATACTATTGAAGAAACGTAAGCCGGTTTAAAAAGTAGGCACCTCCTAAGATTTCAGCTACTCACAGGACGCAGTGATCGTTTGCGTTTAGCAGAAAAACGTAAATTCATTATTTTCCAATTTCCTTCAAATGGAACACCTTGTATATTATGGTGTTTTAATTAGCCTTTATGCGTGTGCTTTCCTATGATATAAAATATCATGAGCCTATCAGCAAAGATGTCTGATGACAAATTGTCAGAATTTCATATTTATTAGAAATGACAAGTTGACTCCATTGATCAATATTACTTTTTGAGTATTGCAGAAAAGTGTCCTTAGTTCAATATATTTTTAAAAAATAACAAAGTGTTAACTATTTTATTAAATTTCAAAATCAAGAACATTTTGATTGTGCCAGACAATTTGCATAGTGTTTCTCTAGAGCTCGTCCCGGGGTGAGATACGTAATACTTATTTATTAGAAGAACTTGAACAACTCGCAACTGCGCTTCATAACCCAAGCAAAAGAGTTAATGAAAGTTTTCTTTTAGAGAGTCTAATGAAAATTAAATGAAATCCATTTATTATTTTGCACCCCAGCAGTGAATTTATTCTTACGTGCAAAGCTAAAATTATATAATAGTTGCACTCGAGGCAAATATATATCTTTCTACAAGCTCTTTATGTCTTCGCAATAAAATGTAATGAAAAAGAAAACAGTCATAGATTTTGCCTTGAGTGTATTTAGATACGGAAACTGCACTCTTATAAGATTCTTTTGTTTTACTTGGAATCGAGTTTGCTTTAATATCTAGGAAATTAATAAACACAGAAACTATGTTTAATTTAGAATGGATAGCAATTAGCAATTTGTTATAGCGCAGTTTGGAATACTTATACATTTCTTCGGTAGAAGAATTTGCTAAATTAATTTAATTTTCGTGATGCAGCAAGTCGGCATGACAAGACTCAAATTGTTGTCATATCAAACTCAAATGGTTTTCATATAGTGAAATATTCAGCATCCTGTGTTCAGGTCGAGGATTCCATCTTGTTTCTTATATTATACTGAACTTTTAAACCAATTTTGTATTAATTATTATGAACTACACACACAGAGTTATTTCTTGGTATCAATAATCATCGCAATGCTAATGCATATAATTTCGAAAAAAGAATGTTCATAACCGCTGAATATTCTTTAATTATATATTCAGAGAAGGTGAAAACAATATACAGCTTGCTTTGTTAAACCCCTTTAGTTAACTTTCGCAAATGGATTAGAACGAATAATTCCCCTAATGAAAAATAGGAATAATATGTAAAATTTACATTTATTAATGCCTTGAGTGACATTAAACCGAAATACGAACCAGGACCTTATTACTATTTATGTATTTTTAACGTGCGGTAATGGTCACTTGGGCATCAAAAATGCAAATAATATTATTTATGACCATCAAATTTCTTCTGCATGAATTATTAACCTATATATTGTTATTACCCTTCATAATGCACTACATGGGAAATGCTCATTTAAATTGCTAATAAAAAATGTATCCAAAATTTACTATCTGTGTCCACTCTCTTTTTTGCCTACATTATTGTCCTATATTAATTAAAAGTGTGAAACTGAAATATCGTTTTAAAAGTACAAAACTTAAAAGAAAATACGTTTTACTAAATGTTTTATCAAGAGACTGATTTTGTTCATTAGAGGAATTTGATATTGCAGTTAAATTTAAATTTTGTTCTAATGTTCTTAAAAAGTATTATTGTTAAATGATCCTGAATAATTAACACTTTCTTTTATATTTTTATTATCCAGTATATAGATAGATAAACAAACATCATCCTATACTGGTTGTAGGGAATAAATTCATTATCTCAGAATATTAAAATAAATCGAAAAAATCACCTCTTTCTATTTTTAAATGCGCATTCGTGGCTTCATTTATATTAATCAAGTTGTCATTATTCTTCTAAACATGACGCCAATAATAGCAATAGCATTGTTTCTAAATAAGGCAAATTTTATATTTTTTCATTTTTTGAATGAGCTAGTTTCAAGAACAAACAATTTTTGATAGTCCTTTACACAATTTTCAACTTTCTCGTCAGAAAGTAGGAACTTGAGAAATTAACATAAGAACGCAAATACCTTGAAATTAACGCTTCATGGAAGAGTGTCACCTTAAAAAATTACAGTAACGTCATACCCGGAAGAACGATGACATAATAACAAAAACAATTGAAGCAGAAGATTTTAAAAATTGAAATAGACGTACTCGAGAATTTTTCTTAATATTTTTATAATTTGAGATAATGAATTCATTCTATACGATGTTAATATATAGTTTAAGTAACATCCTACACATCGGGAGATGCAGCTATTATGATTTTAAGTATTTTATATAAAATTAATAATGAAAATTAAGAAAATAATCAATTATTCACCAGATTTCTAAAAACATTTAGGCAAAGGAATTTGTTACGTTTGTGTTAATGATTTATGTTTATGTCTGCGTTTAATACGAATATATTCTTTATATCAAATCTGGCAATAAATTTCTTCAGTCAAATTGAATATATTTTTTATAAAAATGATTTAATGAGTTCCTTGCCTAACCGACAGGAACCAAAGAGGTCGAAAGAAATTTTAGAAAGATAAGTAAATCTTCTATGGCAGAGAGGAGAATGTGATTTGTTTAAAATAATTACTTGTAAATCTAGTGATAAATTTAAAAAGGTTTTCATTTTCATTATTAATATTCTCTAAAATGATATGGAAGCAACTATTTGCAGGATTTATTAAATTAACAAATAGGAGTAGACCTAAGGCACTGCCATGAGGAACTTTTTCAAAAATATATTCTGCTTTTACTATTCACTCAGTGCTTAAATAGTTCCTAGAAAAATGTTAAACTATACTCTTCAACTTCCGAAGTCAGTTCTTAAAATCAAAAAAAAAGAACCTCAACATAATCGATGGCAAATAATTAATAATATTGATTTAAATTGTAAAGGAAATTATATTATGAGATTAAATTGTACCAATTACAGAGGGCTTATTTAAAAAAACAGACAAAATGGATTTTAAAACAGTACGAAATATTTAACTTGAATTTTAAACAATATAATAATATATATTTTTAAAAAGTCTGTATTGATTTGTATTTTGTCCATAAATACAGTTTGTCCATTTATAGATCAAATACTTACAAAATTTAACACAGCGTTTTTAAAAATATGCATAATTATTTTAAAAAAGACAAATAGGTACCTACGGTTTTAAAATAATACGATATTTTTAAGATAAAACAACACCAAATCTATTATATGTACACATAATATATTTTTTAAAACTGTACCTATGTATTGCTTTGTCCATAAATGTAGTTCTTCATTTATGGACAAAATACTTGCTAAACTCAACACGGTGTTTTTAAAATTATATGCATAATTATATTATAATAAATTATATTCTTATCTTTAGCCTGTATTAAGTTAGATTAAATCTTTCTTAATTAGAAAACATTACATGTTTTCCCTTGAGGAGGGGACAATGAAAGCTCTGGAAGTAATACATTAATGTATGTAAAACACGTAAAACAAAAATGTGGTATCCACTTTTAATATAATGGATTGAAGTTAAGTCTGCCATATAAATAAAATGGATTCTATATACCGAGTGTTTTCGAGAACGGGATTTGCTTAAGATATAATAATTCCTTCTAGGATACTTATAAAAATTAAGGTATAGGTAACAAAATCGGAAAACTGCAGAAATAAAAAACAATTATTATAGATTCACTTAATATACTCAAAAAATACAGATGGCGATACTAGTCAGTTTTTATTTTCTTGCTTTTTGAACAAGTTAACAAGGCCTATGAAACAGAAAATTCAACAATGGAAAGGAAATGTTTTAAATCCTAAGGAGGATGTCCAAAACGGTGTTGATGAAGATAATGATATTCAATTCGAAAGTATATATTATGGGAGAAATACAATAGATGTGTAATTTTCAAAAGAAGATTCTTTAAAACAGCTATAAATTAGTACAACATTATAGTTTTTTTTATATCTAAGATGATATGAATAACAAAATTTTCAGCAAATACCTTTATCATTATCATTGATAAACCGAAATTAATTTTAGTGTTAAATAAAAATAATTTTGGCGTGTAAAAATTAAAAGTAACATGGTATAAAGATAAAATCGTAAAAAAGTAAGTTATTTTGAACGACTGTATCTCAGCCAATTTTTGTCAAAAATACTTTTATCGGGCACCATTTTGACGGAAATTAGGAAATTACGTCAGCTTCATTTTTGTGTACCAATACCTAAATCCACTCAGAAAAAAGTTACACACAAAATTAAAAAAAAATGAAATTCGTCGGTTTTATTTTAAATAGTTTTTTTGACATATTTTGTTGAAAAAAAGTTTTTTGACTTTTCAAAGTACCATTTCGATAGGAAATTTGATTCTCTACAAATAATCGTAGTGTATATGCTAAAAATGCATAGTTTTTGAATTATAGTTAAAAAATTATAAAGCGGAAAAATTTTCTCCGTTCTCAAAAATCCATTTATCATTTTTCGGGTACAATTGAACATATGAAACAATAAAATACCTTTAACGAATTAGTTCCTTTTACCCCTGTTTTTTTTCGACATAGTCAATAGCCTAGTGAAGTATGAGATGAATACAGACAGCTACAAAGTATACATTGACAGTTCGAAGACAGAAAATGGCACAGGATGTATCGTAGTTATTGCTCATGAAGATCATATTTAGTCGCTGCCGAACGAGGCCAGTGCATTTACAGCAGATATGTACGCGATTTGGCAATCGCTTCTCTACGCCAAACATTCAACCTTCACACAATTCTTGATATCTAGTAACTTTCTTACTGTAAACCAATCATTTAAAAATAATATATTTTCAAAAGTTCCTACAGTGCAGTGCATAATTACTCTTCTATACAGGGTGTTCCAAAATTATGCGGCCAAACTCTTAGAGCGTATAGATGGGCTCAAAACAAAACGAGAATCATCTATAAACATTTGGTCAATACTGTATATTAAAGGCGCTATAACCTTCCAAAAACGAAGAGAATCAATTTTTTTATGCTCTAACCGAGGCTGTAACTCAGAATCCAAAAAAGGTAGGCACATCAAAATTTAGATGCTACTTTTTATTTAGATGCTCAACCGTGTCCAACATTCATTTTTGAAAGAACTGCTCAGGGGCGGCACGTTGGGGGCCTAGGTTAGGTATAATAATAAATATTTTTGAATCTGCTGGCGTTATTAAAAGTTTAACTTTAAAATTTGACTTTTCAATCATTATTAAGCAAAATGATATAAATTTTATTTACCTACTATAATTATTATTATAATATTATTCTAATACACTACTTGAATCCTGAAGTGCAATCAAAATTTAAAAGTGGATTTTCTCGAAAACGGCGCATCCTATCAAAATGTGGAAGATATACCATTTTTCTGTAATAATGATTGAAAAATCAAATTTTAAAGTAAAATTTTGAATAACGCGAACGAATTCAAAAATATTTATTAATATACCTAACCTAAACTCCATACGCGTCATGTCCTGAACAGTTTTTTCAAAAATGAATTTAGGATATGGTCGAGAACCTAAATAAAAGGTAACGTCCAAATTTTGATGTACCTTTTTCGGATACTGAATTATAGCATAAAAAAAATTGATTCTCTTCATCTTTGGAAGGTCATAACTCCTTTAATATGCAGTATTGACCGAATATGTATAGAATATTTTCGTTTTGTTTTGAGCCCCTCTAAATGCTGTAAGAGTTTGGCCGAAAAATTTTGGATAATGGATTGGTCTCGTGACAAATTTGATATTTCGTCTTAGTCTTCACTTAAACGTTGCAGAGCTATTATTCATATCGAAATATCAACTGATTGTCGTTAGTTACAATTTAAGATGTATCTTTTCCTCCTGTTCCATCTGATTTAAAGTGGCAGTTAAGTTGTAAGCTGTAAGCAAGGTTAGCGGTGTATGGTTCATTATCAACTAGAATCTCATAGATACTTTTTGCTTACTAAACTTATACTACCATTCACCTTATAATCACAAACATTCATGAAACATTAGAAAAATCGTTTGATTTTACTGCTACGATGTACTATGTCGGACGTATTGCGATAATAACCGGTAGGATTTCACTCAGTTTTGTATCGAACCCATGTCACACCCAGCCTATACCACTCTAAACTATATCTATATTTAAAAGATACATTTTTGTACAAGAAAGTAGGTGACTTTAACGTGAATATTAAAAATTAATGAATCCTATTTTTGGTGCTTCTTATAGAACTAACTAGTACTAAATTAATTTCCAGCAAACCAATAGAAATATATTATTATACTTATTATGCAATACTTGTTAAGAAATCCAAAACGGAGTTAAAAATAATATTATAAAAAGTAGCATAGATTGGACCAATCAAATTTTTCCTATAAAAGCTACTATTAATGCAACTATTAGTGAAAACGTCATTAACAATGTTCTTTCAAGAAATTTACGATTATCACCATCCATGACACGACGGTTCGTCCTCTCATCGATTAAATTTAACAAAGTACGAAATAAAAAGGCTATAAAATGCATATACGTGACCACCAAACGTTACAAAATGCAACTGGAGTCCATAAAGAAGCACTTAAGTCACCTTAAAATAACACACAACTCGCAATAAATCATATTTAAGTCAGCTGTTTGGAGTTAAGCTTTCAGCGTTTAAGTGAAGCAAAGTAAAGACGCGTCGATTTAGTGTCGAGATAGCGTCCCTTCATTAACTCTTCCGGACCCGAAATATATTACTGATATTTCTCAGTTATTTTCATTTGGTGGTCCTTAAATCCCTAAGAAAACATACCTTGTTTTATGGCAGAAGGGAAACGATTTGAATGTTACAACTGAATAAAAATAATGCCCGACGACGCACCGCCAACTAGATAAATTGGTGTTTATATAATAAACTCTTTCATGTTTAGATGAGAGTATTTAGGTATTTATACTCTGCCTTTGTTGCTTGATAAATGACTTAATGATATTCTGAGTGTTGAAACATGTTTTAGTTATGTTTGTCGTTTAGACTTCTTCGTTTAATAATTATAATTTATGTCTGTACAGAATATTCGCTAAAAGAGTTGTGATTTATTAATAAAATTAACACTTGTTGTGTAAACATAATTAATGATTACGATTTTAAAGTAGTTCTTGAAATGTTAACCCCATTTCAATTATAATATGTCCTATATGTTCCCGAGAAAACATAAATAAATATGTCTGTAACAAATAAACAAAGGCAGACGTCCCATATCAACACATCCACACATAGGCTGATTTCAGTTCAATTTTAAGTAAGAAATAATACGTCCAAAATACATTTTATTTGTATGTAAGTACTAAGTAGGAAACCTTTGGAGGGGGGGCGTGTAGAATACGTATCAGAGAAAATTGTCCTACGATTCTGCTGTTTATTGATCTTTAACAATCAAATGATAATCTTTTTTATTCACAATGTCAAATGCAAATTTAGAAGCGAACCTAAATTTCCTGTTGCTTAAACGAAACGCTTAATTCACATTAGGTTTAAGGATCTTGTGGCCTATCCTAAATATAAAAAATATTGTTTTCTTTTAAAATAAAAAATTAATACAAAAAAATATAAATATTAACGTGAAAAGTAAAATGTAATTATTGCCTTGAATTTATTTTTCTTTGACAATCAAGTTTAATAAAAAATATTTGAGCAGGAATAATCATACCGACGGGTAGAGGAGTAAGCTTTTATGATAATTTACTACTATTCCTTTCTTTAAATATTTGTAAATATTTAACCTCTACTCTCTCAGATTTGCTAATTCTCTTACAACTATTTTAATATAAATATTGTATTTTATTTCTAAAAATACTCTCTATAAACGTTCTTAAAAGCAGTACAGCTTCTGTTAACTTGTGTAGATATATAAAAACACAATAATCAAGAAATATTTTTTCAAATTAATCAATTTTAAAGAAGATTTACATATTATACTGGATATATATTTTTTAAATTGAACAATTATCGCAACTTATAATGCACAAAAAATAAATAGGTATACGAAAATGTATCTTTTATTTTCGCTTTCATCAAAGAGAAATGTCAGTTTACAGTTTTAATTCTAGAGCACTTACCATTTAGACTTTCTAGGGAAATTATGTTTCACAGAGTTTTAACTTACCTGCAAAAGAAAAATATATTAGATTGCAAAAATTTACGAAAATATACCAATTATGTTAACTTGTCTTATTTCAATAGCAACAACAATAGTTGTTCAATATTTCTTCTTTATAACATTTTTTCAAAATTTATAACGTAAAGTAAACATGTGTATAATAAGTAAATTTAAAAAATATTACTTATAATATAGTCACTTGGTGCCAAAAAGTACCCAAACTTCGAACTAATAAAATTCTATAGCTGCTTGTTATTTTTTTTGCGAATCCATAAACTTTATGGTATCAACTTCAAATATTAAAAGAGAAGTTCAAAATTTAATACAGATTTAAATATTAAGAGTTATTAGAAAAAACCATGTATATGTGTTTAAGGTCCCTGATTACGAATCTCAAGTCAGAATTTTAGAATTCGCGATTGCACCCCTAATATGACTGATATAATAAGGGTACAATGGAAAAACATTTTGTTTGTTCTGTGCAAGTAGAACTTTTTCTTTGCCAATTTGTATATTTTAGGACTTAAAACATATCTTTATAAGAAAAATTATTACTCTTACCCCTAAGAGGGTAAAAACCACCCCTAAAATAAAAAAATAAGTACCAAGAATAAATAACTTATACTTATGTTATTTATGATTTTGGAGTCGCTGATTACGAATGTAAAGTCAGAAATTAAAAATGTTATGTTGCACCCTCAATATGGCCGATATAAAAGGAGTAAAATGGATGAATTCATCATTTTTTGTTTATTTTGAGAAATTAGGACTTTCTTAGCAGATTGTTACATTTTGAGATATAAAACTCATCCCCTAATTAAAAAAAATTTGACCTTACACATAAGAGGATGAAAACCACCCCTAAAGTTAAAAAATCAACAATTAACGAAGTTCTGTCGTAATTTGCTAAAACGAGGCGCGCTTCTTCTTCTTCTTCTCATTATTTAAAAAATTTTCAAAATACATTAAGTGTAAAATCTTTTAGATAATGCATCCACTACGGTCAAAAAAATTTGAGCGTATATATAATAGTAATAACTAACAAACAACACAAATTAATTTTTTTTTTTCAATTTGGAATTTACCGAAACAAAAAAACCGCCACTTTTTTTGGAAAAATCAAAATTTTGCCTTTATTTTCCTTGCGATTTGGCAGATGTCAAAATTAGCCAATAGGCAATTTTAAGCTTCAATTTGATTAAAGATACATGTAAAAAAAAAAACAGAGTTTGAAGCGCGTGACCTTTTCAGGGCTACGTTCAAATGCACCAACTGCATCAACTGTATCTCGACAATGATGAGCCTGAACAAATTTTTAATTCATGGATTATTTTTGTTATTTCATTAGCTACCTTTTTTGTTATGACACACTTTTTCTAAAATGTGATCCTCTCTGAGTAGTTTGCTTAATATTTATTTTGCAATAAAAATTTTTGTTAGAAGTGAACTATATTATAAAATCTAGGGCAATGTTTACTTCACTTTCATGAACTTCAATTTTCTAAATATCAGGAGTACCTCAATATATCCCTTCTCACAGTTATGTTTTATTATTTTAGTTGCTATAGATACCTACTAACTTAAAAAATTCATTTCAAAAGTAGCACTCGGTTATGTGCATAGATTTCAAATCTGGATCTCAAAAATATGTTACGTTTTATTTTGAACAGTCTAATATTATATTTATAAGAATGTGCGTAAATCATTTTGCGCTTTGCAAATTCTGATTCCAATGGATGCAATAAAAAAAGATATTGTTATAATCCTGCCCCTGCCTTATATTTCTATTTTAGACACGTATGTATCCATATGCGACAGAATCAACTTCTCTTTGTTATCTTCTACCTAAAGGGAGGCATGTTTGTTTTAGGTCCCTGACAAGATAATCTTTTTCTTGCAGTGAAATGTCACATGATAATTTCGGAGGGTTTAAATTATTAAGTTTTATATCTCTTTATGCATTAAAATTTTAGTAATTAAATTTTCATAAGGGCATACATATTCAACTGAATACATCTGAAAGATAAATCGTCCCTTAAATTAAAAATAAATGAGGTAGGCTAATTCTCCAAGGAAATGTATCTTTAAAATTATTAACGTACTCCTAAGGCAGATAAATAAACTTAGGTACCTACTTCATACTGTGCATAACTTATTAAAAATAATTAACTCTCTAACATTTATTATTTGAGATTTGACCTCATATTTGGTGACTTTTAGAGTGAGAGTTGTTAAGAACATCTGCAGAGAATATACCCATTGGACAAAAGTAGAGCAACAAATAATAATAATAATAATAATAATAATAATAATAATAATAATAATAATAATTTTTTATTATTATTATTATTATTATTATTTTTATTTTTATTGTTTAAGGCAGCACAGAGGGCCGCAGATGAACTCGGTCTCGTGTTCGACTACAGGCGAGGAGGCAGGCGAGGTACTGATGCAGAATCAGTTACTGAGCTTCCGCCGAATCGTCTGATAGCCCAAATTAAAGCTGCCGAACAGAGGAATCTGTTCAGGCAGCACGTCGATAAACCCTTGCACGGTGTTTTCTATAACAACATAGAAGCACTGGGTTTATCGACAGAGCTGACCTTCGCATTCTTAAGGTCAGCGGGGCTGAAGTCGGAGACCGAGGGATTCATAATGGCTTGCCAAGATGGTGTTATAAACACATTGGTCTATCGGAGTCGCGTGATGGGTGTAGTGGTTCCTGATATCAACTGCAGGACCTGCCGTCAGGCGCCGGAGTCGCTCATGCATCTATTATCTGCATGTCCGATTTATGCGACTTCGGTCTACATCCAACGACATAACGCGGCTTTACGAGTGCTATACTACCATCTTCGGCACTCGTACAAGATAGACCAAACACCAGTGCTGCCTTATATCCCCGGAGATATCGAGTCCGTTGTCGAGAACGAGAAATGCCGGATTTACTGGAACTACTCGTTCCCGACCGTCAGGCGAATTCAAGCCAATAAGCCTGACATAGTCCTCCTCGACCATCAGACCAAGGTGATGTATGTCATCGAGTTCTCAGCACCTGCTGAGACAAACATCGCCTTGAAGGAGGAGGAGAAACGGACTAAATACAGAGATCTCCGGTACGAGCTCCAAGTGCTATACCCAGGCTACTCTGTCAAGATGGTCGTCCTGATAATCGGTGTACTCGGAGGTATGAAGCCCACGCTGCTCTCCGCATTGAAGACCATGCCTGCCTGCCAAACATCGGCAGAATGGTTGGCTGGTCAAATGCAGAAAGCGGTCATCCTGGGATCCCTTCGTCTACTTAGGGCACACGAGTCTGGAATCTACAGTGACTAACCCTGCGGGATGTGGGGAGTTGCTGTAGATTATTCGCTGGCGCTCTCTCTGTGTGGTGTCGGAGGCCACGGAGAGACTGTCCAGCACTTCGTTCGAGAAACCGAAAAAAAAAAAAAAAAAAAAAAAAAAAAAAAAAAAAAAAATAATAATAATAATATAATAACGGCTTTACTTCCACTTTTGTTTACAAAATTAACATTTACAAAAAACATAATTTACATGTGGCAGAAAAGGGGAAGTTACTCTGCAATAATAAAGATATAGATTTTTCTTACACATAACCTTAAATTGCATTTAAATATTTTTTTTTTTTTGACTTTTATAAAAATCTAATGTTTTGAGCAATTTGAATTATGTTAGTTCCTTCAAGTGAGGGTTGTTTTTATTTTCGTCGAAGATCCGACGATTTTATTGGAAATATGCAAAACTCTGTACGACGAAAGTAAAGCAACATTTTAACCAAAATATTTTCTATTAACTAAAACAGAAAACAGACGAGAAGAAACATCGAAAAGTACTAATTAAATGAAATCGAGAATGAAATCATGTGTTAATAATTAATGAATTAACCATAGTTATTCATAATTGCCCTAACGTCGAGGCATCGAAGAAATTTAATTTTCAATAACATTTTGTGAAAGATTTGACCAAACTTCACTGATTTTGTCTATCAAGGCTTGTTTATTAGGAAAAAGTTATGTACGGATACGCCGTAAAGCTTCCTCCCACAAGTTTTCTATGGGGTTAAGATCTGGAGATTGCGCGGGCTATAGAAAAACGCTCCCTTTGCCGAGTTTTATTGTAGGGATAACGTACTTGGGTTTGAATCTTGGAAGACTGGTCGTCTAGCACGACTTATTTCATCACACAATCCTGAACGGTTTAATTCAAATATTCTCGTGGGAATGCAAGTCGAGCTAGTCTATTTCCTCTTAAAATCAACGTTCTTTTAGCACAGCGTCTACTAAATAACTTTGCTGCAACTAGCCTCCTCTGAACTGTCCTTGCACTGACTCCTATTTCAGGAATTTCTGCAATAATTCGAGGTGCACATTTCCAAGGATCGCTTTGCGATATTCTTATGATACGTCTATCCATCCAAGTTTTGGTTTCTGGGTCTTCTAGTTTTGGGTAATTTGTCCGGGTGTTCTTGTTCATTAATTGTAACGCGAAATTATTTTAGAGACATTTTTTGGGCAGAACAAACTGTCTAGAAATGTCCGCCTGCTTTTTATCTTCCAAATGAGCATTGATAACCATTTGCTTCCATTCCTTACATATTGGAATACCTCGTATCATAATGGGTCTTCTGTTGAATTGATTAATAACGGAAATCACACAAATATTCCAATTTTTCGAACAGAACGATGATCTTGTATAAAATTTTGCTCCATTTTTGTCGTACTAACTGAGACTTGTCAAGCTATTGGATAGTTATACATTATTCATTTGTCTGCGAGTTGTGGCTTTTTATTGTAATTGGTGATAGCAGCCTAACTTGGACTGTTGAAATAAAATGTGTCTATTTGAAATGTTCTTGTGTTGACAAATATTATGCACACATTTTTCATAAAGTTGCTCTACTTTTGTCCAATTGTGTGTGTGTATGCGTCAAGGTTGGTAACAATGTCATTAATTGTTTAAATGTTATTTGTGGCATTTCAGTAATTTTTTCTCTTCCTTTCCTTTTTTGGGATTATTGCCACATTTCTGCAAATTCCTACCAAACAAATTATTTATCAAAAAAATATTCAAATTAATCATTTTAAAACTGGCAAATAACGTCTTTGGCGTGATGACAAAGGAACTAATAGGAATTAAAATAATATACAAACACTGCACTAATGTTTTAATTCCTATTAGTTCTCAGCAAAATACCCTCTAACTATTCCTTTGACATCACGTCAAAGGTATAGAGGTTACTTAATAGTTTTAAACTGGTTAATTTGAATATTGTTTAGATAAATCAATTTTATTGGGTAGGAATTTGCAGAAATGTGGTAATAAATCCCATAAAAGAAAAGGACGAGAAAAATATCATTAATGATAATATGAAAATAATAGATACAGTATTGTACCATGCGGCACTCTTGATTTTTGAGTAAATTTAGCAGATAATAACCACGATATTGTACAAATTGAGATTAACAAGTTAAATGACTGAAAAATGTTAAGGTAAATAGGTATTTTACAAATTCTGAATTGTACACATGTATCCAGAAATGTGTCAATTATTAATTAAAAAATAATATATGTATAAAATACAATAGCCAAATTTATTATAATAATCGCAGTAACAAGTCTAGTAGTCATATTTGTTTTTAAATGATTTTGGTGTCATTCTCAACGCTATAATAATTCGAAGATTTAATAACAAATTTTGTTGATATGGCTTTCGACAAATGTTATTAATTGGTATTGTAATTTCCTAAACAAGAAAATATATGATTTCCATTAGAATTAGATTTTTTCAAATTAATTTTTTAATTGGAAATCTTTATTTAAGTCAATACATTCTGTCGTTCTGGAAATGAAACTAGGCGATTGCGGTTATATTGTTTATATAAGTATATCAAATAAGAGATAATATGTACAAATATGTACCCACACTACAGTATAACTTTTATTTAAAGAATGTTTAATTAATTAGCCATCTGCGCAAATATAAGTGATATTTTCAAACTTTTATCCAACACTCACGCCAGTTGTATACAGAATAATATACATATATAGTTTTAAACTTTATTGCATCATTTTTCAAATTCTTGTTGCAGTAATAGGCCTCAGACACGCAAGGTCTTCAAATATAGATGAGAACAATAAAATAAATTCAAACTGTTCCAGTAACGCCATAAAATATCTAAGACTATAAACACCACTACCTGTAGTTAAATAATATATCTTTGTGAAACCATATAAAATAAAAATTATTCCTTGTTTGGAGGGAAACGAAAAACTCAATCAATTTGCCCCAAAATGGGTTTCTCCTTAATTTCTCTAACACACAAATTTTACACCTACCCTAATTTTATATAATTTTTAAAATAAGAAAATTATCATATCTTTGAAAACAATGGGTTTTGATGTCTTAAAAGATATGTTGAGTATAACGGTGGCCATTTTAAATAAGTCATAGCTTAAAATTTATATTTATAAACTTAAACTGTGCAAGAGAACAGAGAAATATAGAAAAACTTTAGGTATAAGTATTCCATAGAAAAAGAGCTAATGATTTTTTAATACAGGTAAATTGAGTTGTAATCTCTTTTTGCCCTAGAATTTACACAAGAGCTGTTGTGTATTGTTGCTTAGTTAATATTTCTTCATTTTGGTTAACAGAAATGTTCGCGATCAGGATTAGAAGAACATGTCATACTATTTTTAAAGGATTGAAATTATTTATAATATAGTACGAGGTTATAATTTTTATTGGCGACTTGCGTTATTTTAGTAAATACTTTCAATATTTTCCATTTCATCATTTCATTATTTTCAGATAAATGAAACAAGAAAACTAGGGAAGATTGTTTTTGACTAATACTTTTTACTTTTGTGGTGATAAGTTTTATAAATAGGTTAATTACTTTTGTGCCAACCTAGTATGGAAACCATGCTTAATGTGGAAACTTTTTAACATTAATATTTGTACTTCATCATTGTCTACTGTGACTCACGACACATCCGTATGTCTTAAATATTTCTTTAATATAGTAATTACTTAAGTTAAGCTTTCCTATCTGCATTAAACAGTAAAGTCGAATTACTAATTAATAAAAATAAAAAATATCCTTCACTGTTAGCTTACTGCATTCAATGTTTTGCTTTGCGCGCTGCGTTTGTGGAAGAAATTGATGATCATCAGTTTGCACGTGCCTGCATTTGAGAAGCGCATGCTGTATTCGAACTGACATAACTATAGAGAATACCAACTGTATCTAAATTCGAAAAATCACGATAATATATTATTATAAATTCATACATTTTATTAGTCTCAAAGACAATGGAGTTTTAAAGAATATTAAATTACACAATTTTATTACATATGACTCTCAAATTACGAAGCGTTTCTTCCAAGAGGGATTATTCCTCAACGGTATTAATTTGAAAAAAAAATTACCCACTTATTTTAAATAACTAACTTTGTTTATACTTGAAAAGTTGTTGATGAATATGATAAAAAACGATGGGCTAAGAACAGACCTTTGTAGCACTTTCAAAATAGCAAGGTATTTTGTTGAAACCGTTGAATGCAACACACAGTTCTGTTTGATAGATGAGAATTCTCAAACATTACGCCTAATTGCAAGTAAATTCAAATAAAATGTTTAGAATCTAGATACAATTTCTTAAATTATATCAATTCTTTTGGTAGTCCATTTCAATCTATCAAGATATGGAAGCACTATAACTTTTAAGATCAATATATTGATATACAACCTCTTCTCATATTTAAAGTAATAAGAGTTTCCATTAGAACTTGTTGAAAAATACAAGATTTCCTCTGCTAAATCCTACATGAATAATATATTATTTTGCATTATCAGTTACGTATCTCAACAAATACAAATGTCACTATACCACATTTCAGTTAAATGGTTTATAAATAAGTTTCAACAATATTGTAATAGAAATATTTTGCACAAAAATTCAAATCGGAATATTTTCTATATCTATTATGTAAATGTAATTTTAAATCAAAAAGTTTGCGTGACTTACTGGGCACCTATATATGCATAGTAGTTGGTGTGTTTCGTTCTAATTTTGAAAGACCTCAATTGGATTCATTGAAGCGAAATAAAATAAGAAATAAACAATAAACATTTCGAGTGAGTACACAAATATAACGTAGTATTCAATAGTTAGTTTTAATAATTTAATAGTTAATAACCTACTAATAAATCATTTACATTATTCTAGTCATAGTTACGTTAGACAATTAATCGTATTTATTTACTATTTAATTAATTATTGTTATAGGATATCGCTAATATTAACTTCTTAACATAATTTTATACAAACTGATTTAATTACCTTCCATCCCGACTTGGAGAATCACTTGTTGAAGCCATGCTGTATTGATTTAGTAAACTAATTTCCAACAATTAATTAACCAACAACGGCTAATACGGCATTAAATACTATCGAAAATTCAACTTCCTACTTAAAACTAAGAAGTTTTAAACTTTTTAACAAACGTAACAGTCCTTTAACAAAAATATTTTCGATCAATTTTAACATGAAATCAAATAAATTAATTACATAATAAACAGTCTTTCATTAACTTTGTTACTTAAACATTTTTACTTAAGTTATTTTAATGAGTTTTGCGAGAGCGTCGTGAATATTTCATGAAAAGAGACGTGAAGGCATCGCGACGGTAGTCGACGCGCAACTGGCACCCTGAGCGTCGTTATTCGCCGTCGATTTTGAAGGAGGACTGCGCATTGTGATGTATTTTATTTTTATTATTTCCCTTTTTTACCTCTGATAAAGAATACCTGCTCAAGTCATCGGTTTATTAATTACTGCAGCGGTAGTTCTTTTATGATAATAATATATTTATTTAAATCACAAATATGATCAACTATTTATTTGACTTCTTTAGTGAGGATAGTTTAAAGTATTTTACCATGCAATTATTTTATCTAAATAAAATAATTATCAATGCATCGTAAAATAAAACAATTTCAAAATTAAACAACTCTATATTGTAAAAATTATTTACCGTTAAGAAAATGTAACGAATTAATTAAAATGTAGACCTTACTCTGAACGACGTTGATTTATCTATTGCTTTATACAGGGTGTCCCAACTTAGGCGATTTTTTCATTAACTTTCTTATTATTAATTTAAGAAAAAAATATTTCAACCAAAAGTTGCACCAAGATGCACAGAAAATGTTTAGGATCTTATAAGGTGTTCCATTTCGCCTGGACCACAACTTCTTTAATTTTAAGTTGATTTTATGTATCAATATATGGTACCTAAGACGAACCATTTCCAAATTCAACTGTTCTTGAAAAATATCACGATTACAAACAGCGCTCTAGATAGCATCTAAACCAAAAATGTTAGGATATTGCGGGTTGCACAGTACGTTTCTTCACGAATCACCCTGTCATTTTCACTATTAGAAAGATGTGCCATGTGATACAGTCATAAATACTGGAACCTACATTTGGCAATCTTTCAACACGAATAACTTTTTTTTTCAAATGGCACAACCTAATATTTATTTCCACTGTCGAATGCGAAATAAAATTTTCTTTCCATTGATATGAGGTTGTCTAGTGTCTTCCGGGGTAAAGGGGGTCGTAATTACATGTGGTGTTATATTATATTATACTATTTCTGACAGTTTTCGAGAAAAATGCGATTCTTTCCTAAATTTTGAAAAACGCACTGTCTACAGCGCAAAGTAAGCAGAACGAACTGTGCAAACCGCTAGAACCTAACTTTTTTATTTAGATGCTATCTATAGCAATATTCAGAGCGCTGTCATAAAGAAATTTTTAAAAACAGTTGAATATATCGGATAGGTATATATCCAGGCGAAATAGAACATCATGTGAAATTTGAAATATTTTCTGTATATGCACCGCATAATTTGGTGCAACTTTTATTTGAAACATATTTTTCTAAAATTTACAATCAGAGAGTTAAGGAAGAAAGCTGGAACACCCTACCTACCCTGCATGTTTTATAAATGTTGTCATATCATACTGAAAGTGTTGCTATTAAGCCCAAAGTGCAGTGTGTCAAAAATTCGAAAAAGTGGTCAAAAAACTGATTTTACGTTTAATGATTCTACAATAACATATACCTATAATACGAAAAAAATAGGACAAGAAAGTATTGGCGACTTTTCGGTTATATTATTTCCAAAACGACAAATAGATATTTTCTTATCCCTTATAGAATTATATCAAAAAAATTAAAATGTTTGCTATTAAAGGGGCTATAATATCACATGATTACAATGGTGTAACTATTTTAACTGTGCATTATTAACAATGATTGTTAGAAAAAGTTCTAAACAATTCAGGATCACTGAATGACTTTTGAGGAAGAATTATTTCCAGACATTTGTTTTCTAATTTAAAAAACATACAACAGCGGTCTACAAATTTTGACTTTTGAAAATTGATTTGGGTTTGATAATTCCGTTTCTGAATATTCAGAATAAATCAAAAACTCCAAGGAAAAATTACATTTTAATAAACATTATATTGATTAAACATTAAAAAAGTATTATAAAGCTACACCTCAAATAGTTTTGAGTAATCTTCCATCATTGCCAGAGGCGGATTTAATGCACATTTCGCCCTAGGCCCATTCCGTCGTCCTGCTCATTTTTGCCTAATAATAAAATTACATAATAAAATTTTAATTGCAATAATTTTTTTGAATATTATTTAAAAAATAAGTAACATTATTATTCAAGAGTTTCTATAGATTAAATAGTTTTATAATTTATTAGTGGAAAATTCACAGCATTTATTTGGTTTCATATTTTATTAATTAATTTAAAAAATTGTTTTTTTTTATAAAAATAATACGTGGTATATTAATCCTTTTTTTCTTACTAGAAAACGTTTACTTACTATTTTGATAAATGTAATGAAAAAGAAATTGGTTTCACAAAGAGATACTAAGTATGTTACATGAAAAAATATTTTTTTAAATAAAATTTTTATTAGAATTGATATTTTATGATTAAACTTTGAAATATTTAAATAAAATAACTATACTCTAGAAATAATAACTTTCATATATGGAAACGAGAAAAAAAGTTAAAAAAATATGTTCATATACAGTCAACAGAGAAAAGAGAAACCAATTGATTTTAATTTTTAGTCGCCCTTTAAATTTTGGCGCCCTTTAAATTTTGAGGCACTTCACCCGGGCCTCGCAGGCCTAAGTTTAAATGCATCGCTGATTATTGCCACATCCCATCGACCCTGGTACTTCTTTTTCATCTCTTGTGTGACTTGATGGAACCTTTTACCCTACCCCTCACTGCCAGCACCAAGTACTCCAGATGAGCATGTAGAAAATGAATGGTTATGCTCATATTACAACCAAGTTAAAAAGCTACACATCAAATTAGTTAATATCAACGGTCAAAGAAAATACAAAGAAAATCACTATAAGCTTATAGAGCATTTTGTTGACAGTTTGCTTATAGATATTGTTTGTAGTTATTTGTGGCGGATAGTTAATAATCATTGAACTTAATTCTGGGAATCATGCCAAATTCTAAAAATTGCTTATAGATACTGTGGATGTTTACATTTTTTAAGTATATCCAAGATTATTTTTCAATTTCTGTCATTGTATGTTCAAACTGTTGGTCCTGCATTAATTTCCTTATTTGTAGGTCTACGAAAATGCTTTTCCTTAAATTTTGCTTCCAAAAGAGGTGGATATTTGCCACATAAGCATTTAAAAAAAAAATTTAATTTTTATTATTATCTAAAACTTTTACACATTGCCTTATCAATTCTAATTTAAAATGCAAAAGAATTTTTTGCGGATCAACCAAATTTGCATGAATAACGCTTCTTGAATCAGGTGTTAAATTTTCTCTTCGGGGTCAATCCTTTTTCCCCAAACGTTGACGGGTTATTTTGTATACCCTAATTGCTGACTTAATAACAAGCCTGGTCAAGCCTACAGTTTTTAGATTACCACAATTCATTCAGTTACGGTTTTTGTATTGATTTTTTTCCAGCAGTGCCTCTATATTTTTGTAACTTTCTATCATTTGTACAGAATAGGCAACAGTAACAGATGCAAGACATGTTTCCACTAGGGAACACAACGATCTAAAGCCTTCTTTTAGAAGAGTCAATAAAATGTTTTCATTGATCAGGGTTATAAATTTCGCCTCCAAGTTGAGCTATACAGGGTGATTCTAAAATGTATGACCAAATTGATACAGCGTCAACTAACAGGAGACCAAAATAGGTTGATTCAACCCAATTTACCTATATACAAAAATGCACCCCTAAGAAGTTACAGCCCTTTAAATTTCAAATATAAAAAACTTTAATTATTGATTATTCCCAAATGGCTGTAGATATATTTTTCTAATTCAGTGTACATTCATTACCACTAAACGCCAATGTTTTGAGATTAACAGCAATAAAATACATTAAAGGGTTAACCAGCCTACTTGTACATTAAATAATAATCAAACAAAGAAAAAGCTACGCTACGCTGATGAGGAGCAATAACTCCAAAACACGTGTCCGTAGCTGCATCATGTTTCTTTCTTGGGGTAAATGGTAAAAACTTTATCTATTAAATAATAATATTACACATTTGCTACTGAGGTTTTTTTTTTGGTTTCTTGTAATAAAAGGATGCACCCACCATTTCCTTTTCTTAGATTTTTTAGAATTTTTTCTATTTCGTAAGTACCAGTACATTGCAATCACATCGTCGTCTTCACTTGACAACATCACTGAACTGAATGTAGAAAACACGTTGCTTTGGTGGGACAACTCCATGTCGCCTGCTTGTGTCATATCGAAATCGTGTCGCTGTCGCGTCGCTGTTGCGCAGCTTTGGTGAGACAAGGGCCTAAGTAAACCAAATAAAATTAGCCTAATCACAAAATCTTTGATGGCCTAATTATAATTAGTCCGCACGTATAATTTAAATATAAAATTACAAATTCGATTATTTTATCACGATCTAATTTTACCAACAAAATTACGCAAGTCATTAAGTTGACAGAAATCGACTCTAGCTACGGCCCACTGTATAGTCCGAAAGATCCGAAAGATAGTAGATTTCTTGAAGTTTCTACCTCGTTCCTTGGATAACACTGGGCTATCGCCTTTAGAACCTTTTATACGGTGAATATATGTTGAAATAGTTTTCTTTCCGTGCTCGTCAATATACTAAACATTGATACTTATTTTGCTTCCACTAATAATATACAAAGTTTGATCGTCTGTAAAGGGTATAGATTTTTATACTTATATATTGTTGGCTTAACGGCTAAGCTTTCTGTATTTTGGTAGCCCTTGTTGGAGTAGTGAAAACTGCCTCTGATATTAATTTTGCCTAGACTTCTCTTTGAGTCACGGGAAAGTTCCTCAGCATATCAGCATCGAATATTTTACCTTCCTCCTCTTTATTTTATAATTACTTTGTGCGAAATTGAGCTTAGGATGGGGCCTAATTATTTGTTGATGTGTTCGATTGTGGATTATAATTTGTTTTTTTTTTTTCAGTTTCTTCTACCTGCTGGTCTGCACTTTTCGACTTCGAATTGCCCTGTTCATGATTTTCAATTACGCATATGAGTTTTCAATAAACTTAATGTTACGATATTAAACCAATTAATTAAATAAATAAAATATTTGGTTTCGTCATTTCACTGGGTTTTCATATAGAATATCGATAATCTGCCTTCTCATCGCATTTAGGAAAAGAGACAATGTATTGCTAAAAGAAAGTTTAGTTGATTTTAACTGCATTGGAGCCAAATTAATATTTTCAAATTTAAAAATTTCAAGCTCACTGTGCAAAAGTGTGGATTGAGTCATGTGTATATACTGTACCATATTATTTTCCTTTTCCGGATTTAATTATTTTCTCTTTAAAATGCTACACCGAAAAGGAACATTAATTCTGAAAAATACCTACGTTTCGTTCCATTGTGATCTTTTCAACTTTTACACAAGATGAAAATGTTTATTTACATTGCATTTATCAAATGCATTTGATCTGACACATCATCAGCAGGTGTTCCACAAGACACTACTTTAACACCTCATCATAATCTATGAGGATATATTGTGTTCGACAATGAATTTTCGAAATTCTTTCAAAATGTAGTCGATGAATTGTAGTCGGTGAACTTTCCTAGACTCTTATCCTTTATAAGATTTAGGGTACAGTTTTCGTCTGCGTATATTGTTAAAAATAAATATGTATTACATTTTCCTTTCTAGGTTTTTATTGGCAAACTTTATAACATTATATAAAAATTACTTTTTTTATATGTTAATAAAATATTGATTTAAATTACAAAATTCCAGTCTATGATTGATATATTTATTTATTTATTAAAGGACTTTAAAAGCGTGTGTTAGTGTAACATACAAATATACTTAATACATTACTACTATTAATTAATTGCTCAAGGACAGATACAAACAGATGTGTGCCTATTTCTCAAAATCTTATTTTATTTTTTTAACCCAAGTTGCTTTAACTGAGTGAGTGAAACGATCAAATCCGTCTACAGTAATTATTTTATTAACGGCATCTAATTTCTTCAATCTGACTATCATCAAAACATCTGGAACGTATATGACATCGTACTTTTCGTCTTTTACTTGTAAGGCCACCCAAAGTAAAGAATTTATATGCAACTGATGTCGCTATTAAATGTTTTTTATATGCTTTTTATGTTAGAATTCCAATTTATTATGCTGTGCATATGATTTATTAATTATGTTAATTAAGAAAAACAAATTAAACTTTTAATGTAGTGTTTGCGGTAACGGAAATTAGCATTTCCGTTAAATATTAAATTACCAAAAATGTGAACTTTATGGACCTTATCTGAATAATTAATATAAATTGATTCAAGTGAGTGCACTTTTTTTAAATTAATTAGTAAATCATGATTATCAAATATAATGAAATATGCTATTGTGAATCTTGATTGCCAATATTTAAGTTCATTATTGTTATGAATTAATAAATATCGTAATCAAAATATTCATTTATTTGAGAAATCTCATTATAATCTGATAAAAACCAATCTCACATACATTGATTCGTAATTTTTCATCAAAATGACAACAAAATGTAAAACAAAACCTGCCTACCTACATAAAAATAAATTGATATTCGCAGGCGTGGGTTTATTTTCTTTGGCCTGTATGAGGACAACTACCTATAGGTTGCATAAAAGTAATCTTGGAATAGAGCAGGTGATTTTCTCTCGCTTCTCGGCTCATTTGGCTTTGGTAATTCTTAGTTGTATTGAAGCGCCATCTTAAGGGTGATAATGATGCTATCGCTAGGATTCATTTCCGGGGCTTGTTTAAAATCCCGGTCCATTGTGCACGACTTAAGAGATTTTCGTGTGGACTTATCTATCTGCTGAGGCCAACTAACAAAGTTTCGCTTTCTCCGCACAACTTTTGCTGCAGTGTTAATTTTTTCCGGCTAGAATTTAAAACTCTTTGTCTCTTTATTTTCCAGATAATATTGTACAAATATAAAATAGTGAGAAAGTGAAATGATGATTCGTTTCCTTAAAATTAGGATAATTTTAAATATTAACAACTGGAATCTGAATGGATTTTGCTATATTTCATGTTTTTCAGTAGCAAAAGTCATTGATTTGAAGGTGAGTTATTGAAATTTTATTTTCTCAAGTCAATGGAATTCGCAAACATACTATTAAGCATCGGACACTAAAAGCCTATTCAGATTTGAGGGACTTAATTGAAATAGCCTCAATTGCAACATGCGTTACATGTGCTAGGATAAAACACAGTTAAGCTTTGGGTAAAATGACACTTATTTTGATGCACATGCTTCAACTGTCGTGGGTCGATTAACATTTGTATGTACACTTTTATTTGACATAAAAGAACCGTATCTGAAAAACAAAGGGTATTTTTTGTCTAAGAAGCCCCGAATTTCTATAGATAAAAACTAACTTTGGATAATTCTACAAAAGAATAAACAATGAAAATGAGGCAAAGAAAAACAGCTTTACCTGTTAAAGGCTAAGGACATTGCGAATACATGCAACTAAAGGATATTCTGCGAGCAAACGAAGCCAATCGTTATACAGACAACAGAAAATCCCCGAGGATTTGCTAGAATGTTTTCAATTCTGTTCAAGGGCTGTTCAAACTTTCACTCTGCCGTTGCGTTTAATAATTTCAGATTTTCGTGCAGATCTAATAATCTCTCTAATGTTGGATTAATGAATGTGTGTTATTTATTTTAACACGATATGCTTTTTGGCGCCAAACTAATCATCATTAATCAAAACTTAAATCTATTGTTCAATAAACTTTATATAGGTTAGAACTGGAACGTGGTAGGAAGTTAATTGGGGGAGTTTTATATTATATTTGGCCTTTACAAAATAAAGAAAGTTCGTGTAGAGGAGAAAATATTTCGGACTTCAGATTCAATGGATTTGGTTTGTAAGATTATTAGTCAATCAGCTTGCCTTAGATTGTTTGTGCTTTAGTGCGCTAATTATTTAGGCTGTCGATACTTAATCATAAGAATTACCTCGTTGATATTTCGCTTGTTCTAAAATTATTTACATTCATGTTGGACAATATTCGCAGTTGAGCAATATTGAAAAATAAAAGACACTAATGAAGGTAAAATAAATTAAAGCAAGTTTTAACAAAATCATCAATATTATCCATGTTTTTAAAGAATATTATTTGTTCGTCACTCTGTGTGTTTCTCATGATAATTTGGGAATGTGTCTTCGTTGATCAAAAATTTATTGTAACGCTATGGAATTGCAAGTTGGACGTATTTTATTGAGGAATCATAAAAAAAAATGTAACGAAAGTAACAGTAATGGTAATTTCTAATACGGTATTTGTGGGTTCTTTTTTGGACAAAATTAAAAACACTTTAATGTGATTGACCGGTTTCTCCTTTAATATAAGGCTTCATCAGAATCTATAATAATTAATGATGAAGCCTTATATTAAAGGAGAAACCGGTCAATCACATTAAAGTGTTTTTAATTTTGTCCAAAAAAGAACCCACAAATACCGTATTAGAAATTTTAAAGTGGACACAAAACAGTAAGAAAGTAATGGTAATGTTAGTGACAGTTAACGAAACACAAACAACATAGATTTGGTAGAATTGCTGTGGGTGTGTAATAAATATATAAATGTGTCTTGGTGGAATAGGGAGCCTTGGTGGAATAGGGAGCCTTGGTGGAATAGGGAGCCTTATTGGAATAGGGAGCCTTGGTGGAATAGGGAGCTCAGCAAACTTAGAACCAAAACAAGACAACTCTTTAACAAGGCCAAACGCACCGGAAATTGGGGCGAATATAAGGAGGCGTTGACAGAGTACAATAAGTAATTGAGAAGGTCTAAACGAAGAACTTGGAGAGGGTTCTGTGAGAGGATCAATGAATTGCCCCCAGCTACCCGACTCCAGAAAGTTCTTTTAAAAGACCACTCAAACGGAATTGGGCTGCTGCAAAATTCAGACGGCAACTATACTGAAAGTAGAGAGGAAAGTGTGAAACTGCTTCTGCAAACTCACTTTGCGGGCTCTAATATCGTGGAAGATAGAGAGGCTGAAAACCCAACTCTCAAGGACGTACACCGTCCTACGAACTGGGAAAAAAGCATCTCTGGAAAAATCTTCGAGAGACAGCATTTTCCCGGCTCTCCTTCAACAAAGAATCGAGGAGCTGTTACCTATATTGGTACAAATCTTCAGAACCAGCTATATCCTAGCTTGCATTCCCCAAGCTTGGAGGGAGGTAAAAGTGGTATTTATACCCAAGGCAGGGAGGCGAAGAAGCGCCCAACCCAAATCCTACCGCTGCATAAGTCTGACCTCATTTCTCCTAAAAACAATGGAGAAAACCTTGGACTTATACCTAAAAAGCGAAAAACTAACAAATTTACCGCTTCATAAAAACCACTTTGCCTACCAAGCAGGCAAATCCACAGAAACCGGTTTACACAGCCTAGTAAATAGGATTGAGAAAACTTTTGTGGCCAAAGAAGTGGCTCTTTGTTCATTCATAGATATAGAAGGTGCTTTTGAAAACACCTCCTATGAATCAATAAAAAGAGCCGCACTAAGAAGAGTGTTTCAACCTTCAACTATAAGATGGATTCAATCCATGCTAACAGCCGGAAAATAATGGCTACAACGGGAGGCGATTCATTAACAGTAACAGCCATCAAGAGATGCCCGCAAGGAGGGGTTCTATCACCATTTTTATGGTCTATAGTTGTAGGCGGGCTTCTCACAAAACTAAGTGACTCTGGATTTGACGTCCAGGGTTATGTCGATGACTTAGTCATTGTAGTAAGAGAAAAGCATGATAGAATGATCTCAGGCCTAATGCAAGTTGCTCTTAACATTATTAAAAATGGTGCTTGGCAGAAGGTTTAAACGTCAATCCAAGCAAAACAGTCATCGTACCATTCACAAAAAGAAGGAAGCTATCGGATCATTAATAGCTCCAATGATGAATGGTACGCAAATTGACTTAACAAATGAGGTAAAATACCTAGGGGTCATTCTAGATCAAAAACTTACCTGGAATGTACATCTGACAAGAGTCGCAGAAAGAGCAACAACGGCTCTTTGGACATGCTGAAGACTTTTTGGCAAAACCTGGGGTCTAAGCCAAAAATGATCTACTGGTCATACTTAACGGTCGTTAGACCCATTGTCACCTATGAATCATTAATATGGTGGCAAAAAACAAAACAAATAACAGCATAAAATAAGTTGTTAAAAGTGCAACGGTTGGCGTGTCTTGGAATTACAGGAGCGATGAACACTGTCCAACAGCAGCAATGGAAACTCTGCTTGATCTGCTCCCTATACATATTTACGTAAAGAAAGACGCAGCTCTCAGCGCCCAAAGACTGTGCATTCTACTAGGAATTTTAAAACAGGTGATTTAGTCGGGCACTTGAGTATCTTAAATGAAATTCAGTTCGACTCAATGACCAAACCCACTGACGTAATGCCAGCTAGGTTCGAATTTGAGCATGTATTTGAAGTGGTTCTAACAGACCGCCAGATATGGAGCTCTGGAGGACCTAAATTTGAAAAAGGATCACTGGTCTGGTACACAGATGGATCAAAGATGGAACAAGGAGTAGGAGTAAGCATCTATGGGCCAAGATGTAAACTGTCAAAGCCCTTAGGCCATACTCCCATCATCTTTCAGGCATAAATTGCCATAGAAACTTGCGGCATGAATTTCGAATTGCGGACCGAAACCGTTTTGTGGGACATCAAAAAGTCACACAGCGGATACGGTCAGAAAATGGGAAAAAGAAAATAAATCCTCATACTGGAGTCAAACTCCAGGACAAAAACAATCGAAGAAGTTTGTTAACTACTCGCAAAAAGAACTAAGGAGCTTCTTGAATTTAGCAAGCCGGAAATAAGGCAAATAACAGGCCTGCTCACAGGTCACTGCCCAATGTGATATCATCTCAAAAAAATGGGTAAAGCTGAGGACGACACATGTCGCTTCTGTACAGATGCTACCGAAACGGCGGAGCATATTATACTCTGTGAATGCAGAGTCTTAATCCGACAAAGGCTACGACACTTGGAACAGGTGTTTCTAATACCTGCCGAAGTGGAAAACACGGCCCCCAGAAAAGTTCTTGGTTTCCTTAGAAACTTAAGAATTGACGGGTACACATAGACCCAGGATTATCACAAAAGATCTGTCCAGGTCGAAGTGAAGGGAGGTTTTAGATACCTTATCGACCCACTTGTAATCTAAATATATCATGGATAAAAATAGATAGCCCTCTTTTTCGACAGTTTTTGTAAAATTGTTTTGGTGGACAATACAAGTACCTACATACATACATACAAAATACATTTACTCGACTTATTACACTAGTAGGTACTATACTGGGCTTATTTTCGAAGAAGAAATTAATTCTCTTTTTTGAGTTTTTTGACACCCTGTAGATCGAAAAGGAAGCATTTTCGGACTTTTATTTTCTTACCGAATCCCCCGCATGCTTGAATTTGAATAATTAATAACCGTAAATTTTTCTCGTGCGCAAATTTTTTAAGAAAATTACCCTCATCTTCGACTCGGAATAATTTTCAAAAAATTTTTGCATTATCAATGAACTGAAAATTCAAAATTTAGATTCATTGCTGTTACGTGTTTTTTCTCTTTCCGAGTGTTCTTCAGATTAAAAATGAGTGATGATTGCTTTTATGATTGATATATATTTTTTTATATGTTGCTATCAATAATTATTACAAAAAACATTTTTTATATATAACATGCCAACTATTTTTAATATATCATATATCATAACAATGATAAAATATATAACAATGAATGACTTAACAATTGCCTTGTTTAATCTTAAATGTTGCAGAATTCGCTAGGTACAAATATAAGAGCAAAATATTGTTCGATTCAGGATAAATATCAGGAATATCAGGAATAAAAATTGCCACTCTGTTCAGCTTGATCCACCAGAATATATCTTTTAAATTAATAACAATAATATTTTAACGAATATAAATGTATATAATTGCATATATACCATATATGGATATAGAGGTGCAGCTAAAGTTAAATAAAAAATCAAATAATTATCTATTGGAAAATCCTGGAATTTATCTTATAATAAAAACGCGGAAAACCAAATAGCCCTGAGGATGGTTAAATACATAACCGAAACGTCGGCAAATTAAAAATAAGTGTTTTCTTTAAATAGGACCTATAACCCAATAAACACCGCATAAATAAACATCATCATTATGTTTATAGCATCTTATTATAGCCTTATTTTAATATCATAAATAGGTATCTCATATTGCAGAGAATTGTTTCGGTAATTTTATGATTTATGACAAACAGGCATCGTGAAACAATCTGCAATCAACCAACCTCATGACGTAACTTATAAGAGATTGTCTCACGTCCTCCTAAAAATGATCAATTTATCATCAAGTAAATAAATACTAAAATATGAATGAATAAATCCAATCTACTTGTTTTTCTTTTTGATCGTAGGTTTAAAACGTTTAAGATTGGTTTTGAGTTTTCCAGCAACAACTTGCATACATGAGGTTTAGTAAACTTTTGTCATATTATTATGTAGTTATTTTTTTTATTTATTTTTACGCATGTTAATATTAAGTTAACACTATAAATGGAAAATGGAAAATTAAATAATAACTAAATTTTAAATCTTACAAGATATTTCAAATACTTTAATCCTCCTCAAACCGAAAACTTTCATGGCAAACTAATTTAAAACTTATTTTATTTACTGAAAATATGCAACTACGAAAGAGAATCTATAATTCTACCAATTTTCTTTGCTTCTTAGATTCTTAAGTTACCACTACAAGAGACGACATCAATAAATGTACAGTATTATTTATAAACTAATGTGTTCCATTGTTAGGCGGTTTTCTTAACATACGAAGATTTGAACCAACATAGTAAAATTTTATTAGATGTAGGTATATACATATTTGGTGTATTATGTTTATTAATTTACTAAATTTATTTCTGTGGTTTGTTTATGCACATACTTACTGTACCTTGGATGTAAATTAAATAAACATTATTATTATTATTATTATTTATGTCAAAAAATTTGTTTAAAAAGTTATATTTACTTTATTTATCTATATCTATTTTAAAACAAAAATGATTTTTCATTTCTGAGCAAAATGTCTGCTTCGATTACACGAGCAATTTTAAAAACTGCAAATAATGGTTGATGAATGAATGGTTGATCGATTTATATGATAATATTAAATGCAAAGTTATAGGCGCTACACGACATCCACCTATCCGAAAGAAATCTATATTAACGAAGGCAATCGTTATTAAACATACAGACAGTTGGACGGTTTTTATAACAATGTTTAATTGAAGCCTCATTCAAACTTAAAATGCTCGAGAGTTTTTCAGCGAAAATCGTTATTTTTAATAAAGCAGAAAGGGAGATTCCACGTACCTACCTAAAGCCACCAAACAATTATTATTTGTTTAAAAAGTTCGTTAAAATTATGATGTGGAATAGAACTCAAAGTACACATAAGTACTTAAAAATACTCGTGTTATGTTGTAATAGATGAACCAGAAAACTAAAAGTATACTTGTACTTCAGCACAAACAGGAAAACAGATATCAGCGTGGGATATTCTATAAGCGATATCCTCATGGAATTTTCACATTCTGAAATTTTTATTGTTGATGAGATTTCTAGAAGAATTTCACTAATGATTATCCTTTGGTTCTACCAAATTAATTAATTTCGTCCTAATAAATAATATATATTACATTTATTTTGAATTTGACATTGTATTATTTTATTGTTTTGGCGTATATGACATGCACAGTTTTTCTTATTCATGAAAGCTTTATTTGTATTTCTTTTTTAAGGCGTTAGAACACAAATTTAAAATATTCATTTTTTTACAATTAAATTAAAAATATAATTTTCAGCGCACTAAGCCGCAAACACAACACTTTTTATACACTTGCTTTACTTTTTTTAAGCGTAATCTTAAATTAAAACCCAACCTTTATAAATGAAAAAAGAATTTTATTATTGAGAAATGTTATTTGTAATAATAATCGAAAGCTACGGAGAAACTCCTCAACATCAAGAGGAATAATAATTTACGTAACAAGTCCGGAAAAAACTGTTTCTTGAACGAGTAGACAGGACTCACCTACGGCTCGTCCTGGAAGTCTGCGAGTCCAAAAAAACAGTTTCCGGGCGTGTTCTGTACACTATTTTTTCGGCAACCGATAATTTTTTTTAATTTCATTTTTTTATTTTAAAAATAAGAAAAAACCGCTAAATAATTATTAAGTTTTTTCATTTATTTATAAAGCACTCGATTTTCAGTGTTAGTTATTAACCACAAACACAATTTCTAAGCCATGATAGGGAGGTGTCCCGTCATAGTAGAACCACAACTAGCTGCTCTGTGTTTCGTAGTTTGAATTCAAGAAGAACAAAAAATTTTGCTAAACTGGAAATACCTTTCACTGTTAAGAGCGGTCTGAAATTAAATAGGTATCCGAAAATTTTGTTCCTAAAACTCCATCTAAATTGGTAACAAATCCTGACCTCTATAAGTTTACATTGCCTTCGCATATTATTAATCCAGATCGTCACATAAATATAGCTTCCTATCTCTTTTTTCTTCCACGATTCAAAAAATCGTAGTCATGGAAAATTTTATATTTTTTAAACCAAACTAATGGAATGAACTTCTTAGGTTCTACTTATAATATCCATGGCGTAATGCTTGCTTTAATGTAAATGATCAGTCTGCTTGTTTCTATGCTATCACCGATGGAATATTATTGTGTATGAAGCAATATTATTGTGTATACAGCAATCTCATATAAAAAGGTGACATGGTTCAGTAGCAAATATGATAAAGCTGTGTATCTTTAAAATGCTACTCACTAATCTGTTTATTGCAGTTATAAAAATAGCAAAACTATAAGGCGAAAATTAACTTTAATAGCGAGATAAAAAATAAACTTGCTTCATCTCCGAATGGAAAGTTTAATTTCTAGTCATAGGACCAATTACACATTTTAGAGATTAAACAGCCATTTTTTACTATTGTAATCACCTATACTGAAGCTGAAGAGATGAAGAACCACAAGAAAGACTAGAACTCGGGATGTAGGTTAATTTTACCTTCAGGTAGAGCCAAAAACAAAAAATGATAAATGCTGCGATGTCAAATTACAAACAGCAGTTCCCTCCTCTTTTGAAAAGACATAACTCAGCAGCTTCTTCATCAAGTGGCAAGGCCAGTGTTTTTGTAGAAATATTTTTGCCTATATCCAGTTTAGATTCTCAAGAACAAGTTCGTGGACATAACTCTCTTTGGCACTTTGATGCTTTAATGCCAGAAATAGTATTCCAACACCGTATAGAATAAACATTCTCAAAAGTTGATTAATGGTAGGTACTCCAGAGAGCATGTGGCTTAGAGGTAACTCCTGTACTCTGTACGCTTTTGAATCTTTCCTATGAACAAGTTATATGATCGTCTAACTGCTCATGAGAAACCAATTCCCAACAAACGGAAGAAAACTGACACAAAATATTTACGCCCCAATACTTTTTAAGGTAATGGAGATTAACATTAATATACAATTGTTGCCTTTTTAAATCCCAAATAATCAGGTGTACTGAACGATCGTCAATAAGACTCGTAATGGAATGAGGTAATCAAGAGATACGCAGAATCTCAAACAGTATATTTGGATATAATAGACTGTAGCAACATGACCTTTGGAAGAGTTATCATACTACAGCGCATCAATTCAATTGTGTTTGTGAAGTCTTTTTTCCAAATGTTAACTTCAAATTGTGACAAACGGAGTAGAAATGCTGTTTACTAACTCTAGTGTCTGTCTTTGTCTTTTCTCCGTTGCATTAATAACTTACTTCCTAGAACAATACTTAAAACTCTACATAGTTTTGTGTTTTGTTAATAATACGACACTCCATGTAAACTACAGATCTACTGGAATGAATAAGTTACCCGAGTAAAAACAATATTGTCGACTTTATTCAATCTAAGCATTCCAGTATACCTATCAATAGTTCTAAGAAAAATGGATCATACTTATATTATCATGCTAAGGGCCGATATTTTCAGTCTGATTTAACCCTGATTAAGTTTAACCATTGATCAATTACCTTGGAAATAATTGTCGAGACAATTGTTTCCATGGTAATTAATCAATGATTAAAGTTAATCAGGGTTAAATCAGACTGAAAATATCGGCCCTTAGTGTTTAATTCATACTATCAAAGCATTGATGAAATCAGATGAATATTATAAACCAGCATGTAGTTCAGTATTTCATTATCTGTATAAATACTGATTAGTAGCAGGTAATCAAATTTACATTTTAATATAATAGTAATTTCCTTTAAACTTCAACGTAAAAATAAAAATCCAGAACTACTGATTAAACTGAGCCTCATATTGATTTCATTATTAGATCAGCAAGTTTTCTCGGTTTTATATTAAAAATATCAAAAGAAGGAACCTCATCGGTTGTCATCATGTATTACTTTATATACTACTTTATTTGTCCTATGCTAAAATATGCGATATTAATTTGAAATTCTTTATATCATATATGACCCCGAGGAACTGAACGGATTAAAAAAAAATAATATTCAAGATAGAACCCATCATGTGAGTTAATATCCCTTTAAAGGTATGAGTAAAAAATTTAAGACTAATTTTCTTCCCCTATTCTTAATAAACAAAAATTATAAATAATTCGAAATATACATATACTTAAGTAGAAACATCGACATTACGTCTCGTATAAAAACAATATAGACTTTTAGAAACTCGAAACTTTAATTTTTAGAATAAATCTATTCGTAATTTATTTTGATTTGAAAATGTTTCAATATGTTTGACTCTCGGTTTGACTCTCGGTTTGACTCTCCGGATTTTGCATTTTTTTGTTTTAATATAGATTGTAATCCTCGTAAAATAAGAAATGAACCAACATTTTTTGTTAATATATATCCCTCTAATTATAAGGCAAATTCTCCGTTTGTTGGATGCAGCAAAATTTTTCACCTTACTGAAAATTTTGGATTCAATCTAAAATCTAAATAAGAATGATTGACGCGCAGCTCAAACAATTTCACCTATTTCGTTGAAACAGACATTCTTTCTACAATTCTACATTACCAAGAAGTACTTTTCCCGATAATTTCTTCTCTTGTTATTAAATCTATAAGAACAGACTGACCAGATTTTCTAAACCTTGAAACTTTCCGCACTCATAGGTAATAACATATGTTTATAATTAGGTACTTAGTAAAATGAAAAAAAAAATTATTTAGCTATTACGTAACGTATATAGATGATAATCATTAATTACCGCCCAGTTCTGGTAACTCTAATATTTCACGTTTAATGTCTTTCAAATGATCTCTCAGGAGAAAAGTGATATTTGTCAGTAGTCTCTAATTATCAGCTGTCAAATAAGGATAACAAACTCAGGAACAATGTATTAACAGATATTTATATCACAAATAGCTCCTCCGCATTGATTAATTAGTAACAGCGCACCAAAAATTTTACTACTGTCTCGGGTACCATACTCCACTTAACACGTCATAAATTTCATAAAAATTATCAAATTTATGCTGTACACGAGCCGTGAGTTTAAAGTACGATGCACTTTTATTCCGTGTCCACGGAGGGTAGTTTCGTATAATTAGATGCAACTTAATTACTAAGAACACATACTAAACATAATTAGAAATGAAGGCAAACGAATCTAGGGAAGACTAAATTTTAATGAACGTGAGTGGAGAAGCCTTTAGTGACCCCGGAACCGCAATTATATAAATATGAGTATGTGGTTTTGCCGAGACCTGTATAGAGATGCTGACATTCACGTTACGCGGACTGCGAAATAGACCACAAATTGTAACATTTGCGAATTCTGATGAAAGGAGTTGAATTTAATTATAGAGTGTACATAAGGACTTTGTTAGGCCAACCACTGCTTTCTCATGAAACTAATCGAAATTTGTGTAGTGTACACAACATTTTTACTAGCTTAATAAAATGATATGGGGAAAGAAGTGTGAACTTCAATAAATGAATAAATTTGCATTTATGATATCAAATTAAGCATATAAATATATTGTACAAGGTGAACATAAAAGTTGTCAAGAATTTAAATTCAATGAAATTGAATACTACCTATTTTGAAATTACTAAAATAAACAGCATTTGACACAAATATATTTGAAAATCTGTCAAAGTGAAGGACTGTAGACCAGCGACTAACAGACGCTCCTGCGGAGCTGTCCATGCTCCGATTAGTTAAGTGAATCGAGAAAAAAATTTCCAGCGCGATATCACACTCCAAAATACCCTGTATTTAGTCCATTGTTAAGCAACCATGTCCGTTGCTAAGCAATTATCAGAAATCTGTACAGGTCGGAAAAGTATAACTTTCTCGTACGGTTATTTTTATCTAAATTAATTCATTTTATATTGATTGAGATTTCAGAGAAAATATATATTGTGTTCCTCGTAGTGAAAGCACATTTCCGGACTTCGTGTTGCAATCTTCAGGGTCATCCGAGAATGTTAGGCTTTTTCCTACTAGGTACAGGGTGTCAACTCTAATTTTGCCCCCCCCCCCTCCCCTCTATTTCCTTATTTGTGAAGATATTTTAAAATTTCAAAATGTAGCCTTATCAGACTTTTACCAAATTTTTCAAATTTAATATTCAAAATTACCTAGCGCCAATACATACAGGGTGGTGAAAAAAAAAGTTGATTTTTTTAAATGGAATACCCTGTATATTTCTTGACAGGTTTGTAGTGCTCTTTGAGCTGATTTCAAAAATGTATAACTCCCTTGAGTTTAGATCAAAATCGGTCGAGATATTCAAGGATAACCATGAGAAATATTTGTTTTCACACTTTCGAGGTGGCTTGGCATTCTGACTTAATTGTTGACTTTTAGCTGGCGCTAGGTAATTTATAATATTATATTTGAAAAATTCGGAAAATGTCTGATAAGGCTACATTTTAAAATTTTAAATTATCTTCAAAATTAAGGAAATAGAAGGGGGGCAAAATTAGAGATGACACCCTGTACACAATGTACTATTTTGAAACTTTTTTTTTATTTATCGGTTATAAAGTCCGACAGAGTTTCGGGGTAGGGGGAGATAAAGAAAATTCAGAGTTTCTTCTCTAAAATTGAAAAAATCAAGAGAAATAAAGCTGACAGCTCCTGCGAAGCGAAGCTGTCCACTCCGATTAGTAAAGTGAATCGAGAAAAAAATGGTAAAAAAAATGTTTTTAAACTTTTTTTACATATCTATCAATCAAAAAGTCTGACAAAGTTTCAGGATTAAAGGAAATTAAACTAATTTAGGATTTCTTCTTTTAAACTGCAATTATGAAAGGAAATAAAGATGACACTCCGATTAGTTAAGTAAATCGAGAAGAAAATCGAAGAAAAAATTTTTTTTTTATATTTTGGAGGGGGAGCAAAAACTAAAAAAAAAAATTTTTTCGGCTCCTTTGTGAAAAAAATTTCGGGCCGCTCTATTAGGTAAATTTTTTTTAGACCCCTTTGGAAAACACTTATGACGCCGTTCCATTTTTTTCGGGGCTTCCGTTTCGATATAAGCGAAAATTTGAGACGTTTGGGGACTTCTGAATCTCATCAGGATTTTGATATACTTATTTGAGGTTAAATGATCAAAAATGGCTTTTTTGCCTCTATTTGAGGTTCTGTATAGGAAATAAAAAATGTCAGGTCATTTCTGCGGGTTGCATCGTCTTTTACAACCTTTTTCTATTAAAAATGAGTTTTCAATTGCCAATTTCAAGATGAATACAGAATATTTACAAAAGTTGCTATTGCATTTTTCAAATTTCTATCTTTTCTTATTTGGGATTTATTACCACACTTCTGAACATTTCCCAGACAATCTAAAAAATATCTGGCATTTTTTAAAAATAACCTTTACGCCTGTGACTTTACGTCAAAGGAACAGTTAACAGATTTTTTTGACATAAAATATAAACAAAAAACACCATTGTTTTTATTTTAGTTTATTTATATTTTATGTCAAAAAAAAAACAACATATAACTGTTTCTTCTACGTAACGTCACAGGCGTACAGGTTATTTTTTTTTAATCCAGATATTTTTTAGATTGTCTGGGAAATGTCCAGAAGTGTGGTAATGAATACCAAATAAGAAAAGAAAGAAAAAAATAGCAGAGATAAAATGAAAAAAAATCTATGAATTTATTTGCTGCAAATTATGCATCTAACAGCTCGTTCAGTAGCGCACTATTTTTGAAACACTATATAATGCTTAACCTATACGTGGAATTAGAAACATATAAGAATAACATAATAAATAATAACAACACGTTTAATAGCACAACCCTTTTAAGTAGCAACTAAATTAACGCTATGCGGAAGGGAGTACACATTTAGGGACAGCGGGCACACACCCAACATACGTGTAGGTATACCTAATGGAAATAATATTTCCTGTATGTAGAGAAATTAATTAAATATTACGTTTCTGTAGAATTAGTATGGAAATTTAAAGAAAATATTGATTGTTTAATTAGAATTAGAAATCCAAATTTTCAGTTGTAAGACAAAGGAACGAATCTGGATTGTCCTTAGTGCTTATTGTGTCTACCTCTTAACGAAAAGCTCTAATATTAAAGTCTTAAATGAGCCCATTGTATTCTATTTAAATAAATTGTACAATCAAATATATTTTATTAAAAAGTAAATTCAGATTTCGTATCAATTTTATGTAATTGTATGAAATACCTACAAATATGCAATTTAATTTGGCAAATATCATGAAACAATTCTTACAATTTGGCTTTTGCTATAAGTAACATGTTTTATCATTGTGACAATTATTAATGTAATGTACCTAAGAACATGCAAGAAAATGGCGAAGGATCTGGTCTTAATTAAAAATTAAATTAAAGTTTTATCGGAAATTTCGTTTAAAAACGACTATAAAATTGTTTGCATTCTCCACTCTTTTCTCCATTTAGTATTTGTTAAACAGCTATTGTTTTAGATGAAGGACCTGTAAGATATACCACACAATTTACGTAAAGAATAGAATTCGAACTATACACCACCACACCACATGTAATTATTTATATTATTATTGATTATGTTATAATGACTAATTTGTTTTCTCTACGTCAGTATTTTCAATGCGAATTGTTCCAAAACTAAAAAAATCTCGTATTTATATTTTACATGTATAACAAACACATTTATGGTGCATAAACCAATTCAGTAAAACAAACCGTTGCAGTAAATTAACAAACCTTGTAGAAGGAATGTTCTCAATGTGATCCAAGAATCAAGTTGCTTGGTGTTTAGCGATGCCTTCCATTTCTTAGGTCGTTACTTTAACATCCTGTCATTTACTGCTCCAATTTGCTGAGTACCCCGTCTCCCCAACCAATACTCTCCAGTGGTGTACAAAGCACGAAATGTCAGTAATTACATTTATTTTATATTCGTTGACAAAATTAATATAAATCAAAGCATATGTTGAATATTTTGCAACCTATTGGTTTATATTTCAGTAATACCAACCAGGTAATAATCAATGGGACATTAGAATGTTATTAAAATTTGATTTAAAAAATAAACTTCAGAGAAAGATATTGTTAACATTTAAGTTTCAATGTAATTTAAATAAACGAAAATACAAAGAAATCTTTTAATTAAATTAATTAATACAAACAAGCTAACATCAATAAATTTTAATTAAATGTGGAAAATAGTTTAATTTAGTATAAGTATGTATTTATAAATGTATTAGCAATTATTGCAAAATGTAGAATTTACTATGCAGCAGATATATCTTAATAAAGTCAAAAATCTTCTATGAATTTAAATGTGTGTTAAATCCAAAACACTGAACTATTTCGAATAGCCTTTCATTAATCACTTCGACATCATTTCGTGAAGAAAATCGATAACAGGTGATTAATATATTTTAAATAAGAAAATAGTCTTTCTAGTACTTACATATTCTGCTTCTGTAGTAACGGGAATCAAGAGATGGCGATTTCGTAGTATCAGTTCAGTTTTAATAGACCGCAATTACATTTTCTGTATTTGGTATTAGTCGCGATAAATCACAATTTCTATTGTGTTGTTAGTTACTACCAATAACTGGGACTAGTTTTCGTGAGAGGTTTTCAAACAACCCAAAAAAAAATTATAGAGAAATTTATAAAGCGTTTGTTTTAAAACATCGAATGTAACACAATTAAATTTTGTTCCATAAGTGCGTAAACATCTTGTGTATAGAACATAGAACATCTTTATTTGACCACTTTACATAAATAATTACTTTTGTGGCAAGTCATAGATTACAACAAAAAAAAAAACAATAAGTATAAATTTAAATTAAAAAAATTAAAAACATAAGAAGGCAAATTGTGAGTCAAGTACATGGATCAGTAGTTATAGGTATTTAGTTTCAAAGAAACCAGAAAAAGGGTGAAACTAACACATTAGCGTGTATTTAAGTAGGTAATTAAAAGTGTTTCAAATATAAAAGTGTTTCAAATATTTTACACAATGAGGACAATACACTCAGGTCAAAAAACAATGACGCACTCGATTTCTTAGGTAATTTTAAAGCCCTCTATTTTTTAAAATGGGTGGATATCTTTTTTTCAGTTTATAGCAAAATTCATTCTGTATGAGCCCAATTCGAAGCAATGGTGTCTTTTTCCAATTTTCATGGAAATTAATGGAGAATTTGAATCCTAAAGTTTTTTACAGGTTTTCAAAACAAAAAACAAAAACAAAAAATATTTTTTTTAAAAGTCGTTTTATCTATCAAAATTATTTTGTTTGACTAAGTTTCCTTCATCACTGTTTCAATCTTCCTGTCCATTCCGATAGTACAGTTAGATGCGCCACTGACTGTACTCGTAGTTCTCCTCTTCAACTTACAACTGGAATCTGCTACTTCTACCCCTGCGAATTCCTCATTTCAAAATGTCTTTAACATTTACTTCAGATGAATGCTTATTTATGGCACTTTTTCAGAGCATCTTTAAAATAATTTCTATAGGAGGGTGCACTTTTCGGGCAATTGGGTTAATCGCAAACACCGTCTTGTCGCTTATGGCGATGGAACCCCACAATTATTCCATTTTCTTTTAATTGTAAAACTCAATTAAAAAATTGGATTAAATGTAAAGGATCTACGTTCCTAAAATTAAAAGGCGAACGCTAAAAGTTTTTATTTCTTGGTCGGTTTAAGTAAAATTTAAGATGTTCTGAATTTAGCTCGCTTGCCGGGAATAAATGGGGGAATATTTGAGGTCAAGTTATTTAATACAGTATCCCATCAAGCAACAATAATGGACTAGCTACGAGGGAAAGGAATATTTATCAGTTTAGGTTACTTAATTTCCTTCTTATTCTGTGATTTTAGGCAACGTAATTTCAAGTATACTTGAAGGAAAAATTGCTTTGACAACACAAAGCAGGACGGACCAAGGCAGGTATTAGGTATTTGCGTACGGAACTTCAAGAAGACGAAAAAAGGATAATTTCGATAGATCGAGTTCTATGATAACTAGAAATTAAAAAAAAATACAAGGAAACTAGATAAAAAGTTTATACCCGGAAATTATTTTTGAATATACCAAAACATTATTGCAGGATCAAGTGCCTTTTTTAAATGCAATGCTATATGCTATCAGTACATTTTTTGAAGCCTCTTCTAGATTCCTTCCACTCCCTATATTATTATTGAATATCTCCCAACCACTGCATTGCTTGGATATATCGAATTTTTTTGTTGAAATAATGCCATCTGCATAATAATATGCATATTGAAAAAATCACTAGTCACAATAAAATTATGAGATTATAAGAAAAGAAATATGTGAATACCAGTTACGATATGTTGTACCATTAGTGTTTTCGAATTATCTTCACTTTCTAAAAATATAGAGGGTGGCCAAAAATTATTTTTCAATTTAGAATTTTGTAATTGAATTTTCCCAATGTTTTCAAATGGTTGTCGACGATGTGTTGTAGAAATGAAAAACGAAAATTTTTTATATACATCTATATGGCTATTTGTGACCATTTTGGAATTATTGAGCATTAAGTACAAAATTCAAGAATAAACTTAAAAAATAGAGGTTCTTTCAAATAATTCAATAGAAAAAATTATAATAAGTGCTCCACATGTTGCCCATTTTGATTGACACAAGTCTCTATGCGCTTTTGAAATAAGGTTTCTATCCCCATAAAGAGAAATTTATTTTTGTAAGATCTGGGGATCTAGCAGGCCATTTAGTGCGAATATTTCTACCAATTCATTGAAGTGGTCCCTTGCCCTTATTTAAAATATTTGTATATGATTGAAGGTACATACCCAAATTAACTGATTATGTACTTATTCACTATAAACGGCTCCCTGTATAATTTAAATATTTCAGAGTACCTAAAGCAGAACATATAAATACCCGTGTAAATTCAAACTTCCCTAAAAACAATACCTCATATACTTCATATGTATGTAGTAAACCCAGTAAAAACTTTCGTTCTATTTCATCTCCATTAAAGCCATAATATGTTGTAAACAAATCTGTAAACTTCATAATATCATGCTGTTTTTGTGAAAACTACAAACATCGGCTTGATTGTATTACTCTTGTACTACTGTGTTCCGTAGAATATGTTTGTATGGGCATATGAATTGTTAAACTGCTTTAGCAAAAAACCGACATGGCATGACAGTAATCCTATACCGCTACCGTGTTCGTCAAATACTCGGGAAACAAAAGATACTTTTCCAGCACAACAAAAATAAAAGCGACAAAGGATTTTTCATGTTTTTCCTTCTTTAAATTTATTTTACCGTCTGTTACGAGAGCTGAACATCAGCCGAAATAAATTTGTGTCGAGTTAGCTTCGAATGTCTAGCGAATTAGTAAATGAGTTATTTTTAATTAGTTTTGATGGTTACCTGTTTTAAGCTTTACTTTGGTGCCAGTAAAACTAGTTATTTGCGTTATTATATTATAAATATATTATGGGTTGGTCAATTTCAAGCTTCATTATTCGAAGACCGTAAAATATACAAAAAAGTAAATCAGGGCACAGTTGCGAAATTTTGTGCTAAGTAATATGATGACGAAAAGAAATTCGCAAAGTTTTGGTTCATTTTTAAAATTTGTTAAAAAAATAATAAATCTGACGAATTTTTGTATGTTTTTATAATTCCTGATATGAAAAGACAAATGGAAAACATGAACGCATTACATTTTCTTTCACCAATTTTAATTTTCTTAAATACGGATCTGGCTATATATTTTCAGTATTTGACAGCTTCTCATCTCCAAAACACAGTAGCATATGAAATATTTTGATGATTTACAAAAATTGATTAAGATAATTAAAAAAAATAAATATCCAGATTGTTATTTAATAAAATTAAGAGGGATGGTTCTGAAGCAACAAAATGTCTCTGAAAATTGGTAGTAACTTATGAATGAAGGAGAAAAATATATTGGGAAGAAATGACTTTACGTCTTCATTTCTCTCTCAACTATCAAAGAGAATGAGCATGGTAGCCGAGTAGGTGAATGCGTTGATACGTACTTACTGGGTTGCAAAGATCGATGGTTCGAATCCATCCTGGTTTCTGATTTGCTTCGGACTCCACAATAAATTGTAGGACCTCGTCTCTCTTTACCTAATACAAAATCCTAGGATTTTCCGAGGTTATATATTAAGAAAATATTTTTTTAAGACAAGAAACTCAAATTTAAAGTTTTTGTCGGGAATATCGCAAATGAGACAAAAAGTCGCGAAAACTTTACCTGGACAGTCAAGATGGAACAAGCATATAAAGTTGAATGTTCTCTTAAATCAGATAAATGGATCTCCATAGAGGTAGAAATATAGTCTTAAATTCAAATAATGATCCAGACAATAAAACGTTACTAATAATTTTTGCAGCAATAGTTAATTATCTTAAACAGGAAAGGAAGTAGCCTGCATATATTTTGCTACATCTGAAACAAAATATATTAAATTCATGCAAACTAATACGCTACACCAGTTTTACAGAGCAATCCTAGCATTGGAGAATATTAGAAAAATTTTGAAGTTTTTTGGGATTGTATTTATGTCAAAACCTGGACATTCATGTACCTATGCTAAACTCCTAAAACTAATACGTTTTGTGTCATCCCAACGAAATACAAAAGAAAAATGCTTGATGACAAATTAGGATATGGTGAAAAATATTCTACTCACACACCAAGTGGCCTGTGTACAGTCCTGGCACTTCACAATCGGAATCGGAAGGTAGAGAAGGTTCTAAAAAATAAGGAGGTGGTATTGGTTAACATCGAGAAGCATTAGATAATATTATCCATCTGATTTAACTCCAACATTAGAACTGTTGAAGTGTATAAAATCGATGCCACTTGACATGTTCAAATATAGGGTGACATTCACAATAATGATGGGTGAAACTCTGCGAAGGTGTGACTACAAGTTAAACTGGAACCAACTTTATAGTATAACAGTAGTAAAAGATGATAAGCTTAGGTCAAAATATAGGACCTAGACCTGGTACTTTAGCTTTATGCCAGAGTAATAACAGATGCGGCCTTAGTTTGGTGGTTCGAAGCAATTCAAACAACTGCCCTTAACAAGACAACCGATTGGCTTGCCTGGAAGTCACTAATACTGTGAAGAAAACCCTTACAGCAATGTCGAGGGGTATTTGTACGTATGATTGCAGATATTTTTTGTGGTGGATTAATGGTATATTCACAGGTAGAGTAGTACCAATATTTATGTGAATAGGTGAAACTTTAGGAACGCCATCCCTCAGGGTAATGTTTCGACTTAGGTATGAAAAAATTTTCACATGAAAATGTTGAAGTTAGTTATAATCATCATAGTTCAGATAAGGTTCAAGAACATAGCCAAAGATTGACTACAAAGAGCTATAAATGATGTACGAGTAGACAAATGGATCGATAGAGATGGTTGAGTCGCTTTAAAACCATCATCATTCCATTTATAAAAGAAAGAAATGCGAAGAATTTCAGGACTTCAAGCTGACTTCTGGATAGAACCATAGAAAGTATACAATACTAGCAACATGGACGAGCTTACGAAAAAAATAAGGCATCCAGACCTGGTAAGTTGTCCTGGCTTTATACCAAGATAATAAAGCCTATGATTAAGCTGTCTTAGTTTGGTGCTTCAAATAAGAGGTAAGTCAATATTGTGTATACTGTAGAAACCCATTCCAAAACATGAGGTTAAATATGGCACCCTAAATTACGTTTTACGGGCTTTTGGACATCATTATTGGAGCAATAGAGAAACCTAACAGGAATTCCCAACATAATACGTATCTGATACAAAAACAGGTCCTAGGTGGAAATAATAGTTAGGATACGTGAAAAAAGGTCAAAGGTCGATAATATTCTCCAGCATCTTAAAGATAAGAGTCAAGTCAAGTTTTCTCAACGAGAAACGATGCCATAATATGATTGCCCAGAATACCTATCCAAATAATAACTTCGGTGGTAATTGTTTGTGATTTTTTGTACTGGACTTTAACACATGGGAGAAACTTAGGTGTGGCATAATCAATATAATATTATAGAGAACTCTTTTTGGGGCATTACTTTATATTAGGCAGAAATCTTCGCTTTAGCAATACTTGAATTGTAACTCAGAATCCAACGAGAGCGCATATGATTCAACAGATCTCTATAGTTTTAACTTAAAGATCAAACTAGTGTGAGTGTCAAGATGAAAAAGTCAACGAACTTGCTAGACAACGATTTGACTACGCTTTTCTTGTAAGTTTAATTCAATGCAGATCGGGGTGTTTATCCCCTGAGTATTTGTTTCTTGTAATCCTATTTAGCATTCAGTTTATTCCACCAGGGCTAGAAGTCGCCCCTCTAGGTAGGTAATTACTTGGCAAGTCACTTCTACCACAAAGACTTTTTTGATGTCTTGACAGGTAGTAGCACTGACCACCAGAGGGACATACTTATCTCTCACCCACGTCTGATTGCTGCTAGTCTCTCTTAGACTAGTGTGGTTTGCATTATTATTTGTCTTTTCAAACAACTATGGCATACTGGTGAGAACATAATAAGTTCGAAACCGGTGTATGTCTGGTAAGGAAAAGAAAAATAATCTTGGGTCTACCAATCAAGATTTGCAGGTGTAATTCAATGCAGGTCGTAGGTCGTATTTCCTCGCTGAGTAGTTGTTGCTTGCAATTTAGCTTACACCTTTCTTGACTCAGAGTTTACGCTAGGAAACTTCAAAAGCAGAACAAGAGGGGCCACAAAGTTAAAAATAGTAAAACAGCAACTGGACAATGTTAAAAAGTCATTTACATTGAATGGAAAGCGAGCGACAGGAAGTGAATAGTTATTTTTGTATCTAGGGTGCGAAATACTACTTTGGTGATCGAGAACGAAGGTTTTTTGACGAGGCGCAGCCGTTCGAGATGACCAAAGAATTTCGCATCCGAGTTGCAAACCATATTTTTTCTACGACTTTAATTAGATTAAACTAAAACCAAAAAACGATATCTTCTATTATATTATTCAATGCAAATTAATTTAAAAAGAAATAGTTGCAGATGTGTCAGGTAACCATGGAAACCAATATGTTTGACAACAAACATTTTTCACTGACTTTTTCGATATTGTGTTGAATATTGTGAGTTCTTTAAAGTAAAATAATACATAAGATAATAGTGGAGAGTCTCGAAGATGATTTATTCTATACCACACCAGAAATATCAGATGCAGCTAACTTTGTTACACTGAATCTTCTACGGAAAAAATCCAGACGGCAGTATGAACAATAGGTATGTGATGTGCAAAATATTTTGCAACCTAGTGTGCAAAATATTTTGCGCACGGGGTAATGGTAACGCAAAAAAAATAATGTCAATGAAAAAATGTGTCATTTTAGACAATGACATTAATGCGCAAACATAGACTTTTCTGACAGTTGTAGAAAAAAATATTTAATTCGTGATTTAAATGTATTTGTCAGTAAACCAATAACCAATAGAGTGGCCAGTGAGATCTTTGAATTGACAGCCTCTAGACTTTTTTATAAAGTTATTTGACAAGTAAAGTATGGAAACAAATAACATTAAAATTATTAAAATATTTGGGGAAAACTATGATGTTTCTAGAAGAAACCATATGTAGCGTTTTAAATTAAAAAAAATTTATTGTCATAAACAGGACATGATGTAGGGTTATGTGGTCACGATAATAATATCATTTAAGTTTATGACAATAACTAAATTTACTTTATTTTTCAAGATTTTAAATACATTTTTTTCCTTAAATACATATTTGGTTGCCATAAAAAATTGCTATACTTCATTTTGGTCAAATATTCTTTATTTACAATTTTTTATTTTTGAAAATGAAAATGACATACGAAAATTACATAATCATTGTTGCAAATTCTTTCAAAATTAATATATTTTGAAGCTTTTTTGAGAAAGTAAAATTTTATATATTTCACTTATTGCACTCTACTTTTACCTAAAACTATTTTACTAAAATTGGATAATCTATCTCGGGAGCAAAATTGCAATTCCTAAATTAAGTTCAATAACCTGAATGCAACCCATTTACTTGCAAATATTCGCAGAAGTAAAGTAAATACAAGCCGATATATGGGAGAGACGGAGTACAATCTATTAATTTAGCAGTTTATCACTTTAGTCGCTTTTCTTGGTCGCTAATTTAAATACAACCCTCTCGGTGGTTGCACTGTGTAGCTAATTCAGTTCAAACTAAGACGAAGAGAAGCCCTCGTGAGTTGTAATCCTGGCAAGCTCCTCTTTGTTTTCGAAATTCCTCCGTTATTAAGAGTATAGTAATTGAGCTAAGATTTCAGTACGCATTCATTGTATTTCTAATCCTGAGATTTTACATTTTCAATTTGTATCCTCTTTTTATGTACATAGTTCTTTTATATTTCGCTGCTTAAAAAGGGATGAAGGAAGGGTCATTGTTCGTCGGTATGACCTACATTTTCATTAATAACAATAAGTTCTCCATTAGGGAAAATTACTGCGTTATAATGAGGATACAAAAATATTCATATTTAAAGCACCAGCAGATTACAAAATAATAATATGTTGCTCACATATTGCCATTATTTATTCGCATATAGTCAAGTTATAAAGAATAACTACTAAGAACCGTAATAAAGGAAAATACAGGTAAAATGGTGGTGGCATATACCACGGAAAATGGAATTAAGTATGCAGGTCTGTTTCGGATGTATTCCTCCTTCTCTACATGACGAACGTGAAATCACCAGCATCAATTTTTTCTCAAGTTATCATAAATGGACGTTATTAACATGTTAGCTATTGTATAAAAATATGGTATCGATAAGAGAAAATAAATCTGACTAGTTTAAAAAATTCGTAGCGATTATGACTAAAATTGCCGTTATGCATAACGTTTGATTTAACTTTCTGCAAAAGTGCCTTCTTACATCCACTACAACACAGTTCTATGCAGTCAAGTTTAAATCTCAGGAAATCACGAATCCATAAATTCACCTTACGTTGTGAAGGAAAGGTCAAGACATTTTATTAAACGCTGTCTTCTTTAATTCTATAGGGATTGTGGCCGTATATAAATTAAAATAAAATGTAAATAGAACATGTTCATTTGTTATTATGCATATTATTATGACCGAAATTAGCTAGGATTTTTTTTTCTGTTCTTATGTTTATCACAGTATGCATTTTAATAAGACAAGTATACGAATTTCTGTTAAGCATATTAGTTTGTCGAAAAATTTCTAGCTCTAATTCTATTTAACAAAAATAACTTCATTTCTATGGCTTTATCAAGCAAATCATATATATTAACAGCATTACTAAAAACGAACTGATTCAATAATTCACTTGGTATATAATAAATTTATGAGGTTTATACGGAGCAGCAATATTAATTTGCACTGCAACTTCCATGCCAGATATAGGCTAGAGGGAGGACCAGAGAGGGTAATATAAATATTAAATTATCACAGAGCATGTCACATGGAAATCTACCTGTCGAAGGTAGCTACATTTGGAAATGTAAATGACATAAAATATTTAAATTGCTGAATTTGTAATTCATGCTGCCAGTTCAGACAAGGAATCTCCATTATGCTATTAAATTATAAACGCTTGAATCTGAGAGCAGGCTTAGTTTACGCTTTGATCGTGTTAATATTGTGAATTTCACAGTACCATTATGCCAAATGTATTTTATGACAGCGAATAGAAAATATTTTAATATTCATAATACCATTATTATTTTAGATAATGATTTGAAAAATTATACCTTGTAATTCTTGTAAGACAATTATTTATACACAACATAAACAAATGAAGGTCGTTGAAAGTATTTATCGACATTTCTTAATTATTTCGGATACTAGTGGTTGCAAAATTTTCGACTTTATTTAAGACATCTCAGAATAATAAGTTAATTCATATTTTCCTTGGTATTTGTGTATTTTAAAAGTAACACTGGCAAACACATGTTTGTGCTTGCGATTTCTTAAGTGTTCCTGGGTAATTTTGAAATACAGAATCCTAAAGTGCAATAAGATTTGGTCTATCATATCTAGTTTATATCTGCTATAGTTTCGAAATCCATAATAATCATATTATTACTATTACTAGTTATTACAGAAAAGTCAAAATAAAAATTAAGGTGTATTTATATCACAAAATAAACATTTACGTTAGTTAATTATGTCACTTAGGAACTTTCTTTTATAAGACGTCGTTGCCTTACCAAAACAGTATCACAAAAGGATCCCTCATATCCCATATTCTCCCAAATATCGTTAGTAGATAGGCTATGCCACTCTGACGCCACTTTCAAGGTCGATGGACACTAGCCATCCGGAGCACCATGACGGGGGTGGTGAAGAAGTCTTCGAGGGGGTGTGTACAAGAAGTAAATCGTCAAAGACCGGAAGGTGGAGGGCGAAGAAGTCTTCGAGGGGGTGGTCTTCGGCGAGGGGGTGTACAAGAAGTAATCGTCAATGACCAGAAGGTATTGCATCATCGTTAAAGCGTATTGCGCAATATTACGTAATCTTACGCAATGGGCACACGCGCGTTCAAGGTTATTGCGCAATATTGCATCATCCAGTTCTGAGAATGCCTGCGTTCAAGGTTAGTGACTTGTCGGGACTTATCTGTAGGCGGCTAGATCAAAGGAGTGATTAATGGCGAGTACGTGACTAAAAGAGCAACATTCGGTTCTAAGAATCGTGCGCGTTCAAGGTTATTGCGCAATATTGCCAGTTCTGGATATGCGCACCTGCGTTCAAGGTTAGCGACTTGTCGAGACTTGTCTGTAGGCGGCTAGATCAAAGGAGTGCGGCGTGTGGGTGGCGAGTACGTGACTAAAAGAGCAACATCCAATTGTAAGAATGATGCAACACCTGCGTTCAAGGTTAAAGCGCTCTAGTTTTAGAACAAAGAAGTCTTTGATGGTGTGTGATTAATGGCTTCCGGCCGACGGCTAGCGTTCAAGGTTAAAGCGTTCTCACGGTTTTTGCTGACTCGCAATGAAGTATGGGGAGGGGGAAAGGATATAATCGATGAGTCATCCTGCGTTCACAGTTAAAGCGCTCTTGCGCAATATCGTCATTTTTTTAATAAATGTTTTATTTTATTTTTTATTTTTTTATTTATTTTTTAATTTTTTTTATTTTTTATTTTTTTATTTTTTTTATTTTTTTGTTTTTTTATTTTTTTTATTTTTATTTTTTTATTTTTTTTTTATTATTATTTTTTTTTCATTTTTTTATTTTTGCGATGACGTCATAGCGATAAGCTCGAAGCAAATAGTACTGTAAACAAAGGGCATAGGCGTATGTTAAAATGCATGAAAAGGGGGTATAGTTATATTAATTTTATGGGGGTACGCCTATGGTAGAAACCTTTAATTTAATATAGTCATTGTAAAACGTGACGATAACGTCAACATATGATTCATAGTTTGAGTGTATTTATTAACTGATGTAGATTTAAATATTTTACTCTACTATACTAGTGGGATAAAGATAGGGATATGTCTTTCTTTTTAAGCATATGACCTGTTTATTTTTCTGAGTTAAGCCTTTAGTTATCCAAACAAAGGGAGTTCTTTATTACAAGTTTTTATGATTAATAAAGCAGATATTGATACAAGATATTTATTTATATATAAAATACATTTTTTGATTAAATATATTAAACTGCTCCTTCGAAATAGGGATGTAGGTCAAGAAGTTCTCCAAGAAGCTGTCAGAGATATAGGTGATTAGTGGTTTCCGGTGAGTCATAGGCACCAGACTTGTTATGAAAAACCCTGTATCTGTTTACAGACCTGTTATGAAAAACCCTGTATCTGTTTACAGACCTATTTTAAATAGCTGTTTCCCTGTATATACTAGGCTCCACTTTCAAGGCTATTCGTTCCGGATGGTATGTGTCCATCAGCAGTGAGAGTTATATCTTGCCGCTACAGTTCTGGGTGTCCACTTAAGATTATCAGACAATCACCACAAGCTCTTCAGCTCTTCAGACTGTAGTCTTGTGAGAAAAAACAGCAAAGACCAGAAACTTTTAATTCTAAAATTAGTCGCCGCATTTACCGTGATGGAGCTGCAGACGATGACGTCATAGCGATAGGCAGTAAGGCAAATAGTAATGTATACAAAGAGCATAGGCGTAGGTTAAAATACATTAAAAGGGGGGTATAATAATATTAATTTTATGGAGGTACGCCTATGGTAGAAAAAAATTAAATTTAATACGTGCCGATAAAGTAAACAATCTCGTCTTGGAATGTTAATATATAAACATTTGCAGTTGTTCACGCGTAGGCTTCACAGATTGAACCTATATAAGATCAAATATTTTTAATCAGCCTCTATAGGTAAGACAAAGATAAGAGATATGTACGATTTATTCTGAATTTAAACTGAATATTTAGGGTTCAAGGTTAAGCATTTTAGATGCTTGGTTAAAAAACAAAGAGAGTTCTTTATTACATGTTTTTATGATTTAAATATAATATATTATTAGCTGTAAAATGTACAGTTTCATCAAAAGTTTTTATGAATTTTTAGTTAAAATAAAAAACACACGCATAATGTTACAAGATATTTATGACAAGTACATGGAAAAGTCTCGAACACACACGTCAACAGCATAATATCGGTCTGTTAAAAACAGTAAGAAAAAAATATTGTAAACTTGTAGTTGGTAAATAAAAATCAAAAATAGGACAAAATAAAATTTTATTTAATAGGTACACACATTTGTATCAAGTAGTTTGAATGAAACGCTGCTTCCGCTTGTCAGGTTGGCCGAGTGGTTAAGGCGTCAAATTTAAAATATCAGATTCCCCAACGGGAGCGGGGGTTCGAATCCCACACTTGACAAGTATTTTTGCCTCTGATGTACAAGATTTTAAAAAACTATACATATTTATGACATTCACATTTGCTGGATTATACGTTATCTCTTTATTCAATATAATTTATCTATTAGAGATATTTTAAGCAGATATTTTAGGTTAAAGACTAATGCATTTTCAATATTTAAAAAATGTTTTAGTCAGATGTCTAACTTCTCACTACTTAAATTACTTTCCTGATATAAGCTAATAATACTATATTTATTAATTAAATAAGTGTAATTATATAGATATCTATATTGTATATTATAAGAATATAATAAATATTTTTATACAGTAAGTTCATCTTTTATTGAATATAAAAACATGCATGTATCACCTATGTTTGACGATTACAAGAATGCTGATATCAGTGTAGAGGTAGGAAATAAAAAATCTTTAATAACATATAAATACATATTTATTTAGGTAAACTAGAACACATCTAAATATAAAATTTTTTCTTAAACTTCACAGCATAATTTTCTTTAGAATACAGGGTGGTCAGTTTATTTGCGGCTTTTCAAATATAAACCGTATCCATTTTTATAGGGTTTCATGTATAGTCCGGAACCTTTTTTTCCTAAAGCTACATCCTCCACGGCTCTATTATGTCTTTGAGCTTCTTCCAATGCTTTCTGGGAATTCTTAGCATCTAGAATAGTTTTCCTAATAGCAGCCAAACCCCCTGAAAACGACGCAATAGCAGACAGACCTGCAAAGATTGGAATCAGCGGTAAGATTCCTCCGGTCTTTGGTAGCGGTATAATGTGAGGGATATAGATTTTCTTCCTCCCACCTGTTTGTTTGACGGCTATTCGTGCAGCCTTTAAGCTCATTGCTATATCCTTTTTTATGTCATGACTTGCATGCCCTTTCAGTAAATTAGTTAAATATGTTAGGATAGCTTTACGGAATGAAATTTTCTTTTTCTTATTACAGCCTCCTACTACACCCATACCTAATTTACGTTTAACCTTCATAGCGTTAGTGACAGTCCAAGCTGCCGCTTTTTCGCCTAACTTGGCGTCTTTAGATTTAACGCGTTCCCAAGCTCTTTGTTCGAGTATGTAATCAGCTTTATGTCTGTCTTCCAAGTTTGCGTTTTCACTATAAGCAATATCGTGTTCACGGCACGCTTGATCCAAAGGGTTAATACCTGGATCCCCTCGAGCTAGACGTTTACGTAACTTTGTACCTGGACCACAATACTGATAACCAGATAAATGCAGTTCAACAGGTAACTTGTTGATAAGACTGTTAACCACACCTTTGCCTTTTACGTGTTTCCTCATTATCGTTTAGATTAGAACTGATGATGTACGAGACTGGAACGTCTATAAATAAAGTGATGTATAGATCTTAGATATAACTGCAATGTCTTAATATTAAATCAATAATAAAACATATAAAATGAAATTACATCATGTACTTGATGACCACGTGACCTTCGACTTGAGCTTTGAACAATTTGAGACTATATGCGGAGAATGCTGGAACGTCGGTGTGATGGCTACCTATCATAATTAGGATTTACATAACTAGCGTTATAGAAAATGCTTTGATGTGTATATAAGTATATGATTTCGATAACACTAGTTATTATTAGATAGACGCTCAAACTGAACAGACCTGTTGTGAAAAACAGGTTATCTGTTTTGAGAAACCCTGTATCTGTTTACAGACCTGTTTAAAATAGCTGTTTACCTGTTTAACAATGAAGATAAATAAAAAATTTACTCTCGCAGCATATAAACCACCTAGGGAGAAGGTTTATGACTTGGCGAAAGATTTAGCGCTCAAGAAGAATATAAAAAAAGCTTCAGATTCTATTCGAAGAAAGTACTTGGCTTTAAAATTAGGCCGAGCTGAACAAGACAATACAATTAGACGTATTTTGAAGCCGGTTATTGATCCATTACAAGAACTCAGTGCTGCTAAGAATTTACCTAGTCAACCTCCATCAGTAGAGGATACAAGTAAATCAGATTTAAAAATAAAAGAAAAAGAAGAAGACTACAAAGAAGTGGAAGAAGAAGAAGATGATGATGATGGTAAAACAGAAGAAGAAGACGAAGAAGATGAAGAAGAAATATTTGAAGATTCAAGTAGTTCGATTGACCCTGCTCAATATCTTGAAGAGTATCCTTCTTTAAGTAGACGTTATTTAACTAGACTCTATACTAAAAGTAAAGATTTAGATGAAACATACGGTGTTAGATTTAATGGCGAATTGAATAAATTTCAGATTGGTAATATGGATCTAAATATCGGTTCTGATGCTGGTCTAAGTATTGGTGATAAAATGTTTGCTGGAAGACGGGGTTTATACGAACTGCTATTTATGAAAAATCCTCAGGATTATGATGAACTGGACTTAGCTAATTATAAGGAAATCCTAGAAACGTCTAACGCACATAAACGAAATTATGATCCTGATAGTCAATTAAATGGAAATCGTTCTTTTAAATATTCTAAAGTGATAAAGCCATTATTTAAGCGTAAGCCTAAAATAAAAGCTACTCCACCTCATAGTGGAGAGGGTATGGATATGGTTTACAACGAAAAACCTATAGAATACATCTTCTGGGACGACATAAACGAATTAGTTGACAGGTTAAGGCTTTTAAATGCCTCCAAAGCAGCAGGAAATACTGATTCACATGACAATGAAATCATAGCTATCATAAATGAATTGAAGGAAGCTGGAATTATCTGTTAAATATATTATATTATAGATGAAGTTTTACATAATTTTTCATGATATGCTTATTTTATAATTCACATAAGTGTGTAAATAAATGTACTTATATACATATTTAGATGTTTTTTTATTTTAAAGTTTAAGATTTAGCAATATGCAGATATGATTAATCCTAACTTTATCCATCCTTTAGAGCTTAGAGGTAGTTACAGTGTTTTATATTTTTTTTCATGGACATTCATGAACATTCATGAGCAGGTACATTTAAACAGGTCTGTATACAGGTAAACAGATATTTTAAACAGGTCCAGAAGGTCATGAACAGCCATGACGTGCTCATAACATGATCATGAATGACCATGGATGGCTATGAAAGTATAAAGAGATATAGAATACTCCAGTGAAAGTATTAGACTATAGACCGCTAAGTTACAGTGTTTTATATTTTTCATTGACATTCATGGACATTCATGAGCATGTCATGGATAGTAAAGGTAAACAACTATTTTAAACAGGTCTGTATACAGGTAAACAGATATTTTAAACAGGTCTGTATACAGGTAAACAGATATTTTAAACAGGTCTAGAAGGTCATGAACAGCCATGACATGCTCATAACATGATCATGGATGACCATGGATGGCTATGAAAGTATAAAAAGATATAGAATACTCCAGTGAAAGTATTAGACTATAGACCTTAGTGAAGATATCATGTCTTATCTACTAAACATTGAGCCTAACAGTTATGGGTTAAGGCATGCTGGCTCTAATCTACTCATTGGGGAAGTACCAGTGCAGATTAAAAACAATATTCTTCATATCAAAGGATGTAAATTTACTATTACTGATGGTTTAAGGGAATTATTAACGAAACAGCAACCGCATGATTTTAGCAATGACGATCTAATCTCTTATAAGCATATCCTATCACTAAGTAATGGGCATTTAAGAAAATATCGGGATGGGTTCCGAATTAACCCAAGCAGCTCTTGGAAATATCAAAACATTATATCAAAACTGTTTCCAGTTAAACGAAAAAGAACTAAAAATTCCCTAGATCAAAACCTTGATGCGACTGCACAAGTAGATGATAATTTAAGAAGTTCTGTTATTTCGAATAAAGGTCAAATAGAAGCACGTCAAAACTCTATTGCTGGACATGAAAAACAAACAGCATTCATCTCTAAGCCTAACATCTATGAACGTGTAACACCCTTCGGGGTTATTTCCCCCTGTAATGGAGCTGCATCACCATTCGAGATTAAGTCTAATATCTATGGAATGCACCCCAAACCTAGGAGCGCATCAATGTTACCCTATTAGCAAACTCATATCATTTGATAGATACTTTTAAGTTTTTGAAAATTTCTATTATAACTTTATAAATGAACAATATACTAAGTTAAGCAAATTATCCTCATATAATGTTCTATTAAAATTAAGTGAAATATATCCTTGTAACATTCACACATACTTACTGTATGCCTGAATCGGCCTATCTTATAATTTGGATAAAGTACTAAATGTTTTCATTAAAAGCTTGAAAAAATATTAATTAAACCTTTGTGTGTTTTATTTCTAGGTTAGGGTGTTTAAATAAAATCAAGTCAACATTTAAATAATATATATTAAATAAATAAAAAGGTATATATAATACAATAATAAAGTATATAGAGTAAATACAATTGATAAATGTAATAATAATAATAAAATACAATAATAAAAAATAATAGACGGAGATTTTTAGCTGTCATCCACGATTAATCGCTTCCATTTCCCACTTCGAATTTATTAATGTTAACTTCCAAGCGAAGAATTTTATCTAGAGCCCAGCCAGATCCGGATTCGGAGAATTCAGATAAAGAATTGAGAATTTCATCTTTCACATTAATTTGGAAAAAATGTAGCAAGTCCGCCCCTGAGTCGACTATTTGATTTTTTGTGTTAAAGTATTTTCGTTCAAAGATTTCAACTTCCTCGGACTTTCGTATAAATTCTCCACAGAAACAAGTATTAACTTTTAACATCTGTAGTTTCTTTAGAGCATTTTGGATTCTATTTTTAAAGACATGTGCAGCATCTTCGAAAAACTGAGTAACATCTTTATGAGTTAGATTAATTATTACTCCAGTTCGAACTCGACCCTGAAAAATTGCGGTTATATCCTCCCATTTCACTCTATTACTACGATTCTCTTTCGATAATCCCCTTCCTGTATGAGTTATATTTGAAATAAGTTTTTTAAATCGTTTAAGATGCCCCACATTTGTTTGTAATTTTTTCAATGTACCCACTGGTAAATCTGCCGCGTGAATCGCCTTATTGAACAACCTAATATTTTTAGTTAATTGATTAAGTTGAATGTCTCGTTCTTCTGGGGGTATATTCTTTTATTTTAACTTCATGGAATTTTCTTACAATTTGATCACTGAGAACTGCAATTTCTTTAGAATTCATTATAGCGGGGGTATGTCACTCGAAAAACTTGAAAATTACTGTTACAATCCTCATCCATCTATTATATTTATGCGAGCATTCTTAGGCTTTTTTACCATAGCTAAAATAATATAAAAACTTAATAATTTAAAAATATTAAATTAAAAATTTTTACTTACATTTTAGAGATTTTCGATAAATCTAAAATTCATTCCTGCTGAAGGGTTATCAGCTTCTTTTAAACCTTCAACTATTAAACTGTATTTGCATCCGGTAAATTGATGTAAATTATCCTTCATTAGAGGAAACATCCGTTTAGGTAAAAACAGCTTTTTCTTTTCAAGTTCCAATAGAACAGCCTTCCCAAATCTAGTTTTAACGATTTGTGCATCATATATCGGCTGTAGAATATTATTTGGCAGCTCGAACAATTTGATTAACTGCTTGCGCTCTGAAAGAGCTTCCTTGTTTAGCAGGTCTAAATTCATTCTAAAAATTATTTAAATTTACTTTTCGAAACACATATAACAATAATAAAATAACTTACGTTTTTAAATTTTAAATTCACAGCAAACACACACGAGATGAAAAAGTTTAAATTATCAAAAGTGGAAACCACTGATGTAGAAATATGTTATTGTATAATAATTTACAAGTTGATAATCTTCAAAGTAAAATTAAGCGCAACGATGTCTACTACGTGAGCTCAACGTAAACACTAACTTATAAACAACTGATAAGTATGCTTACTCAGAGTTATATTATGTTATTTGTGACGTCATGCTAATCATGTGATACTGTTTAACCAATCACATTTGTTTTAGAAGTACAGCTGCTTATTGTGCAATATTACATCATCCAGTTCTAAGAATAAATGATGAGTCATAACTTGTTTGGTCTAGCTGTCCAAGTTTTGTTTACATTATACTAATTTATGTAGGCGGCATCGGACTCACAAAGGAAACCCACGATTTTTGTTTACATTAGGTTAAAATTCTCGAAATCCTAACTGCGTGACTTAATTTACATAAATGTTCTTTGTGTGTACTTTCATTGAATCTTAAAAAATATTTTCTCATAACCCGATTGAGTTGAACCATTTATTTTAAAACTTTGAATATTTTATTTTGTGTTTGAATTATTCTAGAATATTAATAAATGTAAAACATAGATACTTTATTATTATAGATGCTGTGAGATGTCATTTTCATCCTCTTCACATATTTATTTTTAACCTCTATATGAGTACTTAGTACTTAGTATCTAGTTCGATCTAACATGAGTAAGATGTCATCCTTTAAGGTGTTGGTGCAAGAACATTTATTAAAATTAGAACAGTTAAAAGAAAATATAAAATTTTATGAGGAGAAACAAGATATGTTTTCGCAGCTTGAAAGATTAAATATTATCCCATATGATGTTAGTAATGTGTTCAGTGATAGAAGTCGTTGTGGAAAAGTTTTAAATGATACTGCAGCTCGAAGAATAACTCCTGTGCAAGTGTGTGCAAAAAAAGAAGACAAAATGTGTAAAAAGTTGTCTTATAAATAATCTATGGTAAACGCTTAGAAGCCTCTGTACGTATAACTCATCAGTGAAGCTCATGTTATTTGAAAATGGAGTCTGTTAAAAAGCATGTGAGATTCGATGATAAAATTCAGGTTCGATACATCATACATTGGCGTTATGCGTATAAGATATCTCGAGATGGCAGATGCTGGATTGAGGCCTCAGCTGATCGTCAGAGGTTTCAACGTAGAATTTTAAATTTAATTCCTGTAATCACATCAGTACTTATAAATATATATGCCTGGTTCCTAAATATTAATATTTAACTATGTATTTTATATGTGAATAAATATCTTGTAACATTATGCGTGTGTTTTTTATTTTAACTAAAAATTCATAAAAACTTTTGATGAAACTGTACATTTTACAGCTAATAATATATTATATTTAAATCATAAAAACATGTAATAAAGAACTCTCTTTGTTTTTTAACCAAGCATCTAAAATGCTTAACCTTGAAACCTAAATATTCAGTTTAAATTCAGAATAAATCGTACATATCTCTTATCTTTGTCTTACCTATAGAGGCTGATTAAAAATATTTGATCTTATATAGGTTCAATCTGTGAAGCCTACGCGTGAACAACTGCAAATGTTTATATATTACATTCCAAGACGAGATTGTTTACTTTATCGGCACGTATTAAATTTAATTTTTTTCTACCATAGGCGTACCTCCATAAAATTAATATTATTATACCCCCCTTTTAATGTATTTTAACCTACGCCTATGCTCTTTGTAAATATTACTATTTGCTTTACTGCCTATCGCTATGACGTCATCGTCTGCAGCGCCATCACGGTAAATGCGGCGACTAATTTTAGAATTAAAAGTTTCTGGTCTTTGCTGTTTTTTCTCACAAGACTACAGTCTGAAGAGCTGAAGAGCTTGTGGTGATTGTCTGATAATCTTAAGTGGACACCCAGAACTGTAGCGGCAAGATATAACTCTCACTGCTGATGGACACATACCATCCGGAACGAATAGCCTTGAAAGTGGAGCCTAGTATATACAGGGAAACAGCTATTTAAAATAGGTCTGTAAACAGATACAGGGTTTTTCATAACAGGTCTGTAAACAGATACAGGGTTTTTCATATCAAGTCTGGTGCCTATGACTCACCGGAAACCACTAATCACCTATATCTCTGACAGCTTCTTGGAGAACTTCTTGACCTACATCCCTATTTCGAAGGAGCAGTTTAATATATTTAATCAAAAAATGTATTTTATATATAAATAAATATCTTGTATCAATATCTGCTTTATTAATCATAAAAACTTGTAATAAAGAACTCCCTTTGTTTGGATAACTAAAGGCTTAACTCAGAAAATTAAACAGGTCATATGCTTAAAAAGAAAGACATATTCCTATCTTTATCCCACTAGTATAGTAGAGTAAAATATTTAAATCTACATCAGTTAATAAATACACTCAAACTATGAATCATATGTTGACGTTATCGTCACGTTTTACAATGACTATATTAAATTAAAGGTTTCTACCATAGGCGTACCCCCATAAAATTAATATAACTATACCCCCTTTTCATGCATTTTAACATACGCCTATGCCCTTTGTTTACAGTACTATTTGCTTCGAGCTTATCGCTATGACGTCATCGCAAAAATAAAAAAATGAAAAAAAAAAATAATAAAAAAAAATAAAAAAATAAAAATAAAAAAATAAAAAAAATAAAAAATTAAAAAAATAAAAAAATAAAAAAAATAAAAAAATAAATAAAAAAATAAAAAATAAAATAAAACATTTATTAAAAAAAGACGATATTGCGCAAGAGCGCTTTAACCGTGAACGCAGGATGACTCATCGATTATATCCTTTCCCCCTCCCCCATACTTCATTGCGAGTCAGCAAAAACCGTGAGAACGCTTTAACCTTGAACGCTAGCCGTCGGCCGGAAGCCATTAATCACACACCATCAAAGACTTCTTTGTTCTAAAACTAGAGCGCTTTAACCTTGAACGCAGGTGTTCCATCATTCTTAGAATTGGATGTTGCTCTTTTAGTCACGTACTCGCCACCCACACGCCGCACTCCTTTGATCTAGCCGCCTACAGACAAGTCTCGACAAGTCGCTAACCTTGAACGCAGGTGCGCATATCCAGAACTGGATGATATTGCTCAATAACCTTGAACGCGCACGATTCTTAGAACCGAATGTTGCTCTTTTAGTCACGTACTCGCCATTAATCACTCCTTTGATCTAGCCGCCTACAGACAAGTCTCGACAAGTCGCTAACCTTGAACGCAGGCATTCTCAGAACTGGATGATGTTGCGCAATAACCTTGAACGCGCACGTGTGCCCATTGATTACGTAATATTGCGTAATACGCTTTAACGATGATGCAATACCTTCCGGTCATTGTCGATTTACTTCTTGTACATACCTCCACAAGCTCTTCTCCACCCCCTCGATGAAGACTACCCCCCCTCGAAGACTTCTTCACCCTCTCCATGGTCACTCCGGATGGACAGACGCCATCGACCTTGAAAGTGGCGTCATACCCGCTTTGCCCCTCTACTATCGTTCTTAAATAATTTTTATGTCCTCGTGAAATCTCTCCATGGTTTGAATCACCTACATTTTTTGAAAAACAATCCGAGTGGCATGATATAACCGAGTTTATTAAAATTTGAAAGCATCTGCTTCACTAACTTGACGTAATTCTCTGTCTTATGCTTTCCAAGAAAATTTTAGATCACTTGAAAAAAACGAATGTCATTAGACTCAACTTCGTTCATTGATTCGGTGAGATGCGACTTTTCTATAAGCTGCCTTCCATATTCCATTTTCATGCTGGAAGAATCTCCAATGGGTATAGAACCATATTTGGCTACCGTTGTATAAAAGGACACATTTCAAACTTTATTTTGAAGTGTCAATGAAAAGGCATCATTCGTCTGGTGTATATTCTCATAAACCCATTTTGTCTAAGAGGTGTGTTACATTATTACAAAATACCAGGTTAAAAAGGCAGCAGATAATTGTAGTCAAAAATGTAATATTATAGTACCTGGATAAAGTAGGTTCTTTTTCTTTTTCACTGTCCCTATCTCAAGTTCTGTTACCTTATACTTCGTCAGGCATTTTTGTTCTATATCATCATAGGCAGGCTGCTAAATGAGGAAATGAGTTGTGCCAATGGATTGGTGTTCAGAAAACAAAAATATAAGTCATCATGATTCAAATTATTGGTACTTCAAACCTTAAGTACTTCCTCTTTTTGTTTGTTCACTGATGCAAATGTTCAACGAATGTTTTACATAACCATCCTGGTGCCCCCACCGAAACGGCGAAAATTTACAAATTGACCCATAAAAACTAAATACCAAAATGAATTCTGGAAAACGGTTGTAGACACCATGGACTATTGGCGAACAATGACTTAGTGAGGGGAATGACAAGGTTGCGGGTTATCGAGGTAGAAAGGTTGGACTTTACGGTCATAGGGTATACCAAGTAAGTCAAATTGATTTTTATCTCTGAAGATACCATTGTTTCTAAAAAAGAGAGGTATTTTTGGAATCAGCACATCTGAAACATTCAAAATGATAGTTTAAGTATACAAACAAACAAAACAACTGACTAAATTCACTTGATTTTTCTCTTTGTCTAACAAAAATCATTCGTCATCATAAAAAAAATTATAGTAACCAAAATGTCACTGTATATAAAATGATTCTAAATTAAGTACCATTAATTTAAGATCTTCTAGAAAATGTAAAGTAATACTAAAACTTTCATATGTATATTTGCTGGTAATACAATACAATACATGATTCGGTGGCGTAGAAAACAGAAACTTTTTGGTTAATAGAAAATTTCATAGTAGGGATTTTGGAAACGTCCGTTAATTTTTAAATTCGTCAATTCAAATGCCTTAATTAAATAGAGTCTTATTGAATATCTCCAGGGGCGTTCGTTCTTGAAAGATTCTTGATCTTATTTTATGTAACAACACTCAACAATTCTTTTAGCAGACATGTAAGGCAACGGGTTGGTGGGAATTTTTCAAACTACTAGATTGGTCGCAGTGTTAAAGCGCCTATTTAATTGCGCGTTCGCCAGATTTATAACTCTTACATATCACTGTTTCCTGAGTCATCAGTTTAAAGTTATTTTGTTATAACTGATATGCAATTCGTCTTTGTATTTTGAAAATGAAGCGTTTCCCAACAGAACTCAATAAATGTTTTAGTGTTATTTTAATATCCCCTATAAATTCTACTCATAACACTTTATTTAAAATCATCTTGTATTTCGCTGAATAGAAATAAAAAAGATGTAATCGTAAAGTTCGGGATGCAATTTTTGTATTACAATCGTTGCACCCAAATCACTGCGCCTTACAAGAAAAAAAAAATTAAGTTAGGAAGGTTAATCCCATATGAGTAATTGTTCATATTGTGGAAAAAATAGAATACTACTCATAAAATTCCTTTATTGGACGTTACCGGTTTCGTGAACAATATTCTTTGCTTCACATCCTCAGACGTAACAGGACTACAATTAATTAAAAGTAATAAATAAGGTGACTTTATGTAATAATTGATCTTAATAAGTTATTAAAACTTAAAATAAATCACAGAGAGCAACCACATTTGACTATAAAAACACAAGAAATCTAAATAAAAACACACACTAAACATAGAATAATTTAAAAAAATCTTAAAAAATATTGGATAACACCTTTAAATTTAGTTTAATTATAACATAATATTAAATAAAAATTAATATACAGTTACAAATAAAGAAAAAAGAAAAATACTTACATTTTTATAAATTGAAAACAAGGGTAGTCAAAATTTTTGGATTGTTTTCCAACATAGTCAATAATTTAAAACAATGTACTATATGTATCTATTTAAATTAATAATAAAAGTGTTTTTTATTTATTTAAAATTTTGGTTTCTTATTAAAATTCCACGTGACAATACAACGAATTAAAATCAAATGAGAGGAATCATTAATCTAGAAAATTCCAAAAAATATATGACGCCCTCTATCAGTAAATTTAAAAACATATAATAAGTTAAACATCAATAAAAAGGAAACCACGTATAACGAACCATGTGATTTGGAGTTTATTCTATTTCATTATAGATGGCATAAATAACAATTAATGACAATATGGAGAATAAACTATCCTATGGTATCACAGAACTCTAGTCCCGTATGTTGCATCTTCCATAACCTTTATGTTCTGTGGTATAGTTAAATTATGAATAATAACGGATTGATTAGACTAAATACAAAATTAAATAACAACAGAAAAGGTAAACGAAGATTCAAATTGTACTTGTGCATTAAGAGATAATGAATTTGGGTTTTTTGATTCTTTCAGAATTTCCAAACTTTCAAGGTTATTAATCAAACGGCCCTTACCCACGAGGTGTAATATTTTAAGGTTATTATCAAAAATGTGATTATTATCTACTAAGTGTTTGGCAAAATGTGAGAAGCCTGACGATGAGTTTATACAACGAACATGTTCTTTTAAACGTGTTTTAAAATTTCTATATGTACATCCGATGTAAACGGCGTTACAGGAATTACATGCAAGCTTGTATACCCCACATCTATCAAGAGGGTCCATTTTATCTTTACCATTGATAAATAAATTTGCTATGGAGTTGGATGATTTAAAGGCAATATGAAAATGATTTTTGAGACAATTTGAAATTTTATACGAAGCAGGTCCTATAAAAGTGAGTGTACGATATGGGATTTCTGTAGGAATGTCTCTATATGAATTTATGTAAACTGTAGTTTGTATATATTTATTCAATCTTTTTATTAGTAAGGTATCTATTAAGGAAGTATTGTAATTGTGAGTAAACAGATAGCAATTACTCACAATTACAATACTTCCTTAATAGATACCTTACTAATAAAAAGATTGAATAAATATATACAAACTACAGTTTACATAAATTCATATAGAGACATTCCTACAGAAATCCCATATCGTACACTCACTTTTATAGGACCTGCTTCGTATAAAATTTCAAATTGTCTCAAAAATCATTTTCATATTGCCTTTAAATCATCCAACTCCATAGCAAATTTATTTATCAATGGTAAAGATAAAATGGACCCTCTTGATAGATGTGGGGTATACAAGCTTGCATGTAATTCCTGTAACGCCGTTTACATCGGATGTACATATAGAAATTTTAAAACACGTTTAAAAGAACATGTTCGTTGTATAAACTCATCGTCAGGCTTCTCACATTTTGCCAAACACTTAGTAGATAATAATCACATTTTTGATAATAACCTTAAAATATTACACCTCGTGGGTAAGGGCCGTTTGATTAATAACCTTGAAAGTTTGGAAATTCTGAAAGAATCAAAAAACCCAAATTCATTATCTCTTAATGCACAAGTACAATTTGAATCTTCGTTTACCTTTTCTGTTGTTATTTAATTTTGTATTTAGTCTAATCAATCCGTTATTATTCATAATTTAACTATACCACAGAACATAAAGGTTATGGAAGATGCAACATACGGGACTAGAGTTCTGTGATACCATAGGATAGTTTATTCTCCATATTGTCATTAATTGTTATTTATGCCATCTATAATGAAATAGAATAAACTCCAAATCACATGGTTCGTTATACGTGGTTTCCTTTTTATTGATGTTTAACTTATTATATGTTTTTAAATTTACTGATAGAGGGCGTCATATATTTTTTGGAATTTTCTAGATTAATGATTCCTCTCATTTGATTTTAATTCGTTGTATTGTCACGTGGAATTTTAATAAGAAACCAAAATTTTAAATAAATAAAAAACACTTTTATTATTAATTTAAATAGATACATATAGTACATTGTTTTAAATTATTGACTATGTTGGAAAACAATCCAAAAATTTTGACTACCCTTGTTTTCAATTTATAAAAATGTAAGTATTTTTCTTTTTTCTTTATTTGTAACTGTATATTAATTTTTATTTAATATTATGTTATAATTAAACTAAATTTAAAGGTGTTATCCAATATTTTTTAAGATTTTTTTTTTTAAATTATTCTATGTTTAGTGTGTGTTTTTATTTAGATTTCTTGTGTTTTTATAGTCAAATGTGGTTGCTCTCTGTGATTTATTTTAAGTTTTAATAACTTATTAAGATCAATTATTACATAAAGTCACCTTATTTATTACTTTTAATTAATTGTAGTCCTGTTACGTCTGAGGATGTGAAGCAAAGAATATTGTTCACGAAACCGGTAACGTCCAATAAAGGAATTTTATGAGTAGTATTCTATTTTTTCCACAATATGAAAAAAAAAATTGTTGGTAATAAAAATATTCAGCCACTGGTATCGAAGGCTTTTAATAAAAAATATCCGAAAGTATCTCTTGTTATCTTCTCAAAAATTTTGTATTCCAAATTTATTCAGTGACGTGAGAGAATAAAATACAAATAGGTATTGCGTCACTGTCATGTACACTCAATAAAAAGGGAAATTATACTCTGGGACTTCAAACCTTGTAGCTCTACTTTACCTCTTGCTCCACACACACACTATCTTTTTCTCCGAATCACTAATTTGACATACAAGAGCTTTAAAGTATAGATTAATCTCTGCAGAAAAACTGCTTATAGCCTTTTCATTAACAATATACAACAACCTTAATGACGCTTGAAAAGCGGTATTACACGATTAGAAATGCGAAAAGTTTCAGTAATCTGTCCACATCCTTCATGCTCTCAATTTCAATAAAGCCATTATAGTCTCCGCTGATACCTGGCCTGACCATAATTATGAATTATAATTTTATTATATCAACCAGACTTACCTCTAAATCCTCTTCTTAATAGTGTATTGTCGTTGGTGAATCCTCTAAGTATGATTTAAACCGAGAATACAGCCTTATACGATAGAAGAGGAGACACGATGTGCCTTTATTACACGTTATTACAGTAGTATTTTCAGCTTATGTGTCCGGGCAGAGAAAGGGACGAGTAAAAGATGATAATAGTCCTATATGAATTCTTGCTTCACCGTTCACTAAAATATTGCCGTCAGATTTACCAGTAGCATAGCTTGGCAGATTCTCATGCAAAATAATACCTACGCTTTATTACGTATTATCTGAAGTTCTTAAAACCGTGAAGAAGTCTGTTAGTTGAAATGAGTTTATTCTTTGATAATTGAAGAAAAAAATCATGCGCGTGTTTTAAAATCTATGAATCACAAAATCACTTACATTCTTATCTATAATTTACGTAAATATGAAGGTTCTGAATATAAAATGGTCTAGAAATTAAATAAATTTTCTCGTAAATTTTTTTATTTTTTTTGTTAATTTTTTTTTTAAGAAAAGTATTAATAATTAATTTCTCATTAATGTAATTTTTTAGGGAAGCACAAAAGAATCTGCCTTGACTCCCCTTAGTGAAGTAGTACAAAATTTTTGATAAATGGAAGATAATAAAAATATTTAAACATGGAAACAGTATTACAAAAAATAATACAGAATCTATTGCAGTAATCAAAAACAACAACAGCAAAATTATGGCATACATCTACAATGAAGAAATAAGAAAATACCACTAAATGAGTCATTCCTCTCGAGTTCAAAAAATATTAAATAAAGAGAAATTGAAAATTGGAAGAGAAAAACAAACTATTCCTGTTTGTTTTTTAAGGTATGTAAATCTAATAAATCTGTTTTGCTTATCAATTTGGAATTTTATTATGTTACAAATCATAACGTTATTAATGGCTTGCAATTAGTTGGTGAATAACAATTTCAACATAGTACATGCAGAATATCTGTCATAAATTTTAAATATAGTAGTGTTAATTTATTGTTTACATCTTTTCTTCCGGTATTACTAAAATATTGTCGAGATGATTAATGAGTAACAGGTATGCTTCACTTCCACACAGCAAACAGAACATTAAAAGATATGTTTGTGGCTGAACAGATACAAGATAGTAAGTTGTACCGTCCTCATATTTATTATGTATTTAAAAACATCTGTTTTAAATTTTAACCGCAAATGCGAAAGGTGTAGCACCATATGTCGGTATATTGAAGAATGCAAGATGTATATGTGAGACTTTTAGGTCGAACCTGTTGAACTCGAATACACGGTGGACCAAAAGTGATGACACCTTTTTTCATTTTGGTCTAATGCCCTTACTTTGCGTCCAAGCAAATAGGTAGATTAAGTCGCAAAAATGTGAAAAAAATCTAATATATCACTATTCTCACTCTTTCCTTAAGAGTAGAAGTAATTAGAATAGTTTATAGTAGGACTTAAAATTTTGCTCAAAAAAGATTAATATGCATTTACATCCTATTTCTGATAGTTTGGCTGTAGATACCTTATGACGCATAGGGGATGAATGGGATGAATGAAATATTAAAAAAATTGTAGAAAATCGAAAAATCGATATTTTTCTTTTTTTTTAAGAGCGAAAGAATATGTACATCTTGTGGACTTCGTTTTTTAATTGGTGACCATAATGAATGAATTTTGTGGTGAGTTATTTTTAATAATTTGTTTTTAGACGTTTTGAATTTTATAATTTTTAATCCAATATTCATCATATATTAAAGAAAGTCCAATGAATTTAATAATAGCATGTTTAGAGATGAAATATCAATATAAGTAGGTATATCAATTTGTATATGTTTGTTGTTATTATGCTTGTATAAAGCCTAAACAAAGTCATTTATAAACAATGCATATCAAGCAAAGAAAGAGAATTGTAAAATAATGATTTATATATTTGCGATGTTAAGTAAGCAATTGCATTTTGCGTCGATCTACCCTCCCTAAACCCGAAATGTTTTTGTGATATTATTTTGTTTTTGTTTAGGTAACTAATAATTCTTTTCACTAGTAGGTACCTTTTCAAATATTTTTGCAATGTTCGAGATTAGTGAAATCGGCCGATAATTAGCCACATCTAACTTGTTGCCACTTTTATAAATGGGTTTAATGACTGCAGTTTTTAAAGCTGTATTGAATGACACATTAATTATATACGCCAGAGGGCCAGAAAATTATTTTATGCAGTTCCATGAGTGTTTGGAGTTATTTTTATTTTTATTTATTTGGTCTTGGTAACAATTCTTTTTAGTTATTTTTATTAAAGTATTTAATTTATTTCTAAATATTGTTTAAATGTTAATTGTTTCATTTCATAAATTATTTCTATTCCTTTTCTTTTTTGGGATTTATTGCCACATTTCTTAAGATTCACATCCAAAAACAGTTGATTTATCAAAGAAATATTCAAATTAACCAGTTTAAAACTGGGCAATTACCTTTACTCCTTTGACATTTCGATTCTGCCTATGGTATTTTCTTCCTCGTCTTCTATTTGGACAGTTAGTTGACAATCTATGTTGGATTGGACAGGAGTTGGAGAAGCACTATTTTCCTCACCTTGATTATCAATTTCGACCAAATCTTCCACAGCGTAAGTTTTTTTATTTATATACAACTTATTTTTTATATATACAGGGTGTCCCACTTAAGATGTATCCACCCTCCTATTTATAAACCGATTTTCAAAATCTTTTTTTTGCTGGATAGGGCTTGGAAAACTGCATTTAAGCTATACCTTATATTTCTTAAAAAGGTACATCATGACCTACTGAGAGGTATTTTTTTTAGCGAAATTTCGAGAAAAACTATTAGCGATTTTTTTAGAGAAAAACTAATACCAGCATTAGATTCAGGACCTTTTAAAACCTAGGTGGTGTGAATTTTGCGACATTAGGATACAGAGTGTTAAAGAAAATAGAGATGAATTTTTAACAACGGCAAACTTTTTTTGTAAACAAAGGCGGTACTATTTTGAAATTATCAGTAATTTAACATTTTTTAGAATTCTCTGGTTTATTTGAAGACGTATTAAAAAAAAACGACAGTGGTAACGACTAGAAATGGTATCTAATTTCTGTTGATACGGTTATCGAAAACAGATAAAACAATACATTAGTTATTAAAGCTAGTTAAACCATTCACTGGAAAAAAATATTGTAATAATCCTTTGAAATATCAAACGGTATTGAAAAATGCATAAGGGTGAATGGTGGATTTATTGAGAATAGGTAGTTCAATTTAATTATTAGTTGATTAATTTTATTATTTTTAGGAACCTTGTTCTGTTAATATTGTGTAGTAGTTTTGTTACCAGTAAATCTTAATAATTTTTTATTTGTTTATTTGTTGTTTTTATTTTACCATTTGTTTTATCAAAGGATTATTACAATATTTCGCTAAAAAAAATACCTCTCAGTAGGTCATGATGTACCATTTTAAGAAATATAAGGTATAGCTTAAATGCAGTTTTTCAAGCCCTATCCATACCAGCAAAAAAAAGATTTTGAAAATCGGTTTATAAATAAAGATTTTAGGAGGGTGGATACATCTTAAGTGGGACACCCTGTATATAACAGATTTTCTTTTCATCTTGTTTGGCTTGGTTCAAGTGCTTCCTAAGAATTTGATTTTCTGTTCTTTGATGTAGAGCTAGATCGTGAACGATAGTAATATTTGTTCCCTTTAATTTATGACAATTTTTTATAATAAAATTATTTTTTAGTTACTTAATAAAAATATTAATATTGAATTGCTTTACAGGTTTCAAGTCTGGACTGTTTAAAGATTTTTCGTTTGCGGCAAAAAATTTTTTTCATTAAATAATTAATGGTAAATATTGCTCAATGCGGACAACTGGCTTATTACATAAATACTTGAATTTCTATAGCAGCATTTTATCTAGAATTATTGAACCTAAAGAATCCCTAAATGACACCATAATGTTTTAAAAGAATTTTTTGGGCATCGTTTTAAATCGAGTGCTTTAAGTATTGTTTTATCTTTAAATTATAAGTGATTATGAATACATGTATTCCGAAGCGACTAAGTAAATATTTATGGAAAAATTTTCTATTAATTGTTTTAAATTAATATATTTCCTAAATATTCTTCTTTTAGTTTATCTTGAGATATAATACCGTCTCTCAATCGTTCTAGGGCTTATGTTGGTAATTTCAATATTCTTTTGAGTTTTTGTCACTCTTTGGTCCTCAACTTCTTAAAATATCAACATTTCTGTTCTTCTGCCTTATCTCTTTAATTAATGTGATAACACTTCTCATATTTCAATTATGTTTGCACTCTATCCATTCATCAGCATTAACGCTTTAACAATAATTTCATCTCTTCGATAAAACAATTTATGTAAAATATATTTGGCAAATAACGTACTTATTCACACTACAACGATAAGCCATTGAAAATAACTACAAATTGACATTGTCAATAGTAAAATGATTGTTTGATTGTCTCATCAGAAAAACCCTTTCAGACAACGACTATTTTTTGCTGGCAAAATAACCGCTTCTTATAAAAACTTAAAACAAAATCTTGTTTTCTGGTTATTCTCTATGAACTAGAAATTGGAAATCGTTTATTTTTTCGCCCTTCAGACAGGCATATGCTATTGAGATAGTTTTTTTTTTTTTTTGTTATGGCATTAAGGACGGAATCCATTCAGCCAGTCACCACGACAATAATTAAAGGAAACCAAGAAGAAATTCAGAACTACCTAATCAAACATTATTATAGTATTAAAAAAAACGATTGGGAGAGACAGGGGCACACTCTTCTGGCCTAGGGACCAATCAAGGCGCTTAAAAATGCACAAACAGGGGGGGGGCCACGGTTAGGAGGTAAAATTGACAATTGGGGATAGACAGAGGAACAAAGATAAACCTATATTATGATACTGCTTTTGTTTATAAAAAGCAAAAGTTGATTCAAGACCTCTATATTGTTTAAGCATAAAATTTAAGAGGTTGAAGGGTGATTCTATTTTTAATTTTATTAGGTTATTATATAATTCGATGCATGAGTCTATATGTCTGGAACAGTTAAAAAATATGTGATCTAAGTCGCCTTCGGTATTACAGTCAACACAAAGGTTCGATTGTATGATTGAGATAGTTGCGTTTACAACATTTTCTTACAAAATATCTATAACCTGAAGTTATCGAGTGAATAATAAATTAATGTGCTTCTTATTTCAACAGTAGTTTCGTTGGCGAGCATTTTCGATCCAAATGTTCAACAGAGTATTTTTGACGCAGTGGGATGGAGCGTGTTGTAGTGATCATACTTGGTTACACTGTCTACTGAGATTTGAGTTCGGTTTCCAGATTTGATATTGACGTTGATGAGTAATATATTTATCAACTTTGGCTTTAGATTTGGGGGCTTGCATAATTTTTCTTTGTTATTCAGATGTTCTGGATAGTTCTGTTTTAACAATACTGTTTTAAGATTATATTATTATCTTAATATGATTTCCTAACTTTTTAAAATGTTATCACTTTATCAATCAGCAATTTTAACATTATCTAAGAGGGGTTAAATTCTTCGTTACCATCTGAGCGTAAACCCTTTAGTAGCGTCACAATTCCGGGATAAATAAATAATTCGAGTAGGTCGAGTTGGCCACAACATGATTAGCTGAGCAGTAGAGGTTGTCCAATGAGCCGTCAGGAGTGTGCAAATCGAGTTAGCCGCACGTTTCCCGGCTGCATTTGGATCTCCTGGGACTTGTCACTGCCGCTGTCATGTTTATATTAGCCGGCGTCGTCTCCTATGCTTCCACGGACGGATCTAGACGATAACTGCGATTGTTGGTTTTTATATTGACTCCATAAACGCATTATTTGGTGACAGTGACGTGCTATGGAAGTTTACAAGTATGGCTGTAGCGAGTTAAAATATTCTTTTCTTATTAGAAAAGTAGTGAAAATGGCAGTGTTCCTAAGAAATTTGCTTTATTTTAAAAAAACCTGCGAAAAAAAAAGTGAAAATTTATAAGTATAATAATAATAATAAATAATGAAATATATATAACAATATATTGATAAAATTATTACTATGTGCCTGTAATTTAAAGATATGGATATCGTATTATGTTGCCTGAAAAACGATATTTTGGATGTAAATGAAAAATAGTTTCTGATTTTTGAATATGAACATCAATTTCTGATTTCTGCTCTTGCTTGAGTCAAAACTTATTTCTTGTACATTTGACCATCATAAACTTATATAGGGGATCGGCAGCAGGTTAAAAATAAAACTCGCTTTAGATAAATAAAATTGTAGCTTCTGTGTAAGACAGGTATTGGAATATTTTTTTCGGAAAAAAATATGGGGTCATACCAAACTAACTAGATATACATAAATTTTTAGTTTCAACCGTAATACGCGTTCTCATCGACACACTGTATATCGAGATTTATTAATAATTGAGTTATTGATATACTTCTATCGATAAGAGTTTTCAAAGATATTTGGAACATTTTCTTGATATTTGTTCCAGTATCGCCCACCTGATATATGTTTAATTTAGAGTTAATAATAAAATTATAATGTTTTCTTATCAGTATCTTGAAACCAAACAACATAGATAAAACATAATAGGAATCTTTTTGGTTGTAACAAAATAAGTGCTTATTCAGCCAGAAATCATTAAGGCTCAAAAACCTCAAAAAAGCCAACTATTTTTTAATATTAGCAACAAAATATTATATAAGAAAAAAAGAAATCTATTGTGCCATGAAGATTGTTTTTTGGACTCCATAGGTGACTTTTTAAATTGAAACCTCTATTAGGTCTATTCTCCGCAGATACTCCTGTATTTAGGTAATGTGATTGAATTATACATTTGTTAATATACCTAATATATCACTACATCTGCACCATATTCAAATATATTTAAGATTCTATTTATTTTAGAAGTTTCCAGATAAATGTTACCTTAATGTTTCACGCAAGGACGCCTCTGTACTGTTGATTTAGATGGGGATGTTATCATCTGCAGAAATACCGTTCAGACTAGTGATAATATCTAAGTTATATACCAAGATTTACTATAGATTTTTATTGTGAAGGAAGACGTCCGAATATTTCCAACTCTGCAGTAAAGTTCTTGAACGATAAAAAGTCTATAGATTATCTTTCTATGCTAAAAGTAGGATTTTAATTAAATAAAAACGCAGCAGTTATTATTGGTATTAATTTTTCCCAAGTTCAAATACAAATAAAATTGAATTTACAGATATCAGTAAAAGCAATTATAAGTACTAAGAGACAACGAGGATAGATATATACCTTTTCATTTTTAACTCACGTAACATCGTGATTGTTGGTAAAGATGAAGGCATCTTTTATATCATTAATACTCCAATAGTTTGCATTTCATTGTATTTTTACCTAATTAGCAGTTACAATATGTTCAATGCCGGTTAAATCCACAAAGTATTTTCGAATGTGGGAATTTTTTATTATGAAAGTTATTTGCATAATAATTTACAATAAACTGGTATTTAAGTCATCTGTGAGCACTCTTTAACTCAAGAAATATTTTGAACTAGTTCGTCGTCTTGTAGAGACCTTCTGGTTATGAAAGATATTAAAAGGTTATGGCCCCTAGTCACATCATTCTACGTGGCATGATTCTCCAAACTCTCCAAAAACTGTAGTACATTCGACTCTAATACTCGTGTAATTGCACTTTAAGAAAAAATCAGAAGTTTTGTGGTATTTCCAGATTTACGATTTAACATAAAAGTGAGCCGTTTTCGATGCGACAATGGAAGAAAATACATCTCTAAGGAAACAAAGGAATTTTTCGAACTGAAAGGAATTCAGTCGCACCATTTTGGATAAAGCAAGATGCATGTTGCTAAACTGCAAACTGGGGAAAACTTTCTGGTCTCAAGCGGTTTATACTGCAGTCTAATAAATCGAATCCCGACCTTTTCCCTGAATGAACATAATCTGCAGCTACACTGTGGTATTGAGAGAAGCCGAACGTCATAATGTTTTTTTATGTATCGCTTACCTGAGACTTCCCAAGGAAATTCGAATCGAGTCACTCAAGTGTTACTTCGTTGGATATTGCCCTAACAGATATAAACTCTGGAGTCCAGGTGATTAAAAAATCGTAAATGTATTATTCAATAATATTAAATTTTCCTTCGATGAACTCAACAGTGAGCAGTGGATTCATTACGACGAAGAGCAAAGTTCAACAGATGAACTAGAGAAAGAGAAATCTAACAAGGATAAAAAACTGTATGAGGCGATGATAACGAAGTAGTAAAAACCGAGACTGACAAAACTAATGAAATATTGCAAGAACCTGGGTTCTTGTAAAAGTTCTAGAATTACATACGTTACTTTCAAGACTATATTACTTTAGCACTAAATGTTGAAACCTTCGTGGAGAATGTACTGACAACGATCGAGGAAATAGATTCACGAATGGACAAAGATGAGTGGATGCAGGCAATACATCATTTGCTTGAGAATGACATTTGGGAATTAACTACGCCTTCCAAGAGAAAATGACTGATAAACAACAAATCAATTTTCTAAATTAAGAGAGACAAAGATGGAAACGTTGAGAAGCACGAAGGTAATACTGGTGATCAAGGATTGTACCCAAAGACAAGAATATGACGAAGAAACATACGCCCGTGTTGCCAAGTTAACAACACTGAGGACTCTCTTATCAATCTTCGTCGAGAAAAATGTCAAAAATGCATTTTTACATGGAGAACTCGAAGAGGAAGTCTATATGGAAATTCCAGAGGGCTTTGAGAGAAAAAATAATTAGCTGCATTTGGAGTTAAACGATCTGAAACTGACAAATACTTCTACATTTTGGAACGTGTTGACACCAGCATATTTCTCATTTTGTGTGTTGATGATATTCTTCTTGCAGGAAATATCCAGAGCAAAATCTATTACGCCAAGTAGGTACGTGTTGAAAGGTAGGTTCCACATGAAAGACTTTGGAGGACTGAAGTCCTTTCTTGGTATCAACATTGAATGGACAAGCAACGAACTTCGCCTGAATCAGCGGAATTACTTCGAAAAAATGCTGAAACGTTTCAATATGGAGGAATGCAACCCGACGAGCACACCGATGGATTCAACACCCTATCCTGACGTATATCACTATTGTTTTCCAGACTGTCACACTATGGTTTTGATCAAGTCATATTGAGTTTTTTTAAATAATATTTGAAATCGTTTATAATTTGGTACTAATAATGTTGAATTAAATAGTTGTCCTATAATATCGGGAGTTCTCCAAAGATCTCTGCTCCACAAGAAATTTACTTTTTACTAAAATTGATGAGTGGATTATGTTGGTTAAAAAACATTTTTTACTGTTTTGACGACACGTTTTCCTAATTATTTACTTTATTCGATGAATATGACATGGAAAATACCTTACTTAATCTAACAACTTCGCGCCTGTGAGGAGTACATTTCGAAATCCAGCTGTTAGACAGATAATATTAAAGAACACCATCAAAAGCAATTTTGATCTAGAAGTGTTTTCTTAGCTCATATAAAGAAAATATCTGATTTAGAAGTATTTTTGAGTTTTCCCATTCTAACTCAACTCCTAAAGTTGAAACATTTTGTAGTTTTCAAAAACAAAAACAATTTTTTTACCAACTGAAATTAATTAAGACATCCTCGATTTTTACTACTAAAGTAAAGTATTAAAATATTTTTAAAAAGCGATTTATTTGATAGTTGAATTAATTAAATAAGTGAATGCATCCCCCGAATAACTATCAGTTGATAGTCCTGAGAGTTGTAAATTAAAACCCAAAATAGTCTCACAACATTTTCAGAACTTATTTATTTTTAACTTGCCGAATTGTTAGAGGTAACCTAATAACAAACATCCTCTTTCTCCTAACACCTAATAAAATACAGTAAATGTCACTGTATTAATCTATTAAAAGAAACCCCTCACTTTATACCTAGACATAAATCAAAATCAAAAACCAAATGCAGAATAGCCCGTCTCATTAAACTTCACGCCGGCGTTACAACTGCACCCTCATAAACCTAATAAGTTGCAAGTAAACACGTTAAATTTCGCTAAAAATAAACCGAAACTAATTATTATGATGCGTACAGAAACAGAATACAATGAGCCCTTTAGAAAATGAGAAGATCCAATTACTGAGCACCAGTCAGGTTCGCGATGTCACATTCTTATTCGAATACCAATTAAGGGGTAAGTATGAAACTGAATCGTTACGCTGGAATAAAATCTGCAATCTGCTAAATGCTCCGTAACCGCACCGGAATGCAACTCCCTACCACATTCCTGCCTCGTTCCGGATATACGAATATCACGGAAACTTTCATACCGTGTGCTTATGGTATATTATTACGTAACTATTCAGCAACAATTCATAATTTTCAACTATCTGTCTTGGCTCGCCGTCGAAATTTCACAAGGGTCTACATCGGAATTGGTAGTTCAGCGGCACGAACAGCCGTCTAAACGCAGAGTAAGGAATATTTCTAACATTACAGCAATAACTACTTTGCAGTAAAAGTAAACCGAATGGATGTAAATCATTATTTTAAGAGCAATTAGACGGATAATTATAGAGGAGTTTATCAGCTTCGTATCGTTCAAATATCATAGTGGGTGGTAGTTCAAATTATTTTGATACATAAATGATAAATTTGCAAGTACAAATCGGTGACTTGGAGAAACAGATTGTCTTTAAGTTAAAAATAGTGAGCTTGGCCGTCCAAGAACCACAACTATTGATGTAGAAGGAATATTAGATATTGTAACGACAGATCCTTCCATAAGTATTAGAAAACTAGTTTTAAGAACGAACGTATTTTAACAAAGTACTTTAAGAGTACGTGACCAGCAGTTGCACCTATTTCATTATCGATAAACTCAGGAATTCGCGTAGATATGAAAATTAGAGTTGATTTTTGCGAAGTAATGCTTGAATGAATAGAAAACATCCAAAGTTTTATAAGTAAAATTCTGTTTCCGGAGTCTACATTCACAGGACAAGGCATGTTTAATTCCCGGGATATGTATTTATGGGCTCATGAAAATTCTGATGCAAGAATACCCACCCATTATCAACATACTTTCAAAATATATGTATGGGCAGCGACCTCAGGAAATCAGTGCGTTGGACATTTTTCTAGGAAATACAACATAGATAAAACATAATAGGAATCTTTTTGGTTGTAACAAAATAAGTGCTTATTCAGCCAGAAATCATTAAGGCTCAAAAACCTCAAAAAAGCCAACTATTTTTTAATATTAGCAACAAAATATTATATAAGAAAAAAAGAAATCTATTGTGCCATGAAGATTGTTTTTTGGACTCCATAGGTGACTTTTTAAATTGAAACCTCTATTAGGTCTATTCTCCGCAGATACTCCTGTATTTAGGTAATGTGATTGAATTATACATTTGTTAATATACCTAATATATCACTACATCTGCACCATATTCAAATATATTTAAGATTCTATTTATTTTAGAAGTTTCCAGATAAATGTTACCTTAATGTTTCACGCAAGGACGCCTCTGTACTGTTGATTTAGATGGGGATGTTATCATCTGCAGAAATACCGTTCAGACTAGTGATAATATCTAAGTTATATACCAAGATTTACTATAGATTTTTATTGTGAAGGAAGACGTCCGAATATTTCCAACTCTGCAGTAAAGTTCTTGAACGATAAAAAGTCTATAGATTATCTTTCTATGCTAAAAGTAGGATTTTAATTAAATAAAAACGCAGCAGTTATTATTGGTATTAATTTTTCCCAAGTTCAAATACAAATAAAATTGAATTTACAGATATCAGTAAAAGCAATTATAAGTACTAAGAGACAACGAGGATAGATATATACCTTTTCATTTTTAACTCACGTAACATCGTGATTGTTGGTAAAGATGAAGGCATCTTTTATATCATTAATACTCCAATAGTTTGCATTTCATTGTATTTTTACCTAATTAGCAGTTACAATATGTTCAATGCCGGTTAAATCCACAAAGTATTTTCGAATGTGGGAATTTTTTATTATGAAAGTTATTTGCATAATAATTTACAATAAACTGGTATTTAAGTCATCTGTGAGCACTCTTTAACTCAAGAAATATTTTGAACTAGTTCGTCGTCTTGTAGAGACCTTCTGGTTATGAAAGATATTAAAAGGTTATGGCCCCTAGTCACATCATTCTACGTGGCATGATTCTCCAAACTCTCCAAAAACTGTAGTACATTCGACTCTAATACTCGTGTAATTGCACTTTAAGAAAAAATCAGAAGTTTTGTGGTATTTCCAGATTTACGATTTAACATAAAAGTGAGCCGTTTTCGATGCGACAATGGAAGAAAATACATCTCTAAGGAAACAAAGGAATTTTTCGAACTGAAAGGAATTCAGTCGCACCATTTTGGATAAAGCAAGATGCATGTTGCTAAACTGCAAACTGGGGAAAACTTTCTGGTCTCAAGCGGTTTATACTGCAGTCTAATAAATCGAATCCCGACCTTTTCCCTGAATGAACATAATCTGCAGCTACACTGTGGTATTGAGAGAAGCCGAACGTCATAATGTTTTTTTATGTATCGCTTACCTGAGACTTCCCAAGGAAATTCGAATCGAGTCACTCAAGTGTTACTTCGTTGGATATTGCCCTAACAGATATAAACTCTGGAGTCCAGGTGATTAAAAAATCGTAAATGTATTATTCAATAATATTAAATTTTCCTTCGATGAACTCAACAGTGAGCAGTGGATTCATTACGACGAAGAGCAAAGTTCAACAGATGAACTAGAGAAAGAGAAATCTAACAAGGATAAAAAACTGTATGAGGCGATGATAACGAAGTAGTAAAAACCGAGACTGACAAAACTAATGAAATATTGCAAGAACCTGGGTTCTTGTAAAAGTTCTAGAATTACATACGTTACTTTCAAGACTATATTACTTTAGCACTAAATGTTGAAACCTTCGTGGAGAATGTACTGACAACGATCGAGGAAATAGATTCACGAATGGACAAAGATGAGTGGATGCAGGCAATACATCATTTGCTTGAGAATGACATTTGGGAATTAACTACGCCTTCCAAGAGAAAATGACTGATAAACAACAAATCAATTTTCTAAATTAAGAGAGACAAAGATGGAAACGTTGAGAAGCACGAAGGTAATACTGGTGATCAAGGATTGTACCCAAAGACAAGAATATGACGAAGAAACATACGCCCGTGTTGCCAAGTTAACAACACTGAGGACTCTCTTATCAATCTTCGTCGAGAAAAATGTCAAAAATGCATTTTTACATGGAGAACTCGAAGAGGAAGTCTATATGGAAATTCCAGAGGGCTTTGAGAGAAAAAATAATTAGCTGCATTTGGAGTTAAACGATCTGAAACTGACAAATACTTCTACATTTTGGAACGTGTTGACACCAGCATATTTCTCATTTTGTGTGTTGATGATATTCTTCTTGCAGGAAATATCCAGAGCAAAATCTATTACGCCAAGTAGGTACGTGTTGAAAGGTAGGTTCCACATGAAAGACTTTGGAGGACTGAAGTCCTTTCTTGGTATCAACATTGAATGGACAAGCAACGAACTTCGCCTGAATCAGCGGAATTACTTCGAAAAAATGCTGAAACGTTTCAATATGGAGGAATGCAACCCGACGAGCACACCGATGGATTCAACACCCTATCCTGACGTATATCACTATTGTTTTCCAGACTGTCACACTATGGTTTTGATCAAGTCATATTGAGTTTTTTTAAATAATATTTGAAATCGTTTATAATTTGGTACTAATAATGTTGAATTAAATAGTTGTCCTATAATATCGGGAGTTCTCCAAAGATCTCTGCTCCACAAGAAATTTACTTTTTACTAAAATTGATGAGTGGATTATGTTGGTTAAAAAACATTTTTTACTGTTTTGACGACACGTTTTCCTAATTATTTACTTTATTCGATGAATATGACATGGAAAATACCTTACTTAATCTAACAACTTCGCGCCTGTGAGGAGTACATTTCGAAATCCAGCTGTTAGACAGATAATATTAAAGAACACCATCAAAAGCAATTTTGATCTAGAAGTGTTTTCTTAGCTCATATAAAGAAAATATCTGATTTAGAAGTATTTTTGAGTTTTCCCATTCTAACTCAACTCCTAAAGTTGAAACATTTTGTAGTTTTCAAAAACAAAAACAATTTTTTTACCAACTGAAATTAATTAAGACATCCTCGATTTTTACTACTAAAGTAAAGTATTAAAATATTTTTAAAAAGCGATTTATTTGATAGTTGAATTAATTAAATAAGTGAATGCATCCCCCGAATAACTATCAGTTGATAGTCCTGAGAGTTGTAAATTAAAACCCAAAATAGTCTCACAACATTTTCAGAACTTATTTATTTTTAACTTGCCGAATTGTTAGAGGTAACCTAATAACAAACATCCTCTTTCTCCTAACACCTAATAAAATACAGTAAATGTCACTGTATTAATCTATTAAAAGAAACCCCTCACTTTATACCTAGACATAAATCAAAATCAAAAACCAAATGCAGAATAGCCCGTCTCATTAAACTTCACGCCGGCGTTACAACTGCACCCTCATAAACCTAATAAGTTGCAAGTAAACACGTTAAATTTCGCTAAAAATAAACCGAAACTAATTATTATGATGCGTACAGAAACAGAATACAATGAGCCCTTTAGAAAATGAGAAGATCCAATTACTGAGCACCAGTCAGGTTCGCGATGTCACATTCTTATTCGAATACCAATTAAGGGGTAAGTATGAAACTGAATCGTTACGCTGGAATAAAATCTGCAATCTGCTAAATGCTCCGTAACCGCACCGGAATGCAACTCCCTACCACATTCCTGCCTCGTTCCGGATATACGAATATCACGGAAACTTTCATACCGTGTGCTTATGGTATATTATTACGTAACTATTCAGCAACAATTCATAATTTTCAACTATCTGTCTTGGCTCGCCGTCGAAATTTCACAAGGGTCTACATCGGAATTGGTAGTTCAGCGGCACGAACAGCCGTCTAAACGCAGAGTAAGGAATATTTCTAACATTACAGCAATAACTACTTTGCAGTAAAAGTAAACCGAATGGATGTAAATCATTATTTTAAGAGCAATTAGACGGATAATTATAGAGGAGTTTATCAGCTTCGTATCGTTCAAATATCATAGTGGGTGGTAGTTCAAATTATTTTGATACATAAATGATAAATTTGCAAGTACAAATCGGTGACTTGGAGAAACAGATTGTCTTTAAGTTAAAAATAGTGAGCTTGGCCGTCCAAGAACCACAACTATTGATGTAGAAGGAATATTAGATATTGTAACGACAGATCCTTCCATAAGTATTAGAAAACTAGTTTTAAGAACGAACGTATTTTAACAAAGTACTTTAAGAGTACGTGACCAGCAGTTGCACCTATTTCATTATCGATAAACTCAGGAATTCGCGTAGATATGAAAATTAGAGTTGATTTTTGCGAAGTAATGCTTGAATGAATAGAAAACATCCAAAGTTTTATAAGTAAAATTCTGTTTCCGGAGTCTACATTCACAGGACAAGGCATGTTTAATTCCCGGGATATGTATTTATGGGCTCATGAAAATTCTGATGCAAGAATACCCACCCATTATCAACATACTTTCAAAATATATGTATGGGCAGCGACCTCAGGAAATCAGTGCGTTGGACATTTTTCTAGGAAATTTAGGTGGTCATATGTATCTCAATTACAACCACTATCCTAATAGATGGATTGGTCGAGGTGCAGATGCATCGATTTAGTGGCCTGCCCGATCTCCTGACTTTAATACTCTTGATTTTACTATGTGGCGTTATGTAAAATCAAAAGTTTACAATACTTAAATTGTGACATTGATCAGTTGAGAGAAAAAATATCTCAAGAGTTTACGAAGCTTTAGAACAATGCAGAAATGTTACAGGGAATAATACGTTCCTTAAGAAAAATAACTTGATTGTGCATAAGCGAAAATGGAGGAACTTTCGAGCAGTTTTTATAAAAAAAAGGTTAATGGTAATTTATTAATTTAATATGTTTGTAGCTATAGTTTCTGTTTGATATTTCAGAGCATACATGATAATTTTCATTTTGTTTTGAGTCCCTCTACACACTCTTTTGGAACACCCTGTATAAAAATAGTTAACGGAAAATAAAAAGTTATGGATGCAGTACGTTCAGAAGATATTGCAGAAAAATTTATATTTATCACTCCCTCCCCCTTTTAAACTGGTGGTGTATCTCCCTTATTATTCATTTCTGGAAAAAAAATTATATGAAAAGGTACCATTATTAATGTACTATTAGTTTTAAGATTATCGGAAGACAATTTCGGACCACCTTGTATACAGAACGAAACAAATGTTAAAAGGGACAAATATGGTCATAAATAGGATCTTACAAACCTATGTATGGAGCTGCTAAATAAAACTGCTGAAGCTACCCTAAAATCCCTAAAAAAATGTTTAGAGTTTGGTTAATCATTATGTTAATTTAAATAACAAAGTACATGCCATAAAAACTAGAGATAATTTCAGCAGAGTTTATAAATCACTTTATTTAGGCTTTATACAAGCATAATAATTAATAAATAGGATTATAGGAAACAACTACTGGACGTGCAAAGGCCCCGACTCCCATTGAATTATACCTATAAATCCAAAATTGGTAGCCAAATTTGTTATTTGTCTTTTCTCCACCAGACACAGACCGGTTTCGAACTCTTTATGTTCTCATCAGTGTGCCACAGGTAGCTGAAAAGACAAATAACAAAGGCAAACCAAACTGGTCTATGGCAGACCCAGCACATAGTAACTGTGAGAGATAAGTACATCCCTCTGGTGGTCAGTTGCTACTACCAGTCAAGACATCGAAGATGTCTCGTGACCGATAGCGGCTTGCCAAGCAAGCACCAAGAGCGGCGACCTCTAGCCCTGATGGACTAAAACATGCTTAATAAATAGGATTATAGGAAACAACTACTGGACGGGCAAAGGCCCCGACTCCCATTGAATTATACCTATAAATCCAAAATTGGTAGCCAAATTTGTTATTTGTCTTTTCTCCACCAGACACAGACCGGTTTCGAACTCTTAGACAAATAACAAATTTGGCTACCAATTTTGGATTTATAGGTATAATTCAATGGGAGTCGGGGCCTTTGCCCGTCCAGTAGTTGTTTCCTATAATCCTATTTATTAAGCATGTTTTAGTCCATCAGGGCTAGAGGTCGCCGCTCTTGGTGCTTGCTTGGCAAGCCGCTATCGGTCACGAGACATCTTCGATGTCTTGACTGGTAGTAGCAACTGACCACCAGAGGGATGTACTTATCTCTCACAGTTACTAAGCATAATAATAACAAACATATCCAATTTGATATACTGATATTGATGTTTCATCTCTAAACATACAATAATTAAATCTAGTGAAGTTTTTTTAATACATGACAAAAATTGGATTAAAAATTACAAAATTCAAAACGTCCAAAAATAAATTATTGAAAAAAATATTTTTAACTCACCACAAAATTCATTAATTATGGTCATCAATCAAAAAACAATGTCCCCAAAAAGATGTACAGGGTGGCCCGTTTAACTTGGGCCTATACCTTATCTCAGAAAATATAGGTGTTATGAAAAAAATGTTGAAATAAAAGTTGTTCGAAATCAAATGAACTATTATATTTGAATAAAACGAGATCTCTATCTTGCTTTTATACAGGGCGATAAGTTAAAGTTGTATTTTTTTAAATGGAACACCCTATATATTGTTGCAGTTTTAGATTCTACGTATAATTCTCATTATCGTCATATATGGTATCATATATCTAAAATGCCTATTGTTTGAGTTACAAGCATTTAAAATAAAAAATTGACAGATTCGGATCAACTTTGAAAAATTGATAATTCCGATACTAGATATTATTATTATTTGCAACTTTGCACAGACGATTAGCACATGCCATTGTGTAGAACAGTCGCAGGAAAATTTGAAATTTTTTGTACAGGGTGGTTGTAAAGTCGCTGTCAATTTCCAAAGTTTTAAACCTTGATAAGTCAAAAATCTTAAATGGAACACCCCGTATATTATTTCCTAGGTCGATGTAGAATTAAATTCCCTTCAAGTTGGTATATGGTTTCCCTATACTTAAAGTTGCTCGTTTTCATGATATTTGACATTTACATACAAGTTTACCATTTTTACTTCTTACGAATTCCGAAACTGACTAAACACTTTCGCCACTAAATAGTTGACAGTCAATAAGCGGTGATATTATTCTTCTCGTTTTGATAATCTTTTACTACTCCTTTAAATTATTATTAGTCGATCAAATTAGTAGGTAGATCACACATGTTTCATATTCTAATTTTCACTAATTCTAAAAAGAGTATTCTTTGCATCAATAAATTATCGCAGGTAGCAATGAAGAATAAAACAAATAATTCACATTGCACATTATTTGACATTTCACGTAGTTTGTTTTTAAGTAGTACTTACATACTTATCTATTTCTGCAAAAAAATGTATACACGTGAAGAAAAAGTAGACATGCTAGAATGTTATCTATCTAAAAATAATAGCCCGGCTCTTGCTCTCAGAGAGTATAGAACGGAATTTCCAGCTAGACGGATTCCTGAGAAGAAAATATTTGCCAGAATAATACAAAACTTAAGAAGGCATGGAACATTATCTAATGAAAAACGGGAGAAGCCTAGACGGGTCTTAAATGAAGGTAAACAATTAGATATTTTGCTTCATTTTGAAGATAATTCCGAAACCTCCACTCGTCAGGCGGCATTAGATTTGGAAGTTCCAAGAACTACAATTCAAACTTGCCTCAAAATCAACAAACGCCGGCCATACAAATTTGTACCAGTACAAAAATTGGAACAAAGAGATTTTCAGTCGAGATTGGATTTTTGCAGTCTTTTAATGGATAGATATTTTCTAGACAACGTTTTTGTTAACATTCTTTGGACTGATTAGTCTATTTTCACGACTGCTGCCGGCATATTCAATCGAAAGAATACACATTACTGGGGTAGTGAAAATAAAAGAAAAATATTTGAAGTTCAAAAACAAGGCAGAAGTTCTGTGAAAATGTGCTGCGGGATTTGGAGTAATCGTATTTTGGGACCTATTTTTTATAATGGAAATTAAATTCAGTTAGATATTTACATTTATTAGAAAATCAAATTAGCGAGCTTATAGAAAATCAAATACCGGCACAGGACATAATGAACTTAATCTGGCAGCAGGATGGAGCTCCTTACCATGGAAGTGTGAATGTCAGAGAATTTTTAAATCAAAACTACCGGGAGTGGATTGGACAAAACGGTGGAATATCATGGCCTGCTCGTAGCCCGGATTTAACCCCACTAGACTATTTTTTATGGGGCACCTTGAAAGAAATCGTTTATAAATATAAGCCTAACACAACTGAGGAGATTCAAGAAAGAATAAGGGAGGCCATAAATTATTTGAATACAACAAACTATGTCACTATGTCGCAAAAGCCATTTCGAATCTTCAAGTAAGATACACCACCTGTATTGCTCAAAACGGTGGGTACATAGAAAATTTGTTGTAAATGTTAGTTTCTAGTGAGGTCACGTATAGTGGTCCATGATGCATTTGAGTACTGTGTACTGTGCTTTCTAACCTTTAGTGTTATTGTCTCAGATCTTCGTCATACAGATCCTTTATTTTAGCTACGTTGACGAGGAGAAATAACTCCGAAACACGTGTCCGTAGCTGCATCATGTTTCTTTTTTGGAGTATACAGTGCTATTAAATTTCTTCTACTATTATTAACCCAGCAAAACATCACTTCCTTTATTTTAGCTACGCTACGCTGACGAGGAGCAATAACTCCGAAACACGTGTCCGCAACTGCATCATGTTTCTTTTTTGGGGCATACGGCGCTATTAAATTTCTTGTTTAGTTTTTTAAATTTCATATCAGTAAAAAGTGTTCGTGTAGAAACATTGTTAGTTGTTTACCGAAAATGTACGACTTTTATTTTTTTTATATATCATAGTATCGCTTAAACAATTTTCGTCTTTCTGTTTACGATTTCATTTTATTATTCTTAGCAACTTTGCCGCCTCAATTTGAATATTGAGTTTTTATAATGTGCATTGTGACATTTTGACAAACCATAAGAAATGTAAACTTGTAAATGTCAAATATCATGAAAACGAGCAACTTTAAGTATAGGGAAACCATATACCAGCTTGAAGGGAATTTAATTCTACACCAATCTAGGGTATAATATACAGGGTGTTCCATTTAAGATTTTTGACTTATCAAGGTTTAAAACTTTGGAAATTGACAGCGACTTTACAACCACCCTGTACAAAAAATTTCAAATTTTCCTGCGACTGTTCTGCACAATGGCATGTGCTAATCGTCTGTGCAAAGTTGCAAATAATAATAGTATCTAGTATCGGAATTATCAATTTTTCAAAGTTGATCCCAATCTGTCAATTTTTTATTTTAAATGCTTGTAACTCAAACAATAGACATTTTAGATATATGATACCATATATGACGATAATGAGAATTATACGTAGAATCTAAAACTGCAACAATATACAGGGTGTTCCATTTAAAAAAATACAACTTTAATTTATCGCCCTGTATGAAAGCAAGATAGAGATCTCGTTTTATTAAAATATAATAGTTCATTTGATTTCGAACAACTTTTATTTCGACATTTTTTTCATAACACCTATAGTTTCTGAGATAAGGTATAGGCCCAAGTTAAACGGGCCACCCTGTACATATTGTTTCGCTATCACACTCGATCATCAGGAGGACGAGAAGCTAATAAAGTTACTTACTTAAATTTGCATTTTACAATTAATAAACTGTCATGTAACCATAACAAACAAATTTCTTTCTTTTCTATAATTAATGCCGTCTACATTTTCATGCTTTCTTAGAAAATACTCTACCTCTCTTTGTTTGAGACTTATTGTTGACTATAAACAATCTTATTTAAACCATATACAGCAGTGTTTAATCAATAATAATTAAAACTATACATATTAGTTAAATTATTATAACTTTCCCCTCTAGCAGTATCTTTTTCTATTAATTATTATTATTATGGCAGATTTTAAAATTTTGTTATAATTTCACGATATACGTAGGTTTTAAATTTTTCAATTACAGAGAAACATGGTTTTGTTATACTTTTGTAAGTAAAGTTGTTTATAGTTAGATTCTGTGTATTTTTTCTTTCTTTGTACAAATGTAAAAATTTTTTCTTTAACTGAAACAAAATTACTAAAAATTAGAAATAGAAATAGAAATTTTTATTTTACCCAGGATACCTACAAAAGTTTTTGGCAAATATAGTGGGACAAAACACACCATATGTAAAATCAAAGTCATATACAAAGCATCAAGTATAGAAATATGACGTATAGTAGTGCATATAACATGAACAACTCAAAGCATCAAAAACAAGCAGGAGAAAGTAGTGTATAAACAGATTTAGTTGTTTAGTTAAAAACACAGAAAAATGTCAAAATAGGGTAATAAAAAATTCCTCAGTGGAGTAAAAACAATTATTTAAAAAATGCGTTTTTATCTTATTCTTGAAACAAATAAATTTCAAGGACCTTTATCGTTTGGGATATAACTATAAATTTGGAGATTTAATGAGTTTTTTATTGATTTTGTTAGTCTAAGACGAAGCTATCTTAGTTGCATGGCAGACCTGGTACCATAATTATGAAAATCAGAATTAGTGGAATAGGAGCACGGCACACATAAACTTTCTTATACCATGAATAGGAGTTTATATATTTATGGATTTCTAACTGAGTAGAACAAGTACATAAAAGTTCACCCCCTTTAATTTGGTTATTTTTAACATTTTCAAAAATTTCAAAACATTTTCCTACGTGTTTTTTCCGGAAATTTTCAATTTTTCTATGGGGAGTGTATTTTGACCTATGTATATACAGGGTAGGTCAACAACAAGTCAGTTAGGTCTCATGGAACACCATATATTTTTACACATTTCGAAAGAGAGCATCGATTTATATATTTCCTGAAAATTTTGGGTAGCAGTCAAATTTTAAAAAGCCAAAATCTTAGAACTGAAAAATTTATTTTGTTTTATTCTATTGAGTAGTTTTTTATGCATTTCTAATATTAGGCATCTTACTTATAATACTTTAATAGTCTAAAATATATAATACGAAAGCAGCAATTTAAGGGAATATAGTATATTATACTATATAAAATAATAGTTTTTAGTAAATTTTTAATAACAAGTATCTAGACTTTGAAACAAAACTTATAAAAATTCATCTACCATTTGGCATAAATGTCAAGTTATTTTTTGGTTTGTAAATAGTTGCTAGTGCTAGTACTAGTGATTATATTATAAAACGTTTTGTTAAATAATATATATAATGGGATATTCAATTGTAGTGTCAAATATTAGAAAATATATTCCTTAAATGTAACAAAAATGGGCAAGCTGCAAGTTCACGAGTTCCTAAATGCAACATATGGATTATCGATAGACGCACAAAAAGCCCAATTCTATGTCCACTTAGAAGTCCTGATTTCAATCCCCTGGATTTCTTTTTATGAGGTGCATTAAAAAATTCTGTTTACGAAAAACAAATAAGAAATTCAGATCATCTGAAAGAAATGATATCACCAATAACAATGATAACAATGAATTACTGCTTGAGAACGTTCGACTTAATTTAAAAAAATGATGTCAAAAGTGTATACAAAATCACTGAAGTTACTTTGAAAGTGTTATTTAGGATTATTACATTTTTTACACTTACCAAGTAATATTATTCATTTTTCAGTTCTAAAGATTTTGACTTTTTGGAATTTGACTGCTAATAACTTTTCAGGAGACATATTATTTATCGATGCCCTAGTTAAAACGTGTAAAAATATATAGTGTTTCATAAGAGATAACACACTTGTTGTTGACCTACCCTGTACACGTAGGTCAAAATACACTCCTCGTAGAAAAATAAAAAAGTTTGAGAAAAAAACGTAGGAAAATGTTTTGCAATTTTTGAAAATGTTAAAAGTAACGTAAATAACGGGGGTGGACTTTATGTGCCCCACCCTGTACAGAGGGGGAACTGGCATATTACCTAACTTTTTTAAAACAAGTTGATAGTAAACTCTTCAGCTAACATTGTCAAATAACCAGACCACTCTTTTTTGCAACCGAAAAATTTTTACCACAAGAGATGGGCCATCTACATAAAAGAATTGCATAACAAATGTGTGAATGAAATAAAAAGAAGTAACACATTTTTAAGATATTTAAACACAGTGATTTAGTCTACGTAGCAGAAAAATGATTTTAGATAGTTTGTTAGACAATTCTTCCACGTGGTTAAACCAACACAAAGCATCATCCAAAACGACACCAAGAATCCTAATACTGTCCTCTTTGATTGAAGAGTTAGTAGTAGACCTGTCTTCATTCGGCATAAGATTGTTGGAAGCAAACCAATGGTGAGCTTGCTTCATGTATCTTGAACAGTCGTTATCTTAAACACGCCACCATACCACAGAAATTAGACATTTAAATTATTAATGTTGACATGACAAATTAAGAATTGTGGTATCGTCGGTATAAACAATGCATTTTACTGAAGACATTAATTGAAAGAGATCATTTGTATATAAAATAAACAAAAGTGGACCCAGAACAGAGCCTTTGGGCACCCCGTGCTATACTGTTTGAAATTCATAATTATTGTTGTCAATAGAAACGCATTAGTGTCTGTTGTTAAGACAAAGTTAAACCTCTTATACCATAAAAGCTCAACATTTAGGTTTTCTTTATTATTTAATATCATATCACCATTTTTATTTTAAATGGGTATATTTTTGATTTTTCTTAGTGTCGTTATTTCATTTATTAATTAACATATTTTTATAGAATTTCCTTTAGAATCATTTAGTTTTTGTTTATAAAACTGAGTTTTAGTTTGGTTAATAATAAGCTTATTTAATCTATTTCTATATTATGTCCTATATTCATACAAGAGTTCATCTGTAAATCTAATTTTTTATTTTATTCTTAAAGGATCTTCCTTGTCATAACAATTGATAACTTCTGCCCAAGTTTCATTATCACATAAGGATTTTAATTTATCACAATCAAATTTTTTATAAGTTTAGATTTATTTATTGAGAATCGAGTCGGTTTCATTATTAGGAAATGTTAAATGTATAATAATAAATTATTATTATTGTCCCAGAATAATGAACCCATTCCTTACTTTACACATATTTAAAATAATTATGTAAGTATATGAATTTGTTCTCTTTTGTGATGTTTATATTTAATTTGTTTTTCATATGTTTCCAAGTAAATGACTTATTATAATAATTATATTAACAAGTCATGCGTTATGTAGCGCTGCACTTACATATTTTGCATAATGTCTTTATTTTAATTTTATCTCCATCCTTTCATATTTATTTTTGTCATCCTCGCCTTTTAAAATAAGTTAGCAGATACTATGACACGCAAACTCATTTGTATTCCGCAGTATACATTTATTCTGACATACGCCTTGACTCTTATTCTTGCCAACCTTCATCTTAATAACGCCGAGTTTGTTTTACGTCTCTTTCCCGTGCAGATAAATACAACGTAACTGTAATGGACAAATTAAATATTGCCCGTCCCATGGGCCCGTCCTGTTTATTAATTTATAAGGCTTTGAATTGAAATTCGGAAACACATTCTTTTCAGAGGAAATATTTCTTACGGAATTCTGTTTGCACTTGTAAATAAAGTTTGAGAATCATTGTTAAAGAGTTTGTCAACTTTCCTATTACCAGAGGCAATTCCCATTGTGCATTTCTCTAGAGAAATGTAAAAAAATGTTTAAAACCTTTATTAGCCGCCTTAGTGTCACTGAAATTTAGAAGACATAAGAATTTTTGTTTAATCTTGGATCATAAAGTCTAAAGTTCTCGTTTGTCAGTGACTTTAAAAACACCCTGTATATGCACCAAATAAGGTTTAGAGCATATTCAATATTATGGATATAAAATATTTAATATAGCTCGGGGATATTAGGAAAAACTGTTCAATAACTTCGCATCCATACGGTATGGGATAACTTCGGAATTTGTACATAATAAAAATCCTGTATAATTTTTTTATCGGAAGGCACGCATACTTGAATCTATTAAGCTGAAGGCCTTAATCTATATGCGTGTCCTTTTGTTAGACAATAAATTAATCGCAGTGTACTTGGATATTGCTATGTAATGGGCACATAGCATAGTTATATAATTTTGTAGTAATACAAAATTATGTGTTTACCCATGAGGATTAATTTTAAATGCGTGATATGTTCCTGTAGGCATTCCTTTGTAGGGAGAATGAAACTATTAATGTTTCGTTAACTTTAAAATTATGTATTATTAACACTTATACACAACATACAGAATACATTAGGTGGCGCCTTTTTAATTAAAAAATAAATGCAAGTGGCATTTACGCATTTATCTTTTTTTACATTACAATATAAATTATATTAAGTTTGAACAAAAACAAAATACCTCAATGTTGAACACATGCATTCATGTTAAATTGTTCTTTGTTTGCTTTGAAAATATCTGACATTCGAGCACAAAGCAAGACTCCAAACGCTTGTTAAAAGTCATCACAATGTGCTAAATAACATTTCAACGCATACTTTTTACTCTGCATGTTTAAAAACACACTCATTTGTCTTCCACAATGCACAATATTTCACTGTAACCAGCAGCATCAGTTACATATTCAAACCAAATTAAAGAACGCCAATGGTTTAGAACATTTGCAAATTTTACGGGCATTCAGCGCACTGAATTTACAAATAAACCAATAAAAGGAATCACCTGTCTGGGCGAGTACATAAAACAATGCCTGAATACACAAATATACTATTTATGAAAGGCTATTAAATCAATTTGATTGAGTGAAGAAATTGGAAACATTTATGATTCAATATTTTCAAAAAAGTTACATACGAAAATAATTTGGAATTTGTAAAATAAGAATGAAGACAACTAAATTTCTTACTTAAATTTTAATCCATCATGTGATTAAATAATTGAAAAAACTATAGAATGAATAAAACTACGAATCTAAAAATTTGCCAGCACAAATATCGATTCGATTTTTCTTTAAATTTAACTATATTTATTTGCTATAAAATGATACCAAACACAGTATTTTTTAAAATTTTATTGTTTTATCACTATCGGAAATATTTCTTAATATTCTTAACAAACCATTAAAATGGTCAATTTTTTGCTGATTTAATTATTTTTTTACGATTCAGAAGTTACCAGTACAATCCCATTGAAAAAATGGACATCCTGTTTGAGTTACTGCAATTATGTTTTTGTAGTATGTATAACAAATAGCAAAATAGCAAAATCAAATCAAACTTTATTCAGAATTTACAGTAGGTAGGTATACACAGCTTGTTTGATAGTGAAGCCACAAGTTGAACTGAAAATATAAATGAATAAATGACCAGGACGAATATGATATACATTTATGATAGTATTAATATTCCTCTCTTAGGAAACATTATTAATTTATGTCATTCGACAGCTATGTGTAAATAATCAACGTCAATTATAATTCCAAATCCATACCGTATTGAAATAATAAGTCTCGTAAGACTTTGTACGGAACACATGTAGGGGAATTCAAAGAGGAAGCGGAGTGTATATCAAAGCTTAAATTTGCATAGTAAAGGAGTTGCAAGGGTCAAAGGTTTGCGGTCTATTGTGACCCCGTCTTTTGAACTACTCGTTCACGTCTTATCAATGTCTTCTTATTGACCGTGCTTATACCGCGGACGGTCTACTAGAAAGTTGTGCGAATATGAGGCGTCGAAAACCTGAAGTGCTTCGTGTCAATTTATGTAGTAACCAAAAATTATTTAAAACAGAACATGTATTATTAACCTAGCATTTAATAGTACTGTCTTGCAATGCGCACAGATTTCTAATAAGTGCTTTATGTCATATTAACAATAAACCTGATGAATAATAATTTAATGATACCAATTTTAAACATCCCTGTCTCTAGTTAGCCGAGTTTTTATAGACTATATATTTAAAAAAAAGTAAATAGTTTCGTTATAATTATTGTTTGATTGATTTATTTTAGAAAATAATAAATAAAATCTCAAAACCAGTGGAGTCCAGGTTTACTTTATTTTAGATTTTGCATGATCTATAAGTATTTTATATGGTCAGAATGCTCGAGGGAAGTTTGTTCTATAGTGGACAGTTTCATTTTATGACTTAAAGTACTTGTTTTATTTTATTTAAGTTAAAATACATGACAATATATTGACTAATTGGCCACCAGTTGAACAAATATAAATTGGAGCAGTAAATCGAATATCGACCTGGAAGATTCTATAAAATTAAGATAATCTCTCCATAAAGCTGTACAAGGATGATTGCAATCACTGTTACAGTGGGGAAAGTAGCAGGGAAGAAGAACTTTCAACATACATATTTCAAATATGTGTTATGGATGTTTGGATAAAAAAACAAGGAACGAGCCACTAAACGATATAAATCAGATCCATATTAAGAAGGAAGGAAAGAGGATCTCGATTCGAGTGGAAATTGATGGGAATAAAGGAACTCACTTAAAGTTGTGGATGGTCTGCTATACTTGGAAGAGCAAATCTGCATTAGGCTAATTATCCCAATACTAACAAATATTTCCGTTAACTAAATTTAATTTGGCCAACAACTGCTAAGATTTAGAGACCTGGTGAAGTAAAGTTTGTATCTACTTCCGACCAAACACAAAGAGTAGGTACTGCCAAATGCACCAATATAATATAAGACCTCTTTAAGGGGACTTTGATCAATGTAGTTGGACACTATATTAGTAAGTGGTCAAAAGGTTATGCCATACAATTAGGATAACTCTCATCTACATATTGGCAGATTGTTTGGTGTGTCGCCTTGGATTTCCATTTACAAAAATGGAGAAACTTTGAATCCGAAATGTCTCAGAAATTGTTACTTTACTAAGTATTCATAAGATCCTGCATCCTCAGATGGTCAAGCAATGCGATAAGTTCATGGTTGAACGTCTTTCCAATGTGATTTGAAAATATCAAAAAAAATTATTGGGATTAATATTTACCACTTTTCCTGATCGCGTTTAATACATTGGACTATCAAAACAGATACCTACCGGCTAGTGTGACATTTGTAATATCAAGTGAGTAACCATTTTTTCTAGCTCAATTTAAAGTGCCAGGAGGGAGGAGTGGGTTGTCTTTACACATCCCATTGAGGAAAAAGGAAAAGTCTCCAAAGCAGTAATCATCTTAGAAAAGGCTATATCTTGCCATTTGGATAATCAATGTACTATATCAAATTCAACAAAGAGGTGGTTTGCAAAATTTGAAACAAACCGCAAATAATTCCAGAGTAGATGAAGTAGTTCAAGAAATTGAAGAAATATACTAGGTTGATCTCAGATTATTCCAGAACAGTAGTAGAGCTGAGATATCTCTAAGGAGACCATTATACGAGAAGAACGAACTAGTGTTAGTCTGGAACTTAACAAATTAAGATCAGAGTAAGAAATACCTTCTTAATATGACTGAACTTGATTCTCATCAAAAAGTTCCGATTTCAATTCACGGTTCTTACAATGGAATTAATTGTGGGAGAGATTTATATACATGCATAAAGATATTCATGCATATTTGGTGTGTTCAATGTCTATTGTCTTTGAATAATATGAACTCCCCCTCACGCATCTTCAGTTTAGGGATATTGGAGGTTGTATTTCATGTCGTGTGCTAAGTAAGCGGTATATTGTAAAGTGATTACAGTAATTACTCATATAGCGACAATAAGTGCAATTAGGCTGCAAATTAATAAAGTATTATTTGATACTATACATATATAGTATTTCAATTTTTAAATGTACAGTTTGACACAAGTTTGTGAGGATAGTGAACACTGTAATGGTGCCTACTTATAACGGTGCTTTCTTTCAATAAACTTACGTAATCTTTTTATACGGAAAACTCGGGCGCCAGTCCTTTAATTTTTAAGTGCAAAAAACTACACTTTTTGGCTCTCCTATTGGGAGAACAACCCTGAATAGCGAAACAGCTGAGATACGGAATGTCCGGGGTCGGAAGCTGGAGGTCTATCTAATGGACTTCGACCATACTGCTCAAACGGGTTAATCAGAAATAAATGACAGAAATAATAACTCGTGAATTTTACCTCTTTAAAACAATGTACTCTTATTTATTCAGCAATATTAAGGGACAAATTAATTTAACTCTAATACCTCCACGACTGTACAGTCGAGTATGTATAAAACTGTTTAGAACGATTAAAAACAAGTCAAGCTGGCAATCAAGAATCTTTACACGATTTTACGACGGAATTTTGGATAAGTTGGATTAATAAATTACTGCGTACGACAAGCAAACGGACCTTTCCACTAGGATGTATTATGCACGGCGGGCAATCGGTTAGCTATAGATATTGTAATCTATACGGAATGTTTAAACATACGGCGAACTACTGCCACAAACGTAGAGCTATTTGCTAATGATTAGGCTGATTAACGTAAGTTTTTCGAGTCAACTCTATGCAGATCAACTTTATGGAAGGCCCAAGTGAACAAGTCTAACCAGTTGATGCATATAATGACTATTTGGCTTAACGTAGGTTTTCCGGTAACCTATTATGCATTGAGGCATTTGAGATGGCCCAAGTGAACAGATCTCAGCAGCCGATGCATATATTAGAAAACAAAAGACCAACCTAATTACTAATTAGCTCTAGTTTGATTTAGTAGTCTATTACAACTATACTTGCTGACAATAAGAGCTCTGAATATCTATACTTAACTGAAGGCAGTACCTGCAAATTGCAATGGACTACTGCGTATTCTTACCAATATTCTATTCAAATAAATTTACTATTCAACTCGGAGCGGCGGCGCGGAACTGTTGACGGCTTCGGATTGATCTGGAACTGCTGGAGGTAGATCGGATCTGATCTTGCGGACTATCTCGGAATGAACCTGGACTGCTGCCGACTTTCTCGGAATGAGCGAGACGTGAGCGTTCCTCTCCCTTTTATAACCTTTATGACGTATCTAGGTGGCGTGATAGAGGGGCGGTCACCGACTTGAAAACGAAGGATTCAGATGCACAACCCGGCGTTATTTGCAGAGGTCCAGCGGATTATGCAATTAGGCGCATCAATTTAGAACGTCAATAACCGGAAATGAGTTACTTGCAATTTCTATACTATGTTGCAAAAAGAAACGGATTAAAACGGACACGGATTAATATTTTAGTAACGAATGATTTTTATTTCCGACTCGGCCATTATTTATAATAATTCTCGGATTTTGCTTATACGGGGGGGGGGGGGATTGTCGAAAATTAATCAATTAATTACTTGACTGCTTGTTTACCAGCGGACTTTTTAACAACTCATTAATAACTTAACTAGAACAGTACTTACTTACTAAAAACAGCGGCAGGGTGTACCCAAGTGGCGGTAATATTAAAGCAAAAATGAACCATTCCTTGATTGGAAACATCACTTCGTTACAACACCGCATACCAAGAAGTACCTATGTGGTTTTTAATTGCTATATTTATTTATTCATTATTAACTGTAAACATTTCGTAAGTTATAAACCAGTTTCTCCTGTTCAATTCAAATAACAATATGTATTTAATTTGTACAATGGTAAGCAAAATTGCAGAAATATTTAAGTAATTGATGAAAGTCAAATATTTAACGACAAGATTGACCATTTAAGACTACTCAAAAGCCTCACTAGAACTGAATTACAGACATGAGAAGTAAGACCTTTAGTAATATTTCGTGTAAAGAAGATCGATCTTTGTAAAATACAATTAGTACCGGTAGACTAAAACCACCCTGAAAGCATGTGTCTTAGACCAAGCATCTAAGGAAAGATGCACACTTTTTTGATATCTTATCTTTAGAAATATTTTATGCTGACAATATGTCTTAGCGACTTCGTTTTCAAATGAAGGAAATCCCAAATCTTATAATGATTTAATTTGACATAAAAACAACTACAATGTTTATTTTTTTTTATTCTATAAGAATAATTATTTATAAGACTGAACCAAATGACTTTTGCGATCTAAAAGAAAATGATGATGAAAGTTAGACGTTATTTTATTGCCATTCTTATATAATTATTGCACATACCATCGGATACATTTAGAAGTTTTTTAATTATTCACAACTTAAATAGTTCTTGTAAGTAAGTATTATTAAGTTTTGTAAGGAAGTTGTTCGACTTAAACACTCTAATTAAAAATAGTGCTCAATCTCCTAATGATGACAGGAGCCATGTCAGTATATTGCGCATTAAATTTATATCTGTGGAAATTAATTAAATTAATTAATTTTATAAACCAAGTATTCCAGAAATTTGTATTCCCTTGTCTACATTTGCAACTTAAAAGCCTGTCATTGTCATGCTATTTTTCACTACCAGTCACCGTTGAATAAGATCATTCAAAAACAAATAAATGTAATTACATTGGCACTCACATATCTGAAGAGAACAGGTTGGCGTCTTATTTCCAAGACTTAGTTCTCCTGCAATGATTTTATAGCTGGTGTACCGCCGGTGGTTCATTTGTTTGAATGGCTTCTCCAAATCTACATTTTAATTTAAACTGAAATGCCTTTGCTGTTTCATTAAAAGCGTCACTGCTTTATATCTGGCCTTTCTTCTATTATTTTAACTTCCAGCTAAAGTTTTAGTATAAATTTGTCTCTTAGTCTTAATAAAGCGTCCTTTAGAGGTTAATTTATAAATTAACGTTCTGTAAATAGTAAATTTTGTCTCTGCAAACATATTTAGCAATTTTCTTAATTTACTACAATTTGGTTTACGACGCTTAATAAAGAAAATTGACTACATCTGTATATACAATACTTGGGTTGCCGAACAGAGTTTACTTTATTAAGTATTAAGCTGTTACGCTAAAACAATATCCTAAGCTGTAGGAATGTTTGAGACAAAGAAACTTTCTTGTGAAAGCCAGAAACAAATTTTAATCATTTTACGTCATAATATACAGAGTGTTTCCTGAGTGACTAGTCTTACGCCAGTAAGAAATAGTGAACCCAGAGGCGGTTTCAGAACGACTCTTAATGGCCTTCGTTTCTGACATATGGCATGATTTATATTTTTTGCCAAATTCTCGATCGGCCATATTTTTTTAATGGCTCCATCGATTTGAACCAAACTTTGCTGATATGTTTCACTGATGAATGTCTACATCACTTAGTAAACAAACAAACAAAAAAAAATAACAGGGCCGTGGTCAAAAATTTTTTAGTTGAAGAAGTTACCTAATAACATCATCCTGTATATGGATTTTGACAATTTCCAATGACAACGTTAAAAACACCGTAATAATGTATCTAAACCATGTATTTAGTTTTTTTGGCACATATTTAATGGTTCGAGAATTAAAAGGTAATTTTAATAAATAATAATAAGTAATAAATCCATTTTAAAAATAATTATGTGTTCTCCTGCAACAAAAACATCAGCAATATAAATGGGCAACTTTAATAATATGTGAAAATCTTTTATTTTACTGTGTATTGTTAGAATTTAACTTAAAATAGCATTTTTCATTAAATATCAGAGTCGCACCGGATCTTTTTTAAATTTCTAAAATATTTTTTACTTTTACAAGCAATACAGATTAAAACCCACAAATGAATTGAACAATGAATATGCATCTAATTTCCCCCTTCATGTGCTACAATTTTTATCTGAAGCATCTTTAGTAGAATTTTTCGTTATTGAGATATTTAGGTGTTACACTTAAAATGTATATAATATGCTTATTTTGAATAGCTATTCTGCTAAATCATCAAGTCGCGTTTCTGAATATTGAACGAAAACTACCACTAGTGTTTTGTAATAAGATCAAATGTAATTAAATACGGTAGAGACAAAAACATTTATTTTTCTCTGAAAGGTTAATAAAACTTACTGCTCTTAATATCTTCCAGTTTAAGTGACGAACTTGAGTTTGTGAATAGGATCATACCTGAAAAAAAAAGAACGTAATGTTAGTAATGAAATAAATAGTACATTGAGTACCTAGTAGGAAAAACCTATCATTCCGTGAACGAGACAAGCAACACGGATTCCGGGAATGTGCTTTTACTTCGAGGTACACATACTATTTTTTCTGAAATAGCAATTAATATTATTATAAATTAATTCATTTAGATAAAAAACCGCACGGAAAGTTATACTTTCCCGGACGGTTTCCTGATGGTCGCTTAGCAACGAACATAGTTGCTTAGAAACGGACTAAAATACTAGAATAGGCTATTTTGGGGGTCTGAAACTACGCCGAGAAAGTAGACATTCTTGATCGATATCAGAAAAATTAGTTTTATCGTAAAATTTATTTTTAACGGCTAACAGTTTTGCGAATAAATTAATATTAGAAACCAAGGATGTTAAACTGATTGAAAATATTGATTACACGTTTCTCTGTTGCTTGCCTTTTTTATTTTTGATCACCACATCGAATTATTAAGACTGTTATTAATTGTTACTACAAATTTTCTGATTTCATTTACTTTTGAAAACTGTCATATTATCACAAGGTGATGAGTCTGCATCATCTTTTTTATGAATCGTACATCATGAAGAACTAACCTATAATAAGAGTAGACTGAAAAAATATCCAAAAGTATGACATTAAAGTTTTAAATAAAATAATATTCAGAAAAATAGACGTTTTAATTTCGGTGGGTCTTTTCTTTGAAATTAGTAAATATAAATTACCTTAAGCCTTATTCCCCTAGCCTTACTGCATGAACATGCTTACTTCTAACTTTGGGACATAAATATTTCTACTCAAACGATGGTCGCCTCCTATGGTAATTTAATAATTACATTTAGCGGCAAAGAATTATTGGAATAAAATCCCAGTGAAGAATTTATTTTGAATTTCTGTGTATCTTTGCTGACTGTTTGTCCTCGTCAACACTGAACTTGTGAAAACAGCTTTACACTGATAATTCAAGTTCATATATCCCATGCTGATCACAGCAAACCGGTTCCAAGAATGGTGTTTTGTAAAGGAATAAGTTTTTTATAGTAAGTTACTATACTATTCGCCTTTAACTGTTTGTAAATGTTCCGCCTCTCCATCCTTGGATTTTTCATTCTTTTGGAATTACTATAGGTATAAAAAATTGTTCCGTGAAACTCATGAAAAATCTTATTTGTTGAGAGATGTGTCAACTTTTTTACTTAGCCCATTCTCAACACTTCAATTATTGCTCGTAATAGCGTAGCACGATTAAAATATTTTTTTATTATTATTTAAATAAACGGGAAGCCCCATTACATTATTATTATACACAATGTAGTAATTACAAAAAAATCTTACAGTAGTTTCTTAATTTATAAATTGTACATAGATGCTCTTATAATGTATATAAATTCCTAACTAATAAAAAACAAGAAAATGAAAAAAAAAATGAAACTAAATATAAATGACTTCCTCATGATTAGGTTTGCGTCTCCAATATCATAGATTTTATGCGTTGTTTGAAGGAAATGTTGAACAATTAAACATATCGACATCCATATTGTTCAGTAATCTTAAAGGCCCTTCAATTGGAGTGTGCATACCATAGTTTGTTGAGTGTTGATCAATACGAAACAAATTATTATTCCTTAATGTTCTATTTGGAACATGAAAGTTCACTAGTTATAATAAAGTTGGAAATACGATTTGAAGTTTAAAAATAAAGCAAAGTTCAAGGTAAGTTCTACGATTCTTTAATGATAACATTCGAAGTTCATTAAGAATATCACCATATTCGTGATTGAGCTCGATCAAATTATAATCTAATTTATTTATATGCACAATATCTAAGAAATTTATTTTGTACTCGCTCAAGCATTATTTGGTGAATTTGATAAAATGGTGACCATATAATGGAAGCATATTCCAGATGTGACAATACCAATACCATATAAATATTCTTTATGGTTACAATGGAAAGTTCATTGCAGTTTCTTAATATATAGCCTAAACATTTGGAAGACTTGGAAATAATGAAAGTGATATGATCCACAAAGGACATATTTTCATCAAAAATGACACCAAGATCTTTTATAGAGGAAACATATGTGAGATTGTTATTTTCAATTGTACTTTTGTTGATCCTGAAAAAACTAATAAAAAAGCATTTATCTATGTTAAGAAATGGCTGATGACGAGTGCACCACTCTGTTAAATTATTAAATATCATATTGGAATATTTGCAATGCTGAAAATTCTCTCCAATATCGTTAATTTAGTATTGTCTTAATCTTTCAAAATGAAGAAACTGAACTATATTCAAGAATTTACTTTTTGTGATTGGAAAGCAAGAAATAAAAAACATCGTCTTACTCGAATTTTAAAAATTGAGCAAAATTTTTTTCTGGTAAGAGCTGTTACGTTTTATTTTAATAAAAACATTTTAAGGACGATACGTGTTGCTAATAAGGAGTTTCATCCGTTTTTCATCGTTTCCACTAGATTCTTTTGATGTATGCATACTACACAAAGTATTATAGAATGTGTTCATAATGAAAGGAATAAATGCAGTATAATCTGAGCAACATGGTTTTGCCAAAAACACTCAGACACGTCGATTTTTAATCTTCAATTGACACATTTTGAGTCATACGGAAAGTCAATGTCCCGTTTGTCCGAAAATGACATCAACTTCATTATTTTAAATATAACACCCTATATTTTTGCCTTAATACATTTTTTAAATTATTTCTCGTTGGACATTGTGTCATTTTTGGTGAGATCAGCCGAGTTGCTTGGCATATCCTTCAGCTAGGATCTCACGTTTTTCGTAAATAATAAAAAAAGCATTCATAATAAGAAGGTATTACTAAATATTTGGAAACGTCCTTTTGTCGTCTATACAAATCCGTACAAACAATAGGGTGTTACATTTAAAATAAAAAGCTTGAGGTCCCTTCAAAACCGGGATTGACATTGACTTGCCGTATGACTCTAAATGTGCCAATTCAAAATTGAAAATCGACGTTTCTGAGTCATTTTTTCAAAACCACGTTGTTCAGATATTATTCAATGTATTCCCTTCCAATGTGCACGCATTGTAGATAGAAACTAGTCAACTTCATGGCTCGTCTCTCTAATAAAATTGCATACATTTTTTAGCGCACATCTCTGTTGAATTTACTGCATTGCGACTTTTAAACGATTTTAGCGTTGCATTATTCATATCATATTATATTTATAAATTCGCCACATCCTAAATTCATTACACATTTTATTTGCCTATTAATAATATTTAAATACTTCATATTTTTAGAGTTTGAAATTATTAGCAAGGTAAAAGCATTTTCATTTTATTCCATCTATATCTACTGTTTTATATTCAACATTTTTTTGAAAACTATGCCGCTGCCAACTAAATTAATTTAGCCACTTTATTTTGAAGGGGTAGGTAAATGACACAGCGTGGAATAAAGCTCGTTAAAATTAATAATTTAATGGGCCGTTTTCATAATATTTGTAAAAACTTTTTTCTAATTAATGTTTTCTGTGAGCGAATTATTTGTATAAAACATTAAACAGCATAATTGTTAATTACGTAACAAGCTGCTGAACGCGGCTGTGACGATGTCGCAGTGGGCTAGGTCGCGGTTGTGAGGAAACCGTGGCTGACCGCTGCATGTTTCTCTTGAGTTCGAATTCCAGCTGGAGCAAGTAGTGATGTCCCAGAGGTTGGTTGTGTTATATAATTGTGTTCTAGCCAAGTGCAAAGATATCTATGCCATACTCCGACAAGATGTTGATATAAATAAGTGGTTAAGAAAAAGTGATCGTATTATTTCCAATTTCAAGTTAAAAAAAGTTTCTTGTATAATCAGTATATATAAAACTGGTATGACTTTGCATAGTTGATTATTTGACGTTATATTGCAAACTGAATTTTACAATAGACGTGTATTGAAAGACTTTTAAATTCTCAAGATTGATAGAAAAATATCAACAAATTATTTTGCAACTTTTTAGGGATGTTTCTAGGATCATTGGAATTGGAATTTGTTGGAAAATCTCTTAAGAGACTTCGACAGAATTAAATGGAGCAATCTCGTAAGCTGCAAAATCGAAAATAAAGTTTCTTCCTGAAGTGACATCTAGAACGAGGTTTGATTTTTGAATTGGCGCTATCTTGTTCATTTTACTCTCATTTACTTTTTGTATACGTTTCTTCATTGATGTGAGAAATGAGGCGTCCAGAAGTTGGCAGATACGAGAGGCATTAGGAGGTGATAAATGAAATTTATTTTTTTTTCATAACTTTGAATAACATCCAATATCAAACAACTATACAGACTAACTCCAATGTTCAATTTTTACCAACTTTGCATTGAAAATATGGCAATTAAATTTGACGAAATCATTTTACAAATGTGACGGATTCGAACAAGCATGATTTACTGACGCTGCTCTTTGCTCCTGGAGGTCCATTCTCTTCCTCACATGCTTAACCTTATGCAATATAAGGGAGCAAGATATTTCCGTCTGCTGAAGCTGCATATTTAGTTTTGGACGAAATAATTATTCTGTCACAATACTTTTGCATATATTAATTTGGCCTTCACGGATAATCACTAAAATTCGTCTCGTCCTAATTTATGACATTTTCAGATGGGGACATTTTCCAAAGCCTATTAATATACTCTCTTAATTTAATAAGACTAACCCACTCACAATTTATTTTACTGTTTACTAATCTTACAACAAACTGTTTGTGTGGAGTCAACATATTTTATTCCTGGATAAATTCTAAATCTACAAAATCATTAATGTTTAATGTCAATTTCAACTAAACGAAAACTTTTTGCCGATTTTAGAACTCCTGCGAAATGTCATACTGCATAGATAGTTTGACATATTTAACAATATTTTTTTTAGGTTCAGTAACAATAGTTATAACAAAATGTATCACAAATTAAAATGACTCATAGGTCATTTATCATAAGTGAAATGATATTGCAAATTGCTGGAGCATGGCTGTATACAGGGTGTTCAGAAAAACACTAGCATAAATTCAGCGGCTGATAGAATTTCAAAAAATATTACAATTTGTTCCTATGAACCATGGGCGTATTTTTTTCCGTTTTCAAGATACAGGGCAGGCAAATAATTTTCCTTAAATTTTAATTTTCTGTTAGTAATAATTAGTTATTATTTTTAACATTGGAAATGTTTTTGTTTTCGTATAGGGGGTTGAAAATCAGTTTCATGTTGCATAAAATGAAGCATGACTTATAGAAACAGTGGCGACAACAGAGTGACTAATTTTTGATTGGTTGTCTAAATCGCGTGGTACCGGCAGTCATGTTATTATTTTTTTATAGGAGTCTTCTTGCCGAGAAAATCCCAACGGCTATATCTCGTTGCGATTCTTTGAATATTTAAAAAGTTATTAGCGTTTCAATACCCCATGTCGAAGAGTTTTGTAAATTTTGCGAAATTAAAAAGGGCGAATGCGCGCGCAGATCCATCCAAATTTCATACCCGTGCAGGACTTGTCAAAACTTTAAAATTTTTCGTTAACGTCACAAATGTCACATTTTAATTAGGATCTGCTGACCTCAAAATCGCAGCTAGACCGCACAATTCACGATGTACTTTCAAGTTGGACTTTCGATCTTGGATTTATTGCCAGAACGGCGGCCCGGCGGCCTGTTTTCGTTTGGAAATAAGGTTTAAAATTTTCGTGTTTTCGCAAAATTCGCCAAAAAATCCATAGTGCGTCCGATAGATTACACCTTATAGTCGATCCAGCGAAATTTTATGATTTCTTAATATCGGTCCTAGGACGGAACCGATTACAGGTTCGGACCCGGGACGACTTCAGGACCCCGAAACAATTTTCTGTTTCTCGATAGTGCCTTTCCTTCACTTTGACATTTAATTGTATCGAGTATTGTATCCAAGTAAGAAACTGCATGTCTCAAGAGCAGGATTAAACAAATGTTTTTAGTTTCCTAGTATGGGGTCGAAAATCAGTTTCATTGCAAAATGACGTAACGCGTGAGATTTCAGCGGTTTCAGAACAATAGACGTCAAAATTACACTTTTTCGTTCACTCCTATTGAGCCTAAAATCAGAGCGTGACCGTGCAATTCACGATGTAGTTCTAAGTTCGACCCTCTACCTTGGATTTATTACCAAAACAGTCTCTCGGAAATTCGTTTGGAAATAGTATTTGAAGTTTTCCTGTTTTTGTAATTTTTTCAATTTTGTCAATGATTTGTAATTTGACAAATCATAGGGGTGGATTTAGGATCGGGGTTGCTCTGACAGGTTACCGAAATCTGATTTGTACGTGTTACCGAGTGTTAGACTAGGTTTGAGTGCCATTACTTTAACATGAGGTAGATTAAGCAAAAGTAAACAAAAAAATGTATCGCTTCATTAGAAAAGTCACGCCCAACAATCTCTAAGACAACTTAACATCGAGAAGCACGTCAAACAGCTTATTTCCTTTTGTCCCGTCGAAATATATATAGCCGAAAACCATATGTAACTTAAAATGTCGTTTTTCGCAATTTACAAAGATAGCGTGATTTGAAGCAAAATAAAATATATGTACAACTCCTCTCTCAATGCCTGATGCAATGGTATGTCACATGATTACAGTACATGCAAAATGTACCGAAATTAAACAAATAAGCAAGAAAATTGCGAAATCTTTGTAACTCTATACTTATTATTTATGTAATTTGAAGGTGGATTTTTATTGCATCCACGTTTGTACGACGTATGTTAACTACGTGAAAACCAAATTTAGGCAAAATTCAGTAATCGTAGCCCTCCCTCGAGAAAAGTTTTTGTCAAATGATATAAACGAAATCCGATTAATTTCAATGTTGCCACAAATACTTTAAAACAAGGGATTGTTTGTAAAACAAGCTGTAGATGATGTAGATTCGCCTATTGTTAAAATAGCAATTGAAATATTAAATAATAGACGAACATTTGTACTTAGTTGATGAGGACGTTGATCTCCTTGTTCTATTAATCGCTTTAACTCCAGAAGAAAAAGATTTTTCATAAGGCCAGGAACAGGAAAAATTATATGGAAAATTTTTTCTTCGTCAGAAATCCAGAAATGACAAGAACGTATAAAAATAGTTATTTATATTACTAAATGCGAAAGGTTACTTTAAGGTGTGAGGTGATTTTTGAATGGTCGAGGCGAAGCCGAGACCTTTCAAAAAACACCGAATACTTAAAAGGGCTTTTGTATCGTGAAATGTATTATATTTTTTCTACTATACCGAAAAAAATTATGGGATTTACTAATTTAAAACTAATTATTTCATGAAATTAATTGACGTTTTTAATAAATTTTATAGTTTAGGAGGCTGTCTGTGAAAATTGTTTCCATCGCAACGAAATATTACATTTTAATTTCTGGTGGGTTTCAAACTAAAATAAACAAATACATATATTTTGTGGCGATATAAATGGGAATATTGCTTGTGCCTTATTGTTTTACCTCAAGAAATCCAAAGCAAGGTATATGCAAACTTATGAAGCGTTTTTAAAATGGAGGTAGGTAGGTAGGTACTACGTTGGGTACTACGTGCCGACAAAAATGTTGGCGTACTTCCTAGAAAGACCTTTCTTTATTAATACAAAATTGTTTAGTTGTATTAATTTGTTCAAATAGAACGAATTAATTTCGTTTAAAATTAGTTTTTCTACTTTTCTGTCCTGGCCGCATAAGTTTTAATTTCGTAGATAGCAACGCCTTAGCAACCAGGTAACTCGAATGTTTACTTTCGTTATCGCGCATGTTGCTAGGGTTACAAAGTTCATTAATATAGACAGTAGAAGAAAAATACAATTTTACTGACTCATGCCTTCAGTGGTTATGGTACCACGTCTAGAAAATATCAGAAAGAAAAATTAAAAGTCATCAAACTTCTTCAGAAAGAAATGCAGTTGGTTAATGTAGTAAGAACTTTCAATGGCAAGAATTTAACCCATCACAAGTAAAACAGGCTGGTGAAATTCTTTTCCTACTTGTATACGGTGCAAGGAAAATCACAAATGTCTCACTCAACTCATACAGATTTAATCAATTCAAAAAATCGCTGCACGAACAAAAATCAAAGTTGGAAATATTGCCACCAACTTCAGAGGCAGTCGCTTAATATTCATTACGAGTATTCTACAAAATTCAGAAATGGCTTGACAATGAAAAAAATCCACAACAGTGGGGATAGAAGAAAATTAACGGCTCCTTACAACCTGTGACAACACTTCTTGTGCCAACAGCAGAATTAGTATTGCAGATTATCCCCTGCAACCGCAACAGAAAAGCAGGTTGAAGATGCTTACAAATTTACGGAAATTGTCAGGGAGTACAATGTCTAAATTCATACATGGATAAAATTATTTATTTATATGCTATCGATTCCGATCTTCTTTAGATACAAAATGTGTTTCATTCAATATATATATAAAATTTTAAACAACTCGATAATCCTCACTTGTACAATGATTATGTACTTTTTCATTTTGCAGAATATACTCACAGATAAACAAGCAAAAAATGAAGGAAACAAACGAAAAATTGGTAAAAAAATTTAATAAAAAAGTCAAAAATTAATATTTATCTATAAATGAAAATATTCTTATTTTTTGAAAATTTCTCATGGTTCAATTGCTAATTTTTATAATGCATGTGAAAAACCTAGTTCATCCCGCGATTTTTCAAGTAGGCAGCTCCGACACACCCATTACGGTTCGGGACTCTTTAAGTTTCTTGACACATAGGTATGTATTACTTCCTCACCAAAAGTGAGGAAGGTATGTATTCGTGAAAACATTTTTGGACGAATCTCGACGAATTATGACGATACACAAAATTTCAGACAAAAAAAAATTTCTGTCTGTGTGTGTGTGTGTGTGTGTGGGTGTGTGTGTCTGTGTGTATCGCGATAGCAGCTACAGTTTTTGAGATAAAGCTTTCAAATTTGGTACACACGTTCTAGAGGCCAAGGAAAATATTGAGTTCGTTGATGAGCAAAATCGGTCCACTGGAATGGGGTCTACCGGACCCCAACATCTTTATTTCTAACTTTACAAAAAAATTTATTTATTTGAAAGATTAGAAATAGGATCTAATATACAAATCCATTATAATATTGTGTCCAAATGTTGAAATAAACGAAATACGCCAAAAAAAACAAAATACGTCAAAAAAATCAAAAAACGTCAAAAAAATCAAAATACGTCAAAAAAATCAAAATACGTCAAAAAACAAAATACGTCAAAAATTACTTTATTATAAACTCCACTACACGGTGAGAAGTTTTGATCCCATAATTGGCAGCGGTTTTTTTAAACGTATATGTCAAGTTTCAACAAATTCACTATGTTCTTGTTCAGTTTGGACACTTTTCCTGTACTATTAGCTGCGTTTAATAGTTTGCGATTAATCGATATCGGTATTTGTAATTGTTAGGAATCACTTTTCATCTTCACGAAATTATTTTAAATTATTTTAGTTTTAACATTAAAAATGTTTGTTAGTGAAACAAATTTATATAATACCATTTTAGTTTTCATTATGAGAATGTTTATGTTAATAAAATAACTTTTTATTTTAATTTCTAAAGAAAACTACTGATAATAAGATTTTAATTTTTGAAAATGTTTTGTGTTAATGAAATAACTATTTACTACTTTGCAACAAATTTTCATTTTTATCACATCCGAAATATCACAAAATTTGCGTTCTACTTCGTCATTTCCAATGTCTCCTCCGGTTGCATCTTTGCGAAGGACTGTGAATTTTTTCAATTGTATTCAGTATGTGTTAAACTTTTCCAGAAATAAACTAACTATTACTTTTTATCATTACCATTCAAATAATAACTTTGATTTTGAGTAATAATGAAACTAATAGTAATAACAACTAGGTGCCAAAGCCTACTTGAAATAAAAACCAACAATTTGGGATACCAGCTGCTTGACTTTGGTGCACTATAGCTGGTTTTTCTCGAAAACGGGCAAATTTTAGCACTTCTTACAAGAGCACCTTTTTTGTTTAGAATAAAATTAATAACACCAGAGCATTTAGCATCCCCAGAAACCCCACATAGCAAAATTTCAGCTCATTTGGTCGAATTTTGTGGAAGATAGGACCGAAACTAGATTTAAAAAAATTATTTTCAACGCCCTGTATCTTAAAAACGGAAAAAGATACGCCCATGGTTCATAGGAACAAATTGTAATATTTTTTGAAATTCTATCAGCACCTGAATTTATGCTAGTGTTTTTCAGAACACCCTGATATGATATGTAAAAAACAATTATAAAACAATAACTTATCTTAACAGAACGTTTCGAACCAAAGTCTAGGTCCTTTTTCAACTGTGATTACAAAAAAATGCTTTGTTCAAAATAGATCACTTTGACACTTGACCATTTTCTTATTTCTATTTATTTTTTAGAATTTGACGTGATTCCCAGAAATAAGTTTAATGAATATTAACTATCCGCCACAAATAAACTACAAACAATATTGTCTATTGTTGAAATATATATCATAATAATAATATGATTATAGTTACACAATTCAAACAACATAAGAATTATTTACGAATTCATTGTTATAGTCTCTCATAGTTTAAATATTTCCGTATGTTCAGTAATTAAAATATACAATTTTAAAGAGTATCTTCATTTTCCCTGGCGCATTCGCCACATTTAACAAACTATTAAATTAATTCAATTCATGTTCATAACATCGAATGGCTAAGCTCATCTTCAATTTATTTTATCGTTTCAGCAACGGATATTTACGTAACAAGTAAAAGACAGAATTACATTATCATTTTAGTTTTTATTTATAAGGTATTCCTATTCATTAAAATGTATCTACCCTGTAATGTTCGAAAATCTTTAATGTATTTATTTGTTGCTGTAAATAGATTTTGATTGTATTTAGATTTAGGTCCTTCAACGTTATAAAAACTAAAATAAAAATAATTTTCCATCTAACGTTTCTTTCATTTCAGTTTTTTGAATGAGCCCCCAAGCGAATAATTATTTTCTCCCGAATCCTTGAACCTAAAAATACCATAAGTAACTAATGTAGGTTAATTCAATAATATAAAATTTGAAAGTCCGTCTGCAATGCCAATTTTCTTCCTACGAGACTACACAATTCAAATTATAAATCCAAAAACCTAAATATGCGGCCAAAATTGAATACAAGCTTTTTTTGTGTATTTTTTTACATTTCATAACTAATATTCATTAAATGCTAATTTATAATTTTATATTTACGGGAATAAGTTCTTTAAACCTAGTTTGAATCGTGTGTCCAATATTTTATATCACAATCTCCATTTTCGAGAATGTTATCCTCTGGATTGCCTCTCTTTTCTGGAGGATGAACACCTGTTATATATATGTTTTTAACAATCCCATTGTATAAAGAGGCTTATATGAAATTGACACGAATTTTAAATTTCTCCTACAGTTTGAACGCTCGAGGAATTTCAAAGGGTCTCTTTAAATTTCTTCCTCTGAACAGCTTTCAGTAAAAAATTTTAACGATTTTATTTCACTTGCCGTACTGCACTTAAATATGGTTATTTAATATGGAATTTATTTTACAGCAAATTAAAATCACACGCAAGGACGATTCTTAACAATTTTTAGTTTTTAAATTTGATGGAACCCACTAAGAGGTTGCAGTCAGATAATTTTACTACCAAATTTAATACGCATTACAAAAAAGGAGGATTAGGGGCTGGTCCTAATTTTTTATGTAAATTTTTATATAATTTGGTCGATTACCATCTTTATTTATATCAGATTTCACGTTAAGGTTTAAATCTTCATTTTACTCCAAAAACTCAAAGTGTAAAATGCGTGTAAAATCTTATGTGCATATGATATAATATGCCAATTACATAACATTCATGTGATATGAACCATAACGCTTTAACTGAAATTCTATAGATAACTAATTAATATTTTTCAGATTATTAGTTCTTATACTTAATACTGTCTTTTTCTTGTTACATTAATATTAATTATGTTATTAAATATCAGAATTATATATCAGCCACTGCAATTCAAATAGTTTTTTTACAGATAAATAATTTATCTGATCATTATATTTCAGCATGTCATTTATGTTGTGGTTTCTTATACCATTAATATTAGTTAGTATCGTTATATTCTAAAAATGACCTGTAATTGGAACTATTTATTTAATTAAAAATAATTAATAAATAAATTAATAAATAAGAAAGATAAAATCATTTAGTTATTTTTATAATGATTGTAGAAAATATAAAATCAATATAACAGTTATTTATGTATCAAGGCATTAAAGTTAATCTTTTTATCATGAATGTGGAGTTCAGTTGCCGAGGCCCGTAGGGCCGAGGCAAATAAACCACATGAGTGATAAAAAGGAACTTTAATGCCGAGGTGCATATTACATTTTTTTTTTATTCAAAAACTATGAAATTAAGATTAATTAACTCTATTTTTTAAATAATTTTCAGTGACATTAAGAAATGTCATAATTATTTAAAATTTTAAGTGACCTTAGGATATGTCATAATTATTTTTAAATGTCAAGTCGGAATAATTTTTTATAAGTAAACAATTACTTTTAGCAATTATAATAGTGATAATACAATTCTGAATTTAAAAAACTGTATTTATTTAGGTACCTTTTGTTACAACACAATAATTATCACAAGCAATAAAATATTAATGTTTACGTTTATCGGTCACCTCGGCCAACTACAAAAATCGTACAATAATGGATTACTTTAATGACTATTTCTATAACTTTAATGGCGATTTTGAGGTACTTTAATGCCGATTTAAAAAAAAAATAATTTATATTCCTTTCACGTCATATTTTTAAATTTAACATAAAATAGGTACCTACTTATAATAATGAGTTGCAATTATATAATTTTTCCAAGTTTTAAGCATTATATTAATATGTATATTAGCGATATTTTTTATTTATTCAAAGTATGACTTACCTCAACAATAATGGTAACAAAAATGTCCAATTTGGCTTTATTTATTTTAATGATCTAGGTAGGTACTTCTGAAATCTAATTCTGAACATTTACATTTGTTGTATATACATAAATCTGTAATTTAAACGTTCCTAAGTGTGACTATTCCTATACAATGACTGAAGTAATGTATTATCTTAAAAGGAAAATAAAGTTTATTATTATTATTATTATTATTATTATTACATACAATCACTTTTAAACAAAAATTATTGCCTTCTGTGGTTTTAATGATTTTTATGTCCAACAACTTTTTATTTGTATGTTCAGAAGTAGAACATCAATAGAGACATATCAAATAAATAGGATTTGTGTTATGATTATGCTTGCAAAAAAGCCTAAATAAAGTTGTAAGTAAGACTAACCAAGTAAAAAAAGTAGAATAATTTGTAAAATTACCTCAATAAGTCCTACCTTTCTAATTTAAACCCTTTTGAATCTGGGATTTGTAATTTTAAATATGTTTCTCGATGCGTGATCTATGACGTAGTTTAATAATATTTTTAGATAATTCAACATAGCAAATCTTTTTTATTTTCTATATTTTCTCTTTTATTTTTAGAAAACACTTTTTAGCTCTTTTCGAATCAACGAAATAGTTTGTGGCGTTCACCCGGCATAACCCTTAACCCAAATTAGTTATGAAAATTTGCCTGCTCGGCAGCTCTCTTAGCGGAGGCGGGCGTAGGCTCTTTAAGAATGATAAAAAAATTTTATTGTGTAAACTAGCCTGGGCGCCAGTCGATTTAATCGACGAGGAGGGGAACAGAAACCAAAATGAACAAAACACTTTTATATACAAAAATAATTTAATTTTAATTTAGTAATTATTATAATATTATAATAAGTGAAGAATAAGTTTCACTATGAATCAAAAAATACTAATATGTACAGTTTAGTATGGGTGTATTGTAAAATTATAATAGCGGCAAAAAATGTATGTATAAATATAATATGTGACAATATGACTACCATTCGTTTTGACAAACTACATAAAACAAGCAAACAGGCAAGTATGATGACGTAAAAAAATATTATGAACAAACAGAATGAGTGAGCAAGACAATTAAAAATTTTTAACAGGTTGGTAGTTCTGTGATATTATGCAATATCGTGACAGAAGTCGCACCTCTGTGCTTAAGTGTTCCAGTAGTTCAGTTAAACCACAAAATAAACGTCAACCTGACTTGTGACACTATAAAGCTTTTATCTATGAGACATACAGGTATTATGAAATTAGAAATTAATGTGCAAGTTATCTTCGAGATTGTTGAGGTAAGAAACATGAAATGCAAAAAAATGAACGCCAAAATGGTTCAATTATTATTATGTCTCCTTATCACAAGGTTAGATCGTTGCGTAAGTATGCGTGAAATGCCTAATTTGACCTTTTTTTATTTCAATAATAATTACTATTTTATGCCTCTTAAACTCATACTAGATATATGTTAAACTATCACTATTATCTTATTAATAAATTGATGCTATTTGCATTATAGTATTACCAAGTATTTTCTTAATAAATAATCTTATTGTTCTAGGTTAAGTACCTCGGGACAGCTGTCTAGAGTTTACACGGTATGTTTTTATTGGTAAAATACCTGGATGCAAACAAAGTGGTAAAAAAAATCAATATATTTAAACAATAATCTCTAGGTACCTCTTCACAGGAACACAGGACGAGTTACGCTAAACCTGGTGCGAACAAATATTCAAGTGCGTTGCTGCTTTCTCCCTAATAGGCAGCTCGTGCTATAGTAGCAATACGCTTGACGATCTTGAAGTCTCCACAATTACAGGTAAAAAGAATTGACTCACCCTCTTACATTTGTAGATTTCCTACCTCATAATCGAAACTACTTTTTCTAGGGGTCCCAGGCCTCTCGTCACCAAAGGATCGTGTACCGCAGGCTGATTACTGGTTGAACCAAAACCAGATTGAAATCGACAGTGCTGTCAACAACTCGACGGGGTACCAAATCACAGGATTTTGGTCTTAGTACAAATTTACTTCTGCTACGGGCTAGACTAAAGGCACGCCCCAAATCCTTTTCAATTTGAAATATAGCTTTTAACACAGCTTTAATTGCGTAAAGATACAGCCAAGGGGTGAAAATGAAGCCTAAAAAGTTTATTTTTTGCTTTATAATTTGACTAACTTATTAAGACATCGGTCTCGACGAAAATTGTTTTTTTTTTTTTTTTATCGTTGAGAACTACTTCTTAATTGCTATTAATTTTCAGCTGAATGACAGCAAAATACGCATTATCAAATAGTTAAATTAATAGTTACTGACCTTAGATGTTTTGAGGCTTCACTTTACTTTACTTCACTGAATGCAGCAGGAAAATGAGCTCAAAATCAATATGTCTGCCTTTTTTACTAGCATCTCGACAAAAAACCAACCTGGACTTTTTTTGCCAAACAGTTTTAATTTATACTTGATTAAATTTACTACTTACTAAAATTCCCTAGTCTCAGTTTTTGACAGCACTTTAAAACAACACCTGTTATTAAAATGTTTGTAAAACTTTGGAAAATTATAGTCTCTCACCAGTCACCAGTCTTTAACATTTATCTATCAGGTACTCATTTTAATAATTAATTTTCTTGACAATTATTATCCTATTATTATCTTTTTCCTTCATAACTAACCTATGTTTGCATTGTTTTAGATATTTTAAAAGAATAAACAGGGAGCATGAAAACTGCTTGCGCAAGGAAAGAGCTCATCAAATTAAGTTCACGATGTATATAATTTAATAAACAAATCACCACTGGAGGCTGATATGTGGAGCGAAGTACCTAATCCGTTCAGTAAGAGACGGCAATAACAAGGATTTATCTAGCAAGATAATTTGGTAAGTCTTTATAGAAACTGTCCTCAGGTAGTCCTAATTTGTTTTCACTTGACTAATAAATATTTTGTTTCAGGTTTCGTTATTAATGTGTGCCTAAATGTCTAGACGTAACATCCAGCATTGCCAAAACCACACACTGAGCTGATCATACAAGGAACCTTAAATATTTACTATGTGTTACCTAAGATTTATATATTATTTTCAATAAAGGTATATTGTTATGTTTGACTTATATAATTGCCTTTTGATTTCGTATTTAACTAATTTTGAAAATCAGTTGGTCCTGTCAGATATGCAACCACCCGAACCTGTAGATGAATGATTAGTTGTCTACTTCGACATGTTAAATGCATTATCTAGGTTTATGAAAATTAAATCGCTACAAGTTAATCACGTTTACTATTTCATACTTTGAATAGAAGCGACAGTGTGTTTAAAATAATGAACTAGTGGTTATTGAGTTCAGTTTTGGAGAATTTAATATACAGAATTACTTAGTAATCAAAGTATAATTATTCAGTTGCATATGGAAATGCTTTGACTGAAAATTATTATTAATATTATGGCGTATTATAAATACATCAGTGTAAATGTAATTACCGTCAAGCTAAAATGATTTAGGAGCAGAATTTATGAAATTTAAAGTAGCAAAATGCACATTAATATTTCTCGTAGTAAGACTTTTTCGACAAATTGCACAGCGTTGCTCGCTGTTCTGTACTTAAATTAGAAGGATAAAAATCTGAGATCCACAAAATTGAATACAACGAATTCTCATCATTTCTGGGAATTTCATTATTTCCTAGGGAGAAGGGAAAGAAAGGGTTTGAGAGCCATACCAGACCCAACAGAGATTCCTCGACACCCCTGATTACGAAATTATTGGAGGAAATACTCTACAATTATATAGCCTCCAGAGCTTCCTACAGTTTAAGGCACAGCGAATGATTTATTTCGAACATAATAAAAATACGAAAGTGGGTAGAGTTTAATTTCAAATACACACTGAGTTTACAAAAAAATAAATAAGTAATAGAATAGAAGATCTGTTGTAGCCACCACATCACATTTTAGTATATAATAATGTGTTATGTACAGAGTGTTAAAAATGTTTATCATTATATTATTACGATAATTTTATATAGGCTCTTGTGATAAATAAATAATTGATATTTCACAATTTGAAAATGTCAATTATTAAATTATGTACAGGGTCATTTCAAACTCGTTAATATTCCGGAAAAACTGAAACAGAGAATATACAACTGTTTTAAGAATATTAAATGGGACCAATCAAAGAACATTTATTGATAAAAATCTAAACTTTTGGCTTCCGACGCTGGGCGTCGCGGCGACAACACCGAGGTGCATAATAGAATACACAGGTAACTATTAATATATCTAAAGAAACAGGCTGACCTATGTGTAATTTATCAAAACCATTTTCCAGGAAATCAAACAGTTAAACCATTTTACTTGTAATGATAATTTGACCTTAGCAAATTATTAGCTTGTTGTAAAAACAAATGATACTTTAAGTAGATTGTTCAGTACCTTCAGTTTTTTGAAAATAACTAAGTTAAAGGTGATAAAATCCTTCAAAATTTTCTAACTAGCTTCTTTTCTCAACAATAACCAAGAGAACAATACATTAACCCATACATTGGGACACACTGTATTATAATGCAATTTAAAACAAACCAACAATAAACAAATAAATATTTTTTATCTCCTACGGTTGCGCAGAATATGACTAGATACATAATCGTATTACTCTGTTTTCGAAATAAAATTAATGATTTAACTACAGCTTCTTCTTTTGTTCTAGTAGCATGACCATTAACAATAATTATTATTGCAATAAACATAAAGCGTATTTTTGTGATTTAGAATTAGTTTAAAAGTTTTCTGGATGAAGTCTGTAGTATAGGTATTATTCAGACAATAAAAAAATTAGGATATTGACAGTATTCCCTACACTTTATTTATTTCCAAAAATAGTAGAAAATAAGTAGAAAGCGAATACTCATTTTCATCTATTCCTCAATACCTTAGCTAAATTATTTGTAAGTTAGGTAGGTTAATCCCATATGAGTAATTGTTCATGTTCATATTGGTGACACAAAAGAATAATTCTCATAAAATTTCTGTATTATAGAGTGACCGGTTTCGTGAACAAATTTGCTTCACATCCTCAGACACAGGAATTTTTTTATTTGAAAAAATTCCAAGCAATATAGGAATTTTATGAGAATTATTCTTTTGTCTCACTAATATAAAATATTTGCGTATCGACGTAGTTTTCGCAAAATATTGAACACATTAACGAAATTTACATCATCAAATGATCTAAATAATTTAGAGCCTAAAATGAAATCGGGAAAAGTTGCCTTTCGTTCGACTAGTTCTCTTCTATGGACACATAGGTAGTTATGAAAAGTGGTTGTTTTAACAGATACAATAATAATTGTGTTTTAAAGTCGTTTCAGTATTTTTGCGCTTTGGATGCTACGAATTCTATTATTTAATTCAATTCAAAGTTTCATGGCTTGTAATGAAAAGTAGTGATTTTAACATATTAGGGAAAAATTGCATTTTAAAGTGGTTTCGGTGATTTTTTATATTTGTATGTTTAGAAGTAGAACATAAATATTATTTATATGTCAATTTGGAAATTTCTGTTATTATGCTTGTATAAATAAAGTTATAAACAATATATATCAAGCAAGGAAAGTGAATGATCTGTGAACGAAAATATATTATAACGAATGTATTTGGTAACTAAATTTCCATTGGCATATTCCCATTTTTAAACTGATTAGAGTGTGAAATTGATTACATGCGACCACACACCACAAACGGTGCAATGATCGCCCTCTAGCCCTAAAACTCAAAACTTAGATCCTGGCAGTTTCAAAACCACTCACTAGAGTGCTGTGGTAAACTTGAGGAAAGTAAAGGCCGTTGGGTAAACTTTACCTTTAAGGTGGCTAGCTTCAAAATCGCTTCGAAGGCATAGAACGGGTAATCGCCATTCGGAGCGTGACAAACTTATATAAATTAAATGGGAGTCGTGTAGAAAACATTATTGTATCAGAATACGTGAATTAGCCGCACATTACGACGGGATAGAGGAAAGCCATAAAATCTATTGTTCTCGAGCAATTGTACACTCAGGTCAAAAAGTGTTTATCTTGACTTTTATTTGGAAGAATTACCTATAGGATTTTGTATGCAGAGTGGAATAGTAATAATAATAATAATGTGGTTTTTATCACTAATAATTATTATCAAATAATAATTATAATAATAACAAAAAATCTGAGAATGAAATATGTAATTGTCAAGCGTCAAGCGTAATCGATAATTCGATCTTTTTTCCATAATCGCTAGTTATCATCTTCACAGCGTCTCATTTTGTTTGGAAGCAAAAAAGAAAATTTTTAGGTTCGATTTGGACCGAATTTTTTTTAATGGGAAGCCAAATAAAAAACGCACTAGTAGAGTTTATTGGATTTTATACTTGTACTTGTACTTACAGTTTCACAAAAAAAAATCAAATTTTTTTGTTTTTTAAAATTAAATAGACCACAAGTCACAAGTACGCACTTTTCTATGACTAGTTTATTTATAGTTTTGAAGACAATGAAGAAAAGATAAAAATAAAATTTCTGGCATTTTGCAACGTGTTCAATGTATAATTTTTGAGGCAAGTAAGCCCGTAGACATGCTTGCGGTCGCGGATACACGAACGCCACGTGCCACGAATGCAGAAATGTGTTAAAGTAGACCACATCTTTATAGTGCACATAAAAAATGTTGATGTTTTAAATTCTCATCGGCATCAAATTATAAAGATGTGGTCTACTTTACAAGGATTCTAATAGCTGGCCATACTTGCGACCTGCGACAGCAACAGATTTTACGACAAGCTGTTCGCGGCGTTTGTGTCACTTCGACCAGGTCGCTAGTTGACGACGGGCTAAGCACTCATCATGTATTTCATTTTTTCTTCCCACCTTTAGGGTGGGAAGTTCTATTAGATTCAATCCAAAGAAAAATATAAATTTTTAATAGATATTCACGTTTTGTTACGTAAACATAAACACACCACAGAAATTAGACTACCCCCAAATCCAAAACCAAAGGCTCAGGGAGGGGCTACACATTTGAAAAACGCAGACAAACATCCATACCCACCGACATTGCCATTTGCTGATTCCGGGCCTCGAACCAGGACACGATAGGCAGTGTGACCAGAGCCATGCCTGTCACTCATGCTCTAGCCCACTACGCCACCGAGTCGGTTAAAGATACCACAGGAATTGTTTGTAACTATTTTCAGATTGATGTCCACATGTCATGTACGGTAATAGCTATTAACATATCAAGGAATGTTATGACTATCATAACTGCCGCAGATGTTGGTTTGAGCTCGTAGAGCGAGGATTTTAAGACATCTAAGGCTGTTATGATTCATAACATCCGTGATTTGTTCAATAGTTTATCGGTTTCAGAAAATAAAGACATTATTAATAGATATTACCTTTTGATATTCTCTTATTAATAACGTTCTCATTTCATTAGTTGGTCAAGTCTGTATGGGTTGATTTGTCGCCATGGTTACAGTTATATTTTGTTTGTTTTTATTTGTTACCTTTTTTCATATTACATAAATGTTTACATTTTTAATGTCACAACGGCTACATAAAAATGGACCTTCGATTGCCTGACAATACATTTCAGTTGGATTTCAGTATTTAATTATTATTGTTTGGAGTTTTCTGTCTGTTTGTATTAATAAATAGCCCTATAGTTTCATTATTTATTATTTCATCTGTTGACAGTAGTTATTGACAGATTTGTATTGTAATATTACCGTACAAGCAATAAATATAACTGTACAACTTTAGTTATGACTTATTTATCAGCCTACTTTTGCATATGTAAACAAAGGATTAATATCCTGAAACCGATAAAACAATTTTTTATTTGACAAGCTGTGGCTTCGTGTGTTTTAGTCACAGGGTGAATTTAGTTCTAGATTTTTCAATGGCAAAAATCAAGTTAATTGCCCATGTCACAAGTCATCAATCTGTCAAAATAACTCGACTGCACTGTTACCATGTTTATTGATATGATAATAAATGGAATAATAAAATAATTTCCAAATTTTTTATTTAGATATTTGCTGTCGTAGAAAAAGTATAGTATGCAACAAATTCGTTTTATAAACTTGTTATAGTTAGTCACTCATTTTATTAAACACTCGATCCGCTACGCTTCGCTCGTGATTAATAAAACTCGTGACTAAAATGACGTTATTCCGAATCCAATTAGTTATTGTAGAATAACTTAATTGCAGGGGTACAAATACGAACCTAAATGAAGAATCCCCCGCTATATACAAAAAGTCACCAACCACTACAATACATTATTATAACACAAAATACTTATTTGAGACCTGTCTATCAAATTAAGAATTTCTGCGTATTTAGTTACGTATTCGATTATGTAAATCAACCACTAACTTATCAACATAACCAAGCACGGCTACATATTATGCACTATAAAACCGGGACATAACGCGTGTGTTATTTAACGCTCGAGTCTCCCGGACTTTATTACTACCTACTCATTGCATTTCCATTCATAATAAACGCGCGTTTAGACGTGAGTTAAATCTACGCTCGTGTGTCTCTACACTAAGCACAGCAATTGTGCGTTACCTCGTGGCTCCACAACCAAAGAATACCTAATTGCATGGATTTTTTGCGTCTTTCAGACGGGAATCAGTAAAAATAGTATACCTACTATATTTCAACTTAAAAAATACACAGAACTCATGCTAATTTATTTCATGTCTGGGATGAGAATGACAATATTTACAAAACAAAAATTTGGCTGATTTACGAAAAAAAAACGGGAAACCCTCGACGTCCCCTGGATAGCTTTGAAATTTTATATAGGTATTTTAATTCTTTAAAAAATTTCAGCATTATATGATACAATCCTCATTAACGATTTTCTTTTGAGAAAATATTAATTTTTTAGAAAAATGGGCACTAAAAATTCAAAAATTAATAATACCATTTTGCTATTATGTGTTTTTATGAAACCAACCAATTAAGTTTTGTGTGAAACATATTTTAAAAAATGCATTGTTTTCGAAATATTCGGTCGTGCAAATTTAAATGACTCACCCTGTATATGTATTCAGGTAACGTATAGCCATTATATGTGTAACAAACATACCTACGCTATATGAAATTATCATTGTAGAAATATTGTTTTGTATTTGTTACATAAAAACAAAGAAATAATTATTTATAATTTCCTATTATTATTATATAATTATAAAATGTTAACCAATTTATATGAACAGTTTTTCTAAGGAGTTGGCCGTCGGCCGTATTCTTATCTTATATGTACTGCTCAGCTGATTAATTTTGCACTTGAGTGTACTTGCGGTTTATCGCCGACTTAGTTGATGTTCCTACCACGAGAGGCACCAGCTCCTGGTCCAATTTCTATTGCCAAAGGTAAATATTTAAAAAAATCATTTTGATCAAACGGTACGGAATAAAAATTTGAAACTTGTTGAGCATAATCATAAAGGTTCATTCTAGAAGGCTTCCTATAAATTTTACCCATTTATGTCATAATTAAGGAGCTATAATAGCGGCAACTTCACCTTATATATACAGTGTAAATTTTCACACTTGCGATGAAAATTAATTAAATTAATATAGGAACGCTCCTCTAGTACACCTTCAACTACCGATGTTTCAAATTTGATTTAATTTGGCCAAGCCGTATGGAAGAAAAACATTTTTACAAATGACCTTACAAACACTGGTTCGAATAGTCCCCTTAAGAGTTTCGTTACAGTTCTGAACGCATATGCGAAAATAAATTAGTATTTATTTATACATATCTTAGCGAAAACAAGAAAAGGAGCATTAAAAATTGCATTTTTACAAACAGCACAATTTCTTGTTTTATACATGTACAGGATTACTCAAAAGTTTCGCATAGAAATATATTATACGCAAGGTGTTTTTAAAGTGGAGGCATTTATTTTAACAGGATCTAGATATCACAAAATAAGTAATTTTTCAAAAAATCACCTTTACAGGGTGATTTTAAAATGTATGGCCAAATTGATACAGCGTCAACAGGAGACCAAAATAGGTTGATTCAACCCAATTTACCTATATACAAAAATGCACCCCTAAGAAGTTACAGCCCTTTAAATTTCAAATAAAAAAAATTTAATTATTGATTATTCCCAAATGGCTGTAGATATCTTTTTCTAATTCAGTGTACATTCATTACCAATAAACGCCAATGTTTTGAGATTAATAAAATATATTAAAGGGATGGGGTAATTTAGCGGCAGTCACCCTTCACACCATTATTTTTCAGTGCGTTAACGTACCTATAGTCGATTTTCCAGTATCATTTGATAGATAATTTAATTTGGAAACTTTTTTCTATCTTTTATTTTTTTGATAATTTCAATAGTTTGCAAATTAAACAAGAAAAATGAAGAAGATGCATCGAACTATTTTTAACCTCAGTAGCAAATATGTAATATTATTATTTAATAGATAAAGTTTTTGCCATTTACCCCAAGAAAGAAACATGATGCAGCTACGGACACGTGTTTCGGAGTTATTGCTCCTCATCAGCGTAACGTAGCTTTTTCTTTGTTTGCTTATTATTTAATGTACAAGTAGGCTGGTTAACCCTTTAATGTATTTTATTGTTATTAATCTCAAAATATTGGCGTTTATTGGTAATGAATGTACACTGAATTAGAAAAAGATATCTCCAGCCATTTGGAAATAATCAATAATTAAAGTTTTTTTTATTTGAAATTTAAAGGGCTGTAACTTCTTAGGGGTGCATTTTTGTATATAGGTAAATTGGGTTGAATCAACCTATTTTGGTCTCCTGTTGACGCTGTATCAATTTGGCCATACATTTTAGAATCACCCTGTATAACAGTTGCAAAATAACAGAGATTATCGTGAGCTTGTCGATGTTAGATATTTCCTAGTTTAGTTTAATATCTTTTCTAGAATTTTGTATTTAATGCATAATGATTGTTAGTCATAATAATAAAGTTGTTACAGTTGACATTTTTGAAAATTAGAGACACGATAGAACACATCTATAACCGTCCTGTCCCATCTGTGGAAAATATCTGAGCCAGCTAATTCCGAAGATTTTGAGGTTTAATTCTGTCCATCTCACTGAGCGAAAAAAACAATCTCATTTGGAGGATATGAGAATTAACATTGTACTTGCCTAAGCGAACAATCCTCATTTTTGTTCAATAATAGGAATGTAAATAAATTGATTATGAGAGTCTGGAATCCATTCTGGTTTGGTAAAACTTGTGCATAATTTTTCTTATATTTTAATGTTTGTGCATATATTCTGTTCCGTAATTTTTCATCGAGAAAACTTAATCAGACTTTAATACTCTAATGTATCGGAGTATGAAATTACCTAATAGTTACTTATTTATTTGAATATACGGATATAATAAACTGATCAACAAAATAAACGTTATACGGTCAAATTTGCCCTAACTTTGAAACTGTGAATCCTGTGTCTATCAGTTCGTGTTTTTACTAAGACTAGGTATTTTAAATCAAGTCTCTACAGGGTGCTAAATGAAACAGTGCAAAAATTTGTGAAATTTCACCATGATCCCATTTGATCAAAAACAATTTTTTCTGTATTTTAACACTAAAGATTATTTTGGTTGCATTAAAACTGATCCAAATCTGAATTACCCCCAAAATCTGGTACTATGAGAGACTTGAATTAAATTCAAATTGCATTCTATCGAACTGTTTATTCTGAACATTGATGGAGGAACTAAATTGCTACTGTATGTTTTCGAAAATGGGAATTATTGGCGCTCTTGCTGATGCAACGTAACGAGAATTGGAATAATCGCACTGGAGGCGTGCGTTACTGGTTGTCACTTTTTTTATTGATTCTTTGATTGCTGATAAGTTAGTATATTATATTCAGTACAAAATGCCATGCTTGAATACGGAATAACTGGCCATAGTAGACAGAATACGTAATGAAGGCCTTGAAGTTCTCCAAATCGCCGATTTTTTCAACATTATACAAGACAAAGCATTTATCGAGCCCTTCGGTGTGGAGAATAGATTTATAGAAGAGCACATGAAGGCGAGCGTGGCTTTTGGAGGTGCAGTGACGCTTGATGTGGAATGAGAATGAGTGGAAAGGGTGAATTAGTGATACTGAGAGGGGTAGCATGAATGGTGAGCGATACAAAGATTTATTTTTTAGGGATATTGTGGTCTCCTATGCAAAAAATGTTGCTGGCGATTTCATTTTAGTCGGTGACAACACGAGATCTCACATCGCTAAAATCATCATCGAGTTTTTGGAGGATCACAATATTGAAAGAATGGATTGGCCACCTTTGACTCCGGATATGAATCCGATCAAGTCTCCCGGCGATATGGCCGGTTCAATTATTGTTAAGTGAATTCATAGCCATCATGGTAAGTATGATAGCGATGCCGAAATAAAAAAGTACAAAACACACATCAAAACTTTAAATGGACGTTATGCAAAGAAATGTTAACCGCCAAAATTTCTTAACCGATTTTCAATTCTAATCAACTACCATTTTTAAACAATTAAAGGTTCATCAACAAAAGTGGCAACCAGTGACAGATAATAAGCCAGTGCGAATATTCTGTTTGTCGTTACCTACGTTCCATGGTTACAAGAATTTTCAGATAAGCAAGAACGCCAATAAAATTGTCCTTCAAAAACATGCAGTTGCAATTGGATGCTCCACCAACGATTCTTAACCTATGCAAGCAAAGAACATCTTGAAGTGTTTAGAATGAACGGTTTGTTCGAACGCAAGTTGACTTTAATTCAAGTCTCTCATAATACCAGATGTCGGGAGTAATTCAGATTTGGGTCACTTTTAATACAACTCTGTATTTTGACATTTTATTTTGACTCGATTATCATTCTCGCGTCTTCTTACCTGAAGTATTAGCTTTAACATGAGCCCTAGATTCTGATAATCGGTTCAGGAGTGAAAAGTTATCACTGTGAGACCAAAAAGTGGATTTTTTAAGAAAGGGAAATAAGTGGAAAATTCAAAAATCGCTTCGAGATATGAAGATCGTCTTTATGCCTTTATATAGTGTTAAAATACAGAAAAAAATGTTTTTGTTCAAATTTCAAATGGGACCATACCGAAATTTCAAAAATATTGCACTGTTTCATTTAACATCCTTTAGAAACTTTATGTAAAATTCCTAATTTTAGCAAAAACATAACCTTATAAACAAAGGATTTGACTAATTGCTCCAAACAGAAACTAAATATAGCTGGCAACAATTCAAATTTGCTCAGTTCCAAAGTTAGGAAAATTTGCTGTGTAACGTTTATTTTGTTGATCAGTTTAGGTGACCGTACTTCCACAACATATACCAGAAGGTAAAAATAGATTTTTCTGCAGAGCATTTTCAAGATTATCATTTATAATGCCTCTCACATCATCTTCAAACTTTCAAAAAACAGCTCATCATTCATAGTTCTTCCGACATGGTTCGACTCTCTTTAACTCAATTTATTCAAAAGTCAATAGACAGAGGGAGAGTTTAAACAAGTATTATACTATAATCAAAATATTATTGTAAACATAAGTTTGAGGCAATAATTCAAAATGCGAATATAATTCTTTTTTATTTAGAATCAATTATTCCTTTAGCAGATAAAATCGTAGTATAATCATAATTTCATTATAAACTTATAAGCAAATTCCATCATGCAAATTTGGTTTATTAAATGAAAACTAAAACTATGAAGATTTATCGAAATCCAGTTTAACGCAATCACATGCTATATCATAATAAAGCATACTTAATGTGTTAAATGATGGAAAACCCACACAAGGGAACACCACCGAATAATGCCAGTGTAGCTGCGACACAAACAAGTTAAATTTTTTTTGATAATATCAAAGCGTTGATAACCTACAGCGTATTTCCTAAATTTAAATTATTATTCAAATGCATAAAACATGCGTGTATACTTAATGAGATGAATATAGAATTATATAACAATGAAACAAAAGGGGTTGCCTTTCAAGAGTTAATAAACAAGTAATCTAAATTATCTAAACTCATAGTTTGTTAAATGTATTTCATTTCGACTGTGATAACTGGCGGTAAATGAAGTAAATAAACTTGAGACATCATCAATTTGATGGAATTATACATACAGGGTTAGGAAAAGTATGGATACCCTGAATAACTTGGGGGGATCGGGCTTTTGTAAAAAATAGTTCAAACAAAAATTTTCGAACTCGCATGCTGATTGGACCATGACATTGAAGTTGACTGTGAGCCGTGAGGTCAGTGTTCAACGTTATTTGGACCCCCCTGAACAAATTGAGGGGGATCGGACTATTGTAAAAAATAGTTCAAACAAAAATTTTCGAACTCGCCCATGCGGATTGGACCAAGACGTTGAAGTTGACCGTGAGGTCAGTGTTCAACGTTATTTGGAGGTCAACATTGAATTTTTAAATAGGAGTCTTATTTTTGACTCCGGATTCGAAAGGAGGAGGAAATATCATGTTCAGATACGAGGTTAATTGTCGAGTTATGAGCTTGAAGTTAGGTTCGAAGTTCAAACTTTAATTTAACTTTAATTTAACTTGGAGGGATCGAGTTTTCGTGAAAAATGTTGTCGATTAGATTAAACCATGACCTTGAAGTTTACATTGAGGTTAGTGTTCCCTCCAAGTTATCCGTTTGGATCAAGTTTAACCTCAAAACTAGCATCAAGATCATCATAACCTCGACAATGAATCTCGTATCTGAACGTGAAATTTTCTCCTATTTTCGAACTCGGAGTCGAATTTAGGGATTCTCTTCTGAAAATTTAAAGTTGACTTACAACTTCGACAACTTTCGTTTGAACTATTTTTCACAAAAACCCGACGTCGACAAGCTTTTAGTCTTAAACAGGTGAGTGAGAGACAGGAAAATATTATTGTCTTAAATTATAGATTTTTATTTCAGAATATGGAGTGTCGCTAAGGTAAGTTTTTGTGGGAAGCTTATTTGATTCAATCTTGTTTTACTAAATCATTTATTACTTAATTTTTTAGGTTGTTCCAGAAACTGTCTATATACAATGGTATGGATCCATAAGATAAGCAGATTATTTAGTTGGATTATAAACATTATTGGATTACTCCATAGTGCATAGATCTTTCACTACTTCTTACGCCATTAGTCATAACGTGCTGTATACCCTCTAGTAGATTTTTACAATTATCCACATTAATTTAACCTAAAATTTTTACCACATCTCCAAAATTTTATTGTGTCCGTCCGATAGCAACTTCTGTAATGTGTAGATCATAATATTGTTCGTAAAGACCTCATACCAATCGTAATGTATTATATTATGCAGTAGTAAGGTCGTAATATTAGTACCTGATAACAATGTTCTTGGAGAAATTTATCAATAGCTCTTAGCAGTTTAGTATATACCTACAAAAATTTGGGAATTTAATTTTCAGTGCATTTTTTATTAGAGAAACATTCCTTAAATTTTGTTTTATTCCAGGAGGCAAAACGAACTAGATCTACTAACAAACTGCGGTGTGATGCGTAATTATCCTTCAACATTGTTGAGGATTCAACATGATACGACATTGGTCTTTCCAAGACTAGTACATGAGGTAATATTGGTCTAAATTTGATTTCCGGAAGATTGAAAAAGTAACAAACATAGGAACATGTGAATTGTATATGGCGACAATCTTGACAATTACTTAAATCCAATTACGCCTAATGGGCTACAAATAATGCAAAGCGACAGTTATTAAAGTGCTTACGACCATTCTTATGTTTCGTATTCACTAACTTTAAAAATTTTATTCAAAAGTAACTTCGGAATTTCATAAAAGCTTTTGCTTAATTGGTGCTAGAGTGTCATGGTTTTTATTTAGTTTATCTGAGGGTCCATTTAAGCTCTTGAAATCAATTTGGAGTTAATTGGATAGCGGTGTTTTCTAATTAATACTTTGTAACGAATACAAGTCTGTAAATTCACAGTATTACCAATAAAATGCGCAGTATATTTTTCACATATATTTATTAATTATTAAATACTTCTTCGAAATCGTATAATGCTGCTCATTATTAATGTTTAGCTTAACAAGAATATTAAAAGAAAGGATCAGAACAACTTATGTAGGCATTCTACTTATATTTAATTGAATCCTTATTATGAATGAATTTGGGATGCTGTCGGATATAGTTTATAGCATATTACTGTATTCATAATACTTATATACTAGTAGCCCAGTCAACGATGGCAACGATGGCAAGGTTTCAGCCTCGGTTTCAGCAAATGAAAATAAAAAACCGCAAGTTTTAAAATTGGCAGAGATGTTTATTGAGGCGTTATGTTTAACCTATTAAAAGTCCTGAGTCCCAAATCGAGTTGCCGCCGTCACCTTGAACAATCGGTATAGTTTTATGTTTTCTTTTATAAATACTGACCTTAAAAATAATATTTATTTTTTCCATAAAAAGCTTCTCTTTTTTATATAAAATCAAAATTGCAGAGTACTGAATTCTCTACATCTTGAAGATCTTGAAGAATGAACCAATATGGACTTTCGGCATTCTGCTGTGAGACTGCACCAAGCCGTCAAACACAAAAATCACACAACGAGTTCAATAAAAAATACTTCGTAACAATCTTAATGCTCCATGGTAAGTGATATGTGAGCAATAAGACCATCCATGACAATTAGATATACCCACCGTAGAAGATAAGATCTGCTCCTTAATTGAGTAGCAACTGTTCCCAAAAACTATCCGGTCACCAAAACGAAGAGGTCAGACAGTTAAGCGAACCTTTAGCAGTACGTAGAAAGTTAAATTGGATAAGACCATCTGATTTAAAAGAACAAGAATACTCATCAAATTACAAATACGAAGTGTTGCCAGTGAGCAACTTCAAAAATCATATTCGTATTGCTTGATTTTGTCCTGCAGAATTTTTGTTATTTACGCATTTAATTAGAAAATCCAAATGAAAAGTTTCTTAATTGAAAAATACAGACGTACTTCCATGTGGATCGAATTTGGTCAACGATTGACAACGTGGTGCTTGCCGCTGCAATACACTGCGGTACCAAGTCAAACAACATTTCGCATTCTAATTAATTAAAACCAACAAATCAGGCTTTACCTATTAAATTTTACATATCTATAACTAGGACAAGATTTGGTACAATTTCTTATGGAAATCCACTTATAATGAAAATGTAGGTACCAAGTTTTATAAAGAGAGAAACCTTTCTTGTATAGTACCAAGTTGGGTGCTCCTGATGTAAAAAAATAGTATTTCCTTACGAAGTCTCATTTTCTAAATAATATTCTTCTGCAGACATACTGTTATAGCACAAAGAAAACATTGACCAAACATGATTTGACGTTTTTGAAAAAAAAGCTTGTGGATTCAGTTATTAATCACCCTGTTCACTGAATTTAAATCATATCTATTCGATACGTGCATACAAATCAAAATATAATACGTGCCTTGCATGATGTAGATAAATAATTTAAAACTTGACCCAGAACTACAGTAACAAATATAATTTTGATAACACTAAACTGTATATAAAAGCTAATATATTATTTTATGAATTTTTAATGTAATTTTATCGTAAAATTATACCTTCTGCCTCAGCATTGAATTAAATGAAATGAATAATTTGAATACAAATTTACTTTCATGAAAGATACCTGAAATAAACATACGGCAGTGTGTTCATGTTAAAGAGCAGTAAAATATGAAAACAGCAGTGGGTAAATTTTTAATACCTCATCAACAAATATCTGTACAAACAATAAAACAAGCAATCACTTGTAGTAGTTGGTGAGTTTTTACGACACTATTAATTGGTGAAATGTTCACCGTTGCGGTTTGTAAAGGTGGGGTAATAGTCGTAAAATTCTAGATTAACATTTTCACGCACTTAAATTACCACCCTATTACAGGGTGGTTAAGCCAGTACAGTTACATGAAAATAAAATCATTACCACGTTTTTATTGGTTTTTTGTAAAATAATCGAGGGAAATGTGATAAAACGTTGAATAAAGAAAGCCGCGTTTTACTTAAATAAATAATTTATTTTAACATTGGAAATGTTTCTGGTTTCGCAGTTTCATGTTGCCAAAATTACACTTTTTCGTTCACTCCTCCTGAGCCTAAAACCAGAGCGGGGCCGTGCAATTTACGATGTAGTTCTAAGTTCGGCCCGCTATCTTGGATTTCTTACCAGAACGGTTTTTCGGCGGTGTTTTTTCGTTTGGAAATAATGTTTGAAGTTTTCGTGTTTTTCCATTTTTTCTATTTTGTCAATTTCTTGCAATTTGAAAAATCATAAGGGTGGATTTAGGACCGGGGTTGTTCTGCCAGGTTGTAGATACCTGGTTTGTGGGTATTATCGAGTGTTAGAGGTTTGAGTGCCATTACTTCAACGTGAGGTAGATTAAGCAAAAGTAAACAAAATGTGTTACATGGGAGTTTATCGCTGCATTCAAAAAGTCACTCCCAAGAATCCCCAACACATCGAGAAGCACGTCGAACAGATTATTTCATTTTATCTCGTCGAAATATGTATAGCCGAAAACCATAATAATATGTAACTTAAAATTTTGTCGTTTTTCGCAATTTACAAAGAGATGGGTGATTTGAAATGAAGGAAAATAATAAGTATATTCGATTCCTCTCTTAATGCCTGATTCAACGATATATCACACGGTTAGAGTACAGACCAAATGTACCGAAATTCATAAAATAAACAAGAAAAGTACTTATTATTTATGTAATTTGAAGGTTATTGCATCGAGTTAGAAGGCAGACAAATAAAACTTAAGAAGACATTTTTGTGCGACGTATGTTAACTACGTGAAAAATAAATTTAGGTAAAATTGATTAATCCTATCCCTTCCTCCAGAAAAGTTTTTGTAAAATGATATAAACGAAATCCAATTAATTTCAATGTTGACAAAAATTCTGTAAAATAAAGTATTCTTTGTAAAACAAGCTGTAGACAGCAATTGAAATATCAAGTAATAGACGAGCAATCACTGTACCTAGTCGGTGAGGACGTTGATCTCCTTGTTCTATTAGTCGCTTTGACTCCAGAAGAAAAAGATATATTTATCATAAGGCCAGGATCAGGAAACATTAAATGGAAAATTCTTTCTTTGTCAGAAATTCAGAAATCACATGAACGTATAAAAAATACAATTTCACTGACTCATGCCTTCAGTGGTTGTGATACCACGTCTACAATATTTCAGAAAGGAAAATTAAAGATCTTCAAACTTCTTTAGAAATAAACCCCCCCTCATAAATAAAACAGGCTGGTGCAACCCTTTTCCTACTTGTATACGGTGCAAGGAAAATCACAAATCTTTCAATCAACTCATACAGATATAATCAATTCAAAAAATCGCTGCAAAAACAAAAATCAAAGTTGGAATTATTACCACCAACTTCAGAGACAGTCGCTCAACATTCATTACGAGTATTCTACAAAATTCAAAAATGGCTTGGCAATGAAAAAATCCGCAATAGTGGGATTAGAAGAAAATTAACGGCTCCTCACAACCTGTGACAACACTTTTTGTGCTAACACCAGAATCAATATTGCAACTAATCTCCTGCAACCGTAACAAAAAAGCAGGTTTAAGGTGCCCACAAATTTACGAAAATTGTCAGGGAGTGCAATGTGTCTAATTGCATATATGGATAAAATTATCGAGGATCTAAACGACGCGGAAGATTTAGATGCAATCGACGAGAATGCGGAAACTAATTTGGAAGATATCGTCCAGGAGACGGATGCTATCGATTCCGATCTTCTTTAGATAGAAAGTATGTTTCATTCAATATAATATAAAATTTTAATCTACTCGAAAATAATCACTTATACAATGATTATGTACGTTTTTCATATTGCAGAATATATTCACAGATAAACAAGCAGAACAAGAAGGAAACAAACGTAAAATTGGGGAAAAATTTTTAATAAGAAAGTCAAAAATTAATATTTCTCTATAAATGAAAATATAATAAGTCATTCTTATTATTTGAAAATTTCTCATGGTTCAATTGACAATTTTTATTATACATGTGAAAATCTAGTTCATTCCACGTTTTTCCAAGATGGCGGCTCGCCATTTACGGTTCGAGACTCTTCAGTTTCTTGAAATATATGTATTTTTTTTAAACGTATATGTCAAGTTTCAACGAATTCGCTATGTTCATGTTTATTTTGGACACTTTGTCTTTACTATTCGCTGCGTTTAATAGTTTGCAATCAAGTGAAAATGTTTTTGTTACATTTTTATTTTTAAATAAAAATACTGATTTTTATTTCTAAATACAAATACTGATTTTTATTTCCAAATAAAAATACTATTTTTATTTCTATATAAAAATACTGATAATAAGATTTTACTTTTTGATGATTTTGATGTTTTGTGTTAATGAAATAACTATTTACTATTTTGCAATAAATTTTCATTTTTATCACACTCGAAATTTAACAAGATTTGCGTTCTACTTCGTCATTTCCAATGTCTCCTCCGCGCTCCGGTTGCATCTTTGCGAATGACTGTGAATTTTTTTGTATTAAAGTACTTACTGTACCTCCCTGGCCTTTGTGAATGATTTAATTTTGTAGAAAAATAAATTGGGAAAGAAACAAAAATAATAAAAAAACATTTAATGCCCGCGTGAGTATTTCTGGGAAAGCTCTCAAATGGAGATCTGAATATACTACTAAAAAAAATAAGTAAAAATATGACCTATTGGGTCAAGTGCTGTTCGTCAATGCCTTGTATACTTGTCATGAGGCTATTTCTTGTGTAATTTACATTCATAGAAATAGCAACTTTCTGGCCACCTGCAGCATGTCGCGTCTTGGTTTATGATTATCCAGATTTAGCTGTAGCATGTATTATTGTATTTAGGTCGATAAACAAATTAGTAATGGTCATGATTTTCCAACGATTACTTTAGAACGCTATTATGTGCCCTTACATTTCTTTCCAAAAACTGAAAATTCTGGCCAGTTGCAGCAACAATGTTGATTATAATATTAATTACCTATGTCTATTGTTTGTACTTCTGCACTGCAAATGTACAAATCCCATACCTACGTCATCAAAGCAAATACTACTCCTGATCAGTAGATCTCATCTCCAAAAGGATTATCTTCCTGTTCGTACTGTTCTTAAGTTTTTGGATATTCCTTGAGTCATCTATATCCGAACTGGCCGACCACCTGAAAATGGGCCAACAATATCAATTCTGCTCTCATCAATAAAAGTGCCAAAACTCCAATTTCTGCATAGTGCAATGGAATTTATTGTGTCTCTGAAAAGAGGAAGCTCTCTTCTAACAGAAAGAATTAGATAATCGTTTTGTCGGAGTGTTCTTTTCGAGGTTCTTTTAATTATCAGTAGGAAAGACCTCGACCAAAATTTCGAGTTATCACGACACGGATAATTTCATGAAAAATGTTTAGTTCGAGTCAAAAGAAACAAGTTTTATTTATGACAGAAAGTACCAGGACGTTGCGGAATGGGTGGAAATTAGATTTCAGTTGGTAAAAAAAAAATTTACGGGGATCAGGCAACTCGTTCTAATTTCGTGTGAGTTGTTTATGTACTTTGCCGCCTCAAAGGCTTTTTTCCGGGCGAGTGTCGGCGCGTGGCGTCCTATTTTATAGGCGTCTTATTAATGTCGGGAAAATCTTTTAATCTATTACGTAGCGATAGCGATCCTTCGAGTATTAGGAAACTTATTAACGTTTCAATCCCCCGTGTCGGAGAATTATGTAAAATTTGCGAGATTAGAAAGTGATGCGAGAAAAATGACCGCTTCAGGAAATTTTCAAATTTTAACCCAACTTAAAATTTTTTGTCAAAACGTCAAAATTCAACTTTTTCGCTCTACCTACTGCCTCAAGAATCTCAGAGAGACCTTGCAATTAACGATGTAGTTCTAAATTGGACCCTCTACCTTGAATTTTTTTTTTGAAAATTCGTTGGGTATTATAGCTTTACCTATACGTTGAGTCAATTAGAAACAACTATTTAATTATTTAAGCGAAATTTTTATCAAAAACCATTAAAAACGTTAACGAATATTAATTTACTCTGTTCAAAAATAGATCCTCCCAATAATGGTATTAAAGGCTAATTTAAATTTATTAAAACCGTTAACCAACTACGTATATTTGGCTGGATTGATCAATTTTGACGTTTCATTCTTGTCGCAACATCCTCTGTAAAATTCAACTTGTAGACATATTAGATGTATTAGTCAGAAACATTCTCGGACTCCCATGTTGAAGATTTCGTGGTTTTGCAATTTTTTCAATTTTTCAAATTTCTCCAAACACGCATCCCGGCCGAGCTTAATAACTCGCACCTCCTTCGAGATGGACCGGCGGCGTATTTTTTTTGAAAACTAGATATAATTTAGAAAATCCTGTGGTGTAATCGTTTTTCTCGATTTTGACTCATAAGAAAGTTATGAATTTTTGAAGAGACGATTTTGTCGGATTTTAGCGATTTTTCAAACATGTACCTTTTAGAAACGCGCCACTGCGTTTCCCTTTGGATCTAGACTTTTTTTAGGTCCTTCTCCAATATTAGCCAAGACAAAAAGGTCGATTTTGCCGAAATACTGTACTTTCCGGGGGTCCTTGCTCCCCTTCACGGAGATTTTTTTTGACCGAACTTTCAGAAGAGCTAGAACCAGCTAGATCTAGATCCTCTCGGATCCTTGAAATTTCGTTGCTTAATATCCATCCGCGTCCGCGCGACATTTCCATTATCTCCTCCGCGCTCCGGTTGCATCTTTGCGTATGACTGTGAATTTTTTTGTATTAAAGTACTTACTGTACCTCCCTGGCCTTTGTGAATGATTTAATTTTGTAGAAAAACAAATTGGGAAAGAAACAAAAATAATAAAAAAACATTTAATGCCCGCGTGAGTATTTCTGGGAAAGCTCTCAAATGGAGATCTGAATATACTACTAAAAAAAAAATAGGTAAAAATATGACCTATTGGGTTAAGTACTGTTCGTCAATGCCTTGTATACTTGTCATGTGGCTATTTCTTGTGTAATTTACATTCATAGAAATAGCAACTTTCTGGCCACCTGCAGCATGTCGCGTCTTGGTTTATGATTATCCAGAATTAGCTGTAGCATATTATGTATTATTGTATTTAGGTCGATAAACAAATTAGTAAAATGGTCATGATTTTCCAACGATTACTTTACCAGAACACTATTATGTGCCCTTACATTTCTTTCCAAGAACTGAAAATTCTGGCCAGTTGCAGCAACAATGTTGATTATAATGTTAATTACCTATGTCTATTGTACTTCTGCACTGCAAATGTACAAATCCCATACCTACGTCATCAAAGCAAATACTACTCCTGATCAGTAGATCTCATCTCCAAAAGGATTATCTTCCTGTTCGTACTGTTCTTAAGTTTTTGGATATTCCTTGAGTCATCTATATCCGAACTGGCCGACTGCCTGAAAATAGGCCAACAATATCAATTCTGCTCTCATCAATAAAAGTGCCAAAACTCCAATTTCTGCATAGTGCAATGGAATTTATTGTGTCTCTGAAAAGAGGAAGCTCTCTTCTAACAGAAAGAATTAGATAATCGTTTTGTCGGAGTGTTCTTTTCGAGGTTCTTTTAAGTATCAGTAGGAAAGACCTCGACCAAAATTTCGAGTTATCACGACACGGATAATTTCATGAAAAATGTTTAGTTCGAGTCAAAAGAAACAAGTTTTATTTATGACAGAAAGTACCAGGACGTTGCGGAATGGGTGGAAATTAGATTTCAGTTGGTAAAAAAAAAATTTACGGGGATCAGGCAACTCGTTCTAATTTCGTGTGAGTTGTTTATGTACTTTGCCGCCTCAAAGGCTTTTTTCCGGGCGAGTATCGGCGCGTGGCGTCGTATTTTATAGGCGTCTTATTAATGTCGGGAAAATCTTTTAATCTATATTACGTAGCGATCCTTCGAGTATTAGGAAACTTATTAACGTTTCAATCCCCCGTGTCGGAGAATTATGTAAAATTTGCGAGATTAGAAAGTGATGCGAGAAAAATGACCGCTTCAGGAAATTTTCAAATTTTAACCCAACTTAAAATTTTTTGTCAAAACGTCAAAATTCAACTTTTTCGCTCTACCTACTGCCTCAAGGATCGCAGCGAGACCTTGCAATTAACAATGTAGTTCTAAATTGGACCCTCTACCTTGAATTTCTTACCAGAACGGCGACCTGGCGGCGATTTTTTGTTTGAAAATTCGTTGGGTATTATAGCTTTACCTATAAGTTAAGTCAATTAGAAACAACTATTTAATTATTTAAGCGAAATTTTTATCAAAAACCATTAAAAACGTTAACGAATATTTACTCTGTACAAAAATAGATCCTCCCAATAATGGTATTAAAGGCTAATTTAAATTTATTAAAACCGTTAACCAACTAGGTATATTTGGCTGGATTGATCAATTTTGACGTTTCATTCTTGTCGCAACATCCTCTGTAAAATTGCTAACACATTTACCGCACATTCCACTTGTAGACATATTAGATGTATTAGTCAGAAACATTATCAGACTCCTATGTCGAAGATTTCGTGGTTTTGCAATTTTTACAATTTTTCAAATTGCTCCAAACACGCATCCCGGTCGAGCTTAATAACTCGCACCTCCTTCGAGATAGACCGGCGGCGTATTTTTTTCGAAAACTAGATATAATTTAGAAAATCCTGTGGCGTAATCGTTTTTCTCGATTTTGACTCATAAGAAAGTTATGAATTTTTGAAGAGACGATTTTGTCGGATTTTAGCGATTTCCTCTAAAAATCCAGTTTACCTGAACTTGTAGCCAGGAAATCACACTGCCCAAAATGTTAAAGTGTCTTAGAGCTTGCTGCGTCAGACAATTCTTTATCGTACAGATGACTAATATTTATTTTAATGCCAGACAACTTATGACAAGGGGTTTGTACTTTGCACTTTGTATGATTTTACGCATGATTGTATGAAAGGGCTGGGAATTGGGAATGCGCATGCCTTGCTTTTCTTGCAGTCGTACATGAAATTCTTTGCCATAAAAGAAATTATTTTTTACTTTTTAGTACGACTTTTTTAAGAAAAGCAAGTTTAAATTTTTTTTTAATATTTTTTTTATTTCTTATAATCTCATAATAATTGTAACCGTAGTGATTTTTCCAATATGGATCTGCACATGGCATTATTTTAACAAAAAAATTCATTACATCCAAGTGGTTGGGAGATAGTCAATAATAATACAGGAGTGAAAGGAGTTTAGAAAAAGCTTCAAGAAATGTATGTCGAAAAACCGTTACTATAAAGGTCAGACCTGTAGAGGGGGAATAAAATCTCTCCGGAGCATCACAATACATCACGATATTGACTTAAGTAAAAATTGGAATTAATTCCACTAAACTGAAATTTGAATTCAGCAAGGTCAAGGTCCAGGACAGGCAACACACATTTCCATTAAATCTCAATGTCATTAATTTACGATGATAACAATACCAATTTATTAAATTAATATCTGGGTATCATTAAATTGTCGGCGCGTACTATTTACATTGTTTAATCACTTGTAGAGTGTATTATCTACAAGTGATTGTGACTTTCCTTCTGTAAACTGCCTATCACACATTTAATTATCGGTTCTAGGACTCATTCTAACTGTCTAGAGATTATAAGCATTCACCAACCAAAGAAAACTTGTAACAATGAAAGATGAAGAGAATTATAATAGAGGTCTCGTCGCCAAACACCTTTTGGCCCTCATTACCAATTACTGTGCGTGTCCGCGTTTACAGGGCCGGCCGGTTCGAGCCTTTAGAAAAGAGAAGAACAAGAATGAAATTAATTTGCTTTCAACTTGAACAGAAAAATTTTAGATCATGTTCAAAATGATTTCGTCATAGTTTATTAATGCTTAATTGTGAATTATTTCAGTTCAATAAAAACTGAGAGAATGTTGTTCTTAATTAAATAAGAAAAATATATGACATGGTGAATTCAGTAAATAACGTATATTTGTTTGCTCAGAATAAGTCAGCCTCTACACATTTAAAAATAAAGAAGTTAATAAAAAAGTAATTAGTTCAACTTTAAAACCATCGTAAAAACATATTGTAGTAATAATAAAAATTATATATTTAATTTGGCATATTTATCTTGACTAGGAAACTCTCATGTGTGCATTTAATATTCTGCTCTGGATTAAAACACGGAAAAATATAGAAAAATATGTAGATATGTAGGCACATAAAATGTTCCATTCAAAACTTGAATTCATTTTTGCCACAATTTTGGTTCTTGCTTTTTACATGATTAATTAATAAGGGACTCTCACCTGAAACATTCAGACCTGATTCTGGTCAAAGCATGAATGAATATCCGTTTTAAACTAACCAGAGATGGAGCATAAAGACATATTTTGGAGTATTAGTGGGTAGATGAGAACACATTTATATGATAAAAATTTGAGACTTTTCCAATAATATCATAATCCGACCCTGCACTTTTATATATGGCATCTTTATGCATGTCGCCTGTCGACATTCGTGCGTGGCCCAAAAGGGGAGATGTCACCTGCTGCCCACAGTGCCCCCATCAATTATCCGAGTGGTTGTGTGCGTTAAGGCATTAAAATTAGTCCAAGTACTATTTGGTATTGTTATCAAAGCTGATAAGATGCACGTGCGTATTTCTAGGCCGGGGAAGCGCCGCAGGCGCTTGCAATGATGGATGGTCAAATATATGCCACCACTGTCCACTATTACTTGCTGCTAACTAATAGTATTTGTACATGTCACGCACGAGTACTGCGGCTGTGTCTTAGGCTGCATCCATGCAGATTTTGATTAATGGTGACATTGGTTAATGAGGCAGTGATAGAGTGACGACATGGGAGTCTGAGAATGTTTCTGACTAATACAGCTAATATGTCTACAAGTGGAATGTGCGGCAAATGTGTTGGCAATTTTACAGAGGATGTTGCGACAAGAATGAAACGTCAAAATTGATCAATCCAGCCAAATATACCTTGTTGGCTAACGGTTTTAATAAATTTAAATTAGCCTTTATTTAATACCATTATTGGAAGCATCTATTTTTGTACAGAGTAAATATTCGTTAACGTTTTTAATATTTGATTAACTTCCCTCTTACCGATTTTTATAAAAATTTTGCTTAAATAATTAAATAGTTGTTTCTAATTATTAATTTGACTCAACGTATAGGTAAAGTTGTAGCCAACGAGTTGAAGATTGCCAACTTCAGAGTAAACCGAAGTTATGAGTATTTCTTCTTAGAAAAATATTCATTTCCTTCATATATCATTTTATTATTTGAGATAAGTGGGAGATCAAAACTGTGGGAAATTGTTTGAAGATTTCGATAAAAATTAGTTCAAATATACATGGGAAGTTAATATAAAATCAGAGTTCAAAAGATTAATGCCAATTTGTACTTCCAGTGTTTCAAATCTAAAAGAAATGGTGATGATATTAAAGTTATAAACAAGATGTTTAAAAATAAAAAAACAATTTTAAAATGTAAAATTTTTACAGTACAGGACAGTGTGTGCCAAGAAGTACCCAAACTTCGAACTAATTCTATAGCTGCTTGTAAATTGATTTTTTTTGCGGATTCTTAAATATTAAAGTATCAACTTAAGATATTAAAAAGAAATAGATGTGCTTTTACCCCTAAGAGGGTGAAAGTCACCCATGAAGTTCAACATTTAATACTGACTCAATATTAATAGTTAGTTAATAAAAAAATGCACGTATATGTAGATGGTCGCTGATTACGAATCTCAAGTAAGAATTTAAGATTCTCGATTGCACCCCTAATACGGCCGATATAATAGGGATACAATGGAAAAACATATTTTGTTTGTTTTGAGCAAGTAGAACTTTTTCTTTGCAAATTCTAATATTTTAGGACATAAAACTTAGGTATATCTTAATAAGAAAAATTATTACTATTACCTCTAAGAGGGTAAAAACCACCCCTAAGCCCAAAAAATCAATAATTACCGAAGTACTGAGAATAAATTTTTGAAACTTATATTATTTAGGTTTATTTATGTAAAGTCAGAAATCAAAAGTTTAATGTTGCACCCTCAATATATATTATATCCGCCAATAAAAGGGATAAAATGGTTGAATTAATATTTTTTTGTTTATTTTGAGAAAATTAGACTTTCTTAGCAGATTTATAAATTTTTAGACATAAAACTCATCCTCTAATAAGAAAAATAATTGCTCTTCCCATAAGAGGATAAAACCATCCCTAAATTTAAAAAAATAATAATTAACGAATTTCTAAGACTAAATTACCGCCAAACGAGCAATATCGTAATTTGCTAAAACGAGGCGTGCTTCCTATTTCAGTCATATCTCTTTTGCAAATAACGCTAAAAATCATCTAAAAAAAACGCATTTTGAATGTCTTTTAATCCTTTTTAAGGCCAGGTAGGCCAAAACAGTACAAAGGTTGTCAATTTTTCTATATTCATCTTAAAAGCGTCAATTTAAGAAAAAAACCGTTAAGAGTTAACTTAAAACACTGCTATCTCCTAAGTTATTATCTTTATCAAAAAAATAAAAGCAGTAACATTTTCCTTAATTTACTGCCATCAGTTTTGCCGGTGGTAACGTTCCGCTAAGATTATTTCCTGCTAAGTTATTTAACCTTTCAATATATCAATATAATTTTCAAATGTAAAATCTTTTAGATAATGCATCCATCACGGTTAAAAAAATGTGAGCGTATACATAATAGCAATGATTAACAGAAAACACAATTTAGATTTCTTTTTCAATTTGGACTTTACGCTTTATACAAGCATAATAATAAAAATCAAAAAACATATCCAATTTGATATATTGACGGAATTTACCGAAACAAAAAAACGAGCACTTTTTTGTAGAAAATCAAAATATTGCCTTTATTTTTTTGTACCATTTTTGATTTAGCAGATATAAAAATTTGCCAAAAGACAATTTTAAGCTACTGCAATTAGCTTCAATTTGATTCGAGTTATGACTCTAAATAAAGTCTTAATTATAGTTTTTTTTTTTTGAAGAATTTATGGAATTTACTTCAATCAGATGTCTGAAGAGTAAATACTTACAAATTACTTTGCGTCTATGCAATTTACTTCTAAAACATCTAAAATTTGTGGATATAGACTTCCATGTTTCTCTTCATCTACTGATGCCATTAAGAGATCATCTATATAAAAACGGAATTCTAGATCTCTTGTAATTTGATGAATGTAACATTTTGAGGTAACCATATAAATCAAATTTTGTGATAACGCAATTTTTCTGGTGATACTCGCATATGTTGAAAGGCTTTAATAAAATCTATTTTCAAATATTTTCTTCATATTAAAATAGAAGTAGAAGCCATCAGTAAAGTATATCAATCAGAGACAATGCAGTGTAAGCGTGATAATAAATTCCAAAGAAGAAAAGGAGAGAAAAATAATTTTAAAATGCCACAAATAACATAAACAATATTTAATTTTTACATAATTTTTTTACGAAGTAATATTTTTGGGTCTAATTCTCTAAACGTATCACTCACACTGCTCCGATTACTGATCATTTAAAACATTTGTTTGTATTAATTTTCCAGACCAGCATGTTTATTAAAATCTTAGTTGTAACGCCAATTACAAATTTTAACACTACAGTTTGGTTAATTCCACAAAATAAATCGCAAATCGAAATCCCTCACATTTTCCACTGTTCCATTTTTCTCTATTAATACTACTTCTAATTTCAGGTTCATATCACAAAATGTATCTTTAGAATTAATTCCATAATGTTGTAGAAGAAACAAGTCTTTGTTCAGATGATGAACCTGCTTCATCCTTTTTGGGTTTTGTTTCTCAACAGGGTTACTAGTTGTGGATATAACCGCTAATTATTAAAATATGTTTTCTCTAATAAAAACCTTATTTTATTGTGTGTTACATTATAACAAAAATGTTAATTTATTATATATAAAGTGGTTACTACATTCACCACACTATAATAAAGTGAATAAATTAAAAATGACATACTACACGCCCTTTGTATGCTATTAGGGGTAATTCCATTTAATTTTAACATCATATAGAAGAATATTTGGAGGGCAGATCACTAATATTAGATTCGAGCTCAATTCCTGACCGGGAAACTTGAACCATTTTTGAAAAATAAATTAAGCTTAAATTTATTGTTACCAAATATGTAGTTTCGTGTCACACATTATATATTAGGGATACAGTGTTTATAGTTAAATCAAATGAAATCAAATTGCTCAATCAATGCAAAGCAAATTTTGTACCTATATTACAATAAGTAGAGACGGCTAACCAGGACAAGAGCTTTAAAACATCAAATATGTAAATGTAAAATAGCCATTTTAGTAACAATCTCGTGTTGTTTTCCATTCGTTTTAAATTGTTACATCGTCTCATAAAAAGGCAAATACTAACAGTGCAAAGGCCAATTTTCTTCTTCGTTAACTGATTACGATTATAATTAAGGCACAACAGAATGCCGAGAAGAAACATTGGCAAACTTTTTCTATATTTTTCTAATTATTTATTAAGGCGCAATCTGTTCCGCTTGTAATGAGGGTTAAATAAACAATGCTTGAACAGTTAGTTGGGCAAGTGGTCGGATGTTAAAGCCAATTTAAATGTATAGAATTACTTGTATCACTCCCTTGATTGTATTATTCCGTTGTCAACCCTTACACTGTACTTAACGAACCAGTAAAATATTCGTCCCTTGGTAGATACTTAATATTGAATTTACAATTTTATGTCAGAGATATATCAGATACGCACATCCCTTGATTCATATGCAAATATATACGTTCACACTAACCGAAATTGACGAAGGGCGAAATGATAAATAATATAGATAATAATAATAAGTTGAAAATATTGTTTTATTTAAAGATGTTGAAGACAAAGGAAAATAAAATAGCTTAAATATAATATGAGCAACTAAAACACATCATTTTATCAAAGGGAATTTTATAGAATTATTTATAATAATATAAAAGTAGCCATTTTCTTGCTACAAACCCAATGGGTGATTGAAAAGCAGGTCCATGTTATACAAAATAAAATATATTTTTTTTAAATTCTCTTTCTTTGCTTGATATGCATTGTTTATAAATGACTTTGTTTAGGCTTTATACAAGCATAATAATAACAAACACATCCAACTTGATATACTTATATTGATTTTCATCTCTAAACATGATATTATTAAATTCGAGATTAAATTCATTGGACTTTCTTTGATACATGATGAATATTGGATTAAAAATTCCAAAATTCAAAACGTCTAAAAACAAATTATTAAAAAAATTTTTTTTTTAACTCGCCACAAAATTCATTCATTATGGTCACCAATTAAATAACGAAGTCCACAAGAAGATGTACATATTCTTTCGCTATCACAAGCTCATCAGGTGGACGAGATTTAGAGATGAAACATCAATGTATATCAATTTGGATATGTTTGTTATTATTATGCTTGTATAAAGCTTAAACAAAGTCATTTATAAATAAAATATATATTCTAATTAAGTACATTTTTTATTATTAAAATAAAATTGCAATTTAACTATGTTAGTCTCGCCATGGGTATCACCATCTAAATTAATCAAGTCTTTTTGCAATATTTTCAATAAATCATATATCTAAATATTCATCTTCAACAGAACATGTAAAATACAATTATCTTGCCTCCCATATTTTCCTAAATTCGTTATTAATTAGATTAGTATATAAGGTAAGTAAAATATTATTAAGTTGAATTTCAGATTTTAGTTGATGCCAGTTTCTTATAAATAAATCATGTAATTTTTGTAATTGATTGGGACATTTTCAAGACCAATGCTGGTTTTATAAAAATCATAAGGACAAAATAAAAATAAATTATTCAGATCACAGAAAGTAAATGCATGAAGTATGAAGTTTAGAAGATGCCAGAAAGAAGTGAAGAATAATATTGTTATGATGGCATGTAAAGAAAATGGAAATAATGAAGAAAATGAAAGTGGTATATAAATTCTATTGATTGCTACTTGTGTGGCTTGTGATATAATCCGTTTCATTAAAATCGATTGTAATGTAAATTAAGTTTTATGTATATTTGACTGATGCGAGTAATATAAAGTCAACAAGAATTGGTTGGTTGGAAGTTGAAGCAGAAGATAGAGAAGTACAGAAAATACAGACGTTTTGTTGAAAATACAGACGTTTTGTTTCTTCCAGAAATAAACTTTAACGTCAGTAAGAAAATTATCAGTTGGAGTCTGTACAAAATAGAATATCAACTGAAAACTACAAATAAAATAATATTGGTAAATTATAAAATAATCGGCACCTCTTCTTGAAATAAATATTTTAATCTGAAATCTGAAAAATTATTAATAAAATGCACATAAATGTCTATTTGCACTGAGGTCAACAGATGTAGGAAACTGAACTACAAAAGTGACAAACTGCAACAAGTAATTGTAGAAAAAGACGAATATTTCATTTGCTTAAAAATATTTTTCCACGGCCGGGAGTAGAAATCAGTTTCTATGACATCAAAATTAAAACAGAAATAGTCGATTATTCCCAAGGGAGTATAATGCTCCCAAGGGAGTTTACATTATGGAGAACGGTTTTCATGAAAAAAAAAAAAGATAACATTGAAATTATTTATTGACATTTAAATTAAATGTTACATTCGTACAATTTTCAAAATTAATATTAGAAGGAATATTACTTTCGCTTACATTTACAGTTTTTGTGATTGCGCTAGTGGTGGTACCTACTAAAACCTGATTAGCAATTTTGGTCTTATTTGCAATGGAGTTCTCGACATAACCCTCAGCGACTGTCGTTGATTTCCAACCAGCATGACGCTTTATTGTCGTGATATCCACACCAGCATCTGCCAGTAATGTCGCTGAAGATCTTCGTAAACAGTGACCAGTATAACATGCAACATCAGGTAATTTTAAATACGAAGCTACTACACTAGGAATTTTTCCCATGGTATTCTTGCCAACTGGCTGCGAACTACATTTTCCTGCTTTGTAATACAAAAAAAGGCGCTTATGCTTGACGTGGGGAGGACGAAGGGACAGGTATTTTCGAAACAATTCAAGCATATTTCCCACATCGGTAACCACAAAGGTTCGTGGAATCTTTGTCTTAGTGTTTGGAATTTTTACAATCAAGGAAGAGCCTACATCCTCAATATCATCTACAGTTAAATTGACTAGTTCATCAGTTCGACAAGCTCCGGCAATCCCCAGAATTATTCCAACCTATAAAAAATCAAAATACTTAATAATTGAAATACCTAACAACAAAAGTAATCTTACCTTAATCATTAAGAATTCTTTGTCACCTGCACTTGATAGAAAACGGTCGATTTCTCCCTTTGTCAATATTTTCAATTTTTTCGCTTGATATCCGTCACCGGTTCTTTTCAAAAATGCGATCAGTTTGGGGATTTGCTTATATCTATGTTGTCGTAAATTATCAAGCATGACTTAACCATAGAATATTGCGCCCATAATGTGGAAGACTTATAATTCTTTGCATTTTCACTGAAGTATGCCAACAAAACATTCTCGCTGTATACTTGAACATTTTTCTCGGCGCACCACTTTTTGAACCGATTGTAGGCTATATCGTATAAAGATCTTGACTTCGTAGGCAGCAAATTGCTTATTGCAATATTTGCAGCCTCCACAATCTCTTCCGACTCACAATTATTCATTGTGCACTAAACAAACTTTAAACTAAACCAAACTAGCACCTTAATTTGACAATTCTTTTTGTTTGTTTATTTTGTAGTTATGACAATAACTCAACGACTACTAAATGAATGCTCAAATCCAAATACAATAATGCTGGTGCTACTTACTTCATAATGACAAAATATGTGTTTTTAAGTTAATGAGACCGTGGAAAAAATAGTATATACCATTCGGGAGAGATGCTATTTTGTCCTCGGCGCATTGTAGCCCTCGGGCTTCGCCCTCGGGCTTCAAATTGCACCTCTGCCAAAATAACGCATTTCTCTCCCTTATAGTATAATGTACTATTATTTGTTTTGTATAGTGGCACTGTCACGTCAAAATATTCATCATAATGGAACTTAGAATTGCAGAAACGAATTAACAATAAGTATAATAATTAAAATAAGAAATAACTACCAATGTGAGCTATTGGTGACAGGGTATTAAAATTTTGATTACCTACGATTGGTTTGTTTCCACTCCATTCTAATTTTGTAAAATCTGATGGAAATATACTATTATTTATTGGCAGGTTGTAAATCCAGGTCATGTGACGTCACAATTAAAATATATTATCATATTGATAGTGTTTGTAATAAAAAGACCCTAAAATATAACTCTAATTTTACTCTTTGTTCTGACAATTTGCAGCAAATTACAAATACAGGGTATTTCTAAATCACATGTCAATTTCTGAATCACATATTTAAAAATAAGACAAAAACGTAACGAATTTTTTACATATTTCGATAATACAATTGAATAATGGAATCGCCTAAAATACTAAAATTTGATCAAATTCAGTTACCTAACTCCAAATAAATTTTTTAGCCCCCACAAATAACTTTTTTAATCAGAAAAAAGTCACTGCATTGCTAAAGAGTAAAAAATTCTAAATTTTTAAATAAAATAATTCAATATCTTCTGTAAAATTTTGCTTGGATTAACCGTTTCTAAAGAAATGTAAGAAATCTGCAGCAGCTCTGCTCAGCAAATTATCAACAAATTTGTATTTTATATCAAGGCAGTTTATGGATATGTCATACTCTTATAATTCAATCACAATTTGGTGTTTTTTCTTTATTCGTCATTGTTGATTATAAAAATGGCAGTAAATGGATATTCATTCTCTGAATTAAGTGATATGCACTTAATTTATGGCGAGTGCAGGAAAAATGGCTGAGCGGCAAGGCCGGCAAGAAGACGGTATCAGGAATTATTTCCCTAACAGAATGTTTCCTAATCATCAAAGTTTTGAGTCATTGAATCGACGTCGTTTAAGGGAAATAAATTAGACTTTGCTTCCTACAAAGTAGGATAGAGGATAATTTTTTAATTTTGACAAATCTGTCGTCATTAATAATAGGTCAGCGACACTTGATGGTACTAGAATAAGGAAATATTAATAATGCTGCTTTTTCTTATCCATTCTCAGATACGTTGCGCGCGTAAAATTTGATTATTGTCAAATAAAAGCAGAGCAGAATGATTAATCCGAGCAAAATTTCACTGAAGAAGGAAAAGTCAGATATTGAATCATTCTATTGTTATTTGTGGGGGCTAAAATATGTATTTGAAGATAACCGAATTTAATAAAATTTTAATGTTTTAGGTGAACCCATTATTTAATTTATTCCAAATATGAAGTAATTCGTTAGGTCATTTCCGAAATAACCAAAAAAACCTTTTAGGTGTCATCTCGCTTGGGGTATCTCCAGCTCCTCTTAGGGGAAGATTCCGGATATCTGTTTGTAATCTGTATCTGTAGCTGTTTGTAATCTGTATCTGTTTGTAATGCAAATATCAATTTAATTGCCAAGTGTGTGATGAATAAATTTAATTACCCATCAGGAATATACCTAATAATAATAATAATAATAACGTCTTTATTTGCGAGTTTAAGTTTTACAAACAAACATATGTGGTTATATGTTCGTACCAAAGCACGTTTTGTATTAAGCAAGGAAAATTATAGTTATTAAAACCATATATTTAATTTACTAATTGCCATGTTTAGTTTAGATACAATATCAATCATTTGGTGCTCAAAAAGGGGGTTACCTGGAAAGTTTTGCGAGAGTTTTAATATTTGGTATATTTATAGATTTTGAGGTACTCTTTTCGAATTTTTACTTTGCCACCTCGTATTTTTGTCGCTCGCGCCACCATATTTGAAAAATGGTGCTCAAAAACAGTTTTTTGACAATATTTCCTTTCCAGTCGATTTTACCATGAAACAGTTATGTGACACATTAAACTAGAGTAAATTTTCTATAATTTATGTCGAGATTTATGTATTAATCTTTATTTTTGTAAAATGAATAGTTTTAGCGTACGTGCGCCACAAACCAACACGTGTATAGACGAAAAGTATTTTGATGATAATTTTAAAGAGATGTGAAGATTCGCTCGGTTCTCAAGACGATGAACTCGCAGAACTTGGTCCATCAGGGACAGCCAAGCGAAGGAGAACGCACTAAATCTCATTATATATGGTGTGGCTCGTACGCTGAAACTATTCATTTTACAAAAAAAAAGGGAGTACCTAGTACCTACGTAAATTATATGATTTTCTATTAATTTATCAGATAACTATTTTCATCGTAAAATGAGTCAGAAAGTCGACATATTTACTTAGAGAAAAACATTTTCAACACGAATATTTGATGCAGTATCGGCTACAACTTGATCGGCTCATCTGAACTTCCACCAAGACTTAATGGGGCAGAATATTTGCAGTTTTTGGAAAACGATTCGGACTCGATTTTTCTAAATTTAATAAAATTTTAATGTTTTAGGTGAACCCATTATTTAATTTATTCCAAATATGAAGTAATTCGTTAGGTCATTTCCGAAATAACCAAAAAAACCTTTTAGGTGTCATCTCGCTTGGGGTATCTCCAGCTCCTCTTAGGGGAAGATTCCGGATATCTGTTTGTAATCTGTATCTGTAGCTGTTTGTAATCTGTATCTGTTTGTAATGCAAATATCAATTTAATTGCCAAGTGTGTGATGAATAAATTTAATTACCCATCAGGAATATACCTAATAATAATAATAATAATAACGTCTTTATTTGCGAGTTTAAGTTTTACAAACAAACATATGTGGTTATATGTTCGTACCAAAGCACGTTTTGTATTAAGCAAGGAAAATTATAGTTATTAAAACCATATATTTAATTTACTAATTGCCATGTTTAGTTTAGATACAATATCAATCATTTGGTGCTCAAAAAGGGGGTTACCTGGAAAGTTTTGCGAGAGTTTTAATATTTGGTATATTTATAGATTTTGAGGTACTCTTTTCGAATTTTTACTTTGCCACCTCGTATTTTTGTCGCTCGCGCCACCATATTTGAAAAATGGTGCTCAAAAACAGTTTTTTGACAATATTTCCTTTCCAGTCGATTTTACCATGAAACAGTTATGTGACACATTAAACTAGAGTAAATTTTCTATAATTTATGTCGAGATTTATGTATTAATCTTTATTTTTGTAAAATGAATAGTTTTAGCGTACGTGCGCCACAAACCAACACGTGTATAGACGAAAAGTATTTTGATGATAATTTTAAAGAGATGTGAAGATTCGCTCGGTTCTCAAGACGATGAACTCGCAGAACTTGGTCCATCAGGGACAGCCAAGCGAAGGAGAACGCACTAAATCTCATTATATATGGTGTGGCTCGTACGCTGAAACTATTCATTTTACAAAAAAAAAGGGAGTACCTAGTACCTACGTAAATTATATGATTTTCTATTAATTTATCAGATAACTATTTTCATCGTAAAATGAGTCAGAAAGTCGACATATTTACTTAGAGAAAAACATTTTCAACACGAATATTTGATGCAGTATCGGCTACAACTTGATCGGCTCATCTGAACTTCCACCAAGACTTAATGGGGCAGAATATTTGCAGTTTTTGGAAAACGATTCGGACTCGATTTTTCTAAACTTAAGAAAAAATATGCAGTTCATGCAAGACGCTGCACCCCCTATTATACAGGGTGGTCCGAAATTAGTGGTCATCATTTCACCCGCGTATTCCTCGACCAAAAATAAGACAAAAAGTTCCTACAAACATGGCCCCGGAAATGCTTTCTAAGGGAGCTACAACCCTTTAAAGGTGCTTCCTTGACGATGATTTTTACTCGGATTTTTATTTAATATTTCCGAAACTGGTAAAAATAAAAACATGAAATTTTGGTCAATCACTAATCGTTTAATGGCCAATAAGGTGATGTGATAATGATCCAAAAATTCAAACAGGGAGGGGGTGGAGTAAAATGCCCCACAACTTTTTTGCATGTATGTCTTTCCAGATTTTGATAGCAAATTTTGGAATGCCAGAGTTTTTTATGCAATAAAGGTATTCTAGTTGAACTTTGATAGGACGCACCGTTTTCGAGTTATTTGAGTTTCTGGAAAACATTAATCACAAAAAAATCAAAATGGAACGAGAAAGATGCACCGGTCTCTAGGTAGGTACTTAGTAATTAATAATAAAATTATGCTATTATTATTTTTATTATTATTATTTTTTTTTTTTTTTTTTTTTCCGTTTCCGGAAGAAATTGCTGGACAGTCTCCCTGTGGCCTCCGACACCACACAGAGAGAGCGCCAGCGAATAATCTACAGCAACTCCCCACATCCCGCAGGGTTAGTCACTGTAGATTCCAGACTCATGTGCCCTAAGTAGACGAAGGGATCCCAGGATGACCGCTTTCTGCATTTGACCAGCCAACCATTCTGCCGATGTTTGGCAGGCAGGCATGGTCTTCAATGCGGAGAGCAGCGTGGGCTTCATACCTCCGAGTACACCGATTATCAGGACGACCATTTTGACAGAGTAGCCTGGGTATAGCACTTGGAGCTCGTACCGGAGATCTCTGTATTTAGTCCGTTTCTCCTCCTCCTTCAAGGCGATGTTTGTCTCAGCAGGTGCTGAGAACTCGATGACATACATCACCTTGGTCTGATGGTCGAGGAGGACTATGTCAGGCTTATTGGCGTGAATTCGCCTGACGGTCGGGAACGAGTAGTTCCAGTAAATCCGGCATTTCTCGTTCTCGACAACGGACTCGATATCTCCGGGGACGTAAGGCAGCACTGGTGTTTGGTCTATCTGGTACGAGTGCCGTAGATGGTAGTATAGCACTCGTAACGCCGCGTTATGTCGTTGGATGTAGACCGAAGTCGCATAAATCGGGCATGCAGATAATAAATGCATGAGCGACTCCGGCGCCTGACGGCAGGTCCTGCAGTTGATATCAGGTACCTCTACACCCATCACGCGACTGCGATAGACCAATGTGTTAATAACACCATCTTGGCAGGCCACAATGTATCCCTCGGTCTCCGACTTCAGCCCCGCTGACCTTAAAAATGCGAAGGTCAGCTCTGTCGATAAACCCAGTGCTTCTATGTTGTTATAGAAAACACCGTGCAGGGGTTTATCGACGTGCTGCCTGAACAGATTTCTCTGTTCGGCAGCTTTGATGTGGGCTGTCAGACGATTAGGCGGAAGCTCAGTGGCTGAGTCACCTCGCCGGCCTTCTCGCCTGTAGTCGAACACGAGACCGAGTTCATCTGCGGCCCTCTGTGCTGCCCTAAACAATAAAGCGCCAACTCCCACAGCTTCATGATCTCTCACTAACTGTAGGAGTGGGTCCGAGCTCCTGATGACATTACATGCCATACTCAGTGCCACTCTGCCATGCATGCACTCCAGACTCAAGAGTCCTCGGCCCCCCCGTTGACGTGGAAGATACACACGAGGAACGGACGATCTAGGATGAATACTCCTATGAATATTCATCATCTTGCGGGTATTCCTGTCCAATTGATTATTATTATTATTATTATTATTATTATTATTATTATTATTATTATTATTATTAGTTTCGAAAATATTAAATAAAAACCATCGTCAAGGATGCACCTTTAAGGGGTTGTAGCTCCCTTAGGAAGTATTTCCGGGGCCATGTTTGTAGGAACTTTTTGTTTTATTTCTGATCGAGGAATACGCGGGTAAAATGATGACCACAAATTTCGGACCACTTTGTATATACTCGCAGTCATACGAATTTCCATTTTCCACATCTTTGGTTTGTTCGCGTCAGTGAGTTTCCTTGGCCCTCTCTCGTAGCCCAGACATTAATCCGATCGATTTTTATCCAAGGGGCCATATAAAATAGATGATATACAGAGGCGAAATTAATACACGTGACGAACTCTTAGAAAACATTAAAGAAGCTGCCGATGTTATAAAAATTAACCAAGAAATTATTTTTAATGTGAGACGTTAGGTACTTATAAAAAAGTTTAAGAAAATAAATTGAAATGATTGGTGGCCACTTTCAACATTTATTAAATTGAGCCTGACTGCATTAATCCCATTAAATTACGTTGTTTATTAAAATTTCATTTTAATGCTTTTGTTGTAATCTGATATTTAAGTCCCAATATCTTGGAAACAGATTACATCGAGATTGCTGAAGTATATCTTTCTTAGTTAAAATTAGTGCCTCTTTTATAATTTAATCGCAAAATGTCATAATTATTGCAGATAAAATAAAAATTCGTGATTTTATTCAACCTGGAGCGTGTAACTAGCACCCTCTAGGAGAGATCTTAACTCTGTCAGTTTTAAATCTAATATGTTTAATAGTTTTCAAATTATTGGAGTAGGTATTGCAAGAAAAATCACCTTATCTCTTTAACGGTAAGGCATATTTGTCTCAAACGATCTATTTTGATGTCTAATATCTCAAGTTGCTTTTTGGCCCATTAGTTTTGCTACTAGTATTTGTTTTTTATTTTCAAATACCTCGTTTTAATCGTCTTGCATCGAATGTGCGTGAAAAATTTACAATACCTTTTATACAATAATTATTATCTCATTTAACTGGCTACGACTAGCTGCTAAAATACCGGAAGTTACACTACTTACTGATATTTTCTATATTTTGTCAATTGTTGCTTTAAATCACTTTAAGTATACGTTAAGATATTGAAATCTTGGAAAAATCAATCGCGGCGTGAAATTGTAAACACATTAATACAAATAATTCGGTTCCCATGAAAAGTCACTTGATGGCCAATGAATTTTTAGAGCCATTGTCTGTGGGTCACATATAAAAATAGAGGTTAAACTGCTACACGTCACTTGGGGCATAAATTTTATTCGGATAAGAAATAAACGAACAGTATTACCATATATCAATAGCTATAAGACTGATGCTTAAATTAGTCATTAATCTTCTCAAGCATTAACCACCACGGCTATAATACCACAGAAAGCGCACAAAGGGAATGAATTACTACGAAGTCAATACGGGATCATTTTGTGTGTTAAATTTACATACAGAGTGTTCTATAAAAATTCAAAATATTCTGTTTGTTACATAAAGCCATAAAATACAAGACGTCATATAAATTCTGAAACCCTCAAGTAAAAGAATCTGAGACAATGATGGGAATCAAATCAAATTAAAGTAAAAATTAGCAGCCATAATAAATACCTATATACATAAATCTATTTCTTATGATCCACTTGGTATATTGTATCGTTAGTTTGAATATTATGACTTCCGATTAATTTAAAACCACGATTGGTAATAAAATGCCCGTAAAACGTCAATTTTCAGAAAAAATATGTAAGACATAAATTTTAACATCATAATCATTGAAGCAAGGAAATACCAACCTCGTATACTTCCTTCGTGCAAATGAGGCTAATTACATACAATTAATGTAAATCTCTGTGGGAGTGATTTTTTTGTTCTTAAATATTGCAAGTCAGTTAATAAATCTTTGCTTTAAGTGACAGCTATGTAGCCGCTGAAGAATATCTGCCAGTAATATAATATATCACATTAACATATATACTATTTTTAAGCAAACGGGATTTCTGTATTTTCAAAAACTTGCGAGCACTGTACCAAGTGTCTCGAAGTATTTACTATTTTCACCATATTTTTTATTTCTTAATAGATATATTACCAAAAAAGCTTTAGCAATGCCTAAGTATATACTAAGTATATTATTCTACAAGTGGTAACATACTAAATAACTCACGCCCACGAATTTTGCAGCGTGAGCCGAAGGCGAGAGCTATAATTCATCAAATGAGTTATTTAGTGTTACCACGAGCTGAATAACTATCCTTTATCTACGATTATTACAATAAATACTAACCCTTGCAAGTGCGAATCCTTCATTCATTCACACAGAAACTTCATAATGTATCAAATGAAAAAGCAATCAATATGTGAAACTTTTACAAAAATGGCAAAAATATGCAAGTACAATTTTAATTACGCATTGAACAGAAAATCACCTATTTATTTCTCGCTTCTTCGTTTTTTGAACTGTTCGTCTCACTTTGATTAAAGGAATAAAAAATATTCTTTATTTTTTCTCTGATTTTTCAGAATTTTCCAAAGAAGTTTGAATTTTCGTCAAAAAAAGTCTTTTTTGTGTATTTCTTAAGTAATCGCGAAACATTTTTTTTTCGAAATATTTGTTTTCTAATTGTCTATCGATCTGTCAAGGTAAATTTTTGATTTTTGAAACTAATTTTTCCAAAATTTCTCATCAAAATTGTCGAAAATTAGGGGCAAAAATCGAAAATTTAGCTCGATAGATCAATGGACAATTTCAAACGAACATTTTAAAAAAATTGTCGTGGTTACTTAGGAATTAATTTTACATACAAAATGTTCGTGGGACGTAGACAAATAAAAACTACTCCTTCAGTATTTAGATTGACCGGTTTCTGCAGAATAACCTGCCTTCCTCAGAATCTATAATTTATTAAACGTGTAAAAAATATAGGAATTACAAGAAACATTAAAGACACTTACCAATCTACAAGTAAAAACTATCAATTCGAATTAATTTCATAATTGGATTCGTCAAATACAAAATTACAACACAATACGTTAAAGACGTCAAAAGAAAACAAATAATAATCACACACCACATTAAACAATTTTAAAAAAATTTAAAAAATTTAAAAAACACAATTATAATATTTTTCCACGTGGCAGTCCTTATATAGGTTAATATTTGATAAAACTTCTTCTTCTATAAAATAATTTTTGTTTCCATAAATCTAACCTCACTAATATAAACTACCTACAAGTACAATTGGATTAAAGATTCTCATACTTCTCTTCTTCCCAATTACTATCACATATTATAAAGTAAATTAGAAGAAGAAGAGAGCATGAAAATACCCTAACCAACAAAATTCTTACTAATTAAACTTATTTAACAAAGATTTATAGATCACACTTAAATTATCAACATCTGTTCTTATATTAACACAATCTATATTACCATTTATATGCATCATTTCTAGCAAAAGGCTTTTACCTAAATTTTCTTCAGTATCTATAATTTTTATTTCCTCAAAATTAAATGCACAGTTCTGTTCTACTACATGGTTAGCCAAAGCCGTTGAAATTTTTTTGTTTTTTACGTCATATTGGTGGTTTTTAACTCTCGAACTTAACCACTGTTTAGTTTGGCCTATATATTTTTTCCCGCAATTACACGGAATTTGATATACAACATTACTTTTTAACAACGATGGAATTTTATCTTTATTTTTATTGAATAAAGGTCTTAGTGATTTTTCAATAAAAAACACCACTTTAATGTTATCATTTTCCAAAATTCTTTTTAAATTTTGTGACAAACCGTTCACATACGGAATTTTATAATATGTCGTATTGTTATTAACATTAGCTCCATTAGTCATTCTTGACCTATTATCTGAGAAGAAAGTTTGAATTAAACCATCGGGATAGTTATTATTAATTAAGATGTTAATAAATAAATAAATAAATACACCACATGTAATTACGACCCCCTTTATCCCAGAAGACTCTAGGAGCCTTGTGCGGGAGGGGGCTACACATTTAAAGACAAGATAGATAGATATGTTCTGTGTTTAAATTTAAGGTATGGATACAGTTACTGATTTTATCTAACAATTTGTATATTTTTATTTTTTAACTATTGTACTACTTTTATTTTAATTCTTAATGTATTTATAATGTCTAATGTATTAACTGACAATGCTAAAACAATTAACATGTATTGCACATGAATGTATAATCAGCAAATAAAGTATTTATTTTTATTATTATTATTTAATCCAATTGTACTTGTAGGTAGTTTATATTAGTGAGGTTAGATTTATGGAGACAAAAATTATTTTATAGAAGAGGAAGTTTTATCAAATCTTAACCTATATAATCATAAGGACTGCCACGTGGAAAAATATTATAATTGTGTTTTTTTAATTTTTAAAATTTTTTTTAAATTGTTTAATGTGGTGTGTGATTATTATTTGTTTTCTTTTGACGCCTTTAACGTATTGTTTTGTAATTTTGTATTTGACGAATCCAATTATGAAATTAATTGGAATTGATAGTTTTTACTTGTAGATTAGTAAGTGTCTTTAATGTTTCTTGTAATTCCTATATTTTTTACACGTTTAATAAATTATAGATTCTGAGGAAGGCAGGTTCTGCAGAAACCGGTCAATCTAAATACTGAAGGAGTAGTTTTTATTTATCCTACGTCCCACGAACATTGTATGTAAAATAATATAGTACAGGACACGAAACAGTATTATAGATTAAGAAATAATGTGATATTTAAACAAAAAAGACGTTTTTTTTGTAAAACTTAAAAATATTAGAGACAAGAATTGAAAATCTGACTTGACAGATCGATAGGCAATTAATAAATGAAGGTTTTAAATCCGATTGATTAAGTATTTAAGACCTGCAGACTGGTTTGAAAAAAAAAATCACTTTAGGGCCACTGTGCGACGGTCTGTCTAGGATATTAAACAGGTCCACATAACAGTCGGTTACATAATCAAATTAGAATTCCTTTAAATTTTAATATATTTTAATATTTACAACTGGTTCTATTATTACTTTGAATCAAAAGCCAATTCCATTTTTAGGAGCTTTGGAGCTTTATTAGACTTTAAAGCACCATACTTAACCAAATATTAATGCATTTGCAAACTATTTCTCGGAATCATTTACAACATCTGACAATGACAATGGTGACTCGCTACATTCAGATACACATCGGTTTCCCAATATTCCATTACTGACGTTAACGAAAATCACAGAGGAAGACGTTTTAATTGCATCAAAAAAAATAAAACCGAAAATGACCTCAGGTCCTGATCTTATTCCAGCATTCTTAGTCAGAGACTGTGCCATAATTTTGGGTGCACCTTTATGTATTCTATTTAATTTAATATTAAAAACATCTACTTTTCCAAATATGTGGAAAAATTCCAGAATCTGCCCTATTTTCAAAAAAGGTAACCGGAATGATATTCTGAATTATAGACCTATTGCTATATTGTGTAACTTCTGCAAAATGTTTGAAGCAATACTGCACCGACATATCACCTTTCATGTACAAAACTTAGTTACAAGTAAGCAGCATGGTTTTATAGCTGGCCGTTCTACTGTTTCAAACCTGATATTTAAAGTTTAATATATTAGTGAGGCACTTGATAGGAGAGGCCAGGTAGATGTTATCTATACTGACTTCTCCAAGGCATTCGATAGGATAGATCATAAGTCACTATTACAGAAACTTCAGTCATTCGGCTTTTGCGATGACCTACTCACTCTATTAGTATCGTATTTTCGCAATCGGAAACAGTACGTTCAACTCCACGGTTTTAAGTCCAATACATTCGTTCAAGTTTCAGGAGTACCTGAAGGCTCGATACTTGGACCTGTATTCTTTATACTCTTTATTAACGACATTGTTATGGATCTGGATGTAGAATATCTGCTATACGCTGATGATCTCAAAATTTTTAAGCAAATAAATTCAGTTCAGGACTGTGTTTGCCTTCAGCGCAATATGTCAAATATTGATGAATGGTGTAAATTAAATATGTTGCCACTAAATGCTAATAAATGTAATGTGATGTCATTTACACGCAAGACTAATAATATAATGTTTGACTATGAACTTGATAATACTCACTAGACCGGAGTTTATTAAAGACCTTGGCGTAACTTTCGACCCTAAACTTACATTTAACGAACATATTCAAAATATTTCTAAATCGGCATACAGAAACTTAGGATTTGTACTTCGAAGTTCCATCGATTTTGTGAATATTGACACTCTTAAACTCCTGTATCTCACTTTCGTACGTTCTAAATTGGAATACGCGTCGGTTGTTTGGAATCCTACGTACAATATATATTGTAACGCTCTTGAAAAGGTACAGCGTCGATTTATGAAATCAACTATATACCGAATTGACAATATCTATCCGTCCAGAGGAATTCCTAACGAAATACTTCTGCAGCGACTTAACCTACAAAGTTTACTAACTAGGAGAGTGATTAGCTCAGTCATATACTTACATAAAATTTTGCATAATACAGTTGTATCCGAAGAACTATTAGCTAAGATATATTTAAGGATACCATCATTCAATGCTAGAAATCATCATATCCTACATTTACCCTTGGCCCGCACAAACATGATAATAACTTCCCCAATTTATCAAATGATACACAATTACAACAATATTGATGATTCGCTTAATATATTTGCTTGTAACATTTTGCAAATTAAAAGGTGTTATTTAAATGCTTGATTGTTTGTATTTACCTAGTTATATTTCTACACAATCTTATATTGTTTTATATGTATTGTCTATTTATGTATATGTAATTGTTTGTATATCTATGTTTATTTGCTAGCTTATTAATATTGCTATTATTATATTGTATAATATATTACAGCTACCTATGTTGTACTTATATAATCTATAATGTTCTATAGCACATAGTGAAACTTTGTTTGTCTGTATACTTTCAGTTGTGCTCCTCATCCCGTAATTGGGTTTATCCCGTAGGATGTTGTAAGTAAAATAAATAAATAAATAAATAAATAAATAAATAAATAAATAAATAAATAAATAAATATGAATCTGTTTTGCATTGAATATCAATGTCGAATCAAGTTCAATCTTCTCAACATAAGATAAAGTAAAAATATTTTTGAGAACGTTGACAAGTATAATAATTATTGTTTTAATATACATTGATAGTCATATGTCAAAAAAGGCTACGTCCTACGTCTGATTTAGAGCAACCACTAACGTACAGGATGATCATTTATAGTTTTACACCCCTTAACTCTGTTATTTTTGGAAAAAGAAAAAAGTGTAAAGCAAGGGGTTTTAGTTATTTTTGCGTAGATTTTAAATACGATATCAGAAAAACAATTGAGTAACGCGAAAAACACTTAAAATACAAAATTGTGTTTTTTTGTATAGTAAAATGATGTATGAAAAAGTACTGATGCTAACTGTCATTTAAGAGCTTTGTTGGTTATGATCAGATCAGAAACGTCAGAATTGCAACCTCTCTAGTTTACGCTACATACAGGTATCTGTGACAGATCTGATAATGTAAAATTTGACAAATTGAGCCAGATTTACATGGATAAAGTGAAAGTGTACCACATTTATATATGCCACGCAGTGTACAAATATCAAATACTAACAGCCACATATTTGATTATAGAACGTATTGAAAAAAGGAAGAAAGTTAAACCAAAGTAAAGGAAACACCTTCAATGGAGAACTATTACACAATTTCGGAGTGTCAGTATCATGAACAATCATCCATACGGCTCCCATCAAAGACGTTTAACCACAGATCTCTTTACACTTAGATAGTATGTCAGATTTAAATAGAAGCTTTAGATGTAGGCGAAATATTTGATAATATATGGCACCAGATTTTTCCAAACAAGATACCATATTGTGGCTTGTCAACTCAATTAAGTTTGTGGATATTGAGAAGTCTTGCTAACCGTCTACTTGGCATCAGAGACGCTCTCTACCAACTTTGGTACTCCATAAGGATCCTTTAGATCATCCACTTTATTTCTTTTTCACAATATTAACAATTTACTATCTGCAACGATTGTGAACAATTTTGCTGATGACAGTAAGTTGTTCTTTCAAATATCTAATAATAAATACAGCTGATTCTTAAACGTTCAAATGCTTATAAAACAAACTCGAATAACTTGGACTTAACTCATCATCAAAAGAGTCAAAACAGTATTCATGCCTAAAACTAACAACTTGACGTGAGACGACATTGTTGTTGTTAAAGGTAGAAAATGTATAAAATGTGAGTGGTCATTACTATAATAATATATAATAACACCACACGTAATTACGACCCTCTTTATCCCAGACCCTAGAAGGGCATACTGTTATTTTGATGTAATAGAAAAAAATAATATTAACGAAGCAGGAAGAAAATTTAGGGTCACCTCCTGGTAGTTACCACCCATATTTTAGACTCTTTCTGGGCCAAATTTGTTCACATGCATGCGTTCAGTATTTAAAAATTTACCAAAAATTTTGAGTTCAATCCAGAATCCCACCACAGCTCTTACAAGTTTACTTCTTTAGAACATCATCGTATTGTTGGCAATCCCAGTCTTTTCTATTGTTATTTTCCCGAAGACCTTGTGTCACCGTCACGAGCAACTTATGCCCATGCTATTTAACAGAATAGAGCAATCCTGAAGTTCTGTAGCTGTTATAACTATCAGTCTCTTTATCAGAAATTCTTTTTATCATGAACAACAGTGTAGTTTCATTTCACTCGATACATCAAAATTCGATCAACGAAACAAAAATAACATCCCTAAAATATTGGCATAATTATCTTACGTTATCAAAAAATCACCACGGGTAATAGGGAACCATAAACTGTATGGTATATTGAACTTATTCTTTTCGGAGAAGAACTGCGATAGTAAGGGCGACTTCCGAACTCCTTCCATTGAACTTAACTTATTAAGCAGCTTAACGGAAAAAAACGATAAAGAAAGCTCAAGCTCTTCGTCTCAAACTGTAACAGATATTTCAGTACTGTAAATGTAACGAGAAAGGTTCCTTTTTCTCATTAGTTATTTTAGTTTAAAATGTCGTGTCCATACATCAAGCTTTATCATTATAAACAAAGTTAATTATTAGGAAAGTGAATAAAATTGCTATTATTCAAAGCAGACACCGAGTTGCCGCATAATAAGTACGTAAAAGAATTTGACAAATTACGTGGGGTTGGTCGCGTGTCATGGCCTACTATGTGTGTGGTCGAAAAAGGGTCGAAGGGTTAGCTTTTGGTACAGATATCATATCTAGCCTGGAATTTAAAGCACCCAATGGACACATACTTGTGCTGTTCACAAAAAAACATTACCGTGTTAAATTACTAACCCAGTGCTGAGGAGAAAATAAACTTTATTACTATTAGAAAGGTTGATTGCATTAATAACATGGATTTTATTTTTATTGTCACTAAAAATGTTATTTACGAGGATATGATTAAAGTAATGGTTGGTGGTTAGAGCTAGAAATTTGTTTTATTTGATTTTAGGACGATATTATTAAATGAAATTTTATGTTCGGTTTAAATTCGTTGCGTGCGTTAACAATCAGTAAAATGTGGTTATTAGGGCCAGCGTTACAATTGTAGATAACGCTAACGTTCTTATACTTTAATAAAAATTTAAATTTTATTGACCCATTTATTTCTTATAGTGAAATTTAATAATAATAAATTAGGGCTTAAGTCGTGAACGTGTCGTTTCATATATACTCAATATTTATAGGGTATATGTTTTCTTAGAAAATAAATACATTTTATTATAATTAGGTGTTCTTGTTGTTATTAATGCTGATTAATAAAATCATCTATATCCACGTATTGCTGCATAGTAAAATCTATCTACCTGTGTATATAATATGGATCTCAATACATTTGCTCAATACAGGAAGCAATATTTAAAATAATTTTTCTGATAAAATGATATGTCGCATTAAAATAATTTTGGTCGTTAACTCTTTATACTATATTACACTTTGCAATATACAGATGAGTCCAGGATGCTTCGAACACGACAACTCGCCTCAGTTCGAAATTTGTACATTAGGAGAAGGGCGCCGCAGTGCGCTGTGGCCACTCCCTCACTGCTCAGCAGTCAGCAGACTGTTGTTAGTATCTCATTAACCGTGTTGGGATGTAGACCTCATGTCTGAAAGAAATTTGATTTACGTATTCTGGACCAACGTTTCGAATTTTTTCTAACTTCAATAATTCATCCTAGATAGGATTAATCATTATAATTTTAAAAAAAATTTAAAAACACATTTAAATATTTCCATTGTTTGTTTTTTTTGCAACAAAAATGTGATTCTACAACATAAAATTAATTGTCGCTGCACCTCGAGTGTTGCAGGTGTAATAAAAATTATTATAAAAGAATCAAAACAAGGAAGAGTAGACGCAAGAGCCATCGCCTACAGCGCGGAGATCCACGATTCCCACCACTGTGTCCGCTCGCCTACAACGGGCACAGGTAAATCGCGCAAACTAATACCCATCTTCGAACCTTCTCGGTCTTTACTGTATATGGTAGTCCGCATTCAAATCGGGATATATCACCGGTGGATACTACTTCTTTTCATAGAAACATATATCAATAACTGAATAAATATAAATAAATTTAAATAAATAAATAAAATATAAATATTTTCATGCTGCCAAATCTATTTTTAAATGGAAAATATGCTGACACATTTCATTTATGATTATTGTGATGAAAATGTAGAAGAAGCCACGTACGAATATAATTGCAGATTTCAAATAGAAGAAAACCAGATAGAGGAACCAGTTGTGAGGAGCTAAAGACTTAATTGATATATTAAATGGTTTCGAAAATGACAACCTTTAAGCTCCAATAGCAATTTTCAGCACAAAATTCAATGTCCAATACCAAAATTTCTGGCACACCGCCCATGTCCTCATAAGAAGAAATCTAATGGAGTTGTGTCGGGTGATTGTGCTGGTCACCTGATTACTCAATTAATTAGTTCCTATCCATCTTCCAGGATATGTTCGTTCCAAGTATCTAATTACTATTCTTGATTTATACGCCGGTGCTCAGTCTTGATGAAACCAGATTATATGCCTATCACTAGGACTGTTTCTTAATAAATTTGGTGGCTTCTCTTGCAGGAACCTTAGATATTGAACAACATTTAATGTTCCATGAAATAGATAAGGTCCGATTATGTATCCGTGTAATATTCCTACAAGACATTTGCTTTAAAAACTGTTTGATTACTAGTTTTTCGTACCCACATGTTCTACGCACCTGTTGTATCTAGTGATCACATTTAGGCGAATTTCAATTTCCTTGCTAGTTACCAAATATTCCACTGGGGAATTTTTTTTTGCTTTATCTCCAAAACCACTGGTTTTAATGGGTAAGTGTGTACTACGAAAAGTGCTTAAAGTTAAACATATTTTAATATTATACTTCCAAAGTTTCTGCCATCGGAAAATTTTACTCCGGCGTCGTGATGATCCACTCGATGCCATACAATAGACAACAGTCCTCATATTGCTATTAATTTTTTTTAATTCTCAAATAAAGAAATAAATAATAACAAATCTTTTTTGTGAAGTATTAAAATAAAATATGGAATGTTATTTCAGTCACTTAGAAATGAAATAAGTGTAAATTTTTCTCAATATTCCCATTTATTTTTATATTATATTATGCTTCGGGTTTCATAAAACAGAAATCATCGGAGGATAAGCATTTCATATTCAATTTTTTATAAAAATGGCAACCTTGGAATTACTGGTTTTTAAGAAATCAACAAAAATAATAGGGAGTTTTTAAGCCTCTTATTTAACGTTCATATCATCGTTAACGTTATTGTGCTCATGCGTAGTTGCAACAAAATAACCGATTCCGTTATTGGATAGCGTGATACGTTAATTAATTGCGGCCCAACAACGTTCAGTTATTTACGTACAAAGTCTCAGACAACGTTGTCGGCTCATATTTTTTTGTGTATATATGTAAGAAGTAAAACAACAGAAAATAAAGAATTGCATAGAATTTATTGAATTCGTCTTAATTAGCACTTTTTGCGCTTTATTTGTTTTTTCTAAATGCAAAAACGTTACATAAAACTACAGAAAATAGTACAATTGGCATCACAGCGGACAGCCGATCAGTTAGCTTTTCTGAAAGCAACTAACTGAACCACATAAGACCATTAAGACTCTCTGTGACTGAAATAATCAAAAGCCACAAAAATCGACAGCTTGATTAAAAAAGAGACCAAAACGTAAAGCTACAACTTAAGTCAAAAGCACTGAAACTTCCTATGTCAGAAGTGAGGTTAAATTTCTTGACGTTGGTGCGCACGATAAAAACGTACGTTATACAAAGGCTTTAAAATCTTTTTTTCTTTGACAATCCTTTATTTACGGAACATCACAATACGCATGCTCACAATAACGGAAACGTTAATAAAGTCACGTAAAATAAGAGGCTTAAAAACTCCCTAATATCTCTAAATTTCCACGTTATAGTGTTATTATCTCCGTTAAAGATAATTTACAAGAATATTATCGTAAATGTCGAATATGTTCAAATATTCTGATATTATTTGTAGAAGAGTTTCCGGATTCTCTTCCGCGATGAATATTCTGATGAATATTGATGTTTCAACAATTTTGTCAAGGACTTATTCTTCTGAAGTGAGCTCGACACTAAATTAGTTTGAACCTCGCCGGACTTAATACAATCAACGTTTAAAAAAATTAAACTTCCTGAAATAGAAAAGTCGGTTGGCTCTTATATATTTTAGATCGTAGTTCTGGTTTTCACATTTGATATTTCTAATAAAATATTGTTTATATTGTCGTCCTCACACTATACTGAGGCACTTTAAACTTTAATTATTAATTATTTTTTTACCACAAATAATATAATTGTTTTCATAACCCAATTGAAAAAAACCACATTTTTTATAAAACCTACGTTTAAATATTTTAAACGCCTCTGGTCACTATCGCAATCATAGTAGTGGCCTTATTTTCCTAGTAATATAAGTACTAACTAAAATATTACTCGACCACCACAGCGCTCTAGATTGGAAAATAAATTTTTAAATAGATTATTAAAAATGAATGTTCCGCATATGGAACTTCCTCTGGGATGGAAAAATTCCATTTAAAGTATTAATGTTGACGTAATATTTCTAGTTAAACCAGAAATGTAATTTAATTTTTTGTTCTATAAACCTTCCTCTAAATTTCTACATTCTGTTCGAAATATCATAATCCATATGAAATCTTTATTAATTTTTATAGCACTAAGTAAGGCAGAGGCGATTGGCATATTGATTTACTATTCACATGTATAATATTAAATCATCATACATTTTGTTCTCCAGCAAAGTTTTCGTAGACCACAACAACTGTTAATGGCAAGTGGTATTAATTCAAGTAAAATATAGCAACTGACAACAAAAAGTCTTTAAAGCAGTTTGAGGGAAATTACTACTACTCGGTATACGTGATTCGATCACCAGCCCAACTTCTAGTTTTTAAACTATTCACGAAATTACAAGCTTTGAAAAATATTCAGCTCTCAAAAACGTTCTGAAAATAGTTCAAACATATGAGTGTATATGTAAAACTAATTACACTCGTTTAAAATTCCCATTTCCTCTTTACAGATACGTTTTACAAATATTAATTAGTTTTAAAAAAGCCGAAAGAAATTGTCAGTTATAAAATATTAACTTGCCTCCTTGTTGACGTTTAAAGGATGACGAATGCATGCTACTTGTAATGAGGCTAGGGGAGTTGTAATATGCGCTGTAATATAGAATGTTTGTAAACTCATTTTTTAAGTCAGTTCCCTTCGACACCCCATGTGTCAAACTCGGTTCTAATAAGTCAAGTTTGCAGTCAATATACTGGCGCACCGGTGGCTCCTCTGCAAGTCTCGTCCACATCAATTAGGGAGCAGTGTAAACCTGGGGTGCACTGGCTGACAACCAGTTATATGTAGTAGTCGAGATTATAGTGATTTCAATGTCGGATTTAAAGTGTAATTTGCTAAAGTCGCTTTTAATTAATAATGACAGAAATAGTGATTAAAATTTCAACTTTATAACGCAATGATAAATTATTAGCCGTAAGCGAAGAATTTGTTAATTAAAATATACACCGGGCAATAAAAGTGATTAAAGGACGCTGTTGTTGATCAAAGAGTATCCCTACCAATCGAAATATAAATTCATAAATACCTACAGTGTGGAAACCTATAAATGGAATAAATTCTGTAATTCAACTTTTAGATGTTTTTTGAAAATCTGCAACTCATCAATTTTCTGTTTTGTCTCTTACCAGTACGATTTCATAATAAATTTTTTAAATAACAAAGTATTTGCGTGATACATCGTACAGAGGGCGTTTTTAGGCTACATCTTGCAAGTCTATTTATCTTATATACCCCAATAATGGCCACTATAGAGTCAATGGCCACTAAATCCACAATAATAAACAAAATTTTGTGGTAAAATTGGATTCATCAGCTTTTAGTATACCAGACGTATCCATCTACATCGTTGTCTTAAAAATGGATCAGTGTCTGACATTTTTACAGCAGAACAGGCCTTATTGTTTCAATTAAATGTTCACTTCTATAATTATTTTCTCTAAATGCCATTGTCTTTAGATGTCATCATATACCTGCCGTAATTCACCTGATTAAAATTCGGGGCTCTAATTAGCCACAGTACATCGTCCAGGAGGTTCCTAACCATTGCAGGACTATGATACCATGCCATGCCTCTGATACTGCATCTTCTAATAAACCAGGCAAAATATTTCGCAGAAAATTCAAATATGATACTCCCAATTAATCGAATATTGATAATTCCTCACCATTTATTGAAAGGGGTACCGTACCGTTGCTCTTTTTTTAAGGTCCATCATATTTGTGATTGCGAGTTACTCATTTGGACGCTAACTCTACAGGTACTAACTTTAAGGTTTCCAACCATACACACAATTTCGGCCATTGTTGTATGTAGTTTCTTAATTGAATACAAGAATTTAAAAACTATGTACTTATATAAGATGAATTTTTTCATGTTAGCACTAGTAATAAAAGTTTCTTAAGCTGGATCTGGAATTTTCTATTTTATAGTAAGGATGTAATATTGTCAATTTAATAGTGTACATTCAAAATATTAACTGATTTTGGCTAGTGGTTTAAAAGATGTGATCTTAAGAAACATTGGGCAAAATTTATAAATCACGCTATGGTACAATTTAACTCAAACATTTTTATAAACCATTTCTAATTCACTAAGTGAATTCTAACTACTATAACGATATGTCCCTTTTTTCGTGAATATATAAATAGAGTATACAGTAAAGACCGAAGAGGTTCGAACATGGGTATTAGTTTGCGCGATTTACTTGTGCCCGTTGTAGGCAAGCGTACACAGTGGTGTGGGAATCGTGGATCTCCGCGCTGTAACCGATGCCTCTCGCGTCTACTGTTCCTTGTTTGGGTTCTTTTATAATAATTTTTATTACACCTGCAACCTGATGTCCTGCAACACTCGAGGTGCAGCTACAATTAATTTTATGTTGTAGAATCACATTTTTGTTGCGAAAAAACAAACAATTGAAATATTTAAATGTGTTTTGAGATTTTTTTAAAATTACAGTAATTAATCCTATCTTGGATGAACTATTGAAGTTGAATTTCGAAACGTAAATCAAATTTCTTTCAGATATGAGTTCTACATCCCAACACGGTTAAGGCTTAAACACAGTGAAAAAATAAGAGATAAGAAATAAGAAATAAAGAATATGGAATAGAATTAACAAATAATGATATCCGAAAAGCAAGAAACAATTTGAACAGTTGAATTTTAAATCGAATAAGAACTAATTATATTATCGATTATCGAGTATTGTGTATTTAAAACTTGGAATAATTATTTATCTTATTTCTTATTCCATTTTCTTATCTCTTATTTTTTTCATTGTGAGCAGTGAGTGGCCACAGCGCACTGCCGCCCTTCTCCTAATGTACAAATTTCGAACTGAGGCGAGTTGTCGGCCACTCGTATATTCGTTCCAATCCCTGTCGTGTTCGAAGCATCCTGGACTTATCTGTATATAAATAGAGTATCCGTGTTTTTAAAGTAATTAATTTAGATATCTTTAATAAATGATAGTACTCACCAGTTTAAAGGATAACTTTTTCAAAAGTGAGCTTACCTAGAAAAAAGAGAATAAATTTTAATAATGTTGGATCATGCCATTGATTGATAGAATATTTGTTTCTTTCATTAAACTATACACATATACTTAATACAAAACAAAATTCGTTGCAGGTCATCAAGAGAAGTACTTTATTAATCAGCGTCTTACAGCTGCTGATGACGTCATCATTTGGTGAACGGGTTTTATTTTATATTAGATATAAGTACCAAATCTTATGATTTGTTATTATGGAAAAGGAATTGAACGATAAGAGACACATTATGTTACTTCACTAAATTTCATTGAAATTGAAACTCTTAACCCAACCATGAATATTTTTCATAGATGGGTAAATTTTGTCATATCACCTCTTCAGGTCATTTATTTTAAGAAATATAAAGATGTATATGAAGTTTTTTTGTACGATCAAAAATGTAGGCTCCAGATTGTCTTGTTTAACGTACGAAAATGGAAAGCGGCGGCACGCAAGTATGGCGCGCAAAGCGCGCGCGGCCTCGGACGCGCTACGCTAAACGTGTTGTAACTTTTGAACTAACTAATGAAATTGAGCTCAACAAAACTTAAATGAAAGAAGAAACATGTGGCTATTGGATTATTATATTTTCAAGCATAAAAATTAATATAATATACCTATGTAGGAATAGTATATAATATGAAGTCGGAAAGTAAAGAGATTTCCGATGAAGTCGGTAAAAGCTCTACCATTTGTACAATTTTTAAGATAAGAACCTGGAACTTTCACATATTACTCTTGGAGTAATGTACCTATTAAATATGCGATGAGTGAAAGAATCCCAAAAATTTATTTTTGAAGATAGGTACACTTCCAAAATTTGAAAATTTTGAGAAATTGATAAAATTTGATATGTGTAACTAACTTTAACCACCTATTACTCTGGTTTAAATCACGTTATTAGATTTCTGTAGGTGCGACTTTTAAAGCTTGAAATGTGTACTTTAAGATGATTCAAGGGGATTTATCTTAAAAATTAAATTAACCCTCTTTATTTTACGAAAATTAAAAAAAAATTATTTAGGATACCTAGCCAGCATATATTTATAGTAGGACCTCAAAATAAGTAAATCTGATGTAAAAGAAAATTTTGAATTACTATATACTGGGTGGGGCATTTAAGTTGACAATTATTGTGAATAACTTGAAAATAAAGTATTTTAGAAAAAAATGTTTCAGGCAGAAGTTTCATCATTTCAAAAGCAGGATCTAACGGCTATATTTTTTTTCATTTGGTGAAGTAGTTCAAGGCCATTTTAAGGTAAACTTTGTTTTTTTTAGTATAAATCCCTATTTTTTGGATTCATATTATGCGCTAAAAAATAAACAACTTTTGTCTTTACCATTTTTCTAGTTGAACTCATTGTTTGTGAGTAATTAAACAATGAAAAATAGAGGTTAATATTAAAAAAATGAAGTTGACCATCAAATGACCATATTTAAAAAAATTATAGCAATTAGATCCAGCTTTTGAAATGATGAAACTTCTGCCTCGACTTAAATGCCCCACCCAGTACAACCTACACGTTTTACTTTTCACAAAATATTGAAAATATCAAGTGTTTTCTGTAAATCGACTCGATATTGATGTTTCTAAAATTTTTATCCTATTTAAAATATCGAAAACATTCAAAATATTCACGTGGTACAGGGCCATGAGTCAAATTATACCGAATAAGAGAAAGAGATAGAAAGCAAAGAAGCACCTGCGCGGCAAGTAGTACGCATCAGCTGCCCCGCACGCTCTGGGTCTGGGTCTGATTTAAAAATAAATTTATATCGTACAATATAATTTGAATATGTAGGTATTTTGTTTAATAAAAATCCTTTATTTTGCGTAAACCATTTTTACTTTTTATATCGAGATATATTATTTTTTTGAGACCTCACCAACACCATATTGAATATGTTGATCCAAGCGCAATTTGTTTAATTTTAACGATTTTTATCGAAAAGTCGACCATATTGGATCAGCCATTTTGAATAACCTTTTTTGACATCATAATCTGTTTCAGCGTCCTCAAAAACCCCTAATATCTCAATTTAAATTAAGTTGCCTTAAAATTTCTCAACTTACAATAATTTTTATTTATTTATTTATTTATTTATTTATTTATTTATTTATTTATTTATTTATTTATTTATTTATTTATTTATTTATTTATTTATTTATTTATTTATTTATTTATTTATTTATTTATTTATTTAGAAGTACACTACTCAACAGAATAAAAATTTCAGTTACAGAGTAGGCAATATACAGAATATTTCATACAATAGTATACAAAATTATATAATAGTACATGTACATTAAAATGTATTGAATATAACACAAAAAAGTTTAGATTAATTGTAACACACAATTTTTTATGTCAGTTGCACTACAATTAAAAATATCAATTACATCTTGTATATTGTGACAGTTTTGACACATAACATACACAGGCGAAAATTTTAACAAATTATTTCTCGGAGCAGGTAGATAAAAGAAATTAGTAAGTCTTGTTTGTATTGATGGTATACGAATGTATGATTGAATTTTATGTAACAGATCAGGACAATTTATTTTATTTTTAAGAAGTTTATGCAGAAAAATTACTGAGTGTAAATGTCGCCTCCTGCTAAGTTCACATGAATCAAATCTCTCTAATAAAGTATCATTTGGAAAACCTATTGGTGGATAAACTTTGTCCTCTTTAAAAACCATAAAGTTTAAATATCGCCTCTGAATTTGTTCAATAGCATGACTATGCACTGCATAATATGGATTCCATACAACAGATCCATATTCAAGTTTAGACCGCACAAAAGTGGCAAATAACATTTTTAGGGTATTAATATTATTAAGTTCATTACAGTTACGAATAATAAAGCCCATGGTTTTGTAAGCTGATGAAGTAATAATATCTATATGCTGAGTAAATGTAAGTTTATGATCAAAAGTTATTCCCAGATCTTTAAAGGATCCTGGTTTATTCAGATCTATTCCATCTATAGAATAAGTATATTGCAGATACTTTAATTTCCTAGTATATGTAACAGCATTACACTTAGCAGCATTCAGAGGTAGGCAATTCGAAGTGCACCAGGTATTTATTACATTTAAATCTTCCTGCAGAAGCAAACAATCCATTTCATCATTGATAGCCAAATAGAGTTTGAGATCATCTGCATATAGTAGACAATGGCAATTTAAGTCAAGCACAATATCATTAATAAATAAAACGAAGAACAATGGACCCAATACGGATCCTTGAGGAACACCGGATGAAGCGGTAATCTCATCAGACTTATACCCATGATATTGAACACACTGCTTTCTATTTTTTAGGTACGAAAAAATAAAGTTAACCAAATTCCTATTAAATCCAAAATCTGAAAGCTTCCGTAATAAAATACCATGGTCCAGTCTGTCAAACGCTTTTGAGAAATCCGTGTAAATGACGTCGACTTGACCATTATCATCTAATACCTCCGAAATAAATTGTGTAACACAGACCAAGTTGCTAACTGTAGAGCGACCTGCAACAAAGCCATGCTGATTTGCACAGATTTGTTCATTGACATGCACGTAAAACTCCTGATATAATGCTAATTCAAAGGTTTTACTAAAGTTATTAATTATGGTAATAGGACGATAATTATTTATATCAGTACGACTATCTTTTTTGTAAACCGGAATGATTTTTGAACACTTCCAAAAGTCTGGAAACGTATTGCTTTTGAGTGATATGTTAAATAAAATACACAGTGGTTTTGCAAATATATTGGCACAATCTCTAACTAAGAAAGAGGGAATACCATCCGGCCCAGTCGTAAATTTATTTTTTAACTTTCTCAAAGCCTTATATATATTATCCTTGCTTAGTTCTACTAATTGTAGTTCATTTTCATTTATATCATCCACATCAGGAGCGACATATTCAGATGAAATATTATATGCGCTTTTAAAAAAGGTACCAAATGCGTTTACGATCTCCTGAGGATCGTCGATAGAAGTATTTTCAAAGATCATACTCTCGGGAATAGTTGATGTATTCTTTTTACTATTAATGTATGACCAAAACGATCCAATTTTGTTTAAAAAAAGTTTTTTTGTTTAAACAATTAATAAAAAACAATTTTCTCACAATTATATGTTTATAACTTTTTATTTTAAGTTATGTAAAAGTTACATCAAAAGATTTTAGGAAAATCGAAGCTTCCCGTAATTATTCCGAAATAATGCATATTTTCAGCCTCTATTGACTCCACTAAAGCTCGATGTGTTCATATTGAATTAAATTTAAACATGCCTTAGTACCCAATCGATTAAGAAGGACTACTACCTACTCAGATATAAATATCAAAAATAATAATTAAAAATTGACCAACTTTCTAAAGTTTAGTTCCCTATATAAAATCTAGTACTTCTACAGGAATCGTTTTTAGAAGACATTTCCACCTATGATTGAAATTTCCTCATATGCTAAACATCTCACCGTTTTATCTGTTTGCATAAAATATTTCATATCCTTTTGTGAACAATTTACGATTTGATATTTTATTACATATTTGAACAGTAGCGCGAGACAAGGTTATTATTATTATACTGCAGGTTGCACCGGTGCAAACCTGCTCCATAAAATATATCATTGTTTGTAATAAAGTCTTTGTCATAGTTGAATAGTTTTCGTCTTTCTCCTGTCAATTGCGTACGGCAGAAATAATGTGGGCGACTATAAAATATTTTATACATCTTACAATTCTACCGAGCTTTGTGATACGTATAACAGGACTAACGCGAAATAATTTGTACAATTTGGTTTTTATCTTGGTTGTTATTCTTCAATTAAATACAAACATAAAAATGCGTGAGTTCGCGGTTTTATTCAAATGAAAAGAAAATAAACTCGTTTGAATATAAAATGTTATTATCCACAGGGTGTATTAGATTTATTTTAATAACTACGAGGTTGGGAAGTAGAGCGGAACTCTGTGAAATAAAGGCACATATTCGCATTGTTTCCAAGATACAGGCAATACAGATGTTCACTTTTCTTAAGTTTGTTTCGTATCGTTTCAAAATAATTTGATCAAATTTCTGATATTTGAAGAACGCTGACATAGCTCTTACCAGTTTACTTATTTTTATGTTATCAAGATCCAATCTATTCCTATTGGATGACAAACCGCCCATAGTCACTGTACCTTCCGACTATGAACAAAAGAGCTATAGAATTAATTGTTTAGTAAAATTTTCCCTACTTCATACTCTCTTCAGATTTTGGCATGTTTCCTGTTAGAAATGAATAATATTTTGGAAATGTTTCCAAGCTCGTTGAATTCAAAAACTCAGTTATTGGAAGGTAACCAAGACTTTGGCTAAATTTATCCCATATACATAAATACTTATAGAGAGTAAGTGTCTCTGACCATGAAGGAATGTGGACATTATAATCCTGAAGGTATCTTCTAATTACAGTAGGCTCTATGACCATTGAACGTTGTTTTCTTGGAAAAGTGGCCCGATGTACAAGTCATTGAATTGACACTATTATAGTTATTGCATTCTATAACGTAAACTGCACTCTTTCTCAGAATTAAGACAACTGGCAAACGCACTTTGCATCGTACAAATGCCTTAGGTAAATGTAGGACATCACATAGTGTGTGATTAAGCACCGCTGGCGCCTGATGGCAGGTCTTGCGATTGATACCAGGAACTCTACATTTATTACGCATCTACGGTAAACCAAATTATTGATAACATTTTCTTGAGGAGGTACATTCCTCGATTTCCAATAAAAGTTTAACTAACATAAGGTTTAGCGTTAGCTTTGGTGTTTGTATTATTGGTAAGTACATATGCAGAGTGAATATAGTAAACGATTTGGTGAAACTTGGTATACATATTTGATTTCTTCACCTGAAATAAAGTACGAGAACAAATTCAAACGCAGTCATTTTTGTTATTTTGAATTAAGTATGCAAAATAATAAAAGAGAACCGAAAAGCCATTCTACAAACCAACTAATGACTTGTACTATAAAGACCAGTGATATAGTTGCGAAAAAAACATTTAACGCTTGTTATTAAAAAGGCGAATTTAGTTATTTTGACCTAAATCAAGCAAAGAATGATTAAAATCTAACATGGCTATTTATATAAGTTATAGAGACAAGAAGATGCATAACCGCCAGTACAGCGACACCAATTCCGCGTAGTCAGATAAGCCAGTCAGCACTGTCATCAGTTCGAGAACCTCACAATGTATTTTTTATAATTCAGTCTGTATTAGATCTTCAACTTGGCATGTAATTATCGTTCTTAATAAAAATAAACTTTTGTTAATTTTTAAAAAGGGTTTTTCGGCAATCGAATTTATTAGTGGCGCAGTCGGTAGGATAGTCAAACGGTGTTAAGGAACATAATATCGGTTCGTTTTAACGATTTATTGACTATCGACAATTTTGGACATTTTTCGTAACCGTGGGACGTGAGTTGCAATAACTGTCCTAAGTGTTTAGTGTCCAGCTAGGCGAAAGGGATTAGTAGCCTAGTGAGAAACAAGTTCTGAAAGGATATCAGTGCTCTCTGTTCGGACCAAATCACATGGAATTTTTAATGATATTGCTGTAAGTACATCAATGTCTTATAGAGGCCCTTCTGATCAATATAATTCTGAAAGTTCTGAAGACTCTGATTCAGGCTCACTTTTCTTGAATCACACAAGAAACCAATCACACTTTAGATCGTTAATCAATTCTAATATAAATAATTTTAACTTGTCAAAAAACAAAATCGAAATGCCAGAGACATCTAAAACTTTAAACGTTGGAAACGTACCTGGCGCGGAAGCATTTCCAGTGTTAAAACATGACTATTTAGGTATGATCCCTGAATTTGAGGGACAAACCGAGCTCTTGCCCCGATTTATAGAAATAAGTGAAAAACTAGTAAATAAATTCTATAACACAGTCGATGTAACGGACTTTCAGAATGAATATCTGATGTCTAGTATCTTATCAAAAATTAAAGGTGAAGCTGCTGTTAATATTTCATCCTGTATAATTAATAATTGGAATGACTTAAAACTCGCACTTCTCAATGCTTATGCGGATAAAAGGGATATTTATACGCTTAACTTAGAAATGACCGAGTGCAAACAAGAAAACGAATCCCCATTTGAATGTTATACTCGTATACAACAACTATTAAATTTGCAAACATCTTATATCACGACACATAGTCAAGGCGCTGAAAGTGTAATATTAATAACCTATCATAGAAATTTAGCATTAAGAGTTTTACTTAGAGGTCTCAAAGATCCGTTAGGCTCTCTGATGCGAACCAAAAACCCCACTGATCTAAACAGCGCATTAAGCATGTTAACTAATGATTTTCAAATAGAAACTGCTCGTAACAAATCACCCAAAATAAAAATATCAAATAATAAACCGACAAACTTTCAAAATAGGTCCTTTAAAACTAACTATCAACCGCAATTACAATTAACAAACTTTCCACATAACCCCCAAATAATACAAAGGTCAACAAATTATAACCAAAATGCTGGCCCATCCACAAACCAAAACGTTTTTAGGCCTAACCAAGCAAAAAGTTTGCCGAAACCAGTGCCAATGAGTGTGTCAACAACTAACACTTATAGGCCCGGCCAAACCTCTCAAATTCAAAACCGGAATTATCGTCCTAATCAATACCAAATCAGAAATAATAATAATGTTCGACCAAATTATGTGGTCGAAGAGCTATTTAATATTGACGATCAACCAACAGTTGAACTTCCTGATGAAGATTCTTACGATGATAATTCTGAAAATGCGCAAAATGAGTTTTTTCACGAGAAAGCCTCGGACTACGAATATGTGGATCCGGACAACAACGACCCCCAAATTTCGAATTAATGAACATAAATTATAACGAAAGCAAGCTTCCTTTTATAATCTTCACTGAAAATAATTTAAAGGTTTTAATCGACACAGGCAGCACAAAATCATTTGTTAAACCTGAGGTCGCACATAAATATTTCAAAAATTTCATAAAAAATGATCCGTTCAAAATTTCTACTGCACATGGTACCTCAGTTGAAAATTACAGTACTTATATACCTTGTTCAAAAACTTTTAATACAAAAAACATTTCTTTAAAATTGTATTTGTTTCATTTTCATAATTATTTTGACTGTTTATTAGGCATTGATAATTTAAAACTTTTAAAGGCTAATGTTATCTTAGATAAAAATCTGCTGGTAACGCCTAACAGCCAAACAAAAATTCTCTATTATGAAACACCAAATGTTAACTTAAATAACATCATAGTACAACCTAGATGCGAACAAATAATTAAAATCAATATTAAAAATATAGAAGAAGGTGATGTTATAATTCCGTACGCAAAAGTTTCGGACTTAGAGATACCAGAATGTCTCGCTTATGTAAAAAACTTCGAAGCCATTTGTACAGTTCTGAATCCATCGGATTCTCCAAAATCTCTCAAAATCACTGAACCAATCGAGGTAATTGACTTCGATCAATACGACACAAAAATTAGTACCCATTCTAACTTAAACCATTACTATACGGAAAAATATAAGTTTGATATTTCTAATGTCAGAACTGAACATATGAATTCCGAAGAACGCGATACGATATTAACTCTCGTTAAAGAATATTCCGATATCTTCCATGTTGACGGAAACCAACTGACATTTACTAGTAAAATAAAACATGACATAAAGACCACAGACGAATTACCCGTCTATACTAAATCTTACAGATACCCCGAAGTGCATAAAACCGAAGTACAAAAACAAATTAAAACCATGCTGGACCAAAAAATAATTCAACCGTCTTGTTCGCCGTGGTCCTCGCCTATTTGGGTCGTCCCAAAGAAAATCGACGCGTCGGGTAAAAGAAAGTGGCGAATTGTGGTGGACTACCGGAAGTTAAACGATAAAACAGTAGGTGACCGGTACCCTCTGCCTAACATTACCGATCTCTTGGATAAACTCGGGCGTTGCCAATATTTTTCAACACTAGACCTGGCGTCCGGTTTTCATCAAATCGAGATGGCCAAAGAAGACATTGCCAAAACAGCATTCAACACCGAGCAAGGGCATTACGAATATCTTCGTATGCCTTTCGGTTTAAAAAACGCCCCAGCAACATTCCAAAGGGTAATGGATAATATTTTAAGGGGTATACAAAACGAGAGGTGCCTTGTGTACCTCGATGACATAATAATCTTCTCGACAAGTTTACAAGAGCATATCAGTAGACTCCGAGAAGTATTTGACCGACTAAGAGCAGCCAATTTCAAAATTCAATTAGATAAGTCGGAGTTCCTCCGAAAGGAAGTGGCTTATTTAGGTCATGTGGTAACCCCTGACGGAATAAAGCCAAATCCCGACAAAATTAGGGCCATTCAAAAATATCCAATACCTGGAAACCCCAAACAAATTAAAGGGTTCCTTGGCCTGCTGGGTTACTATCGCAAGTTTATTAAGGACTTTGCGAAGGTGACCAAGCCATTAACTAAATGTCTAAAAAAAGATGCTATCATTAATATTAAAGACCCAGATTATATCAGCTGCTTTGAGTTATGTAAAAATCTCCTAACTAATGAACCCATACTACAGTATCCTAATTTTGCGGAACCATTTATATTGACAACAGATGCGAGTAATGTAGCTCTCGGCGCGGTACTCTCTCAGGGCAAAATAGGTGCCGACCTACCGGTGGCATATGCTAGTAGGACATTGAGTGACTCCGAAAGTAATTATTCTACCATAGAGAAAGAACTTTTGGCCATAGTTTGGGCAACCAAATACTTCAGGCCATACCTCTTTGGGAGGAAATTTAAGATAGTTACGGACCACAAGCCATTACAGTGGCTATTTTCACTAAAAGAGCCAAACTCTAAACTAGTTAGGTGGCGCCTAAAACTAGAGGAGTTTGAATACGAAATTGTGTATAAAAAAGGTACGTTAAATAAAAACGCGGACGCTCTTTCCCGGATAGAACTTAATATGAACGAAGCCAAAGCATCCGAAGCACCAATTTTTGCATTTATAAAAGAATTCAACGAATCACTAGAACCTAATCGCGAAAGTAATGTATCGATCGTTGCCGAAGCGGGCGACTTAGACAATCATGAAAATGCTGAAGAAGATGACGCTACTGTTCACTCGAACATCGAAAATCCGATCGTTGCCGTCCCTATCGTCGATTGTCCCGTGAACTACGGAAAAAACCAAATAATAATCTCCCTCGTTAATTTCGCACCAGCACAGCCCTCCGTTATCAAATTGCACAAAACAAAACAACGCATACTCGTTCAACTTTCCAAAAATAATTTAGAACAAGACATTATCAAATTTGTTAAAGAAATGGTGGCCCCTAAGGTAAAATATTACATATATTTCGAAGATCCAATATACGAAGAGTTTAGCGCGGTCCTTCAAAAATACTTTAAAAACTCTTTAATTCAAATAGTCAGATGTACGCGAAAATTAATTGACGTCACAACCGATGATGAAATCAATCAAATCATTCAAAACCATCATGAAGGGAAAACCAATCATCGAGGAATAGACGAAACGGAAAAACGAATTAAAAATATTTATTACTGGCCAAACCTACAAAAATCTATCCAAAATTATATTAACAATTGCGAAATATGTCAGGTAACTAAATATGATCGTAGACCACTGAAACTAGAGTACAATATTACTCCCACAGCAACAAAACCATTTCAAATATTACACATAGACAGTATTACCCTAGAAAATTGTAAATTTCTCACTATTATAGATTCCTTCTCCAAATATGCACAAGCTTATAAGCTCAACTCAGCGCAAGGTATCGAAGTAACCAATAAATTAGTGAAATATTTTACGCATCGTTGCATTCCAGAACAAATTATCTCGGACAACGGTCTAGAATTCAAAAATTCAGTAGTCCAAGAACTACTTAAAACTCACAAAATCGAAATACATTTTATAAGTTCCCAACATCCAGAATCTAACGGTTTAATTGAACGGTTCCACTCAACTTTAATAGAACACATTAGACTACTCAACAATCAAAACGAGTACAAAGATGACCCGATAGAAATCAAAGTAAACTATGCACTTCTAGCATATAACAACACGATCCACTCAATAACAAATATGAAACCTTACGAAATAGTAACCGGTCACATAAGCGCGAATTCCCCCTTTAATATCGATATCGAAAACCAATTAATTAATAATTATATTGAAAATCATAAAGAGAAGGTCAAACTTTTATACCAAAAAATAAACGAAGATATTCAAAAGAAAAAGGAAAATGTAATCTCTAAAGTTAACGAAAACCGCGAAAAACTTCCCGAAGTCCCAAAAAAAGTTTTTGTGAAAAATAAGCAAAAGCAGAGTAAAACACGCAATAAATATAAACCTCAGATTATCTCTAATATTAATGAGGAATTTAAAACTGCCAAAATTCTCCCAACACATGGTAACACCTGTGAAAAAATCCACATTTCTAACATCAAAAGACCGAAAAGAAAACAAACTCACACATCTAAAACTATTTCAGGTCCCTCGCCTTCGGACAAGGAACAGAGATCACAAACATAACTGAAAATTTAGGCATTCTTCAGACTTCAGAAAAATGAACATACATTCGTCCACTATTTCGACCTCCAACCGTTATATGATGAGTACTTAAAATTAAATACGCAGTATAATGAACTTAGGTTAAGTTATTCTAATAATAGTATATTTAGTAGAGAATTAGCTAATTACAATAAAATTGTAAAGTACAGTCAAACAATGATACTGAATAAAATTAATAACATTAAAATTCATAATAAAAATAGAATTTCTAAAAGAGGGTTACTCAACGGGGTTGGTTCCATAATCAAGAGCTTAACTGGAAATTTGGATGCCTCTGACGGCGAAAAGATATACCATATTTTAAATCATGTCCAAAATAATGAAAAGAATTTACAGAATCAATTAAAATTTCAATATTCCCTCAACCATCAATTAATAAATAGCTTTAACAAAACTATACAGGATATTCAGCATAATGAAGTAATGTTAAGATCAAAAATAATGCAGCTAAACCGGTTCATTGAAAACGGTGCTACACATCAAGATGTTCTTTTTGCAAAGGATTTATTTAATCAACTATCTATTCTTTATAATGCATTTCTTAACACTCTACAAGAGATTGAAAATTCGATAACATTTTGTAGATTAAATACGCTACATTCAAGCATAATTAAATCCCGCGACTTATTTCTAGAAATCCAAAAGATTTCATCTCACTATGGAATCACCTTACCTTTTGAAGTAAAATTTGAAAATATTTTAGATTTTGAATCCATCCTAAAAATTCATTGCAAAATTGACTCCAATAAAATTACTTACTTCTTATCAATTCCTATTTATTCCGAAATAGAATTTGACTTGTTCTATATGCTATCCATTCCAACAAAGCATAAATCACGGTATTTAACAATAATTCCCAACACAAAATTTATACTTAAAGAAAAATATAGTAACTCATTTAAGCCTCTATCTGACAAGTGTACCCAAGGCAAATGGTATCATTGTTCGAGTAACTTGCAAACCAATTACAGAGCACCTTGCGAAGAAAATATCCTGTTAAACCAAAATTCGAACGACTGTCATTTCACCCAGCTAGAAATAAGCGAAAACCACGGCGAAACCGTCCCTGAGATCAATCAATACTTAGCCGTCTTTCCGAAAGAAGAAAACATTGAGGCCCAATGCGAAAAGTCAATTGAAACTAGATCACTAGTGGGTGTTTTCTTAATCGAGCACGATTCCTGTAAACTACTCTTTAGAGGACAGCAGTTAATTTTCCAGGAAACAAGTTATGGGAAGCCGCTAGTTGTCAACTCTATCAATTTTCAACCAAGAACTCGCTATAACCCAAAATTCAAAATCGAACTTAAGAAATTGAATCTTAAGGAACTGGCACTCAACCCACTGATTCCAATCCAAGAAGAGCCAATCAACAACTACCACATCCCAAGCCTTTGGACAGCCATACTTTATATTCTACTAATGGCAAGTATATCGTACCTTTACTTCAGGTGGAAAAAGAACAAAGGATCGAGCAGAAAAGAAGTGGCTACCCGCGAAACCAATGAATCTGAAGAGATAGAATTGGGAAACAAAAGAATCAGCCTCCCAGGGGATGCTTCATTCTAAGGGTGGAGGAGTTATAGAGACAAGAAGATGCATAACCGCCAGTACAGCGACACCAATTCCGCGTAGTCAGATAAGCCAGTCAGCACTGTCATCAGTTCGAGAACCTCACAATGTATTTTTTTATAATTCAGTCTGTATTAGATCTTCAACTTGGCATGTAATTATCGTTCTTAATAAAAATAAACTTTTGTTAATTTTTAAAAAGGGTTTTTCGGCAATCGAATTTATTAGTTATATTAATAATATATTTATTGTATAAAAATGTAAATATTGGACACAAAAGGTTAACAGTACAGGTACATATTATTATTGGAAGACCGGAACTTATTTGTAATAACCAAATGACACTCTCAAGAATATCCATCCCTGATATTTGACCCTCTTAAAACAGGTTACAAGAATAAAGAGCATTATATTGGACATATCCTTGTTACTCACGATGTGAATACTAAGCATGGGAAAATTGTTTTATCGGAATGCAATTTTAAAGACCAACTAAATTATTTTACGTACAAGCTCAACCTACTTCCTTATAATATAAGATAATTAATCTTCTGCTAATTAAGTGATATATTCTATAATTTATTGTTTTGGCTTATTTCACACAAAACCGGATTAAAAGCATATAATAATAAATTAATTTTGAAAATGCAAATATTCATCATGTACACCTAATATACAGGGTGTAGCAAAAAAGCATATCACAAAGCCAATGATAGATTTTTGGCAACAAAGGGTGATAACATAACTCAATTTACCTCTATGCGAACGAAAATACTTGAAAAAATAGATGTCACTAGTGATTAATTTAAAATTGACATGGAAGTAGAAAATTTTCCCTCGAATAATGACAATAGCGTATTTGGAAGCCGCTATTTCGATGAATCCGATGATGCATATTCTAATAAGGAAAATTATAATATTGAAAACTCTTCCAACAGCAAACAGGGTGATTTTGGCCTAAACAAGATGGTAGTGATAGAATGTCAAAATCGGCTTGTGTTATTGGATCTATTTTGCTTAAAGGATTCCACCCATTTTCACTTCTTCCCAATCCAACGGATATTAAAAGGAGATGGACTGAGTTTGGATAACCAATTGTATGAATAAAGTTTGACTTCTATTTTCTTTTTAGTTAATTTTGACTTCAAAGTGTGTTCTTCATTATTAGAAAACTGTATGTTAATTTTGATTTAAATTTTCAATAGTAATCTGTTGATTTTATTTTCAATGAAATATATTTTGTTGTTCTTTCAAGCTCTATATTATTGCAACCCATAAAATTAATAAAATTCAGATTTCACCATAATTTTATATATAATAATTTATAATTTGTCTACAGTTACCTCAGCTACATTGAATTTAGTGTATCTATACGTGCCTTAGGATCTAGGTATTTGGCGTGCAAAAGTTTTAAAAGGTTCATGCTGCTAAGTAGCATTGTACCAAATTTAAAACGTGGGGTAAATATAGAGAAGAAGTAGCCACCACACTACATTTGTTTTTGGCGAAATTATGAAAAGTGTAATAATATATCTTGCTATAAAGTCCCACAGTTTCCTTGTTTATACGTGAGAAGGCAGTACATAAGAATTAATTATTTATGTCGCATTGGCCTCAGCAGGATATGTTCGGAATATGTTCTTAGATTTTATAGTTTTCCGGTAGAGCGCTTTATAAAGAAGTCAGATTCATAAAAAATCAACCTAATAGATTGTACAACATTCATTCCAATTTCACTTGTACTACTTATCTCCTGCAGAAAAGACGCACAATCTATAAACGCGGCAGGGAATATTCTCGAACCGTTATTAGCAACATTACAGTATTGTCTGCATAAGTTTATATCCCCATACATGTTAAGTATTACAATCTTACCATTAAAGTTCTTGTTTTATATATAGCAATAATGCAGAGTAATTTCAAAATGTCAGAAGAATTTCTAAAGCACGAACTGCACATAAAATTACAATAAATGTTCCTGCAACCTACGAATATATTATGATAATAATACCCGTTATTTACAATGACCATTACCAATTTTTAAACAAGATTTTGTTATTTATTACATCCCAAGTTTCCTTGTGTACGTGTAATATTTGTTACCGAATGCATACGATTCACAGGTCATTATAGGTATTTATAGATCAATTCAAGATAACGTAAATAGTTTCTTCTTGTACATATTTAATTTATTTTAAATTTATGTACATTATACATTATTATACAAGCTGTCTAATTTAGTCGAATCACCCATTACAATTATTTTTTGAGCTTGAATGTTAAGAAGTTATAAGTACATAAATCAAATTTTTGTATATTTAAACAATTTATAGTGTTCTGTTGTCAAAAGTTAGTGGCCTAAGAAGCTTTTATATATGTTTTATAAGTACTTACCATAAATAAAAAGTTTTGTTTAAAAAATGTTGCCAATAATGAAAATTGACGAAAATAAATTCCTTTTACCAATTATTTTCAAGCCAAATTTGCACCATTATGTAGAATTTATAAAATTTATAACACAACAGGAAGTTATTTTAAATTTAAATCAATCAACATAGGTGATCACTTGATCAATACTGATTTCTTTATACAGGGTATTTCATTAAGAATAAAGACCGGGTGATATATTAGAAATCGTTTTACAGTTTCCTGATCGAATACTTTATGAAGTTCGAGGTTTCGTTAAAAAGAAGTGATAAAAAAATTCCCTTAATATCATCTTTAAAAAAAAAGTTGAAAAGAAAAGCCCAAATTTTTTACATTAACGCGGAAAAATAATTTAGATCCAGATCGTCATACAATTTTCCATAAATTTGAGAACATTTATAACCCATCTCAGTTTATAAGGAAGCGGGGAGGAGCTTTGTCCTTAAACGAAGATGCCGATAAATAATAAAAAAATCGAATGGTTTTATTTATATATTTAAATATATCAAATGATAATGGTATTTATATGTATTTATTTATAATATTAGGATAGTCCTGGTAAAAGGCGAATAAACATGACGATGAAACTCGACAGCTTTTTCTGATGTACTATTCCAAAGTAGAACTTCATGAGCCATTCTCAAACTTATTAATATATTTCTCTGGCCTCCCACTACTGACCAACCATCGGTGTCATTAGTTATCTCTTTCGCTATTATATGATCCACTAGTAAATTTAAGGTGAAGGATATGTCATCAGACACTGCTAAAATTTTAATTTCGTCTAGTCGCTTTCATTCCAAAAACAATTTCACAATTATTCTTTACAATTATGCAACTGTTCAATTACCAATTTTAATTTCACAAGCAGGCCATAAAAACAAAATCCCAAAGATTTTACTTCTGTCAAATAATTTCTCTTTTTGATTTGCTTTCTACTTCTGCTTAATACCAAATTAATATTGAAAAATGCCCTATTTCAACGCTCCAGCGTATGCTTCGGAAATACCATTATCGTCTCTAGAGACGCGGTGACCTGAAAGAAGGCGTATTATTAAGGGTTTAGTAAGACAGATTTAAGAAACTGGCCGATTATAGCCCATTCAGTGAAATTTTATAAGAGTAAGATCGAAGATAATATAAATGTTCTGGAGTATATAGAAGCTGCGACAGAATTGAGTACCAATGCTATTTCATGCGAATTGACGTTAACAAGTTAACGTTTTAAGGAATCACAGGTTATATTTATATCATGTCATCATTTATGAAGACCTAATCGATAGAGATTTGATCAGAGTTGACCGTTTTTATTGATTTTTGAGTGTGATAGAAGGAACCCCAAATTTTTTAGGGTAGATATAAAAAAATATGATACAACAAATTTGCATAAAATGCTATTGTTTTCAACTAAAAAAAGGGGTACTTGTAATTCTTTACCTCGGTTTCAAAAGTGTACTCGTAGTAGATTTCTATTAGGTGAATTTGGTCAACAAGGTCTTCAATCCAACAATTTTCTTGATTTTAAATAATTTTAATTAATTATCAGAACATTTATAAATAACTTTTCAATATTGTTATTATATTAATTGGCATAGAAAACAGAAAATTGAGTATTTGTGACTTTATTGTAATAATTTTTGGCATGCATACTTGGACTATCATAATAATGTTGTTGGTCCACCTCAATACGTTACTCATTCATTAGTTCATCTCATGGATCTGATAAGATGGTGAATGTCCTCTTGGGGTATTTCACCCTAGGCTACACGTACATCTTCAAAAGTTGGTGGAGGATATGGAGAATGTCTTTTTCCACGTTCATAAAGATATCTGTTTTCATTACCTATCAAGTTCGTTTCAAAAATCAATTTGGAGTTTAGATAATTCCATCTTGATTTCATTTGGTAAGAACATAATGGAGTTTTTCTTGCTTCTTTAAAAAGAAACATACTTAAAATTATTTAAAATATTAGAACATCAACAGATTTCTGTAATAAGTTAGGGTAGTGATGTCAAGTCGCGGGCCAAGGTATGATCCTGGAGAACTCCAGAAATAACGGGTGTAGGTGGTGAACATTCCTAGTTGATTACCTTTATACTTGCTACTGCCAGTAAGCAATTAATTTGAAATTGGAGATTAGAAAAAATGTATGATTGAATCGATTTAAAGTTACAAGTTTGCCATAATGAGATTGCTCCTTGCATATACTTAGAGATGTTCATGTTTTTTTTTACTGTGTATCAAAGCACCATTAAGAAAAGCAATGAAAATCTAAGTAGCAATAGAACTGCTAAAACTCATCAGAATTATGATCATACACTAAAAACCATTAAACCACTGTATTATTTGTTGTAATCTAGACATGATATTTCTCACTGGGCAGGTCTTGAGGTCGGCAGCACTAAAATCGTGTTGTTCTATACCAGCCCTGGGCAGTCAGGAGTGCAATGTTAGCCTTTGCCCCTGATTACTCTGTCTATGCAGTTTGAACATCGCATCTATTAACGCTGTAACACTCTGCATTTGCCTGAGGTTCATATCTGATTTATATTTATAATTAAATCATCCAATTGAAATAAGCAGGAAGTAAGTGATTTTAGATGTATTACATTTATTGCAGTTTTTATAATCCACATAGATTTTTTTCTGTATCTTAGATTTTAATTGGTCAAGTAGCAACGATGTCAGATTGTTCAAGTATATATTAAAGACATTATTTGTTCAATTAAGAATTTTGTATATAATCAAAGCATTGGATGAAGGAATGGCGAAAATTTTGATATTATTGGACTCATTCGCGGCATTTGTTTGTGAAATTTAGGAAAGTGTTAAATTGGCATATCAGTAATTATTACACATCAAAGTTAAGATTTATTATTAGTGATTATTATTGAGTTATTAGTTCGGATAAAATTGTGAATAATAATCTTCTGCGGGTTACTCAATGAAGAAGAAGGACTCGAAATTTGCAAACAAAGGAAGGATCGATACATGGTTGATGATTCTGAATCAACGACTAGTACACGCCTAACTGATAAGAAAATTGATGCTACTCAGAACTTTGACACACATTGAAGATGAACAGTTTGTATCTTTATCATTTCCAAAGAGTACAAGGACTTATTCCCAACAATTATCCATTGCGGCCGCAGTTTCTTGAAAGTGGCAACAGGTTTCCAACAAATATATTGGTAACTGACGCATGCTGCTTCACCACGAATGGTAGGCTCAACTTCCACAATGCTCACACGTGGACTGATGAAAATCTTCACACAATCGGCCGAAGTAACTTGCAAAATCGTTTTATTTTAAATGTATGGGCTGGAATTGTGAACAACGCCTTAATAGGACCTTTCAAATTTCCGGCGCGCCTCAATGATGAATATTACTTGCATTTTTTATAGATAGTTTTACCAAAACATTTGGAAGATGTTCCAGAGGTTGTGCAACAAAATATGTGGTTTATGCACGATGAATTTCCACCACATTTTAGTCGTCCTACAAGAGATTATTTCGACCAAACATTTCCGCAACGGTGGATCGGTCGGGGTGGATTTATTGAATGGACTCCACGTACTCCCGATCTCAATCCACTGGATTTTTGAAGAGCCGCGCCATGGAAAAAAATTACAAGCAGCTATAGAATTAGGTCGAAGTTTGGGTACTTTTTGTCACCAAGCGACTGTATTAAGGGTTCTGTGTTAAGTAGAGAACATTGAGATCCTACAGCTTATTGTGGAGTTCGAACCACATCTTGGGCATCGACAGTTTCCATTCTCCTATAAACCTAAATTAGATCAGAAATAAATATTTAATTCGCTTCAGAATGGATTCGAACCATCGATTGTAGCAACCAAGTACGCATCAAATCATTTACCCATTTGGTTAATGTGATTCTAAAATTTTAAGCATGTTTAAATATAAATAGTGATATTTTCAAAAATAATATTTACAAACTGAGTAATTAAGTTACTAGTTTTCTCATATGTAAGTAGTAGTAATGCCAATAAAAAAAAAACAATTTATTATGTTGGTTCAAATAAACGTACACCAATCTACTCATTAAATACGTAGCAAGTTTATTATAAATCATATTATGCATATAAAACGGTAACAGAGATACACATAGTTCATAAGCTTAATGAAGTTATTTGCCGTAATAACTCCTAATCCTTTATATCTTACGCAGTAATTGCCAGTAATTATCTTGCAGAACGCTAATCAATTAATTGATCAGTTTCATTACTTTAATTATCGAATGGGATCTCTAATGATACAGCGGATCATTTAAAATAACTTTTTTAATAATGACCGGTATAATCAGTTCTTATTGTTTCTTAGATGCACAGAGATTAGATAAATCGTTTCCGAAGTAGTTTGAACGTGAGTAATTGCGGTTGTTATGAGAGAAGGGTCGTTATTAATAATCCATGAGCAACCAGATAATAATACAACAAATGGATGAATTTGGACATCATGTTTCTCACTGCGAGGGTCACGGGTCAGCAACTCTCTCTCAAGTCATGTCATTTATATTATTCTCCAGATAACTACAGCAGTTGGTCGGTGGTAGCTAAGGCATACACAAAGAGCGTCGTGATTATAATATTTGTTACAATAAGTTTATTTAATTTCTATATTTATCATACCTCGTGCAAATTGCTGGTATCGCAAGAGAAAATATTCAAAGGAGAAACCGCATTTTATTACTGGGTGTATTGAATTCGCTGCTTTCCAACATTGGCGATAGCCACATCAGTAATTAAACGAGTAATTTAAGCTTATAAGCTAATAAATATACAAATGTGTCATAGTTATGGGCTTGACACATCATGCTAAACGATCTCCGTTATTTCATTAATTTTGATTTTATGCAAATAATAATTTTTTGAAAATGCATTTATGCATGAGATTCAAAATCTTCTAGCACATTATAACTACTGCCTTCCGAATGTCAACTAAAATTTTCGATAATATTTGAAAGTCTGTTATTTTTTATAACATAATAATTAGGAAATATTACTTATTACTTATTACTTTATGAATCACAAAGAAATATAATATTTTATTAATAATCCAAAATTATTATTTAAAAATAATGCAGACGTCTTTTTGAGCTCTTCTAGAGCATTCTCCTAATCACTAATATTATTTTAGCACACAGAAAGAGTAAAAGTAATAAAGTGATAAAAATTCAAAATTTACTATACAAAATGTATTATGAGTCAAAATTTAAAGCGCCAAAACATACAGATAGGCCGAAAGACTTTATGGATTTTAAGACAAGTAGGTACCAACTTATATGAAAAATAAATATTTTTGACAAATGGGAAAATAACAATCACTATAACACTTGTGGCATTTTTAAAACAATTCTACTAGCGGATTTCCAGAGATTAATCGTTATTTTCGCTCATCTCTGTACAATAAACACAAACAGCACCTAATGATACGTTCATTGACAATAACTGCAATTTCTGCATAATATTGCACTATTACATTTTATTTTAACACGTTAATGGTATGTAAAATGTGTGCCGTAAAATTTTGTGCTGATTGGAAAATGATAAATTCTAGTAGACGGTAGCAATGACGTGATTCACCATCATTAAATTCGAAAAGCTTTTACGACTGAGAAATAAAATTCTCTATCTGAATCAGGAGGGCAATATCTATTTGATTCTTAAGTGGAGGACTATAAAGATTTTTATGGAATTTCTTATATTAGCAATATAATCACCTATACTGAATTTCAAATTGGGTACTAAAACCGGTTATGAATTTCTCCAATATTCCTTGTAACTTTGATATGATATAGTCTTACGCAGATGAATAATATTTTGGGGACGAAAGAATACTTTGTTACAGTGTACTCTTGCCATTAATAAATTATTGATATTCATTTAAAAAAAATACCCACTTCTCTGTAAATCTGTTAAATCTTATCTTGTTTTCTTTGATATTGTATGTAAAGATTATAGACAATTATTTGACTGCACCGCAATTACTAGTACCTATAATTAAATATTATACACACAAATTTAAAATAATTACAGTTTTACGTTTTTTATGTTATATTATTAGTTTACTGTGAGAAAAACTTCAATTATTATTATTTATTTTTAATAGCTATTTATAGCTTTGTACTCGAATACAAATTTTATTTCAAAACAGCTATTGCAGTGTTTATATTTACGCTGAACGTGCATAACCACATATCCTATATTTTTCTCACGATATTAATACTGTTGTGAAGCAGCATAAATACTTGCTTCGCATAAAGGTTCATAAATGATAGAGCACGTGAGAAAGCATCATAGAATTCCAGTTTACGGTTTTATTAGTGTCATAATAATATGTAATTAGTTGAGCTCTTGTTAATAGCTGTAATCAATAAAATGATGTAGATATTATAATAAGTGTGAGAAATATGCTGACTCGGGGCTTGATGCCGGGTGAGGACGCGAAACACAAACGGAGAATGGAAACCAGGACCGAGGCTACGGACTGAGCGGGGACGGGAATTCATTACGAAACAAGCAGTCGTTGTCGCTCATTGATAATCAATTAGAAATATGAAATGTGGTGTTGCAGTTTCTAAAATATATTTCTGTGTTTTTTTAAATCATTTGGTTATTATTTCTAACATAAGGTTTAAAGAAAAATGTGTTAGTTCCGCAGACCTCATCTTATTGCTTTCACTAGCCGTAGGCGCCAGAGTCTAAAAATAATTGGCGGATCCGTGGTCTTATTTGCAAAATATTTAACAGATATTATGTGCAATATGAGATCAAGCTGGCTACTTTATAATGAAACAACCTGACCCAGTAAGCTATACACAGTTTAGAAAGACTTTGAAATAACGTACCAGAACGGACAGGATCTCTGGAAGAGATATAGGTACGGAATTCAAGAAGAAATTTGCTTTTCGTTCTTTCACTAGATTGAACATTTTCCTTTCTTCCATATCGATGGCTTAATAATACTAATACCCCGCATCAGAAAAATGCCAAATGCTACGAGAAATGAAAAAAAAAAAACACAAAAACCAATTGGACAATATCTATATTTTAAATAAGGTATGAAATACCCATTCTGCAACTTTGACACAAAGAGGACATTATAAATTCGACAGGTATGCAAAATATATGCATGTAAATACGGTTCGTTCACGAAATAATTAATATACCGGGTGTAAATGAAATTAGACTCACCCCTGTAACTTTCTTGTTTTTTTAGATATCATTTTAAAATTATGGTAGTTGCAATAATAACAGGTAATTTTGAATTAATGCATGTTAATAAAATAATTCTAGCACTTCCGGTTTCATCGGAAATGACCGTAACATCTGAAACATAACCTCAAACATTTTTTTAGGATAATTTAAGTTGGCATCTAGGGAGCCATGACTGCTGAAAACCTTTTCTTTCTGAGCCGTTGAGTATTGGAAAAAAAATGATATTAAGTGAGCTAACTTTGCTTTTATAGCCATTTAAACATCTCGGAAATGGTTTTTTCGATTTAAGATTTTTTTTTTAAATGGAACCATTAACCTCATTATGCTATTTTAATAGAGATTTTCTTTACCTACATTTCGATAACAAACACTTCACCATTAATTCATAAATAACTTACAAAAGATACTTTACCTTGGTTCAATTTTATTTTAGTTTAATAAATTTGTTTTTTTTTCAAGGCATTCCCGATTAATTTCATATCAAATGTTTAACTTGGTCAGAGCTCACTAAAATAAATTTGAACTAAGGTCATAAAGTATCTTTTGTAAGTTATTTATGAACTAACGGTAAAGTGTTTGGTATCGAAATGTAGGTAAAGAAAATCTCTATTAAAATAGCATAATGAGGTATAATGTTGCCATTTAAAAAAAAATACTTATATCGAAAAATCCATTTCCGAGATGTTTAAATGGCTATAAAAGCAAAGTTAGCTCACTTAATATCCTAATTTAATTTTTCCATTACTCAATGACAATGACAAGTTTTTCAGCAGTCATGGCTCCCTAGATGCCAACTTAAATTATCCTAAAAAAATGTTTGAGGTTATGTTTCTTCCTCGAAGTTGATACCATCGTATGTAGAACACATCCCTGAATCCAAAAATGTAAAAATATACAGGGTGTTCCGTTTAAAAAATAGATGTTACGGTCATTTCCGGTGAAACCGGAAGTGCTAGAATCATTTTATTAACATGCATTAATTCATATTTACTTGTTATTACAACTGCCAAAATTTCAAAATAATATCTGAAAAAACAAAAAAGTTATAGGGGTCAGCCTAATTTCATTTACACCCGGTATTCCATACTTTTGCGATATACTATACAGTAGCTTTTAGCAAAATAATGTCATTAGCCACAGGAATTTAATACAATTTATGAATAAACAATTCCGTGAAACTAATGAAGCGATAGACTTTCAATTCCAAATTTAAACATATTTAGTTTGATTATATAGAGGTAAATGCCGAACAATTGTTTGGTATTATTATGCATTAAACTGTTGCTCATTTACATATATATCTGTTTTTATTTACCTTACTAGTTGCTAATGGCTGATTTGTTCCCGTTTACTTGAGTTTTGTTAAATAACGATTTTTCGATTAAGGTCGACATGTCTATACCAGAAATACTGCATTTTAGCAAATAATTAACAGATATTCAATTACTTGTTTATCAGTGTTATACATATATTCTGAAAATAACATATTTTCCTTTTGTGTCATAAAATATTTATACAGAAAATCACATAAGCAAAAACAGAAGAAGGGTGGTCCAAATACGAACTAAATTTGATATGACGAACTAATTGATTTTCTGTAGAAAGCCTCCCCAAGATTTTGTTAAATCCATCAATCTTTTGTAAGACGGAATTATTCATCATATATTCATTAATTAAATTTATATCATGCAACGGTTGTTTGTCGGAGGACTGGATGTAAGTGGGACTGTGGAACATCTCAGGGGCGTCTGCAGGTGGTCTCAATGAACCACGCTGGGTTATGAAGGCGACACATAATTAGTCAGTATAAGTGTTCATCATCTAACTTCAATTTGAAGTAGGTTTTATCGCAACCTCACACAACAAAGTCTACTTATAAATAATGGCTTTCTAAGATAAACAAGTTTAAAAAACCTTATGGAATAAAAAACATTTAAAAAAACCAAAATAACTGCATGTTTGAAAATCTTAAAAACAGTGCGACTTTTGTGTAAGTTTATTTCATATTCGACTATTTTCTTCGTCTGGCTCGAGGTCTAGCTGAAAGATGTAGCAGTGCATTGTTCTTGACACTCGCAATGTAATATTTAACTTTTAACCCTCAACAAATGATTGATGTGTCAAAATGTAAAACAAATTATCGTAGTGAAATATTTTGTGTTCAATATTATTTGTTACTGCCGATGTGAGCTTGTTAGGGTATCCTTTTCAGTAAAATCAAATACTTTATATAGTTATCATCATTCGTCTAATCGATTTCCTCAGCGAAGTTTGGATTGTGTAGGCAGTCGCCTACACAGAAACAGCAGCACCTGGGCTAGTTATATAATATGACAATATTGACAATTCCCCTTAATGTGCAATTCAGAACATTAAACGTTTATATTGCTTAAACTGAGAGATCAACAAAAAATATGAAATATGAGATAGACTAGTACAGTTAGTTTGATAGCTATTTTGGTGCCTGCATTTACTATACTTAATCGAAAACAAAATCCGTTGCACGTCATCACGCCTGATGACCGTCATCAGTTGGTAAAGAAAAAAATGTCTTGCAGCAGCTGTAAGACGCTGAAAAACAAAATATGGCTCTTGTGCGTGATGATGTGCAACGGATTTTGTTTTTAAGCATTATGTTTTCACGTAATTTATTATTCGTATTCGACAATATTTGCAACCTGCAATACAGGTGCTAGAGTTGTTTTAATCAGGAACAGGGCCAGCAATTTCAAATGACATTTCCTATTTGATGCCATACTGTGTTTATTTCTAGACTCTCATAAAATCTTTAAAAAAATTCACCACAAACATATTTTAATTCCTCCCTTGTACCACAGTTAGATTTCAAATGAAAAATTGCTAATATAATTTCCTTCCGCCCGGAAAAAAAAACACAGAAGGCGGAAAGTTCGTGTTTCATAAAGTTCTGCATTTCAAAAAAGAAACTAGTTCAAATTGGACTCAAAATAGAATTCTTATGTAGGTGGAGTCTAGCAAAATTGGATACGCTGTATATCTTTTTGGCTCAAAAACATGTTACGTAGCCCACCAAAGCAGCTTGCACTGTAGTTACTGTAGTTCCTTTTGGACGGTCTGATGATAGTGTATATTTTATAGGTAATTGTATAATCATCCACTGTATACTGAACATTTATGCTTATTTAGATTCTGTTTCAGACTAAAGGCTGGCTAACACATTATTTATTTAAATACGTATAAGGGCTAAAATCAACGTATGTTTAAAAACAAATAAAATATTTAATAAGATAAAATAGTAAAAATAAATTGTACTATTTACGTCAAAGTTTTTAGTCTTAATCCTCTAATGTCTTAAAAAGACATAAATAAAATATTTATGATCGATAATTTAAAATTATTATCAAATGAGGTCGAATTTAAATTCGAATATCGAAAATACAAAATTTTTGATTATTTTTCTTATTTGGGCATGAATCTAACACACATCTCTTAGAATATGGAAATATCTACGAAACATGGAAAATTTATGAAAGGCAAACAATATACTAACACAAAAGATGAAATGTATCATACATATTATATTTAAGTCCAAAACCATTTGCTTAGGATATTTAGTAAGTCATTGTTCTTATATTTGCACATACATTTGTATGCACCCTACACACGCAAATGGAATATTCACTAATATTTCTGTAAAGAACTATTAATATTGCATGTTACAATTCATCCTGAATATTATGATTTAGATGAGATAAATATTAATATTGATATTTTAGTATAATGGATCTGTTACTATTCTGAATTATAATGTACTTCCAATAACTATTCTGTAATATGTCATAAGCAGAAAGCCTAAAATATGTAGCTAGTATAGAAACTGGATGAATTATAAATCACACCGACATTCTAGCCTAATTGAGTTATTACTGTTTTAAATTCATTGATCAAATACGAGAGATAATAAGCTTTATTCTAAAACAGATAAAAATAGAATAGAATTGAAATGTTGACACATCCATTTTCTACATGATTAGATGTATTTTGTAGAATAGTGAATGAAATAGTGGGTGATCACAGTTATTACGTAAGTAAATGAACTGACTAAAATCTATAATTATTTTCATTCGATTTTATTTTTAATGTCACTGTTTACTGTAATTTTTTATTATTTTCAAAACAATATGAATATGAAAATGTTTTGTCCTTGTATTAAACCATTTTTGGTTATTTGTCAGTAGCAGTAGTAGCACATTGTATACATATAAAAAAATTCACTATACTTTCGTTTTCGATAAAATTTGGATACATCGACTTAATGGAGAATCGTTAGATTTAGACCCCGAACAAATTCGCCAGTGATCGAATTGTTACTATAACCTTTGAAATGTGCTTTCGATACTACATACTAAAATGTTTATATGTTGATTTTTCTTGATTTTTAGTTTTTTAATATTTTAAATAAATAATTATCAATTTTTTGGTAGGTATATATGTATTTTTTAACTGTAAAGTTAAAGTTTCCATTCCTGGAATGAAATTATTTTAGATGCGATGCATATTTGAGGTCTCAGGTACACAAAAAGGACTGGATAGTAAGAGAACGGTAGCGGAGGGGAGAGGGGCAATAGATCCATTAATTATTTTCAGCGCATTTGTACATAAAAAAGATCAGAAGAAGAATTGAAAACATATATGGCTTTTGAATTAGCTCCTTATCCTGTTGCTCTATTTGAAATGGTGAAATGAGGAAGATAAATAGGTCGGCGTTTTTTGAAATATTTTCAGAACTAACAATAGATGTTAATGATATTGAAAAATGTATTTACGTAGTTCGAGGGATTGCATCGTTGCAAATGGCAACTAGAAGGAAAGTTCGGGACAATCTGTGAACATTATGTAAGATATTTACGGCAGAAAAGTTTATGTGAGATTCGATAAATAATGATTGGCGAAAATCGGTTGAAGGAAATCACCGCTAGCAAAAAAAATCCATTAACTGAAACTATATTCGACGAAGATATTATGCCCCTTAAAATAAAACAACATAAAATTTCTTGCTAATAGTGAAAATAAGGCTTATAAATTGAGAAATAATTCTCAGATAATAATATATCTTGTTAAGGAAAAGTTGATGCCGACACATTATTCAAACACCTATAAATATAGACTCTGAAAATGTCTATTGTAATTTCTGAGAATAATAATGTCCTAGTTCTAGAACTGCCCTGTCCTAACTCCAGATGAGAGAAAAATGTATTTCAGAAAGCTAGCAAAGGAAAAAGTTTTGCAAAAAGCTTGATCTTCTAAAAACAACACTGCCTGTAGAGCATAATCCATTTTTGCATGCTTTTATCAGATGTGACACTACCTAATTTTTTTATAATAGGGGTAAAAATAATTTTGCAAACATTTTTGAGAAAGAGGCAAATATGCCAGAAACCGTTAAATTTTTTTCAATTAAAAATAAAGTTTTTGATAATATTCGTTAGGACGAATTGGTACCTGATATAGACCAAAATTTAAGTGCCTATGGATATTCTAAGATGTGTGAAATATATTAGTACTTAATAGGGATACACTATGAATACCGGTTCGTCATCCATATTATTGGACATCCCAAAATGTCTCGAGATTCTTATATAAGCCCTAGTATATCTTTCAGGACATCTATTGTATTATTATCTTCTGATACCAAGTCCAAGTAGTGACACTGATATGATGAAAAGAATGCCTAAAGGCATACCTATATATTGGGATATTTGGATATGCCCAAATACTATATGGTATTTGCCATCATACATTCCATGGAGTGTAGGTACAACTAATAATTTGCAATTTGAATTTATATTTACCAACCCCAAAAACATTATTAATAATAATTTCGTCCATAGGACTAAAATTATTGAAGTTGCTTTAAATTAATCATTCATTTACAATTGTTCAGTAAACTATTAAACAAACGAAGATCGCTAAATTCTAATTAGTAAACATTTTGGTATTAGGCCTTAGCAGTACCTACAATGTAAAAAATAGCATGAGAATTTATCCTGGTGATCACGTTCGGCATTTTTCATTTTTTTACGCCTATATAACGATGAATTAATTTATCAAATTCAAATTAATACTCACAAGAATAAGGGAAGTTGTCAGTCAACCACAAGTTCTCAATTTGGAAATTTTCATAAAAACCGTTATATACTCGTCAAAATTTGCTTCGGTAAAAATTGACCAAGATTTACAACGCTGTAAAACTGTCAAAAATGTATGGATTTGTGCCGGGATTTTGGCGTTTCAAGGGAAATTTAATTAGCTTTCATCTTACCTATTTAACTCTAAGATAAAGTTACAAAAACATGTTTATACAGGGTGTCAAACGAATGCCTGTTTTTTCAGTCAAATTTTATCTTGAGCACAGCCTTAACCAAACATCCTGTTTATTAGAATTTTATAAAATTTGTTTGTCTTATGTTTTTTGAATTTTGCTCCTATCTTTTTTGTAGAAAAAGATACAGAGGTTTTAATAAAATGTTACATTTTCACAATAACATAAAAAATCTCAATCTTTTATACTTTTATAATCATAAGGCCTCATATTAACATTAATATCCTTTATTTAACAATATTAAACATTAAAACTTAACCATAATGTAATTATTATAGCAATGACCACCTCTGGATGTTATAATTTTCTGCAACGTTGTGTTGTGGCATGTTCTGAACCAAATTATTTATTATCTCGTTTGGAATTTGGTTCCACTCTTCTATACTCTGTACCACCAACAAAAATCCATAGACTCCTCCCCATTAATTTTATGGTTGCGCAGAACGGTGTGCGCAATAGTCAGTTTTACACGATGAAATTAAAGAAAGTTGAGATAGCTTCAACAAAATTTGTTTATTATACGTGTTATATATTATACTACAGCTATACTGTATTTTTATAATGTTTATTCCCATTAAATTTACTATTATACATTTTCAATTTTGGATTTTTAAAAATAATACTTATTCCCGCGAAAATTTAAACGAAGTTAGTCCGCATTGCGCAAACTCAAGTTACTTTATCAGAGACATTTATTTCCGATATTTCCGCCATTTCCGGTCGTCTAGCTGACCTGCTGATCTGATTGATGGTTTGTTGTTGACATTTGTAGTTTTTAGGTTAGGTGCTTTCGCGAGTTATTTCCACATATTTAAAAGAAAGTATGAGGTTATTTCAGGCAAAAAAGATTAGTTTGTGATTTACTGTAACAATTTCACATAGATTACTCCACTGGATAAACCCCAATGACCCCCATGCACTACTCAATAGCCAAATCTGCAGAGTCGTTTACTTCTTGGTTTCCACCACTGTACATATTTATTTATTAATATCTATCATAAGATTACTTTTGGTTCTTTTTACGAATAGTCGTGGAATGTTCAAGCAATAAAAACTATACTATACTATTTTTATTCTTAATCTTTAAAAAGCCTATCATTTGCTAGAAGGCAAGAACTTAACTACTTATAAGTTTTAACATGTCCAAATAAATAAACACATACCTACCTACTTCTTCTTAATTTTCACAAGGTTTTCTATCTATTACAGCTCCTACGTATAAGCAAAGTTTACTAATAGTATTCAGTAAACTTTGGTATAAGAAAGTTATGAACGATATCAATATAATATAATAATAGAATGGCTTTATTCATCATTACAATACATTTGGTACTTAAATCAGTAGAAAAAAATAGACTTTAAAAGCCCTACATATACATAAATTTGTAAATAATATTAAAACAATGATAATAAGATAAACGTATATAATATAATTGGAAAAATAATATATGTTGTCACTTTTATTTTTTACACTGAACAGTCAGAACCGGCGAGCAGTTCCTATTTCTCCTTCGAAAAAAAAAAAACCATACTTTACTTACAGTAAGGCCAGCGTTCACCCAAGTCTCTTCTAAAAACTACAACTTCTATGTTCTTCCCTTAGGGCACTATTACGTGACCTTTTTGAGAACCTATAATGCCAAACACAATTACATTACAGCACAAAGAAATAAAAAGTCCGAAAGTAATCGTCACAAAGTACTCCGTTTAAGATGAGGCAAATAATCATCTTCATGCACCGCTGCTAAAATTTTGTTTGCAGTTGGTGGTTCATTTCTTTCAAAAAAGAAATGGATTATACGCTTGAGAGCACTGTTAGTTCCTTCATCAATATTGTCCAAAACTGCCTGTTGTCGGTGGCACACTTTTGGTGGCTGATGTTGGTGTGTTTGTTTGTATTCATGAAGAATATTAGAAACACTTGGAACACTCACACCTGCTGCCTTTGCAGTGAACTCCATGCATTCCATCTTTGGTTTCTCCGGATTCTCCCCATCGTAGGCCTTAAAAATGTTCAGAACCTTTTTCTTATCTTCCACCGAAAAATGTCTGGATAATCGTTTTTTGGGTGGAGAAATTATACCTCCTTCAGCCATCATAAACCTTAAGAAAACCCGTTTTAACATTTAGCCAATATTACTCGTTTGCATTTACGTACCTTATTACTTTAACTCCCAGATGAAATGTGAAATGTCACAAAAACGAATAACACAGTTGACAGTCACGTTTTCGCCATAAATATGTTCAACACGTTTTCCTTATCCTCAAAAAATGCCTGGAGATTCGTTTTTTCGGTGGAGAAATTGGGCCCCCTTCTACTATTGAGTTTTCGATTTGACCTTAAAAAAAAAAACGATGTTTTAACATTTAATCAATATTAATCGTTTGCATTACCTACTTACCTTAATACTTAAAACACAAATAAGGTTAATCCTTATACGCGTACCTTCACAAAAACAAATATATAAATTTGAAATAATTTCACAAAGACGAATGAATATGACAGTTGACAGCACAGGTTCTGTGTTTACAGTGAGGCCGGCTCCCCATTTATGCGCGATTTTTAATATGTTTAGCGTTTATACGTTTCGCGACAATGATAACATAGCTGATTAGTCTATTGCCAAAATACATAAAAGTTTTAATGTGTGACGCCAGTATTGTAGAGTCGGCCTTTGTCAAATTTAGTGGTTGCTTTGTAACTCGGGTTCTATAAATTCGACCAATAGAGAAATTCCATTCAAATTTAGTGGGCATTTTTGGGGAGGAGTCTATGGATTTTTGTTGGTGGTACAGAGTATACAAGGGCTTCTCTAAGTTCTCGCAATGTATCAGGTTGATGGTTTCGACTAGATATTCGTCTCTGTAGAACATCCCAAATTTGCTCTGTAGGGTTTAAATCTGACTACCACATGCGGTTTATACCCTCTTGGTAAAAAAACTCGTTTACAATACGTGCTCTTTGTGGTCAATCACGATATACCTAAATTTTAGTAATCAAAACCATCCGTTATTTTATTGTGAAAATGTAACGTTTTACTAAAACCTTTACAAAAAAGATAGGAGCAAAATTCAAAAAATGTTTTAAAGCAGACACATAAGACAAAACAAATTTTATAAAATTCTAATATACAGGGTGTTTGGTTAACGCTGTGCTCAAGATAAAAATTGACTGAAAAAACAGGCATTCGTTTGACACCCTGTATAAACATGTTTTTGTAACTTTATCTTAGAGTTAAATAGGTAAGATGAAAGCCAATTAAATTTCCCTTGAAACGCTAAAAACCCGGCACAAATCCATACTTTTTTTGACAGTTTTACAGCGTTGTAAATCTTGGTCAATTTTAAGGTGTCCCGAAGCAAATTTTGACGAGTATAATTCAAAAACGGCTCAACCGATTGAGATAAAAAGAAGCCCCTTGCTTAGTTCTATAAAAAAGCAAAGCAAAAGTAAATTGAATTTTCTCAAGAAAAACTTCTTTTTTGAAAAGTCAAATTAAATGAAATAAATTTTTCAAGTTCTTAATTGATGCAATTTATATTTTTACATAAGTGAATTGTTAAATAGTTCTTAAGAAAATGTCCAAATGTGTTTTTCAACTTCCAAGGTCAGCGTGGTCCCCTAAAATGTTTGTTATTTTACTGCTAAAAAAAAAACTCTAATAAAATGATATAATTTGCATATCTCTCTCTTTGACACAAATACAAAATAATACAAATGTAAATGTAATAATTATAAGTAACGTATTTATAATAAATTGTGAGGTTTAGTTAAAAGTCTCTCATTATTTGAACAAAAATGCATTTAATTTTTAATTACTAAATTCATTAATACATATCTATCTATTTGTCTTATTGAAGAATATTTCTTATTCCATTACTCGCCTTGAGGAGGTACGTAATAGCATCACAGTACGATTTAATAGAGAAGTATTAATATCTCAATTATCCTGAAAGTTCTGAAGATCATATTTCAGACTATATTGAAACGAATGTGGGAAAGAAACGAAATAGTGCATTTATTTGTCATCTTAATGGCCCACTTAGAAATATCTAGTGTGTTATAATTTTGATATGCGTTTAATGTTGAGGTTCTTTCTATCGCCTAAACAATTATGAAATGTACTAAAATAAAATATACCTTTTTTTCAAAAGCTACTTAGAAAAAATTTTCTTAAAGTTCCTATATTGACCGCAAAGGAAGTGGTCCAATAGATAATTGGTAATTTTTCAAAATGTTGAGGGTTAAAGTGTATAGAAATAAGAGCCAAATGTAGAAAATTTTGTTTGACTGGAAAAAATATTTAGTTTCTTTTACGAATATTAGGTGAGCTGATTAAAAATCTGACGCATTATTGATTTTTACATAACATTTCTCAAGGCAGTACAGATTTCTGAACAACTCTGGAATTAAAGATAAAGCGTGAAAGAGAAACAAACAAAGTATCTCATTCGCTTTTGTTTAAAAAATTCCCAAAGCTGTGTTTTCCAAAATGTGTAGACCCGCCCAGCCTTAGCTTTGACTTTAAAGGTTAATTTTATGTCTAGTTTTTTGCCGCGAGTACGAATTTTCTAAGCCTAAATAATTTCATTACTAGATAAAAATGACGAGACTTTTGCCTAAATAATTTAATAATCAACGATTATTACTCATTCTGATAAATACTAAATTTTATGATTTTATGCGTCGCGCGTCGCATCATATTTATCGGTAGCTAAACTTGCTCTTTTCTAAATTTTTAATGGACGTTTCTATGCAGCTACTTTCACAATGTAATCAGATTTCAGCAACGTTACACCACCTGCATTTTTATATAGTGTGTCTGCAAGACAAAATTCAATTATCAGAGAACTGGTTTGCAATAAATTTCGACTGGTCCATTGGGCACAAAGCTAGGACATATTTTATTATCGTATCAAGAAAATGCATTATTGTTTATAGCGAGAAGGTTAAGGGCTGACATCAATATAAAATATTCAGCGCTGTTTTGAAAAACAGCATAAAATTGATGGGTTGTAAAATAGGGTAAGGAAATAAAATCGATGCTCGCTGATGGTGCTAAGAGAAAATTTCAGTAGTTTTTCTCACATGAATAAATATTTTACGTTTTATTTCTGTAGGTCCCAGCCAAGTGGCGGAGATGTCCATGTTTAATATTTAGTAGCTAATTATGTAAATGGGCTTTCTTAATATCTAGTAGATGATATTTCAAAGTTGAAGGCACTCGCTGAATTGCAGCGTAAGCTTGAAACAATAATAATAATGTACTCACATTACTGTCTTGAATTATTGTTATTTGTTTTATTAAAATTAATGTACCTACTGGAATTTTTAATGCCGGTTTAGTTATCAGTGGCCTGGCGCTCAAATAATATACATTGATTTTAGTTTTTAATTTAACCTTAAGCTTATCGAGTTCTATAACTTAAAATGTGTACAGGGTGTTTTATTTGATATAATAAAGTTATTGAGGTTTTTTTAAAACTTTAAGGTCAGTAAAAAATTATTACACTCAACAATTAACAGATGTCAAAAATTTTGGTTACATTCCGATGATGCCAACTAGATTGACAGGACGCGAGTTATGTAGTGATCGAAAATTCAGTGTCAACTACATGGAAGGTGTTTGTAAAATCCGAGGTAAAATCTTATTAAATACTAAATTTTATTCAATCATCAAAGTTCGAATCTCTCATGAGCATAAAATTTATTAGGCTCAATATTCTTAATATATTATAACATGCCGACCCATTGTTAGTCAAGCTATATATATTCGGTAATAATGGCCAAAATCTTGGGGTTACAGGTCTCCTAACAATACTTGCAACTTTCCATTATTAATTATTCCAACATCTGTTTTTGTTGTTCTTATTTCAATCATTGCCTTCAGAACAATATATTTGCGTGAACTCGTGAATATCATCTTCATTAAAAAAGGTTTTTCAATATAACTTGGCAACTTAAATTGCACTACGCAAAATTTAATTAACACCCTGCCACATAAAACCTAATGAATTTTCTTTATCATTTGCATACGAATGGGTATTTTGGCAGTAAAATATAGTGAAATATTGCTAGTGGCCTACTAAACGATTAAGCACCGTATTAAAATTACCCGCGCATATATCCTTGCATATCTTTATTGTCCAGCTGAAAGATTTATAAGTTTTGGAAATTTTATGTTTATTGAAACATAAAATTGAGAAATATTACATGTATGTTAAGTCCAACTCGAAACTTTGATCCCCGTTACCTGAAATTATATTATTTCCGACTATACGACTGCATTTAACTCTCAGCCTCAGGTTCAATTTTTGGTAATAACAGAGTAATTTTTTCTGTAGAATAAAAAATAATATACACTTAATGGAAACGATAGCCAAGTGTCTAAATATGTTGTTGTCTGCTTACCTACTTGGTTGCGAGGATCGAAGGTTCGAATTCCTCTTGAGGCAAATTAATAATAATAATAATAATAATAATAATAATAATAATAATAGAATAAAATAGCAAAATAAATTTTACTATTCAGCCTAAATCCTCTAATGTCTTAAAAAGACATAAATACTCTTTTCAGAGCTTATTTGCAAACTATCTACATTTAACTGATAAAAATTTGGTCAGTACTACGAATGTAGAAAGCAAATAATTTAATAATTGCAATAAGCCCCACCAGACGGATTAATCCAAATAAGGACTCCCTCTGTTACCAGGCAGTGCAAGTCACCAACCCATGGACCGGTTTCTGGCTTATTAGCCTTCATCAGCATGGTATAGGCAACTCACACTGCACGATAACAAAGGGACTCCAGATCTTGTCAACATCGATCGACATGAAGTCGGTAAGATGCGAATGTGGACCGTGGGGCCCTCTGGTGAAACTTATTGCAATGTGGATTTTGCCCAGACTAGGCTCGTATGAAAGAAATGAAATCCAAAGAAGTCAGAAATCCATAGAGGTAAACTTTAATAGAATAAAATAGCAAAATAAATTTTACTATTCAGCCTAAATCCTCTAATGTCTTAAAAAGACATAAATACTCTTTTCAGAGCTTATTTGCAAACTATCTACATTTAACTGATAAAAATTTGGTCAGTACTACGAATGTAGAAAGCAAATAATTTAATAATTGCAATAAGCCCCACCAGACGGATTAATCCAAATAAGGACTCCCTCTGTTACCAGGCAGTGCAAGTCACCAACCCATGGACCGGTTTCTGGCTTATTAGCCTTCATCAGCATGGTATAGGCAACTCACACTGCACGATAACAAAGGGACTCCAGATCTTGTCAACATCGATCGACATGAAGTCGGTAAGATGCGAATGTGGACCGTGGGGCCCTCTGGTGAAACTTATTGCAATGTGGATTTTGCCCAGACTAGGCTCGTATGAAAGAAATGAAATCCAAAGAAGTCAGAAATCCATAGAGGTAAACTTTAATAGAATAAAATAGCAAAATAAATTTTACTATTCAGCCTAAATCCTCTAATGTCTTAAAAAGACATAAATACTCTTTTCAGAGCTTATTTGCAAACTATCTACATTTAACTGATAAAAATTTGGTCAGTACTACGAATGTAGAAAGCAAATAATTTAATAATTGCAATAAGCCCCACCAGACGGATTAATCCAAATAAGGACTCCCTCTGTTACCAGGCAGTGCAAGTCACCAACCCATGGACCGGTTTCTGGCTTATTAGCCTTCATCAGCATGGTATAGGCAACTCACACTGCACGATAACAAAGGGACTCCAGATCTTGTCAACATCGATCGACATGAAGTCGGTAAGATGCGAATGTGGACCGTGGGGCCCTCTGGTGAAACTTATTGCAATGTGGATTTTGCCCAGACTAGGCTCGTATGAAAGAAATGAAATCCAAAGAAGTCAGAAATCCATAGAGGTAAACTTTAATAGAATAAAATAGCAAAATAAATTTTACTATTCAGCCTAAATCCTCTAATGTCTTAAAAAGACATAAATACTCTTTTCAGAGCTTATTTGCAAACTATCTACATTTAACTGATAAAAATTTGGTCAGTACTACGAATGTAGAAAGCAAATAATTTAATAATTGCAATAAGCCCCACCAGACGGATTAATCCAAATAAGGACTCCCTCTGTTACCAGGCAGTGCAAGTCACCAACCCATGGACCGGTTTCTGGCTTATTAGCCTTCATCAGCATGGTATAGGCAACTCACACTGCACGATAACAAAGGGACTCCAGATCTTGTCAACATCGATCGACATGAAGTCGGTAAGATGCGAATGTGGACCGTGGGGCCCTCTGGTGAAACTTATTGCAATGTGGATTTTGCCCAGACTAGGCTCGTATGAAAGAAATGAAATCCAAAGAAGTCAGAAATCCATAGAGGTAAACTTTAATAGAATAAAATAGCAAAATAAATTTTACTATTCAGCCTAAATCCTCTAATGTCTTAAAAAGACATAAATACTCTTTTCAGAGCTTATTTGCAAACTATCTACATTTAACTGATAAAAATTTGGTCAGTACTACGAATGTAGAAAGCAAATAATTTAATAATTGCAATAAGCCCCACCAGACGGATTAATCCAAATAAGGACTCCCTCTGTTACCAGGCAGTGCAAGTCACCAACCCATGGACCGGTTTCTGGCTTATTAGCCTTCATCAGCATGGTATAGGCAACTCACACTGCACGATAACAAAGGGACTCCAGATCTTGTCAACATCGATCGACATGAAGTCGGTAAGATGCGAATGTGGACCGTGGGGCCCTCTGGTGAAACTTATTGCAATGTGGATTTTGCCCAGACTAGGCTCGTATGAAAGAAATGAAATCCAAAGAAGTCAGAAATCCATAGAGGTAAACTTTAATAGAATAAAATAGCAAAATAAATTTTACTATTCAGCCTAAATCCTCTAATGTCTTAAAAAGACATAAATACTCTTTTCAGAGCTTATTTGCAAACTATCTACATTTAACTGATAAAAATTTGGTCAGTACTACGAATGTAGAAAGCAAATAATTTAATAATTGCAATAAGCCCCACCAGACGGATTAATCCAAATAAGGACTCCCTCTGTTACCAGGCAGTGCAAGTCACCAACCCATGGACCGGTTTCTGGCTTATTAGCCTTCATCAGCATGGTATAGGCAACTCACACTGCACGATAACAAAGGGACTCCAGATCTTGTCAACATCGATCGACATGAAGTCGGTAAGATGCGAATGTGGACCGTGGACCAAATTTTTATCAGTTAAATGTAGATAGTTTGCAAATAAGCTCTGAAAAGAGTATTTATGTCTTTTTAAGACATTAGAGGATTTAGGCTGAATAGTAAAATTTATTTTGCTATTTTATTCTATTAAAGTTTACCTCTATGGATTTCTGACTTCTTTGGATTTCATTTCTTTCATACGAGCCTAGTCTGGGCAAAATCCACATTGCAATAAGTTTCACCAGAGGGCCCCACGGTCCACATTCGCATCTTACCGACTTCATGTCGATCGATGTTGACAAGATCTGGAGTCCCTTTGTTATCGTGCAGTGTGAGTTGCCTATACCATGCTGATGAAGGCTAATAAGCCAGAAACCGGTCCATGGGTTGGTGACTTGCACTGCCTGGTAACAGAGGGAGTCCTTATTTGGATTAATCCGTCTGGTGGGGCTTATTGCAATTATTAAATTATTTGCTTTCTACATTCGTAGTACTGACCAAATTTTTATCAGTTAAATGTAGATAGTTTGCAAATAAGCTCTGAAAAGAGTATTTATGTCTTTTTAAGACATTAGAGGATTTAGGCTGAATAGTAAAATTTATTTTGCTATTTTATTCTATTAAAGTTTACCTCTATGGATTTCTGACTTCTTTGGATTTCATTTCTTTCATACGAGCCTAGTCTGGGCAAAATCCACATTGCAATAAGTTTCACCAGAGGGCCCCACGGTCCACATTCGCATCTTACCGACTTCATGTCGATCGATGTTGACAAGATCTGGAGTCCCTTTGTTATCGTGCAGTGTGAGTTGCCTATACCATGCTGATGAAGGCTAATAAGCCAGAAACCGGTCCATGGGTTGGTGACTTGCACTGCCTGGTAACAGAGGGAGTCCTTATTTGGATTAATCCGTCTGGTGGGGCTTATTGCAATTATTAAATTATTTGCTTTCTACATTCGTAGTACTGACCAAATTTTTATCAGTTAAATGTAGATAGTTTGCAAATAAGCTCTGAAAAGAGTATTTATGTCTTTTTAAGACATTAGAGGATTTAGGCTGAATAGTAAAATTTATTTTGCTATTTTATTCTATTAAAGTTTACCTCTATGGATTTCTGACTTCTTTGGATTTCATTTCTTTCATACGAGCCTAGTCTGGGCAAAATCCACATTGCAATAAGTTTCACCAGAGGGCCCCACGGTCCACATTCGCATCTTACCGACTTCATGTCGATCGATGTTGACAAGATCTGGAGTCCCTTTGTTATCGTGCAGTGTGAGTTGCCTATACCATGCTGATGAAGGCTAATAAGCCAGAAACCGGTCCATGGGTTGGTGACTTGCACTGCCTGGTAACAGAGGGAGTCCTTATTTGGATTAATCCGTCTGGTGGGGCTTATTGCAATTATTAAATTATTTGCTTTCTACATTCGTAGTACTGACCAAATTTTTATCAGTTAAATGTAGATAGTTTGCAAATAAGCTCTGAAAAGAGTATTTATGTCTTTTTAAGACATTAGAGGATTTAGGCTGAATAGTAAAATTTATTTTGCTATTTTATTCTATTAAAGTTTACCTCTATGGATTTCTGACTTCTTTGGATTTCATTTCTTTCATACGAGCCTAGTCTGGGCAAAATCCACATTGCAATAAGTTTCACCAGAGGGCCCCACGGTCCACATTCGCATCTTACCGACTTCATGTCGATCGATGTTGACAAGATCTGGAGTCCCTTTGTTATCGTGCAGTGTGAGTTGCCTATACCATGCTGATGAAGGCTAATAAGCCAGAAACCGGTCCATGGGTTGGTGACTTGCACTGCCTGGTAACAGAGGGAGTCCTTATTTGGATTAATCCGTCTGGTGGGGCTTATTGCAATTATTAAATTATTTGCTTTCTACATTCGTAGTACTGACCAAATTTTTATCAGTTAAATGTAGATAGTTTGCAAATAAGCTCTGAAAAGAGTATTTATGTCTTTTTAAGACATTAGAGGATTTAGGCTGAATAGTAAAATTTATTTTGCTATTTTATTCTATTAAAGTTTACCTCTATGGATTTCTGACTTCTTTGGATTTCATTTCTTTAATAATAATAATAATAATAATAATAATAATAATAATAATAATAATGCATGGCAGAGTGGCACTGAGTATGGCATGTAATGTCATCAGGAGCTCGGACCCACTCCTACAGTTAGTGAGAGATCATGAAGCTGTGGGAGTTGGCGCTTTATTGTTTAGGGCAGCACAGAGGGCCGCAGATGAACTCGGTCTCGTGTTCGACTACAGGCGAGAAGGCCGGCGAGGTGACTCAGTCACTGAGCTTCCGCCTAATCGTCTGACAGCCCACATCAAAGCTGCCGAACAGAGAAATCTGTTCAGGCAGCACGTCGATAAACCCCTGCACGGTGTTTTCTATAACAACATAGAAGCACTGGGTTTATCGACAGAGCTGACCTTCGCATTTTTAAGGTCAGCGGGGCTGAAGTCGGAGACCGAGGGATACATTGTGGCCTGCCAAGATGGTGTTATTAACACATTGGTCTATCGCAGTCGCGTGATGGGTGTAGAGGTGCCTGATATCAACTGCAGGACCTGCCGTCAGGCGCCGGAGTCGCTCATGCATTTATTATCTGCATGCCCGATTTATGCGACTTCGGTCTACATCCAACGACATAACGCGGCTTTACGAGTGCTATACTACCATCTACGGCACTCGTACCAGATAGACCAAACACCAATGCTGCCTTACGTCCCCGGAGATATCGAGTCCGTTGTCGAGAACGAGAAATGCCGGATTTACTGGAACTACTCGTTCCCGACCGTCAGGCGAATTCACGCCAATAAGCCTGACATAGTCCTCCTCGACCATCAGACCAAGGTGATGTATGTCATCGAGTTCTCAGCACCTGCTGAGACAAACATCGCCTTGAAGGAGGAGGACAAACGGACTAAATACAGAGATCTCCGGTACGAGCTCCAAGTGCTATACCCAGGCTACTCTGTCAAAATGGTCGTCCTGATAATCGGTGTACTCGGAGGTATAAAGCCCACCCTGCTCTCCGCATTGAAGACCATGCCTGCCTGCCAAACATCGGCAGAATGGTTGGCTGGTCAAATGCAGAAAGCGGTCATCCTGGGATCCCTTCGTCTACTTAGAGCACACGAGTCTGGAATCTACAGTGACTAACCCTGCGGGATGTGGGGAGTTGCTGTAGATTATTCGCTGGCGCTCTCTCTGTGTGGTGTCGGAGGCCACAGGGAGACTGTCCAGCACTTTCTTCCGGAAACGGATAAAAAAAAAAAAAAAAAAAAAAAAAAAAATAATAATAATAATAAATGCGAAATGCGGACCGGCAACCTCCTCGCGGTGCACCCTGGACAGGGAGGGGCAACCTTCACTGACAAATGTCGGACGTGGGATTTCAGGGCTAACCACCCTGGAATTCCAATACTCTGGTTCCACCAATCACCAGAAGAAGGGCTCCTCACAATCGACCCCAACCGGATGGGGGTCAGAGACAGGTGGGAGGGGCCTTACCGGACGGTCTCAACGTTGATGACGCACGCTATGTTAATGGACGCTTTAGGTGGACGGAGGAGTTAAGGGATGACCTGCTCATCTGCCATGAGAGCAGCGAACCTGGGCGCAGGGGGTACATGGCGCGATTACACCGGTTGTGGTGCGATATGCACCCGGAGTATCGCGCCTTCTCTCAGCAACATCTGAGAGACCAAGTATCCTTCCTGCGCCGAACAGGTTACGTAAGGGCACCTCGTCAGCGTGAGGAAATGCCTGCCGCACTTCCACCGCGGCAAATACCAGCTGACGAGGAACATCCTCCTGAACACACCGACGCCGATTTAAGGACGAGGGTTAACTTTAACACCAGGGTTAACCCAAAGCCACAAGACCTGGCACGAATGGATTCGTTGATTAGTGAGGAGCTTCCAGAAGATGCCAACATCTGGCAGATCAACAGCGCGGTGTACGCTACCGCCAAGCAACTCGTCCCACAACAGCGCCTGGCAAGCGCAGTTGATAGGGTCGAGAAAGCTAAGCGACGCGTACAGAAGATCGAAGCTAAAATTCGATCAGCCAGGCAACACGCTTCTCGAATCCAGAGTGTGGTGGATTATATAGTCGCAGGTAGACCATTTACACCGAAGGTCCGGCGAGTGGCAGCCGGACTGAGACGCCAACACCACACTCTAAATCGCACAGTGCTGCAGACCATCAAGCAGCACTGTCTAGATAGGATTCGAGCGCTTATGGCTATTAAGAAAACTTTGGTCAGGCGAATGCGGAGTTTGGAACAAAACAAATTGTTTCAAACAAACCCGTCTCGCCTGTTCCAAGAGCCACAGCGTGTTGTCGAGAATCCGCCAACTGTTGATAATGTCGAAGCCTTCTGGAAAGGAATCTACGAAGTCACGAGTCCATTCGATAACGACACTCCAGCTATAGCACACTTCGAGGCTCTCTGTCGTAGAGTCCTAGAAGAGCCAGACGAAGTGTGCCCGGCAATCAGTACGGAAGAGGTTCAACAAGCACTTGTTGGAACCAAGAACTTCGCTGCCCCGGGTCCAGATGGTATAAACAACTGGTGGTGGAAGAAGTTTCCTTCCACCCACCGCCATCTGGCCCGAGTTTTCAACTCATGGTTGAACGAGGGGCAGCAAATTCCGGACTGGTTTGTCGAGGGGCGAACTGTGCTAATCCCCAAAAAGGGGGATCTGTCTGACCCAAAAAATTATAGGCCGATTACCTGCCTCAAGTCCTGCTACAAGTTATTTACTCGTATCTTGTATACCAGGATGTTGAGGTCTGTTGATCCGGTCTACCAACAGATAAACGAACAGCGTGGTGCCAAGAAGGGCCTGGCAGGTTGCAAGGAAAACCTGCTGATAGACCGCTGTATTACACAGGATTCTGTGCAGTACAAGCGGAATCTGTCAATGGCCTGGATTGATTATCGCAAGGCATTTGATACAACATTCCACGAGCTTTTGTTATACTTGCTCGGATGTCTTGCGGTACCAGCACCACTAGTGAGATGCATCGAACAACTGTTGCCGCTTTGGAGAACTCGCTTCACCATAACATCCGGTGCCGAGCGAGTTTCGACAGAGTTGGTGACATTTAAGAGAGGAGTGTTTCAGGGTGACTCTTTGAGTCCGCTCCTCTTCTGCATCTCACTGCTGCCGCTATCTGTTGGACTCCGCCAAACCCGCGGGTATCAGTGTGGGCCACCCAGCAACCGGAGGCATAAGGTCACCCATCTATTTTATATGGATGACCTTAAACTCTATACCTCCGGAGAGCGAGAACTTCAAAATGCTCTCAGGGTGGTCGAGGAATACACGCGGGCAATTGGAATGGAGTTTGGGTTGGACAAATGCGCAGTCGTCCACCTCAAGAGAGGACGATGCGGGGAATTCCACGAAGATGCGCAGCTCGCAGACGGAAGCATCCTACGCCATTTGGATGCCGGAGAGGCCTACACATACCTGGGTGTGGAACAACGCCACATCCAGGATGTGAACCAAATAAAGGATTCTTTCCGTGGCAAGTACAGACACCGACTCCGAAAGATCTGGTCATCAGAACTTTCGGGGAAGAACAAGGTGTCTGCCACTAATATGCTTGCCGTTCCGATTCTGCTCTACTCCTTTGGCGTAGTCAAATGGGGAGTAGATGAGCTGCGTCAATTGGACAGGAATACCCGCAAGATGATGAATATTCATAGGAGTATTCATCCTAGATCGTCCGTTCCTCGTGTGTACCTCCCACGTCAACGGGGGGGCCGAGGACTCTTGAGTCCGGAGTGCATGCATGGCAGAGTGGCACTGAGTATGGCATGTAATGTCATCAGGAGCTCGGACCCACTCCTACAGTTAGTGAGAGATCATGAAGCTGTGGGAGTTGGCGCTTTATTGTTTAGGGCAGCACAGAGGGCCGCAGATGAACTCGGTCTCGTGTTCGACTACAGGCGAGAAGGCCGGCGAGGTGACTCAGTCACTGAGCTTCCGCCTAATCGTCTGACAGCCCACATCAAAGCTGCCGAACAGAGAAATCTGTTCAGGCAGCACGTCGATAAACCCCTGCACGGTGTTTTCTATAACAACATAGAAGCACTGGGTTTATCGACAGAGCTGACCTTCGCATTTTTAAGGTCAGCGGGGCAGAAGTCGGAGACCGAGGGATACATTGTGGCCTGCCAAGATGGTGTTATTAACACATTGGTCTATCGCAGTCGCGTGATGGGTGTAGAGGTGCCTGATATCAACTGCAGGACCTGCCGTCAGGCGCCGGAGTCGCTCATGCATTTATTATCTGCATGCCCGATTTATGCGACTTCGGTCTACATCCAACGACATAACGCGGCTTTACGAGTGCTATACTACCATCTACGGCACTCGTACCAGATAGACCAAACACCAGTGCTGCCTTACGTCCCCGGAGATATCGAGTCCGTTGTCGAGAACGAGAAATGCCGGATTTACTGGAACTACTCGTTCCCGACCGTCAGGCGAATTCACGCCAATAAGCCTGACATAGTCCTCCTCGACCATCAGACCAAGGTGATGTATGTCATCGAGTTCTCAGCACCTGCTGAGACAAACATCGCCTTGAAGGAGGAGGAGAAACGGACTAAATACAGAGATCTCCGGTACGAGCTCCAAGTGCTATACCCAGGCTACTCTGTCAAAATGGTCGTCCTGATAATCGGTGTACTCGGAGGTATGAAGCCCACGCTGCTCTCCGCATTGAAGACCATGCCTGCCTGCCAAACATCGGCAGAATGGTTGGCTGGTCAAATGCAGAAAGCGGTCATCCTGGGATCCCTTCGTCTACTTAGGGCACATGAGTCTGGAATCTACAGTGACTAACCCTGCGGGATGTGGGGAGTTGCTGTAGATTATTCGCTAGCGCTCTCTCTGTGTGGTGTCGGAGGCCACAGGGAGACTGTCCAGCATTTTCTTCCGGAAACGGAAAAAAAAAAAATAATAATAAGGTCTTTATTTTTTCCTTAAAGTTACAAATAATACATAAATATGTTAAAGAGGGGTGGCGATATTCACGTTAGTGTTCTTCCATATAACCACCCTAGCATAAATACTAACTAAAAATGTATTACTGATTTACGTAGGAATCGAGAGAGAACTGTCGAAGCCATATATAAACTGTCAAGCACCGTCTTTCTGTACCTAATACAATATTTTAGAATTTTCCACTCACTTACTTAGGATTTTTGTTTTCAGCAAAATATTTATTACGCTGCTTCAGAAACGCACAAAAACTATTAATATACAATGTTTATTATAAAGAGTAGTAACTAAATATGGACAAATTATCGACTTGAATTTTAAATACCTAATTATTATTCAGAGTATTATTATAATTTCTGAAATAATATATATAATTAGGTAAGTTTACTTTACCCACAATAATGTCGAATTAAGTGTTAACTAATATACATTACAACCATTTGGACCATTACCTAATAACAAGTTAAAATTTACATATTTAAAAAAAAAATGTTTAATACAGAACGTATATCTTTATTTTATGAAAAGGTTCTCAACACATGTGTATTAATTGAAGCAGTACGAAATGTCCTAAAAAAAATTTGTTCAAACTGGTTCGGTTTTGGACGTTAATAAAACAAATAAAAAATACGACGAAGATGATGAAGGACGCATATTGGAATTGTGTATTCATTGGTAAAGAATTTATAAGCTACAGAACCTTTCATATTAAGATATATTTTACTGATAAATTAACATTTTGCAGGAACGATGTTTTTCCTACTCAGAATAATAGGTACTACACTAAGGTAAACCCAAACACTAGGGTACAAAAGAGAAGTCAACGCTATAAGAAAATCAATGTTTGGTGCGGTATTTTTAATGACAGGATTGGTCCACATTTCATAAACGGAAATTTAAATCAACACGTTTATTTCAAGTATTTTGGAAAGCTTTGTATTACCTCATTACCATTAATCCTGGACTATCAGGAACCATGTACTGGCAACAAAACGGGTGTTCTTCGACACAATTGGTAAGGCATTGATTGTCCGAGAATTTTCAAGAAAAATGAATTGGAAGGTATGCTCCAATCGAACGCTAGGTCATCAGACCTGTCGGTCATGGCATATTGAAACAAAAAGTGTACGCTACAGGGTAACGACGTAGATATTTTAAAGCAGAGAAATAAGAGATGCAATAACCGAAATTAATAATCCAGTTATAATAACAAAAGTTATGGCGAATTCATCATCAAGAGAGCTAAAAATGCATGGCAGTTCAAGGATATTATATCGAACGAGATTTTAGTTAATTGCCTAAGCACCCCTTTATCTGCAACTTACCGAAACTACACAAAAAAATATAGTTTTGCGACTAGTCTTTAGTAAGTTACGTATATATTATTTCGCAATTTATGTAAAATATATTGAGTAGTTTTAGGAAAATCCGAGGGAAAATCCGAATAATCAGGCAATAGACTCATGGCAATTTATAAGAAACCAAACAATTTATCAAAGATCACACTATTATGTGTCTTAATGTTACTTTACTGTACAGGGTGTCCCAAATTGCTTGATTTTGGCTGGTTTTCCTATTTCCAGACCAGGTAGAGAAAAACTGACATATGAGTCTAGAGCTCGATTTTGGTGAAGCGCCGATTGGTGAAAACCACATTTCGATATCTCTAACCGTTTCCAAGATATCGGCAAAAATTGACATTTTACAGATTCCGAAAAACTGTCAACTTTTTTATTTTTGGATATTTTTTCAAACGGTAAAAACTTTCTACAGGCACTTTTTGACGTATAATAAAATGCATTTGTCAAAAAAAATATATCACTTTTCGATTGTTTGATATCAAAGCTAACTTTGTTATTTCAAATGGAAACCATTGTTGGCTTGGACTTTAGAAAATAGGAAAAAAAAATAAGCTTTCGAAAAATATATATGCCAAGATATGTCTAGCATCCTTGCTGCCAATATAACACATTTCTCTTTAAAAATTACATTTTTTAACGTTAAAAAAAGTTTTTCGGAATCTGTAAAATGTCAACTTTTGCCGATATCTCGGAAACGGTTAGAGATATCGAAATGTGGTTTTCACCAATCGGCGTTTCACAAAAATCGAGCTCTAGACTCATATGTCAGTTTTTCTATACCTGGTCTGGAAATAGAAGAACCAGCCAAAATCAAGCAATTTGTAACACCCTGTACAATAACATGCCAGAAGATTTGGTAAAAAATTGCATAAAAAATAAAATGATCAGATATCAATAAAAATCTCTTATCGAAAACGAATGTGTCAGTACTGTCATGAGGTCATTAAAATCACTAAGCTATAACCAACATATTACAAGACTGTAACTACTGACTATTATTATTTCCTTAAAAAATAAAGTAGATTACGTAGTTACTAGTTTTTATAATTTTCATCCATTTGTAATTTACCACCGAAGTAGAAAAAGGAAATAGCATAAATTTCTTAGATATCTTCAAAATAGACGCGAACCAAGGAAACGAAGACTTGACAGGTAGTAGCTCTGACTATCAGAGGGATATACCTCTCATCCACGTCGGTTGTATTTGATGGTTTAGAGTTTATAGCTAATTAAGGTTTTAATTTATAAATGACTTTATTTAGGCTTTACACAAGCATAATAACAAAAACCTATCCAATTTGATATACTCACATTGATGTTTCATCTCTAAACATACAATTAATAAGTTTATTGAATCTTCTTTAATGCATGATAAAAATTGGATTAAAAATTACAAAATTCAAAACTTCTAAAAATAAAATATTGAAAAAAAATTTTTTTAACTTAAGTACCACAAAATTCATTCATTATGGATACCAACCAAAAGCGATGTCCCCAAGAAGATGTACATGTTCTTTCGCCATTATCTGGCTCTTCATATCAATGTAAAAAAGGTTTTAATATTTACTTATTATAGTTTGATGGAATTTATGAGTTTGGGTTGTAAAGTTAATACTTTATGATTTAGGTATAGATATACTTTACGCTTAGAAGTTCAGGTTTAAGCATTTGGTGTTTCAGTGCTTTGGGTTGAGTGTTCGAGCCTAAAGGTTTGGAGTTTAAATGTCTTGAATTTCACAATTTGGGGTTTAAGAGTTTGAAGCCTAAAGGTTTGAGATTTGTGCCTACGCATTTGATGTTAAAGAGTTAAGATTTGGCAGGTGCAATCTACTCTGATTTTAAGGAGTCTTCAAGGAAAACAAATATTATTTTCGCATTAATCGAGGTACGCATGATCACATAGAATCTAAATTTCACTTGCCAGTCGTGATCAAACGTCGCCATATTGTGACATTTTTCTAATGTGATAAAAAGCAGTTAAATTTGCTTCCACTTTAATTGCCAAATAAATCTTTAAATATTCCTATCAATTGTCCAGGATTTCAAATTTTGGACTCATCAGCGGGATGGTAGTCTGATGCCTAGTGTATTAACGTGGCCATGTAAAAATAACCTCTTTGGCAACAACCATTGTGACAGCGAACATTAGAGCGCACATCTAGTTCTCTATAATATAATTTTAAGAAATAAAGCTTTAGAGTTCATCACATTTGATGGTGGGCTGCAGAAGGTGTGCAAGTATGTGTATTTGTTTCCCATGTAACCAGAAAATTATGTTAATTTTAGGAGTCCCTTACCGATATTTGCAAAATCGTTTTTGAATCGAATTTCAAATACACTTGACGAAACGAAATATTGCTAAAATAAACTAATTTAACATAAAAAATAACAAGAATCAGTATCGCACAGAAGCATATTATACAAATTTTCAAATAATTAAAATAAGCCTTAACATGTGACGTTAAGTATTACTATTTAAATAAATATTTAAACTTATATAATCCTCGATATAATCCACGTAATACATCAGAAACAAATCTATTTAATCCAATTTATATTCTTCATATTTCGATTAGAAACTTAATTTTGAGAATCCAGGCAGATAGATGCAGAATTTATATAACAAACAACCTAGGTATCTTATTTTCTGCTTAAACATAAATACCACCACAATCGAATACCATTGGTATTAATCAGCAGAAGTAGTGCTATATATAATTATCATATGGATGATGATCTTACTTCTTGAGGGAACTAAACTGATGATCTTGTAAGGATTAAGTTTCAGTTTATGCAAGTCGGTACGTTTCACTTTTTGAAGAAAAATTTAATAAGGAAGAAGAGGTACTTTTTACTCAATACATTTACATCACAAATATCGCTAATTAAAACTAAGTATCTTTTTTCCTTTCGAAAAATTTAATTCAAGATTGGATGGGATATTCTCTATTCACTATTCTGTAAAATTTTATATTGTAGCATTTAAGTAATAATAAAAGAAGGTTAAAATATTCGAATACGTGACCACAACTTTTGCTAGTCTACTGAACCTTGTAGTTGGAACTAATTTAGTGATGTATGATAAAGTTTTATTTTTCAAAACATACGAAAAGTTTCTTGGAAAGCGAATCCAATCACCATGGCTATAACGAGTTTCTAGGAAGTAAAGCACATTAAACAAAGAAGGGGAATATTTATTTTCAAAGATGATTTAGGGGACTGATTTTTATGTACATAATATATGGCATGAGATTTATTTTTGACATGAATATAAATAGTTAGCAGTAATGTTCGTGATAAATAATTCAGTTTCCATAATTTTTTAAGTATAATTCGACTTTGGTTAGCGATCTAAGGTTTTACAATATGACATACACAAAACGTAATAATGAAGGTGTATCTATTATCTAACAATTTTTAAACTTATGTTATTGAAAAGGTCGGACATATATGTGACCTCTGCTTTAAGAGGGAAAATAATCCTCGCCGATAATTTAACAAGCTACAACTTTTTCTCAAGATTGTTAATTCTGAATCAATTAAATTAAATAGTTATAATCTGGAAATAGTGTAGTGGAGCAACTAATGAAAAAAAGTTTCTTAAAGGGTTGAGGTTCAGTAGACTGGCCAGCAGATTTAATAACCTTTTTCTTGTGTAGCAATATTTTTGAATAGTAAGAGACATGTTAAAGAGTCAAACAAAGTTGATGAATATTATTTGGGAGAAAATCAAGTAATTTGAGACTAAACCGTTCTGCAGATGAATTTATTCTTCAATTGGGTTATTAAATAGCCCACTTGAATGGACATTTTATTTAGTTTGTCTGTTTCATATTTTTTAGTGCTTTTCCATAAAAAAAAAAATTAAAAACGTAGAAACGTAATGTACTTAAAATACTACAACGCAACGTACTGAAGCGTTCGAGTTTTAATTTAAAATCGTTCCATACGATTTTATATTCAATGTGTGTTGTTTTTGCACCTCACTACACATTGCTATAAGTAAACTTTGCCAATTTAACAAAGTTCATAGCTTCAGTAACGTGTCAGTCATGGTATCGAATTGCAGATTTCTCGAAACAGTAGTGGTTTAGAAACTGATAGCAATAACATTGCATTGCAGTGCTCTATATGGCTGTAATCTCGGCTGTAATAGTTGTGAAACATGGATGAAAAATGATATATTATTTAAGCCTGTAGATGAATTAATTTTCTAATAATAGTACACTTTGTTTATGCAGAAAAATAATGAAGAACTATAACAAAATTTTTGTCACATTATACAGCGCATGTAGGTATAAAAAATAAATGCGTCTTGAAAGTTACCTTCGCTCTCACCATACGGGGATTTTGTTCTGCCCAAAAATGTGAATTTCTCGTATTTGTTATTCCTTCTCTGCTAAATATTGACTAGTCGATTGAAATCATGTTCTTGAAATAATATGGGTCTTTAGCATTTTTAATAAAATGCTTTTGCAGAATGCTACACATTGTACTTCCGTCACCTGGGCGGGAAGCTCCTATTTAAAATAGAAAAAGCATACATTTTAGGTTTTGCTAAAATTCTTTGTATTGACGAGTAAGATAGTTCCAAATCTTCAGACACAGCTCTAATCGACACACGTGAATTTGCATAGAAATATACCAAGACATTTATTTGGTTGTTTGTATCACCGGTAACTGCTTTGGAACGTGTTCTAGTGCTGCGAGTTTCAAATCGTTGAAAATTTGCTCCCAATTCTCTTAAATGTAGTTTTATTTAGAGGCCGTAAATGTGGATTCTCACGTTAATCAAACAAGTTCTTTCAATAGTTTTGTGGTATTCTGCATCTCCATGGATGAAAAATAAATTTAATATGTCTTCATTCGAATATTCTTGCGGGATTTCCATAATAAACGTGATAATTTTTTATAATATCATGTAAAATTTCTCACTTTGACGTTTGCGAGATTGATAAATAAGACACATTGTTTTATTTTCATGACCCGATAATAATAATCAGAAGTAATTCAAGAAAATAGAAAATTATTGTAACGAATATAAAAATACATCGATAACAAGAAAATGGTAACAGATAGGTATAGGGAAACCCTATACAGATTGAAAGACCACTTTATTCTTCATTTCATAGAGAAATAAAATACAAATGATTCCATTAAAAAAAATTACTTTTGGGCAGTTGGGCAGATACTACAAAGCCAAATTTTTTCAAAAACATTAAAATACATATATCTGAAAAACGTCTACTCATATAGGTTGTGCCACATTAAAAAACTTAGCGTTAAAATCAAAAATGTAAAATAATAGAGAGTATTTCCATTTAAAATAAGAAAGTTGGTAGTCACTGCCGGTACCGGAAGTGCCAGAGAAGCGGAATTACTTTAGTTGAATATACCCCGAAATTTAAAAAAAATAGTCCAATGGGAAGTCCATGAACTTTTATTGAACGAGTTAGCTGAAACACCCTGTATAAATCTGATTTATTTTCCTGGGACATTACATTTTACTACACATACACTCTTTAACGTTTTGCCATTATAACTTTTTAACTTTTAACTTTTACTGTTTTATATTTCATTATTTTTTATATTATTTTAATATTTTAATATTACAATACTTGACGTGTGTAAACACTTTTTGTGTAATTTTGACACTAATAAATTATCTATCTATCTATCTATCTATCTATCTATCTATCTATCTATCTATCATACTAAGAAAATTTCCCAGCAAATGGAAATCATGCATTCCTAGTTATAGAAATACTTATTTTTTCACAACATTTCGAAGACAATCAAGTAGCAATTTTACTGTGTAATTAAAAAGTAGCGGTATTTAAAATATGGAAAGTGTTGAAATATTTCTAATATTAGCCAGTTGTAAACAGCATGCTAATTGAAAAAATTAATTGATTTTCCAATAAAAAAAATTGTCAACTATTTATTTATTAAAAAATAAAGGAGAGCATGGATTTCCAATGTAACTTAGTCACACGTTAAAAAATAATATTTCTCAAGGACTGACGGCCTATTCGCTTATTCTGAGTTGGTCACAACTTCCTGTAATAATTCTTATGTGCGAAATTCTTGAACTTAAACTTAAATACTACTCGTTAAGAACCGTTAAATGGAAATATCCGTCAAGTTTAGTTGCACCATAACTATATTAGTCTAAAGGTATATTTCTGCATTTGATAAAAACTATGTTTTATAATAATAAAATAATGGTGTTAAAGTAAAAATTGGTTTTAACTATAACGTATTTTTCATGTAACATGCAATGCTTGAATAGCCTATACTTATTTTCATATTTGTACACATTTTTATGTTTCTCATATATTCATAACATGAAAGATTAGTCCTTTACACATTAACCTATCATGAATGGTTGTCTTTAATAATTATAAAATAAATGTAAAATTAAATGGTAGTTGTTTTACCTGTTATGATCAATATTAAAATGAACACTGCCTGAAAACATGAAAATCAATATCTTACAATTTGGATATATTTTGTTTCCTTTCTCTTCGCATGAATATAAAAATTAAATGTAAAATAAAATTATAAAATTCATAGAGCAGTTTTAATCTCGGTTTTAATGCACTGAAAATTTAAGGAAACACATTTAATTTTGTTAATACATCTTTATACTAAATTCAATCTATGGCTACTTCCAACCTGTAAATTTGGTCGAGACTCTCCTCTGTCAAAGAGTTGGGATTCTTTACTTGTTTAACATTTAATGAACAAGAGATGGAATGCCTTGCCTCTCTTCCAAAGAATAGTAGGTATATGAACAACTATCTTCTTGACGAAAATCCATTATAGTAAGTACAGAAAATTTTTTTAATTGAAGAGAAAGAAAATGCCAACAACAACATATACAACATATTCATTTCTTTGTATTATTATTAATACTCCCCTGATGACGGCTGTGTAGTCAAAACTAGTAGAGATTAAGAAATATGTTGTGCATAAATAAAAAGGATTATAATTGAAAGGCTATTTGCTTTTTTCTCTCTCTTCAATTACACAACTCTCGCCTAAAGTTGCTTAGCTGCTGTGCAGACACAAATTAATGCATCCGGATACTACACATAACCTTCCATATTGAATACGAACACGCTCAAGGCAGAACTGCGTTTGCCCCAAACTATCGCAGTATGAAACAAGAAATAAGGGGTAACAAATTCACTTTTCTTAAAATTCAAATAACGCAGAAACTTTTTTAGTTAAAATGCATAAAAATAAGATTTCTTTATCGATACGAAGAAGAATAGTGTTTTTTATATACACACAGGGTGTCCGTTTCTCGACCCGCAGCATGGGGATCTCGCTTATCTTAACAGATACGAAGTCGGTCAAATTAGTTGCACATATTTATATAATAATCTGAATAGAAATTTGATCTATCGTTTTTAGTTTTGAGAAAAAAAATCTTGATTCTCGTTTTTAATTTTTAAATTGAAAACTAATGAAACTACGTATTTTATACAAAGATATTCTAAAGTCACTTTTTCCGGAGAATCTGAATATGCCATTGGCATGACGGCTAAGATGACAGGCACAATAGTCAACTTTATTTTTTCCTCGATTTTTTCTTATAGGCGCCATATTGAATTTTCACATTTTTTAATACATCTTATTTTTTGTGATTACGGTGATGTATGGCACAGACACGTTTGTTTTTCTAAAAGACCAGATCCTTCACAATAAACTCTAAGAATTTTTCAATAATTACATGTCCCTAATATTGTATTCAAATAAAAGAGAAAATCCGGGCCAATGGTGTTGAAGTTGATTAGGTTATTAAAACAGGTCAATTTTTAAGGAAATTTTTCATACAAATTTTTCGTAACTTTTAGTTACTGCATCTTCTAAAACATTTGTATTCATGCAAACGATTTATCAAACTTTATACATATCTCAATTTTAGATCGAGCAAAAGCTAAATTCAGAACTTGAATAACCACCTCAAAAATGTGAGATTATACGCACTTATTTAAGCGCCCATCCCTGACCACACTATATACCTCAAGGCGAGCCTCAAGGTGTAGTTCATAGCAAAAGAAATCATACACAACTCTTTAAGATACATACTATCGGGAAATCATTTAAAACAGCTACTGATTGGGCTAATATTGAATATTGACTCCATGAACGTGAACATTATTAGATACATTTTTTAATAAATTTTCAAATTAGTAAATTTCTGCATTTATTTTACTAACAACTACTTATATTATATTGCATATTGACACATGCATTGTGTTGATATATGTTATTTAATTAATATAATTGATAAATAATGGCTTTGGTGGTTGGATGTTGATAAAATGTTTATTAATAAGAGATTAATTGTTTGAGGTTTTTAATTATTAACTTCAAATATTCATAATTAATTCAAGGGTATTAAATATTGTTATCAAATAAATATGTTATGGTGTGAGTAGAAAGACAAATGTACCAGAAACTGATAAAAAAAATATAATTGTATGTTAGTTATTATCCACTTCGGTTTCCATTTATCTTCACGTAATCAAAATAAATATTGCTCGAATACAAAAGAACTATAATAACAATATAATTTTTCCTTGGAGCCATTATCTATTTTGTTTAAAAAACCCTACCTTGCAAAAAAAGCTGCGGCAGCTGAGGCTTGTGCGGGATTTCCGGGCAATCCATTCACAGCATAAATATACTTAGTTTCTGCATAAACACCGTACACACTACCACCATCATGCACAGCTCCTGGCATACCACCCACATAACACGCGGTTGCACTTTGATGATAACCCACGACCCCCTTAACTCTTTCCACCGACTGAGGAGCCGGTGGATTTCTTTGCGTTACCACCCTTGGGTGATGAGACGGGGCTTTGCTTTTGTTTTTTGCATTTGGAATATAACTACGGTTATTTGGATGAGCGTGCGGCTCCATCTGAGATTTTGGTTTTAATGTTGTCGGCTTGTTTTTCCGTTTGGCGTCCGCTGCCGCTGATGTTGGGGCAGGCACTGGAACGGCTGATCGGAGTTTTGCGCGACCATTGACTGGAGTCTCCCACTCTCTGTCGTGTACTCTTCCACAGTTCTGCTGCTTCTGGTAAGAATGCTGCGAGTGGTAGTGGCCATTCATGTTTCTTTCCGAGGGTGGAACGTAATCTGTCTTTTTTATTATTTCCATATCAATCTGTAACAAATGTGACACATGAGACGGTTACTTATGTGAGGCATGTTATTGTGCGACATAAAGAGGAAGGAAAGGGATAGCTTATTGAGGTTTTTAATTGAATTTTTTTGAAGCAAGATTTGTATCGTAAGTTACTTTTGTACAGGGTGATTGAAAATCTAGAGTCATTACAGGAATTTCGCTTATTTGAAGAGGTACAGTTCATTCATTAAAAATGTGTCTTTAAAATATTTCTTTAACCACCTCAATATCGATAATTCTCTCGCCCATATAATTCCGAAGCAAATCAAACAAATTTTAATTTACCTCAAAACTGCATCGATCCATCGATTTTCGTAACCAAGTAAGAAGTAATCAACACATTTACTCACTCGACTATCATGCTGTGTAAGATGCCAGAGTGTAATCGTGGCACTTATTTCATGAAGATACCAACAACAATAAATGATTTACTTGGTGTACTTGTGTAAAACTTTTGTTTTAAGAAAAGCATTATTGCGAGAAGTTTTCAAAATGTATCGGAAACTCAATTTTGTTGAAAATTGACCATAAAGATCTTCTGTGGTTATACAGAAGGTATAACAACATATCTTTACCAGTAAAGGTATTTTTACTATTCCGCAAAAATTGTTACATGGAATTTAGGAAAAGTAGAACCATTTTCTATGTAAGCAAAATAGTGGAAGATTATGTGTTCTTGTTATTACTGGCAATGAAATTATCATTGCTACTACTAAGTTTTTTGTAAAACAATTATTTTCTTTTCGACGATTTTATTTTTTTTTTAATTGTGAAACAGGCCAAATCATTTTAAAATCTTTATTCTTAGATTTGGTTATTGTTTCTCAATTTTTAACTTTTTAAAGTTGATAGGTATTATTTGTAAGAATAACCGACCCAAGCTTGTATATGAACCAACTGTTTTTAATTTGATAAATGTATATAAAACTTATTTTCCAATTTAGTGACTTGTACAATCAAAATGACCGACTTCCGGTTTTGACGGAAATAACATCAAATTCGATTTTTTAAATGGAACACCCTGTATTTTTGGAATCTACGGACCTAATTTTATCTGATCACGTTGCAAAATTTGCTATTTTTTCAAAAATAATTTTAAAATTTTTTATTTTATTTTTCAGTCGAGAAGGCTGTGATTTGGGGAAAATGTATCTATCTCCATTCTGTTATTCACACAATAATGCACATAATAATTCTTAGTAGTAAGTTAATATTAAGTGTATTACGGGTTGATAAATTTTAAAGGGTTGGTTTTTGATAAAAAAGTCATTTTTTTTTTAATAAAACGTGTATGGACCATCCACAACATTCGATAGAATATTTTATTTTGAATACGACGATATAATATGACCTGTCTAGTTTTATGTCCATTTAATACTAAAAAATTATATAATTCAAAAATTATTGATCAGATAGAATTTGGTCTATAGATTCCAAAAATAATAAAATATACAGAATGTTATATTTATAAAATCAAATTTGATGTTGTTTCTGTCGAAAACGGAAGTCGGCCATTTTGAATGTACACGTCACCAAATTGGAAAATAAGTCTTATATACATACATGTTTCAAATTTTAAAATAGTTGGCTCATAAACAGGAGTTATAAGCCTGGACCGGTTCTCGTGGCCACCCGGATTATAGGGAGAGACATGGGAACATCACACTTGTAAATAATTTATTTTATAAGGGATGTGGGATCCTATATTAAAAAAAAAAAAAAATCATTATGAATTATTGAAAACATTTCTTTTTTCTAAGTCGGTTAAAATAATAATTATTCTTAATTCCATATAGCATAGAAATTGTTTATTGAAAAAATATGTTTTGTTAGTTTTCATAAATAAGCAAATCCCAACTATTCTGAAGGCTTATAATAATAATAACAATAATAATAAATGGCCCTTATTTTACTTGGCGGAGTTTAGCAAAGCTATTCTTCTTATGTTTTTATCATCTTACATGCGTTCTAAATTTTATTTATTGTAAGAACCAAATATTTTCTTAATATTTATATTTTGTCGTTGACTGCGTTTTTTATTTTATTGTATTCATATTTCCAGGTTTGAGCAGTTAAAACGTTTTCTGAGTTCCGAATTATATCAATATATTCCGCACACCTTACATTCATACACGTACAATTTAAAGCAAAGAAATTGAATTTATTGTACAATAAAATAATATTTTTGTTCTAATTCAACAAAAGCAATAATTCTTCACTGAAAATTGTAAACATTTTAAGCAGGAACCATTCTCTATTTCCCAGTACAATAAATATTGTTTTAAATAAATGTTAACAAAACAGATGGCTAACTGAAGCTTTTAATTAATGGAACAAAATATGTTTGTTTAATTAATAATTTTATCTTTTCAAAAAATAATAATAATTAAATTTTACAAAATACATATTATGTTGATATATTTATAGTTTACTAATTAATTTAAATAGAATACCATACATTGTATGGGATTTCGTCAATATACGTACATACTACAACAGGGAAATTTATGTAACTAATTAAATTTGTCAGGGCATTCTCTTTTTTTTAATATATTTGCATCATACCGAGCTATAGGAAAGAGTTATAGAAATTTTTAATTTGAGTCAGTTTAAGAATAAATACTATTTCTTAAACACTTCTGTGAGAAACAAAGTTAGGAATTTCCATCCAGCTTTCTTTAAAATTAGTCCAAAACGACGTTCAAAGTCTTAAATAAAATTAAAGACATTTGGAAAATTTTGTATTACTTTTCAGTACGTTTTTATTATAATGAATTTTAATAAACTTTAATATCGTCTAACCCTAAAGGATTGCATACTAAGATAATAAAATTTCCTAATATGTTGTCGAGATTGATTATGTTACAAATTTATCTCAAACCAATTTGAACTCTCATGTTTAAATTTTATTTTGCATTTTTTTAAACGAAGTAATTTCTCTAGCCCAAATAATTTTAAAGATAACGTTTAGAGACACTGCACTACGTTATTTTTAATAACAGGTATGTAAATAATTTGTTTAGAAAATTCATAAGTACCGGATGAGGAAAATACGACTTTTGTTTTGAAATTTTTGTAGACATGGGGTGATAAAGTAAATCAGTTTAAATTGAAAGTGGGGAATGACTTTCTTCAAAACACAAACCGTTTCCAAGTTAGCAATTATTTAGGACCGAAAACCCTTAATCAAAATGTTGTAAAACTTTGGATATGGGGGTTGCAAAACATGCTGATTAATAAGATTGCGTTAGTTTTTCTGTAAAAAAATACCTAATATGAATTCTAGAAAAAGCGATCCCTTCTTCCTTAATAAAAATTTATGCCACTGACAAATAGTTATTTTTGTATCAAGCGTGCGAAATGCTACAGCCGAGTCAAAAAATCGTTCGAGATTACCAAAGAATTTCGCACACGAGTTGCAAACAATATTTTTTCTACAACGACTTTAATTTGATTAAACTAAAACCATAAAACGATATCTTCTATTATAATATTTATTGCAAATTAATTTAAAAAGAAATAGTAGATGTCTCAGGTAACTATGAAAACCAATATGTTTATCAACAAATATTTTTCACTGACGTTTTCAATATTGTGAGTGTTGAATATCGTGAGTTTTTTAAAGTAAAACAGTACCTACATAAGATAACAATGGTGTCTCGAAAGTGAATATGATTTATTCTATACCCCACCAGAAATATCAGATGCAGCCAACCTTGTTACACTGAATCTTCCACGGGAAAAATCCAGTCGGCAGTATTAACAATAGGTATGTGATATGCAAAATATTTTGCAACCTAGTGTGCAACATATTTTGCGCACGGGGTCATGGTAAAAAATAATGTCAATGAAGAAAATGTCTCATTTTAGACAATGACGTTAATGCGCAAACATAGCCTTTTTTTGACAGTTGTAGAAAAAATAAATTTTGTTTTATTCAAAAATTCATTGATACTTATCCAAATTTGAAATCGAATGACTAATTACTTAATTGTGAAGAGGGGGGAGGCATTAAAAGTGGGACATGCTGTATATAAGAAACCGTTCAACCGCCACGCTTTTAAATGTAATAATAAATCATGCGCTACCGGGAACTGAAATTTTAACTGACTGTCAGAGAGGATTTCTGATTTGTCGCCGTGGTTCTCTAATTTTTTTCTCCCTTATTATATATGGTTCATCTAATGATTTTTTTTAAACCATAAGCCTTTTCGGTACTATTTAATGCTTTTTAGGAAATTTAAAAAATAAGTTATACCTAAGTTTTACCGGACTCTATATTACTAATAAAATTAATTAATTCGTACCTAAGCGAGTGCCCACCACGAGAGTGGTACTCTAAAGTTCTGATACCGCTCTAAGCATTATCACAAGAACTGTTTTATTGTAGATCATTTCCATTATTCTAGAATATTTTACTTTACAACTAAGCGAGTGCCCACCATGGAAGTAGTACCATTTATAGTATAAGCTATTGCGATCGTTATCATGCCACCAATATTCTCATATAGTCAACAGAGCACAAAAATACACAAATGGATCAATTAAATCATTTAGTTTTGGATTTTTGCATAGGGGTAGGAGGGAGTGTCCTGAACAACCTGCAACAAAGTTCCAACGGATGGGGGTGACCGGGCGTTCAAAGGTATTTTCCCAGTTTTTTACAAATATCTCCAAAATTATTGATCCTACCGAAAAAATTTTCACATTAAAAATTAATCTACCCACATAAATGGTCCTATTAATTTTTATCGTAGGATCAATGGTTCAAAAGATAATGGGAAAGAAATGTTGATATATTTATAGTGTAATTATATAGTTTAATATTTGGGAAATTTCCATTTTATCAAGTTTATTCTTTAGGAAGACTTATCTACTGTTTTATAAAAAGGAAACTGTTAAAATAGTGTTTTGGTATAAATACCAGTAATCTCGGAACAAAATATGATAAAACTAAACTCAAAAATAAAAACATTTGTTGATGTGGTGAAACACGTAGTGAATATGTTGATGTGATGAAACGTGAAACACATAGTGAATATGTAGATTAATTTTTTACATGAAAATTTTTCGGTAGGACCAATACTTTTCCAGATAATTGCAAAAAACTGGAAAAAAGGAGTTTTAAACCCTCTACCCCTACCCCCCGCGTCACCCTCATCCATTGGGAGTTATTGCAGGTTGTAGAAGGAACTCCCCCCTACCTCAATGCAAAAATCCAAAACTACTTGATTCAATCGATCCATTTTCCCTGCAATGATTGGACTAATATCATATTTCCGGTAAGTCGAATTTTTACCGTTTTTGTTGACCGCCCATTATTTTCAACGTACATTCCTTATTAGTTTACTTTAAAGCTTTTACCTGTGTTTACTATTTCTCCTGAACGACATGAACTACTTTTGCTGATTATTTATTAATGTGATGGATCATTCATTAGTTTTACCAATTGATCTTTAATGTTAATCATCTTATTTTTATTTTACAGATAATTTATTAATTTTGGCTACCATTCGTTAATTTTTCAGGCCATTTATTAATCTTACTTACTGATTATTATTATTTTTGGTTCGTTTTTTATTTTATCGATCGATCATTAATTTCACTCATCACTCTTTAATCACTCTACTGATTGATTATTAATTTTACTGATTAATTATTAATTCTTTTGACAGTTAATTATTTTACCGACCATTTATTAATTTTACTGACCAAATATTATACTGATTTGAAATACAGTACAGGAAAAGTGTGCGGCTTATAAAATAAAAATTTGTTGCGGTTTTCTTTGGAGTATGTCCCATTCATACTCGATCAAATTAAGATCGTGGCTGAACAATCTGTGCATTGCATAAAGTTTGCACCGAAGGCTGCTGTACAGAAATTCCTCATAAAAAATTAATCGTTCTTTTGCTAATTTAAACTACTCTTCGATTATATTCCTTCAGATGCATTGTTGCTCGGATTGTCTTCACAATCTTACCTTTTTTGAATCACTTTGTAATCAAATCGTAATTCATCTGTAGAAAGAATCAGAATCCAATGTGCATTAGTTTAATTTTGGTATCATTACGCGATTTTACATTATCCTGCACTTCAGAATAGATAAGGATTCATTTAATATTTATCGCATTTTTAAGATAATAATAAATATTCCTAGATCACTGTGGTGTGTTTATTTGATCAGTTAAATTGACTACGAAAATAGTCTGTTGAAGTTTCTCCATCAGTAAAGATAATCTAAGCATAAAATAGTAACTAATACGTTAAATAAAATTACTGGGTTTTACCATTATTTGTATTCGACAAGTTTTAAAAACGAACAAAAATGTTTGCACAATGTTGATATACTTGTATGTATTTGCTATTAACATATCTAGGAATGTTATGACTATCATAACTGCCCTAGATGTCGGTTTAAAATCCGAGCTCGTCGAGCGAGGATTTTAAGACATCTAAGGCTGTTATGATTCATAACATCCGTGATTTGTTCAATAGTTTATCGGTTTCAGAAAATAAAGACATTATTAATAGATATTACCTTTTGATATTCTCTTATTAATAACGTTTTTATTTCATTAGTTGGTCAAATCTGTATAGGTTGATTTGTCGCCATGGTTACAGTTATATTTTGTTTGTTTTTATTTGTTACCTTTTTTCATATTACATAAATGTTTACATTTTTAATGTCACAACGGCTACATAAAAATGGACCTTGGATTGCCTGAAAATACATTTCAGTTGGATTTCAGTATTTAATTATTATTGTTAGGAGTTGTCTGTCTGTTTGTATTAATATATAGCCCTATAGTTTCATTATTTATTATTTCATCTGTTGACAGTTATTGACAGATCTGTATCTGTAATATTACCGTACAAGCAATAGATATAACTGTACAACTTTAGTTATGACTTATTTACCAGCCTACTTTTGCATATGTAAACAAAGGATTAATATCCTGAAACCGATAAATTTATTTAACTCATTAGTAAAATGAATCGAACTTTAACTAATTTTACTAATAATAATTAACAGAGATATTTTTGGTGGGTGTATTTATTTTATAAAAGATATTCTTTGTGCTTTTAGGAATATTTTCAAATAGACAAATGGAATTAATTCAAAGGCTTATTTATCTTAAATAATAAATACCTATAATAATAAACACACTATTCGTACGAGGAGGTAAAAGATTAAAATTAAAATGTAAGCGAAATATATACTTACTCTATACTTTTCTCGCTAGTCTAAAGAACTTAACTAAAAAAAAATTGTATGTCGGATTGATTGTCATTAAACGATAATTGCAGAATTTATTGAGATATCTGACTAAAATTGTGGAGATCATCTGCTATGTTATTCCCGAATAATGTCATCAATTAATACTGAATAAAATATAAAAATAAAAAATATTTATTTTTTAAAGAATTAATTTATGAAAATCCGGCTTTTAGAAAAAATTTCGTAGCGATCTTAATAAATTTGTCTCTACTATTACACCAGTAAGTATATATACAATGTGTACATATGTATAATATATATATTTACTTACAAAGCACTTAGATATGTTTACTCGTTATTTCAAAATAAAGTCAAGATTGATTCCAAGTAAAAATTACACATCGTTAACACACTTAAGAGTGGGCTCCATAGACCAATCAGAGTGCACCTGGACAAACAGAAATTATTATAAAGGTATTACCATAGGACGCGACGCGCTTTCGCTCTTATTGTGACATAATGAATCGATTGAAGTCCTGATTGATGGGTTTATATTTCAACAACGGCCGTTAAATCCGAGTTAATCCTCGTAGCTAGCTGGGTAAACTAAAGCGGGGACCTGAACACTGACACTAAGAGTGATTGATAGAATTCTTCTGATAGAACACAATTCGGAAAAAGAAAAATTGCAATAATGATGGAATTAGGAACTTAGAAAGTTCACAGCAGGACACGATACGTGTAAGTCTGTGATGCAATCGGAATAATAAAGATAATGATGTTATGGCTGGACGGAGGAAAACATTGGGATTATGGTGTCAAAAAGAGAATGGTAAGGGTCGTTTTGTATTATAGTGGAAGGAAATTGTTACCTTTTAGGAACAATATTACTTTTTGTGTTAAAGTTGTAAACGTACACAGTAAGCAGTTTTGAAATATTCTTTAATCTTAATTAAGAACAATAAATTGAAAATCTTCCCTTTTTTCATTCTGAATGGGGGATATTATTTCCCGTTTTCTATTGTCTATACCTATGAAAACTGTAACACGATAACAGGAAGCTTTTCAAAATGAATATATTCAAGAGTGCAATAAACAAGTTGCCGATTTTTATTTACGTAAGCGGATAAACTATAGCCGCAGAAAAGCTGATTTATGTTAGGTTATTATTTACATCTGTCGGCATTCATCACATGGCGCGCAGAATATATAACCATCAGTATCTTTATGGTTTTAGATTCGAGGTAGAAACTGTTAAGCAAATCAAATTTTAAAATTATCATTTTAATTTTATTGGAAAATTAAACCTTATATAGATAATTTAGGGATTTAAAAATAAATAGGTATATTGATAAAGAGAATTGAAGAAAATAATTATTTATAAAAACTATTTCTAATGGGATTTTATAGAAAGACAGACTTTCTGAAGTACCATTATCACTTCTCCAAGAAATTTACGCACCACCATAAAATACCCAATAGTTTGAAGTTAATTTTTGTCTAGACTTCTTGTCCGATTTCGATGATTTCCTTTGTATGATAGGTTTATTTATTGAATAATTATAAGAAATATCAAACAGAAACAAAAATTATGGAATAAATATAATAAGACCAGTAAAAATATTCAACATCCACAATGAATAGCAGATATCACCAGATATCCCAATATCAACATTGCTTCTTCAAAGGTAGGTCGACGGTCTCCAACGTATTTTGATAACTGAATTTATCTCAGATTCCATTGATGAAGAAAGTCAAGCCGATATTATTTATACAGACTTCTCAAAAGCTTTCGACAGAATAGATCACAGTATATTTCTTAATAAACTAAGCGGCTTTGGCTTTTCAATTAACTTTCAATTTCTTTCCATCCTATTTCGCTAATAGAACCCAATATATTGTGAACTGTGGTTTTATGCCTGTCGAAGTTCAAACGACTTCACATGTGCCTCAAGGGTCAATCCTTGGACCACTATTATTTTACTTATTTATTAATGTTAAATCACGACGCGAAACTGACTGTATTACACTTTAAGATAATCTCCGTGCCATTAACGGTTGGTGCATCTTTAACAACCTGCCCTGAATGTGTAATATCTTGCACAACTAAACAGCAAATATTTATATTTGATTACTGTAGGCCAATCACATACTCGTCAGACCTGAAACCTTTCGAGATCTTGGAGTTATCTTTAACAAAAAAATTGTTCATTGCAAAAAATATTGTTCTCATAACAGCGAAAATTTCTCTTGGATTTGTAATCAGAAGTACAAGCGGTTTTGATACCATTAACACAGTACAATTATTATGCACCATTCTTGTCAGATCCAGCTTGAAATACGTCTCTATAATATGGTCTCCGAACTACTTGGTACATATTGAAAATTTAGAAAAAAAATTAAAGGCGTTACTTGAAATATCTTGGACGGAATACACCTCATCATTAAGTATCCGCAAAATCGAACTCCTGATTAGATTTTCATTGCATTCTTTAAATGCTAGATGATCAAAAGCATATTTATTATTCCTCTACAAACTATTACATAACATAATGATATAGATTATTAAAAAATCTTAAGTGTGCTTAAGATAATTAATTATCAAGCCAAAATCTCACTTTTTATTTGCAATTGACTAGAACCAACATCAAAAAGCACTCTCCTTCGCGTAATATGCGTAATAATCACAGCAAATTATCTGGCTATGTTGACATTGCTATCTTAGCTTTATTAAAAAGCTTGTAATTTAAAACCTCTTAGTATACTCTTTGTACCTGTCATTTTTGCTAGCATTAATTATTGTTACTGTGTATATATTTATATTGATTTATATATTTGTAATTTCTATGTTTCATATTCCTATTCTTTGACTTGTTGGATACTGTAGGTACATAAATAAAAATAAATAAATAAATAAATTATATCTTTGTTAGTTAAAATGATGAGGACTTTCTGACTTAATGCATAATAATGTCATTGTTGCAAATTGTGACAACATATTGTTCTTAGTTGCTTAAACATTGTAATGAGTTAGGCTATTTGTAGTGAAACTAAGAAAGTTGTAGTCAATAATTGTGTTTTCATTGCATTCATTTACCACAATAATAAGTCACTGATTAAACACTGTACTGAATTTGAAACTGTAAAAGTTGTAACACTGTCTAACGAAAGACATAGATAAAAAGTTTTTGCAAAAAAAGGCTCGGTCTCAAAGACTCAAATGGTGTACTAGTAACTGATTTTTTTATACTTCAATCTACACAAAGTCGCACGTTGAGAGCCTCATATCTCAGAAACGAGTTATAAATGTGAGGCAAGTTAATATTAATTCTAAAACAATCATACGGAAACCCAAAAAACTCGTCGACTACAGTTTTCTAAAGAGCTTAATATGTTAATTGGACTACAGAGGACTATAGACAAAATATTATGTTTACAAATGAGATCAGAATGATGATGAGACGAATACGTGTCATGGTTCAACGTCATAGTTCAAATTAATACTCTCTTATGAAGTATTTAGCAATCAAGTAAATGATTTTTGTATGTAAAAACATACGGTCTTTTACTTCGGATTTTTAAAATAAACTTTGCTGTATTGTTAGATTTAGTTTAATTCTAATCATATCTCAATATGGTTAGCGAAATATGCGTTGAATGCTTGACATGTTAATCTTCAGTGGAAACAACTTCAAGGGCTGTGCTATATCAAAGGTTCTACCACTCTACAAGAGCATTTCTTAAAATATCTCATCTTGAGGAACCTCTTCGTTTTCTCGTTTTTGTTTTCATTAGTTAATTTTCATCGAATACTTGAACGACAAAACAAGTTCTCATTATCATGGCGAAGATAACGTTTATAGTATTTTTTCCAAATGTAGACTATATTATATAAGCTTCCAATTGGTACATGATTTCTACGCCTTTAGCTCATCTTTAAAGAGATCTGTATTTTATTCAGAAACTCGTTCAGAAACAAGCTAGTCATTACAAATGAATCGTGATTATTTTCGAATATTGAAAAATACTCTATAAACTCCAGAAGTTGGTGGCATTAAATGAATATGTATATTGTAAATCATCTAAATTTAGATAGATTTTTTACCTTAAATCTTACACCAAGTGAAACCAAAACAATCAAACTGAGGAATTTCTTTTCAAATATTAATAAAATTCGTGACTTGATGACGAAATTTCACTTAATGACAATGTTATCAAATTTCTAGACTTCTACAAATTGTAAATTTCAGAACCCGATTCCAGCGGATGTCAACGAGGGCGACCACAAAAAGACTTTCCGGGAGCTATCACTGGCTCCTAAAGAGCAAGGTGTTTGCGATTTGTTTCAAACGAGAACCTGTGAAAATTTTCCTTTCGCTACTAACGAGTTGAGTGCATAAAAAAAGTTTTTTCCTCTGAAAGCATTAACTTTGCAAAAAAATTTTGGCATTGGTGTTAGAAATTATAAATGTTTAAGAAAAGTTGTAAACAAAATACACACAGATAATATGTTAGTTACTATATCATAAAACGTATTTCCAATAATATACTTCCGTAGAAAATTGGTGTTTCCACGCTGAGACAAATTTGCAAGAATTATTAACAAAAATAATAGAAACCATTATACAAATTGCCTCTAAAGATTAAATAAATAGTCCCCCTTTAATGCTAACAGTAATTATTATTAAATAAGGCTATGATGAATATGCTAAATTTCAAAAAATAAATAAAATATAAATAAATAAAGAAATAATTTACTTAAATAAAAATCCTTAGTATTACATTGCTGTTTGCCTTCACATGTATTTAATACGTGGATCTGACACAATTTCTTCAGTTTCGCTTCCCATTGGTCAGTTGTCTAAGATAACATTGTAAAGTAGATGTAAATACAGGGTGTATTCTAAAATCACCGACAAACGGAAACTGGAGATTCTGTGATCCAAAATAAGACGAAAGTTGTTATAAATGTATTTCCGAAAATGCTTCCTAACCGAGCTACAGGATTTTGAAAAAAAAATTTTTTTGTAGTTTTTTGGAGTTTCTTCAAAAACTGCATAAGATTTTATATTGAGATTTGGTACACTCGAATGTCTTACTGAATACAATTAATGAGGTGAGTTTGAGTCGATTGGCTCAATCCAGTGGCGTACCATCGTTTAAGTTACTCCCTCAAATCACAAAAAAACGTACGCCACTGCATTTTTTTTTGAAATGTTTATTTTTAAATTCACTGTTTTATTCTGCAAATGAAATCGTACTTTGTGTTTTTTCGATTAGGCACTCCGTTTTTTGAGATAATTTGAATTAAAGTACGAAAAAAAAAAAATATTAGGAGGATGTTTAGAGAGCATCATAGAAGAAAATCATCTCGTTGTGACCCAAATCGAAATTTTGTAACAATGTCTCTGTTTTAACTCTTGACCTTCCTTTTGTCGAAATACAACTACTCGTCAACATAAAGTATACGCTTTGATATCAAAGTACATTATAGACACAAATATGACTACTATTCCATTTCAGTTTGACTTTATCATTAGATGAAGGAACTGCATCAAACTCCAAAATAAGCTTGAGTTAAATTATAGCTAATGAAAGATAAACTTTATTATTATTGTTATAATACAAAGTGCATCACATCAAATTATTTTGTAGATATATTGCTGAAAGCATACATTGTAATAAAGCAATAAATACTTAATTAATTTTTGGGATGAGTAGAGTAGAGTAGTAGTAGAGACATAGTTTCGGTGATTGACATCTAATTTTTTATTTATATCAAAATACAGTGATTTATATTAATTGTTGATAAAAAAGGATATTGCTTAAAGTAAAATATTTCAAGTAGGGTTTTGTAAATATTTACCAGTACATTTGTGGGGGAGAATAACTAAAAGTGGTTTATATTCCTGCTTTGTAAAACGTCCATTACACCTACACATAAAACTTACTTCATCGTAATCACTAAAAATGTTCACCTTTAGTTCAAAATAATTCGCACTTAAAACCGATTTTCGTAATAAAACAATTAATCCACAAAAAGCAGTTCAGATGGAAGCACAAGTCATGAAAATCGATAACCAATCTAAAACTTTCGTTTTCAATTATCTATACAACCGCAAACAAAAACTGCATCCCAAAGTGCCGATATCACGCACAGCTATGACATTGCACATTTTCAATAATAGTTTTCCGACGATTGTTTTCGTCGATTTTCTTCTCCAATAACGGCATTTTAATATCGCCGTAGAATATATGAATAAAAAGCGAACACTGGGATTATTCTTTGTCGATGTACTTAAAGTTTTATCATTTGGCGTGTCATTTGCATTGATCATTTTAGTTTAAACAATTCATTGGTAAACACGTCGTCTCTTTAAAACTTAGTCTTAAGGAGGAACAATCAAGGGTTCATAAATAGATCCAGACTATTAAAGAGTGGGTTTTAACATTGGAAATATTTTTGTTTTCGTATAGGGGGTTGAAAATCAGTTTCATGTTGCATATTATGAAGCATGCATTTATAGAAACAGTGGCGACAACATAGTGACCAATTTTTTATTGGTTGTCTAAATCGCGTGGGACCGGCAGTCATGTTATTATTTTTTTATGAGCGTCTTCTTGTCGAGAAAATCCCAACGGCTATATCTCGTTGCGATTCTTTGAATATTTAAAAAGTTATTAGCGTTTCAATACCCCATGTCGAAGAGTTTTGTAAATTTTGCGAAATTAAAAAGGCCGAATGCGTGCGCAGAGCCTTCCAAATTTCATGCACGTGCAGGCCTTGTCAAAACTTTAAAATTTTTCGTTAACGTCAAAAATGTCACTTTTCAGTTAGGATCTGCTGACCACAAAATCGTAGCTGGACCCCACAATTCACGATGTACTTTCAAGTTGAACTTTCGAGCTTGGATTTATTGCCAGAACGGCGGCCCGGCGGCCTGTTTTGTTTTCGTTTGGAAATAAGGTTTAAAATTTTCGTGTTTTAGCAAAATTCGCCAAAAAATCCATAGTGCGTCCGATAGATTACACCTTATAGTCGATCCAGCGAAATTTAATGATTTCTTAATATCGGTCCGAGGACGGAACCGATTACAGTTTCGGACTTGGAACGACTTCAGGACCCCGAAACAATTTTCTGTTTCTCGATAGTGCCTTTCCTTCCCTATGACATTTAATTGTATCGAGTATTGTATCCAAGTAAGCAACTGCATGTTTCAAGAGAGGATTAAACAAATGTTTTTAGTTTCCTAGTAGGGGGTCGAAAATCAGTTTCATGGCAAAATGACGTAACGCGTGAGATTTCAACGGTTTCAGAACGGTAGACGTCAAAATTACATTTTTTCGTTCACTCCTATTGAGCCTAAAATCAGAGCGTGACCGTGCAATTCACGATGTAGTTTTAAGTTCGACCCTCGACCTTGGATTTCTTACCAAAACAGTCTCTCGGAAATTCGTTTGGAAATAGTATTTGAAGTTTTCCTATTTTTGCAATTTTTTCAATTTTGTCAATGACTTGCAATTTGACAAATCATAGGGGTGGATTTAGGATCGGGGTTGCTCTGGGAGGTTGCCGATATCTGATTTGTACGTATTACCGAGTGTTAGACTAGGTTTGAGTGCCATTACTTTAACATGAGGTAGATTAAGCAAAAGTAAACAAAAAAATGTATCGCTGCGTTATAAAAGTCACGCTCAACAATCTCCAAGACAACTTAAGATCGAGAAGCACGTCGAACAGCTTATTTCCTTTTGTCCCGTCGCAATATGTATAGCCGAAAACCATATGTAACTTAAAATTTTGTCGTTTTTCGCAATTTACAATTTTGTCGTTTTTCGCAATTTACAAAGATAGCGGTGATTTGAAGCAAAATAAAATATATGTTCAACTCCTCTCTCAATGCCTGATCCAATGGTATATCACACGGTTACAGTACATGCAAAATGTACAGAAATTAATCAAATAAGAAAGAAAATTGCGAAATCTTTGTAACTCCATACTTATTATTTATGTAATTTGAAGGTGGATTTTTATTGCATCCACATTTGTACGACGTATGTTAACTACGTGAAAACCAAATTTAGGCAAAATTCAGTAATCGTAGCCCTCCCTCAAGAAAAGTTTTTGTCAAATGATATAAACGAAATCCGATTAATGTCAATGTTGCCAAAAATTCTTTAAAATAATGGATTCTTTGTAAAACAAGCTGTAGATGATGTAGATTCACCTATTGTTAAAATAGCAATTGAAATATTAAATAATAGACGAACATTTGTACTTAGTTGATGAGGACGTTAATCTCCTTGTTCTATTAATCGCTTTAACTCCAGAAGAAAAAGATATATTTTTCATAAGGCCAGGAACAGGAAAAATTATATGGAAAATTCTTTCTTCGTCGGAAATACAGAAATGACAAGAACGTATAAAAATAGTTATTTACATTACTAGATGCGAAAGGTTACTTTAAGGCGTGAGGTGATTTTTGAATGGTCGAGGCGAAGCCGAGACCTTTAAAAAAACACCGAATACTTAAAAGGGCTTTCGCATCGTGAAATGTATTATATTTTTTCTACTATACCGAAAAAAATTATGGGATTTACTAATTTAAAACTATGAAATGAAATTAATTGACGTTTTTAATAAATTTTATAGTTTAGCCTGTGAAAATTGTTTCCATGGCAACCAAATATTACACATTTTAATTTCTGGTGGTTTCAAACTAAAATAAACAAATAATGTTTTGTGGCGATATAAATGGGAATATTACTTGTACCTTGTTTTACCCCAATAAATCCAAAGCAAGGTATTTGCAAACTTTGAAGCGTTTTTAAAATGGAGTAGGTGTACGTTGGGTACTACGTGCCGACAAAAATGTTGGCGTACTTCCTAGAAAGACCTTTCTTTACATATTAATACAAAATTGCTTAGTTGTATTAATTCGTTCAAATAGAACGGATTAATTTCGTTTAAAATTTGTTTTTCTACTTTTCTGTCCTGTCCGCATAAGTTTTACTTTCGTAGATAGCAACGCCTTAGCAACCAGGTAACTCGAATGTTTACTTTCGTTATCGCGCGTGTTGCTAGGGTTACAAAGTTCATTTATATAGACGGTAGTGGAAAAATACAATTTTACTGACTCATGCCTTCAGTGGTTCTGATACCACGTCTACAATATTTCAGAAAGAAAAATTAAAAGTCATCAAACTTCTTTAGAAAGAAATGCAGTTGGTTAATGTAGTAAGAACTTTCAATGGCAAGAATTCAACCCCCTCACAAGTAAAACAGGCTGGTGAAACCCTTTTCCTACTTGTAGGTATACGGTGCAAGGAAAATCACAAAAATGTCTCACTCAACTCATACAGATTTAATCAATTCAAAAAATCGCTGCTCAAACAAAAATCAAAGTTGGAAATATTACCATCTACTTCAGAGGCAGTCGTTTAATATTCATTACGAGTATTCTACAAAATTCAGAAATGGCTTGGCAATGAAAGAAATCCACAACAGTGGTGTTACAACCTGTGACAACACTTTTTGTGCCAACAGCAGAATCAATATTGCAGCTTATCTCCTGCAACCGCAACAGAAAAGCAGGTTGAAGATGCTTACAAATTTACGGAAATTGTCAGGGAGTACGATGTCTAAATTCATACATAGATAAAATTATTTATTTATATGCTATCGATTCCGATCTTCTTTAGATACAAAGTGTGTTTCATTCAATATATATAAAATTTTAAACAACTCGATAATCCTCACTTGTACAATGATTATGTACTTTTTCATTTTGCAGAATATACTCACAGATAAACAAGCAAAAAATGAAGGAAACAAACGTAAAATTGGTAAAAAAATTTAATAAAAAATTCAAAAATTAATATTTCTCTATAAATGAAAATATTCTTATTTTTTTAAAATTTCCCATGGTTCAATTGCCAATTTTTATTATGCATGTGAAATTCATCCCACGATTTTTCAAGTAGGCAGCTCCGACACACCCCTTACGGTTCGGGACTCTTAAGTTTCTTGAAACATAGGTATGTATTTTTAAACGCGTATGTCAAGTTTCAACGAATTCACTATGTTCTTGTTCAGTTTGGACACTTTTCCTGTACTATTGGCTGCGTTGAATAGTTTGCGATTAATCAATATCGGTATTTGTAATTGTTAGGAATCACTTTTCATCTTCACGAAATTATTTTAAATTATTTTAGTTTTAACATTAAAAATTTTTGTTAGTGAAAAAAAATTTGTATAATACCATTTTAGTTTTCATTATGGGAATGTTTTTGTTAATAAAAAAAATAACTCTTTTTATTTTAATTTCTAAATAAAACTACTGATAATAAGATTTTAATTTTTGAAAATGTTATGTGTTAATGAAATAACTATTTACTACTTTGCAACAAAATTTCATTTTTATCACATCCGAAATATCACAAGATTTGCGTTCTACTTCGTCATTTCCAATGTCTCCTCCGGTTGCATCTTTGCGAAGGACTGTGAATTTTTTGTAAGAACAAATTGAACATTTATCATTGCCACCAAAGAGAAGCTAAAGAAATAAGTTATGTTTCAATTTTCTACATGGCAAATTTAAAATAAGGACCTTATGGTTTTGCACTAGTATTTGTGGAAAACGTGGAAAAACGAATTTAAAAATAAGCATATGTTAATGTGAATTATAAATTATCTTAAAAAACATAGTTTCAAATATGTAGTTAAAAAAAAATAAACTTTAATATAGGCTCAAATTTAAACTTTCAACAAATTTAGTGTTTAATTTAGCATTATAAACCATTCTCTAGACTAAATATATAATAGACCAAATAAACATGACAAAATGAAATGCACGTAATTATTTAGAAATAGTTTTGGAACAAGGATAATCATCCTTTGTTCCTTAAATTGGTACTCGGGAACAGTGATTCACTTTGGAAACACGAAGCGCAGCGAGTTGCAAAACTCCACAACATCAATGAATGAAATGAAAACAAACCATTAAAACAAGCGAATAAATCACAGTAATTGAATTACTACTGGAAATTATAAGAATCTCTAGCAAATTGGCAAAACACACAATAAAAACGTGGCGGCTTTTTACTTGCGTTGACATATTGACAAATTTGTTTTTCTGCGTTAACGTCAACTCTGTAGGCAGAAGAAACATTCATTCTTTGTTTTAAAATACGCCGAGCTACGTAAAGCAATTTATAACCTTATAATTCTTAACAAACAGAACTTGTAGACTAACTAAATTAGTTACATGTTAATTTTAACATGTAGAGTTTGTACTCTCCAAGGAAATTAATTGTGTTTATCTTATGTGGTCAAAATAGCACGTCTCAAGTTTATGCTTAAGACTGGTTACAAATAATTCGTGAACAAGGTACCGAATTAATAATCAGTGTCCGTCAAGTAGGAGTTTTTGTGTCACAAGCTGATTTATTCTGGTCACGGAATGTTCATTGGTAGGACTAATAATCAAAAATAGTGTGATTTTGCGAACCATGGAAAAAATATTTATATGAGCATCTTATAGAAACTCGAGTGACAATATTTTACTGGAAAAGTGGATCATCCAATGTTTAAATGTGGTAATGCACAAAATTGCTTCCAATTCCTGATTAATCTATTCTTGGACACTCATATTTCTTGGAGCGCCAGAAGGAATTTGCTTCCTTATGTTAGTATACCCTATACTATATAATACCACCCAGGCTACGTCAACTTCGAATTCTTCCACACAAGTCCATAAGAGGAATTAGGATTCATGATTGTCTTGCATTTAGGTGCCTCTAAATACCAAAATGATGCTGGATAGACAAGACTAAAATTATTTTTCTTTTCTTTCACACTCGAATACGTCAAAGGCGACTCAACGTTAGGCCACAAAACCGACCAATGTCTAAATGTTTAGTCTCATCACCGCCCAGAAACAGGACGTTGTCAATGACATTTGGTGCGCAGAGCTAAACAAATATGTGAGACGACACATCTTCAAGACCAGTCTAAAGACGTCTTTACAGAAAAATTTATATAAACTCAAGGGCATAACAACGCCGTCATAAAAGATCATGTAGACAGTAGAAAAGGAGAAAATAAATGGACAACTATCTATTTTGTATAGAGGATCTGTCCGTCGTAATAGGAACAGAAATACTTCTATATCAGTTGCCTTTCTTTCTTTAGTATTAGTAGGAAAAATGGAAGACTATATTTTGCAAGAAGAAATAATTATATGGCATTTCCAGGACAATTCTGCAAGGCAAATAAGGGAAGAAGTTTTCTTGAGTGCAAGGCGTTTCTAGTGCGATGGTCTATACTTTACTCATATAAAATTGCATAGACAGAATCAAATAAAATAATATTTATTTATTTATGCTTACTAAAATATTGCTGGTCAATATAATACTTAAATTCGAGTATTAATAAATGCATATCAAGTACATGGCAGGAAAAATATTAACTACAAAAAATTACATTTTTTTTTATTGGTAGGTACTTTGTACTCGAAATTGCAATAAACGCCATTGAAAGTTTGCTCGTTCTAAATTCTAATCGCCTTTGTTATTGTTCTGGATTATTCTAAAAGCGTTCAGATAATCTTTGTAGTAACACCTAATTAGATCAAACATATTTATGGACATTGACTTTACAATAGAACAAAGATTGACTGATTGCGTTTCAATTGACGGGAGCTATCAGAAGTTATATGGACAAGTTTTTAAAGTTATGTATGTCGGATGTCGCATGTATTGTTATTTTTATCTCAGCATATGGTTTAACGAACATGGCTGCTTACCTATAATAATGATAATTAAAATATATATCTTTGGATATCATTTCAAATAAAATATAAAAAAGGCTGCAATCATATTATATACCTACATATATTTTCTTTATGCAGAATGTCTAAAATGTAACGCATAATGGTTATAATTTTCTTATTAATGGTAGGATCTAAAATGATCATAATCAAAATTGTTTGGTGTTTATGTATTTTTTGAAATGGATGAAATTTTTCTCAAGGTTTATTATTTCTTGGCTGCAGTAATAAACGTTTATTTTCTAATGCAACATAAACTAATATTTCTTTTCTTTGTCTATTTGTCTTAGGAAGTAGCATTAGAACAACAAATCACTTTAGAAACCATTAGTGATAATTTAAGTAGACTTTGACAGAAAAAAGAACAAAATAGAAACCAATATACGTTAGAGCTTCTATTTTGCCTTTAACCAAAGCCATTTAAATTCCGCTTCAATAATGCAGAGATAGGTCGAAAAAAGGGTAATATGAAAAAATTCAAAGAAATTTATTTGAAATTTAGATCCAATTTTCCTTTTAACCATTTCACATTGCGATCGATGAAATATTATCCGAGCACTCTTCCAACTTATATATTCCTCAAAGATCCGTCTCATCACCTACTTTGTATCTTCCTTCCAATAACACTTACTACTGCATCAATTACTCCTGTTTATAGTTTCCTGACAATACTTTCAATACAAGCTCGTTCTTTCAAAGATTCTTACACAGACCAAATAGATTAACGTACTACATTACCGAAAGAGGTAAAAACAATCATGTGATCCATCTAAAACGTAGCCTAGCTTGTTCTTCAATAATTCAGACAAAAATGGACCAAACATAATCACGTCGCTTTTAGAGATATCAAATATTGGCTAATAATAATAATTGTTGGCACACAATATGTTACCAACATACGGAAGTCGGCGACAAAGAACTTGTTTTCCTGTATTACTATTATTATTAAAGCACAAATTCATCCTAGTTAGGAGTAATGTTCCCATATATGGTTCTGCAACTAAACTTCAAACAAAATATTGGAGTGAATCCAAAATCGAGCTACAGGAATGGTTGGTGTCAGAATTCCCACTAGTTCATTTATTTCTTTAAAACTTTGTCGTAATATTAATACTTTTATTCTTTTGAGTGTGTTGCAATTTTGTCGTTAATGCTACTACAAGCTACTTATACTTACTTGCTTTCAGACATAGCGCAACCCTTGCTCCATAGCCGTCGGTCATTATACTTCACGAGATTTGTTTTCCACCACTTTTTGCAATTGTAGTTATATAAGAAACATCTAATAGTAATAATTTATTTTTAAAAAAGTTTCTGGACCAGCTGTATTTATGTAGGTTTTGTTTTGGGTTATAGGTCCTTATTTAATTATTACACCCTAAGAAAACACAAATGTTTAATTTGCTAAATTAAAAATTAATATATTCTTAGTAAGTAATAATACCGTAAATCGAGTTTAAAATTATCAAAAAAAAAAAAATTGTATATTTTATGAGCCAAATAAATTCATATTAAAAATCACACATTGATACCGATTAAAAATTCCACTTGTGCATTTAAAAAGAAATATTTAAACTAACGTTCTTTCTATAAACATTACAACGTATGTGTCTAATAAATGCAGGTTCAGCCAATTTACTAATGAATTATATTAAGTCCCAGCTGCTTCTATTTGACTTGTGTCGATATATCTTCTGAAAGTGCATTGATATGCAATCAATTTGTGCATGGCAAGCGCTTCACACTACCGATGGGGGTGTACAAAATGTATCAATCAGCATGACCACTTGCTCGAAGGGTGACTGTGTGGTCTAGCAGCCGAAGCCCTCAGGTCGGGTATATAACACCTTATTTGATTTTCTGTCCCCTGCGCTTAAATCATTTGAATATTTATTCAATTATTCTACACCATATGCTCCTCGTTTAAGGCATTTTCATTTAGCTAAACGATTTACTTCCCTAGACTTTCATTGGTATGTCGTACGACAGGTCTGTGCAGACGTGATTTCATAAAATGTTAATCTGGAAAAGGGTATTTTTAAAAACATTTTGAAAATGGGACATTTCTCTCAGCATTGTTATATTGAATGTGAAAAAGTGGCATTTATACGTAAATAGGTATTTGTGAGAGTGTGATTTAGTTGGTCCTTGTGGCAAGACTCTGAATAGTGAATACTCCGCAGGATATACCTATCCGAAAAAATAAACAAAATTATGTTGAAAATTGGTGTATTTTCTACTACTGCACCTTGCATAAATGAAAGAATTTGTTTTGGAACATATTATAATGATTCCATTAGTTAAATCTCGTATAAAGCGTGATCTGTATTCTAATATTTCTGAACAGCAAGTCCTTATCAAGAATATTAGTTTTATGGCTTATCTTTATGATGGCTGTATCCTCTTCGCTTTGGTCATAAGAGCTCTTTAGAGCAAAATATCGGCTTCCCGATTAAAGTTTGCTACTTTTGTGCCAATCAAAGCTTTTTCTTTTGTACGTTCTCTATTTATCGCTTTAAAGTCCAGATTTGTTCGAATCAGTAGAAATTTGCATTATTGCTTACTTTAGTCACAAAAATCTATTAGTAGTAAAATTTTGTTGTCCATTTTAAGATATCTACAGTGTACAATATAATCGACTTTCAGGAGGTATCGCGCTCTGTGGCTCGAGATTAATTCCAAGCTGTGGTACTGGAATGGCTTCTGAATAATATTGAATATTGGATACTGCATGTGTCAATACATACGAGAAGATTATTCAAAATGGACGACAAATATTAACAGTCATTTTGTTGTACTGCAAACCCTGAAGAATCTGCTCCAAACAAGCTATCAGCATCAAGCGTCTGGAAAATTTGAGGGGCGCCACATTTTGGCGTATATAATAAAATCAAACTCTATAGTTTTTCTACTCTATGATTTACCATAATTACTACATCACTTTAAAGATGTGACAATGTGCTTCGCACTAAGGGATGTCATCCGACTAAAAATTTAATAAAGAATATTAATTTGAAATGTGGGTGATAAAAAGTTAGCTGGTTTGTCTGTAATTAAATAAGTCAGAATAGTCTGAACAGTTATTTTAAATAACTATACCGGGTGACCACGGATCATGGTAAACCTCCGCCATTTCCACAATTTTTGAGCTATCCAAATGAAATTTTGCAGCACTAATGTACGTCCAAAAAGACTCATTTTGGCCCATCCGATTTTTTTTTCAACGTCCGGTTTCGACGGAAGTGACCTCAACTTTGGAATTTTACATGAAACACCCCGTATATTATTGCATTTTTGGAATACTGAAAATATTTTGAGTACGATAGAACTATTTTGGGAACTCTTTAAGCCCACTTGATTTTTTTAGGGCCAATTTTATTTATTAATCTAGAGTGCCATGTTTGGTTCAAATCTACTGGTATAACTCCCAAAAAATTAAATCCACAAAAAAATATAAAAATGGCGTCTTGGCGTACATTCAAATTTGACCAAATAACTTTTTGTCCATTTTGACCATTTTCCCAAAAGATATCATAATGGTAAACCGATACCATAAAATAATACATTTTGTATGGAATCTATTGATGTGCCCATCCTTAATAAATCTGCAATGTGCAAGTAATAAAAAAAGGGAAAAAATCATCGAACACAACACATCATTTTAAACTATTTATCACACTAGCCATGGAAGAAATAATTAAAAGACGTAACTTTGACAGGTGAATGAGTTTTCTTGGACGTACATTACTACTGCAAAATTTCATTTGGATAGCTCAAAAATTGTGGAAATGGCGGGGGTTTACCATGATCCGTGGTCACCCGGTATATGTACTTACATGTTTTGACGAGTTTTAGACCAGCCTGTTCAATAATTATTCATTATTCAGACTGTGCCATTATTTCATATCCCCTAGCATTTCTGAGCAATATAAGGTAGAAAGCCGAACTATTCTTAACAAAAGCATAATGTAAATGTTTTGAAATAAATGCAACGACGCGGACACATCTGCAGTGTTGGTTTTTCGTGTGTAGCGAATCTCACTAACATGATTAAAGGATTTGGAAACAGACCATAAGAACCGAAGGGTAGCAGCCCCCATTTACCGGATGTGCGTTAAGTGAGTCAAGTACCACCCTCGCGCGAATCCTCCCACCCCTTTATCTGTATCTCCCGCAATCTACAGATTCACCCTGTCGGCACGCCGAACGCAAATTATTACACTTCCTGTCCCCTCTATCAGTCGCGATCTTAGATAAGTAATATTAAAAATAGTGTAAAGCCCGGAATGCGGAGTAATCAAAACATCAAAGAGTCTGTTTTGCAAAAATAATTTCGATAGGGCTCGTTGTTCTCATGAAGTCTGTATCAGGGATTGTCTCTGAAGTGAAGCGCAATATTCAAATAAAGCTGAGAGACAAATGTATCATAATAGTATTGTCAAATGCAAAGTCTGGTAAGTTTAAATATGTTATTAGAGAACTTCAGAGCATTGACTTTGATACGGGAAAGATATAATCAATGTTTGAAAATGGGTAATGTTACGACTGCTATTATATGGCCATCAGAGAGTTATTGTCACCAAAGAAAAGAGTATTGTTTTGGAAAAATATTACGTACTGACAAAAAAAGGGCATCATTTGTTTATTTATAGGGTGGAGCAATAGTGCGTCTGACTTCGATATTTAGAGTTCTTGATGGCTAGAAATTTGATTTAAAAGTGATGTAGATGACTGAAAATACACAGGACGAACCAAGATGATTTAAAAAGTAATTTTTTAGATAAAATTTAAATAATTCAAGAGAAAAACGAATGATTTGTTCACTGATGAGATAACTTTTTATAAAAATAAATTTGTTGTATAGGCACAATTTTATAATTACATAACATTGGTATGTTTTGGAACTTCCTAGTTTTCCAAGTAATTAGATAAGCAGCACAGATGGTCCATAAACGTTTGGAACGGAATTATTGGAGAACATTTCTTTGAGAGTAAATTGACTGTAGCTATTTAATCTAATTTTTTGGAGAACTATCTGCCTCAACTATTGAATAATCTTTCTCAAAGAATCTGAAATAGGATGTGACTTTCTCCACCACATTATTTAAACGCAATATGGGACCATCTAGCAAAAGGACTGGAAAAATTGTCTGCTAGATCTCCAGATCTTACAAAAATGGATTCTATTTTATGGGGATACGTCTGCTTTTCGAATCCCTATAAAAAAAATAATTAATTTCTAATAAGGTCTGCAGATCTAGCAGATCAATCCGTTTATATGGGTATATATTATTCAGATGGTGGTCCCATATTGCGTTTAAATAATGGCTTATATATCAATAACAATCCAAAATATGAGAAAAAGAATATTAAATGCTTTTAGAAGTCTCACACTAGTAATTTTAAAAACATTAGAACCCTTATTCCTAGTAGGTATGGAAAAGTGTGAATCAATAAGGGCAACATGTGGAACACCTATTATAATTTTATCTCTGAATTTTTTTGAAAAATCTGTTATTCATAATGTTTATTGTTTACTCTAGCTATCCATTGAACTCAGGATTTCGAGGTCAGACGCATTATTACTCTGACTCTTTATAAAAAAAAGACAAAATTAAGTATCCACTTTTACTAATTTGCATACCAAATATTAAGCAAATATTCTTCTTGGTAGGAGTAAAGCCAATAAATTTGACTTCATTGTGATACATATGTTCATTTTTATACGGTGTTTCCCCGGATTAAGTTTACAACAGGAAACACTTTTTAATTTTGATATTTTCCGTACAAGGTGACAGAAAAAGTCCATAATCTGGGAAAAAAACCTTACTTTCGATTTTTCGACAAAAAGTCTCACTTAATAAAAACTCCTGCTTACTTTGATAGCATTTCTGCTAAGAGTATTAATATTTACTGCACAGGATGACAGGAAAAGTCCATTCTGAAAAGTACTTTTTTATTTTCGATTTATTGATGGTTCAAAAATAATGTAGCTTTTATTAAGTAAGTGTTTTTATCAATAAACCAAAAATAAAATAGTTTTTTCCAGATTGTCGATTTTTCCGGTCAGCCTGTAGGTACAGCAAATATTAACACTAATAGAAATTATATTTTCCAAGTAAGCAAGAGTTTTTATTATGATAGACTTTATTTGTTTTCCTTTTAATTTTTCGATTTATTGCCACATTTCTGCAAAAAATTGATTTTAGGACACAATATTATTTAAATAATATTCAAATTAACCAGTTTAAAACTGGAACAGTTAGAGGGTGTTTTTTTTTGACAACTAATAGGAACTAAAATAATATAAAGACAATGCACTAACGTTTCTGAACTATATCTGTTTTCTTCATCACAGTTTAAGCTTTAGATTTTTATGTAACTTGTAAAATAACACGACATAAAAGAAAATTATTTATATCATTCTCATAGATACCTACTTACCAAAGAAATATTAAAAAATATACTAAATAATATTTTATCGGGGTTCTTTTCTCATTATTGGTAGGTAACTAAGTTAAACAAAATAGGGAACATGCACATATTTTAATATCAATAAAATTAGATTCTCTATTTGTTTTAATAACACCTTTGATTATAAATTTTTTTGAAATATGTTGTTAGTGGCATAAAATCGGATTTGAATAATGCTATTCCGGCAAAACGGGTTTGACGTCACGACCGCCATGTTATGAAGTCACTCTATTTGTTTACTTTTTTGACATTGACAACAGCGGTGTCAAAGCGACAAGAGCGTGATTGTTTACTGCCCGTTTACTGTTTATTACTCGTAAATTCGTTTTAATTTTTTATTTACTATGGAAAAACCTGATTTAAAGTGCTCTAAATACATACTGCTTAGTGCTACAATGTGAATCAAATCTATTAGAACACCGGAAAAAGTATTTATTTCATTGCCAGTGGGATCAAGTGCTAAACTGAATGAAAAAAGAAAATTGTGGTTGCGAGCTATGAGACGAAATGAAAATGCGAGATGTCTAAAACACTAGAGGATTTGTTAACTTGTTTGTGAGGACCATTTCAATGTAATTATTTACCTAATAATAAATAATATGATAGTGAGAAATATTTTTGTTAATAAATAAAAGGTTATAATAATATGATAGTGAGAAATATTTTTGTTAATAAATAAAAGGTTAGGTACCTAGTCTATCTACACTGTATTGAAAGTAAAACGTATATTTTTGTTTTTTTTTGAGCTGGAACAAGATATGAAAAAGTATATATGCGATATAAAGTAATGGGTGAGAAGATATTTTTGAGAGATCAAATCGTTCCACATATATTATTATTTAAATGCCAAATAGATAGAAAACGTTATTTAGAAACAACTGAAATTGTCACTTTGTGCCTTTACGAAATCAGTCTCAGCCATTGTAATAATAATAAAACACTTCTAAGCTATTAATATACGTTAAACCAGTTAATAAAAAACACAGAACGCTTGAAACTCTTGAAATAAACTTATCTTGCACGTTTTCAATAGAAGTACAGATTACAGACCCGGTCGAAGCATTGATAATTGGGAGTGATTACTACACGGTCCGACCGTCCCCGTTAAAATAATAGCTGTACGGTCTGGATATTTCTTCTTCCTCAACTGCTCTCCTTTATCAGGGTAAAAACACACATATCTAACCTGCCTCCGGCTATCGCCGCCAGCTTCTAACTCGCAATATATCTCATGCCTGATGTATTTAATAGAAAAAAAAAAAATAAGAAAGTGTGGGATTTGAACCCTGAACCTTCTCCTTGCCAAGCCCGGCTCGTTGCCTCTAGGCCATCGCACCGCAGACGAAATGTGAGTAAAGCAAGAATAAATTCACTACATATCAAATGTCAAATATTCGGACCGTGCAGCAGTCACTTCCTTGATAATTTGTTTATGGCGAGAAGTAAACAAATAGTATGACGTCACGCGGGTCGTCGGAGGTACTCGACAGTTGGTCGGAAACCTTCAAATAATTTGAATTTTATTTATTAATTATTAATTATTGTGTGTCTAAATAATTTAAATTATGGTGTAGTTGGTCTTTTTCAAACATAAAGCTTCCTATAAAAACAAATTTGGGTGTAAAACTGACACGCGCATGTACCCTATTTTATCGAACAATTTGAGACGCATTTATCTTCATTAAGTAAAATTATTGCAGATTCTTTATTTGGTGGTGGCAACTGGCGGCAATAAATCCCAGAAAAGAAAAAGAGGAAAAAAAGTTCCTGAAATGTCAAAAATAACATTTAAACAATAGACTTTTTTTCCAGATTATGGACTTTTCCGATCACCCTGTACAGAAAATATTAACACTCTTAGCAGAAATGTTATTTTCAAAAAAATCAGTTGTATTTATTAAGAGAAACCTTTTGTCGAAAAATCGAAAAGAAAGAAAGTTTTCTCTATTGTGACCTCAATCCGCGGAAACACTGAAATATGGGGCAAGTTGAGAAAAGAAATTGAAGAAGTAATGCGAACTAGGGTTTTTAGGACACAATATTAATTATATTAATAACATTCCTGCATTCGACCAATTGCAAGAAAACTCACACATATAGAAATTCACAATTTACATTAACTCATTTTCATAAATTTTGAATAATGTACCATTGGTACGTATATTGAAAATAGAAAAAATAAATACAATATTAACGCTATAAAAATCTTAAACTTGAGTTCAAATAGAATAAAGTTTCCAAATGGCAAACGCAAGGTTTCTGCGCAGCTGATGAGTTTTGGAATGGTTTCCGAATTCTCTTCCGCGCTGTTTAATTTGAAAGCTTAACGCTTTCACTGTCTTATTATAGATTTCTTTTAAATTACAGTGAAGAAGAAGAAGAAAAGAAGAAGAAGAAGAAGAAGAAGAAGAAGAAGAAGAAGAAAAAGAAGAAGAAGAAAAGAAGAAGAAGAAGACTAGAACAAATAGGTATAAACTTCAAGTATTCAAAATAATCAACAGCTTTTCTTTTTACAGAAAAACACTTCAAGTTGGACATTACACTAGGGGTGCCATGAGTGTAAGAAGATCTGTAGAGTGAACAGATATCTTCTTCAAAATCTGATAAGAACATCAGAACTTGGGGAAGATGTGTAGTTAAGTAGTGCTAAACTTCTTTGCAGCGGATTTGGCTACGCTAGTAACATGCGTGTGTCAAGAGAGATTATTGATGAGTAACAAAGAGATTCAAATAGTCACTGAATAATGGTTTTCTTCGAACTATAGTCCTAAGAAATCAATTTATTACATTAGTCTCAGATTATTTAGAAACAACCTGGTTATTGCTGAAAGCTATGATAGATTTGTAGGAGAATTTCATCGTTTAGTTAGATTTATACGTCATTTTCTCTTTAAATTATGTTTATGACAAGAGTAGAATCTTTTTATACTTACAGGACTTATGGTGGAAAGTGTGTATATATTATATGCTCCACGTATACTAAATGTTCACATGAAGTTGTAGTGCAACAGGTCTCAACAAGGTAATTTTACTTTAGAAGATTCAGTATTTCTTCTGGAAAATCTCGAGCCCTTGATAAATATGTAACGAGGAAGTACCTTGTCACTTTTGAAGATAATACTCTTTTTGAACAGCAAAGTACTTCAACCTGACAAAGTATGGAATATAATAGATACATCAGGTATTATTTATGCCTCGATAAAAAAATTTTCTATGCTATTGTCACAAAAATTTTGGACATTTTTTTACTTCGTGTGAACAATCAAGTTTTGGTTAAATATTGTCTTTGCTTTTCTCTGACACAAGGTGTATGTTAAAATCTTTTATGATATGAAATTAATTTACCATTGGACAAAACTATCTCCAATCAGTAGACACAAAATACACATGACAACTATTTTTTGTTCCACAGTGCTATTAATGTAAATACTATCCACTAATAGCTTTCTGGAATATGAATAACACTTTACTAAAACGCCATACATCAGAATGCACCCCTAAGAGTCTGTTAAACTTCACTTTAATATTATAAACGTATTTTGAGATTTATTATAAATTTTCAGACTATACAATATAAAATATTCATACGGTATCTTACTCACCCCACAACTGTACTGTGTTATATTTCCTAGCTTCAGCAGAAAAAGTCAAAGAACCATAATTCGTTTTGGCAGGGTGTACATAAAATCATATTTTACACCACACTGTGAAGAAATTGATGTTTCGGAATGAAAATAATATTAGGGGAGAGTTATTGAGGAAGTTAGCAGGGAGTGTGTGATTACAGTTACTGTATAGATTGGAAATTGCTTTACTTTTGGATTGTCGCGTATGAATCAGAAAATGAATAGGAATTTGATTGAGAATAAAAGGGCAAGTAAATACTTCAACATATGTATAATTATTATTTGAAGGTTGCATTTAAACTAAACTAATACGCTTAAAAAAAGTATGATATACAAATATACACAATTTAAATATGCGAAAATTTTTTCTCGCTTTTTTTGATAAAGCTATAAACGTAGGTAACAAAATAATCTACTAAATACATGATCGCACTGATAAATTACATACACTGGTATTCCTGTGGGCTAACTTCAATTTTGGATGGAAATCAATACTTACTAAAAACAAATGCTATTAGTTCTTGACAAGCTAACTTTTTAAAGTTTGTAGTTTTGAAGTCAGATTTGACAGCCTCAGAAGAGACTTTATTTTAATTTATATTTGATGACTAACTTCTCCAATACACACAAGCTGATCAACGGGCCCAATGTCCAACCATAGACCACTACAAGCAGACAAAGTTTGAGGTTATGTTGTCAAATCCTTAATACAACACTGCTAGGTACTTCACACAGTTCATTAGTAACAAATAACAAGCTGTCAACTTTTATTTTCATTTATTACAATAAGAGTATTTATATTTTCTTTAGTCACAGAGCCAAGCATGCAAGTATGTTAAAATGACCCTGTATTAAAGTGCGTGTCTTTTTTATACCTACACAGAATCCCTTTGCACGTAAATATTATTTACATGAAAATTACAATCATGCCTCGTCCTGTACTTCCCTTAAGTAAAAGATCGACGAAAATGAATTTTTAACTCCCCCCGTTTAAAAATTAACACTAAAGAAACGCGATATAATGATCTTTCTCTTGAAACTTTTTCATAGGTTCCTTAATCTAATATTCATGTATAACTTTTTCCTGACCCTTCGTCTGGGGTGACATGTTTTTTATTCCGTTACCACATTTGATGGCTGAGTACTTAACTTTATCCAAGCCTGAATGCCCTCCGGCGACACTTCAATGCACTTACAATCCGAGTGTTGAACGCACTGCGGTGAAACTTCAATAAAAATTAATGTTTAATGCCGGAGATTGATTACCGGAAGTGGTTATTTAAAATAAGTTTCGCAGTTACGTGAATAAGAAAGAGAAACGTGTGATTTGGTGGGTATGTGGATAACGTGTTTTAAATAAACAAGCTGCGTGTTTATCCATTGGCGTAATTTTGCAAATAATTATATAATGCACGTGTTTCACACTCTATAAATCACTCACAAGATATCCGAAAATATAATATTAAACTGCTTGAAATATTCTAATTGGAAAATATTTCAAATTTGAGTCCGATTTATAATCATACACGTGAGAGGACAACCAGTTAATTTTCAAGTGTAAATGGCAAAGTCTTCTGTGGTCTTGATTTGATTTGATTTGTGATTTGAACTGTAATTGTTTAGTTAGTGATAGAGGCGCTTATTTATAAAAACAAATTTAATACAAAATAGAAGAGAATTATTTGTTAGGGAATATATCAGTTCAATAACTTCGACAAAGAAAGAGTGTTTGATAATATTGTGATGTTTGATAATTATCGAATTTGAGGACAGATAAATCAGTTAATATGCTTTACCTGGGTAACACTCATGGCGGTATGAGCGACGCAACTTTTGACAGACAATGTTGCAAGAAAACTAACTCAGAGCAGCAATACCACGCATGACTCTATTTTAAATTGTTCTCAAAAGATGAGTGCGAATTTTTATTATTAATTTGCCTTATGTAGCAGTGGAAGTTACTGGAGGCTTTAAAATTACTGGACTGAAGAATAAGAAAATCAAGCGAGCCATTGTGGGTTGGAAGACGAACTAAACAGAAAATTCATGTAGGGACTAAGTTGACTAGGAGAATGATCAAAACAGCATTTAGAAAATCAACTGATCTTTTAAATTAACGAGGGGAAAATTCTATATATTATTATGCCAAAGATGCTTTCTAATGAAAATGTTCTTTCAAGAATGGATATTTGAGAGATGAATTTCTTCTCTCGGATTGATGTGGTTCTATGCGACGAGATAAACTTTTCGAATGTCACTGTATTTTGTTGTTTCCAAACGAATGAATGCTTTGGTAACGGACAAACTTAAAACAAATGACGAAGTGATTGACCAATTCAAGAAATTTAATTCAATCCAATGACAGTAGAGACAGGAAACCCAAAATCAAACGTTTAAGAACTGAAGCAAAAAAACCAAAATATCAAAAGTTATCGAAAGGAGAGAACTCCTTAAATAAATGGAATGAAAATAGAAGAAATTTTAACACTAGCAACATTGATTAACAATAATTCTACATAATTATGAGCTGAGGTTGTCTCTACACGTCTGGGTATATAAATAATTATTTAGGCTTTAACTTGAACTGAGACATCAATGGAAACATACTGATGGTCGACAAGACGCTTAATATTTCTCACTGACAAAATCTTTGGATCGATCATATTATACGCATGTTTCTAAAGAAAAACGTTCAAAATAAAAACCAAATGAAAGAAAAGATGTTAAATTTATTGAACAAACGGATCAAATCACATTTATCGATTGTATGCTGAGGAGTTAAAATTAAATTCAGCAGAAATGTCAAAGAAGTAGGTACTGTCTACAGAGCTTTTTCAAGTTTAATATCGACAAAAGCGAAGAACATATGAACAGTTTTGATAGAGAACAAAGGGAAGAAGATCTTAACGAACATAACTAACAGGAAAACAAAAATGGGGTTAATAATGTATCAAAAATTAAACAGAAAGGAGAGAAGAGTCATGAAATTTGGATAGTATCTAAAAAATAAAACTAAATAAATTATTTTGTCGATCAGAAAATTCGTGAACAAATGTTTTCATCTAATATTGAATAACGGTTGGCATATTGTCCTTTATATTCAAAACAACAAAATTATTAAACTTCAACATCGAAAATAAAATAAAATTGTGTCCATATTTACATGCAAAATTTTATTTTATCGAGTTCTATCGTTTCCTAATATAAGTTATGCAGGCGAAAACTAGTACTCTCTATATAATATTCAATTCATATTTTTCAAAACATCAAAGAGTCTGTTTTGCAAAAATAATTTCGATAGGGCTCGTTGTTCTCATGAAGTCTGTATCAGGGATTGTCTCTGAAGTGAAGCGCAATATTCAAATAAAGCTGAGAGACAAATGTATCATAATAGTATTGTCAAATGCAAAGTCTGGTAAGTTTAAATATGTTATTAGAGAACTTCAGAGCATTGACTTTGATACGGGAAAGATATAATCAATGTTTGAAAATGGGTAATGTTACGACTGCTATTATATGGCCATCAGAGAGTTATTGTCACCAAAGAAAAGAGTATTGTTTTGGAAAAATATTACGTACTGACAAAAAAAGGGCATCATTTGTTTATTTATAGGGTGGAGCAATAGTGCGTCTGACTTCGATATTTAGAGTTCTTGATGGCTAGAAATTTGATTTAAAAGTGATGTAGATGACTGAAAATACACAGGACGAACCAAGATGATTTAAAAAGTAATTTTTTAGATAAAATTTAAATAATTCAAGAGAAAAACGAATGATTTGTTCACTGATGAGATAACTTTTTATAAAAATAAATTTGTTGTATAGGCACAATTTTATAATTACATAACATTGGTATGTTTTGGAACTTCCTAGTTTTCCAAGTAATTAGATAAGCAGCACAGATGGTCCATAAACGTTTGGAACGGAATTATTGGAGAACATTTCTTTGAGAGTAAATTGACTGTAGCTATTTAATCTAATTTTTTGGAGAACTATCTGCCTCAACTATTGAATAATCTTTCTCAAAGAATCTGAAATAGGATGTGACTTTCTCCACCACATTATTTAAACGCAATATGGGACCATCTAGCAAAAGGACTGGAAAAATTGTCTGCTAGATCTCCAGATCTTACAAAAATGGATTCTATTTTATGGGGATACGTCTGCTTTTCGAATCCCTATAAAAAAAATAATTAATTTCTAATAAGGTCTGCAGATCTAGCAGATCAATCCGTTTATATGGGTATATATTATTCAGATGGTGGTCCCATATTGCGTTTAAATAATGGCTTATATATCAATAACAATCCAAAATATGAGAAAAAGAATATTAAATGCTTTTAGAAGTCTCACACTAGTAATTTTAAAAACATTAGAACCCTTATTCCTAGTAGGTATGGAAAAGTGTGAATCAATAAGGGCAACATGTGGAACACCTATTATAATTTTATCTCTGAATTTTTTTGAAAAATCTGTTATTCATAATGTTTATTGTTTACTCTAGCTATCCATTGAACTCAGGATTTCGAGGTCAGACGCATTATTACTCTGACTCTTTATAAAAAAAAGACAAAATTAAGTATCCACTTTTACTAATTTGCATACCAAATATTAAGCAAATATTCTTCTTGGTAGGAGTAAAGCCAATAAATTTGACTTCATTGTGATACATATGTTCATTTTTATACGGTGTTTCCCCGGATTAAGTTTACAACAGGAAACACTTTTTAATTTTGATATTTTCCGTACAAGGTGACAGAAAAAGTCCATAATCTGGGAAAAAAACCTTATTTTCGATTTTTCGACAAAAAGTCTCACTTAATAAAAACTCCTGCTTACTTTGATAGCATTTCTGCTAAGAGTATTAATATTTACTGCACAGGATGACAGGAAAAGTCCATTCTGAAAAGTACTTTTTTATTTTCGATTTATTGATGGTTCAAAAATAATGTAGCTTTTATTAAGTAAGTGTTTTTATCAATAAACCAAAAATAAAATAGTTTTTTCCAGATTGTCGATTTTTCCGGTCAGCCTGTAGGTACAGCAAATATTAACACTAATAGAAATTATATTTTCCAAGTAAGCAAGAGTTTTTATTATGATAGACTTTATTTGTTTTCCTTTTAATTTTTCGATTTATTGCCACATTTCTGCAAAAAATTGATTTTAGGACACAATATTATTTAAATAATATTCAAATTAACCAGTTTAAAACTGGAACAGTTAGAGGGTGTTTTTTTTTGACAACTAATAGGAACTAAAATAATATAAAGACAATGCACTAACGTTTCTGAACTATATCTGTTTTCTTCATCACAGTTTAAGCTTTAGATTTTTATGTAACTTGTAAAATAACACGACATAAAAGAAAATTATTTATATCATTCTCATAGATACCTACTTACCAAAGAAATATTAAAAAATATACTAAATAATATTTTATCGGGGTTCTTTTCTCATTATTGGTAGGTAACTAAGTTAAACAAAATAGGGAACATGCACATATTTTAATATCAATAAAATTAGATTCTCTATTTGTTTTAATAACACCTTTGATTATAAATTTTTTTGAAATATGTTGTTAGTGGCATAAAATCGGATTTGAATAATGCTATTCCGGCAAAACGGGTTTGACGTCACGACCGCCATGTTATGAAGTCACTCTATTTGTTTACTTTTTTGACATTGACAACAGCGGTGTCAAAGCGACAAGAGCGTGATTGTTTACTGCCCGTTTACTGTTTATTACTCGTAAATTCGTTTTAATTTTTTATTTACTATGGAAAAACCTGATTTAAAGTGCTCTAAATACATACTGCTTAGTGCTACAATGTGAATCAAATCTATTAGAACACCGGAAAAAGTATTTATTTCATTGCCAGTGGGATCAAGTGCTAAACTGAATGAAAAAAGAAAATTGTGGTTGCGAGCTATGAGACGAAATGAAAATGCGAGATGTCTAAAACACTAGAGGATTTGTTAACTTGTTTGTGAGGACCATTTCAATGTAATTATTTACCTAATAATAAATAATATGATAGTGAGAAATATTTTTGTTAATAAATAAAAGGTTATAATAATATGATAGTGAGAAATATTTTTGTTAATAAATAAAAGGTTAGGTACCTAGTCTATCTACACTGTATTGAAAGTAAAACGTATATTTTTGTTTTTTTTTGAGCTGGAACAAGATATGAAAAAGTATATATGCGATATAAAGTAATGGGTGAGAAGATATTTTTGAGAGATCAAATCGTTCCACATATATTATTATTTAAATGCCAAATAGATAGAAAACGTTATTTAGAAACAACTGAAATTGTCACTTTGTGCCTTTACGAAATCAGTCTCAGCCATTGTAATAATAATAAAACACTTCTAAGCTATTAATATACGTTAAACCAGTTAATAAAAAACACAGAACGCTTGAAACTCTTGAAATAAACTTATCTTGCACGTTTTCAATAGAAGTACAGATTACAGACCCGGTCGAAGCATTGATAATTGGGAGTGATTACTACACGGTCCGACCGTCCCCGTTAAAATAATAGCTGTACGGTCTGGATATTTCTTCTTCCTCAACTGCTCTCCTTTATCAGGGTAAAAACACACATATCTAACCTGCCTCCGGCTATCGCCGCCAGCTTCTAACTCGCAATATATCTCATGCCTGATGTATTTAATAGAAAAAAAAAAAATAAGAAAGTGTGGGATTTGAACCCTGAACCTTCTCCTTGCCAAGCCCGGCTCGTTGCCTCTAGGCCATCGCACCGCAGACGAAATGTGAGTAAAGCAAGAATAAATTCACTACATATCAAATGTCAAATATTCGGACCGTGCAGCAGTCACTTCCTTGATAATTTGTTTATGGCGAGAAGTAAACAAATAGTATGACGTCACGCGGGTCGTCGGAGGTACTCGACAGTTGGTCGGAAACCTTCAAATAATTTGAATTTTATTTATTAATTATTAATTATTGTGTGTCTAAATAATTTAAATTATGGTGTAGTTGGTCTTTTTCAAACATAAAGCTTCCTATAAAAACAAATTTGGGTGTAAAACTGACACGCGCATGTACCCTATTTTATCGAACAATTTGAGACGCATTTATCTTCATTAAGTAAAATTATTGCAGATTCTTTATTTGGTGGTGGCAACTGGCGGCAATAAATCCCAGAAAAGAAAAAGAGGAAAAAAAGTTCCTGAAATGTCAAAAATAACATTTAAACAATAGACTTTTTTTCCAGATTATGGACTTTTCCGATCACCCTGTACAGAAAATATTAACACTCTTAGCAGAAATGTTATTTTCAAAAAAATCAGTTGTATTTATTAAGAGAAACCTTTTGTCGAAAAATCGAAAAGAAAGAAAGTTTTCTCTATTGTGACCTCAATCCGCGGAAACACTGAAATATGGGGCAAGTTGAGAAAAGAAATTGAAGAAGTAATGCGAACTAGGGTTTTTAGGACACAATATTAATTATATTAATAACATTCCTGCATTCGACCAATTGCAAGAAAACTCACACATATAGAAATTCACAATTTACATTAACTCATTTTCATAAATTTTGAATAATGTACCATTGGTACGTATATTGAAAATAGAAAAAATAAATACAATATTAACGCTATAAAAATCTTAAACTTGAGTTCAAATAGAATAAAGTTTCCAAATGGCAAACGCAAGGTTTCTGCGCAGCTGATGAGTTTTGGAATGGTTTCCGAATTCTCTTCCGCGCTGTTTAATTTGAAAGCTTAACGCTTTCACTGTCTTATTATAGATTTCTTTTAAATTACAGTGAAGAAGAAGAAGAAAAGAAGAAGAAGAAGAAGAAGAAGAAGAAGAAGAAGAAGAAAAAGAAGAAGAAGAAAAGAAGAAGAAGAAGACTAGAACAAATAGGTATAAACTTCAAGTATTCAAAATAATCAACAGCTTTTCTTTTTACAGAAAAACACTTCAAGTTGGACATTACACTAGGGGTGCCATGAGTGTAAGAAGATCTGTAGAGTGAACAGATATCTTCTTCAAAATCTGATAAGAACATCAGAACTTGGGGAAGATGTGTAGTTAAGTAGTGCTAAACTTCTTTGCAGCGGATTTGGCTACGCTAGTAACATGCGTGTGTCAAGAGAGATTATTGATGAGTAACAAAGAGATTCAAATAGTCACTGAATAATGGTTTTCTTCGAACTATAGTCCTAAGAAATCAATTTATTACATTAGTCTCAGATTATTTAGAAACAACCTGGTTATTGCTGAAAGCTATGATAGATTTGTAGGAGAATTTCATCGTTTAGTTAGATTTATACGTCATTTTCTCTTTAAATTATGTTTATGACAAGAGTAGAATCTTTTTATACTTACAGGACTTATGGTGGAAAGTGTGTATATATTATATGCTCCACGTATACTAAATGTTCACATGAAGTTGTAGTGCAACAGGTCTCAACAAGGTAATTTTACTTTAGAAGATTCAGTATTTCTTCTGGAAAATCTCGAGCCCTTGATAAATATGTAACGAGGAAGTACCTTGTCACTTTTGAAGATAATACTCTTTTTGAACAGCAAAGTACTTCAACCTGACAAAGTATGGAATATAATAGATACATCAGGTACTATTTATGCCTCGATAAAAAAATTTTCTATGCTATTGTCACAAAAATTTTGGACATTTTTTTACTTCGTGTGAACAATCAAGTTTTGCACTTGGAGTAGTTTTCCACACACACCAAAACACTTTTGCACACACTCGACGCGCGTTTCGCCAACCAAGTTGGCATCATCGGGAGATGATTAAAACTAAGCTTAACCTAACAATGGGACCTATTTATACCTAAAAATGCGTTACGCTTCGACGAACAATTACCGCGATAGTAACAAAAAAGGCGGGTAAAATATTTAGCTTCGTTGAAGCTAAATATTTTACCCGCCTTTTTTGTTACTATCGCGGTAATTGTTCGTCGAAGCGTAACGCATTTTTAGGTATAAATAGGTCCCATTGTTAGGTTAAGCTTAGTTTTAATCATCTCCCGATGATGCCAACTTGGTTGGCGAAACGCGCGTCGAGTGTGTGCAAAAGTGTTTTGGTGTGTGTGGAAAACTACTCCAAGTGTAAGTTCTACACCAAAGGTTCCAACCCCTCTTCAGGAATCAAGTTTTGGTTAAATATTGTCTTTGCTTTTCTCTGACACAAGGTGTATGTTAAAATCTTTTATGATATGAAATTAATTTACCATTGGACAAAACTATCTCCAATCAGTAGACACAAAATACACATGACAACTATTTTTTGTTCCACAGTGCTATTAATGTAAATACTATCCACTAATAGCTTTCTGGAATATGAATAACACTTTACTAAAACGCCATACATCAGAATGCACCCCTAAGAGTCTGTTAAACTTCACTTTAATATTATAAACGTATTTTGAGATTTATTATAAATTTTCAGACTATACAATATAAAATATTCATACGGTATCTTACTCACCCCACAACTGTACTGTGTTATATTTCCTAGCTTCAGCAGAAAAAGTCAAAGAACCATAATTCGTTTTGGCAGGGTGTACATAAAATCATATTTTACACCACACTGTGAAGAAATTGATGTTTCGGAATGAAAATAATATTAGGGGAGAGTTATTGAGGAAGTTAGCAGGGAGTGTGTGATTACAGTTACTGTATAGATTGGAAATTGCTTTACTTTTGGATTGTCGCGTATGAATCAGAAAATGAATAGGAATTTGATTGAGAATAAAAGGGCAAGTAAATACTTCAACATATGTATAATTATTATTTGAAGGTTGCATTTAAACTAAACTAATACGCTTAAAAAAAGTATGATATACAAATATACACAATTTAAATATGCGAAAATTTTTTCTCGCTTTTTTTGATAAAGCTATAAACGTAGGTAACAAAATAATCTACTAAATACATGATCGCACTGATAAATTACATACACTGGTATTCCTGTGGGCTAACTTCAATTTTGGATGGAAATCAATACTTACTAAAAACAAATGCTATTAGTTCTTGACAAGCTAACTTTTTAAAGTTTGTAGTTTTGAAGTCAGATTTGACAGCCTCAGAAGAGACTTTATTTTAATTTATATTTGATGACTAACTTCTCCAATACACACAAGCTGATCAACGGGCCCAATGTCCAACCATAGACCACTACAAGCAGACAAAGTTTGAGGTTATGTTGTCAAATCCTTAATACAACACTGCTAGGTACTTCACACAGTTCATTAGTAACAAATAACAAGCTGTCAACTTTTATTTTCATTTATTACAATAAGAGTATTTATATTTTCTTTAGTCACAGAGCCAAGCATGCAAGTATGTTAAAATGACCCTGTATTAAAGTGCGTGTCTTTTTTATACCTACACAGAATCCCTTTGCACGTAAATATTATTTACATGAAAATTACAATCATGCCTCGTCCTGTACTTCCCTTAAGTAAAAGATCGACGAAAATGAATTTTTAACTCCCCCCGTTTAAAAATTAACACTAAAGAAACGCGATATAATGATCTTTCTCTTGAAACTTTTTCATAGGTTCCTTAATCTAATATTCATGTATAACTTTTTCCTGACCCTTCGTCTGGGGTGACATGTTTTTTATTCCGTTACCACATTTGATGGCTGAGTACTTAACTTTATCCAAGCCTGAATGCCCTCCGGCGACACTTCAATGCACTTACAATCCGAGTGTTGAACGCACTGCGGTGAAACTTCAATAAAAATTAATGTTTAATGCCGGAGATTGATTACCGGAAGTGGTTATTTAAAATAAGTTTCGCAGTTACGTGAATAAGAAAGAGAAACGTGTGATTTGGTGGGTATGTGGATAACGTGTTTTAAATAAACAAGCTGCGTGTTTATCCATTGGCGTAATTTTGCAAATAATTATATAATGCACGTGTTTCACACTCTATAAATCACTCACAAGATATCCGAAAATATAATATTAAACTGCTTGAAATATTCTAATTGGAAAATATTTCAAATTTGAGTCCGATTTATAATCATACACGTGAGAGGACAACCAGTTAATTTTCAAGTGTAAATGGCAAAGTCTTCTGTGGTCTTGATTTGATTTGATTTGTGATTTGAACTGTAATTGTTTAGTTAGTGATAGAGGCGCTTATTTATAAAAACAAATTTAATACAAAATAGAAGAGAATTATTTGTTAGGGAATATATCAGTTCAATAACTTCGACAAAGAAAGAGTGTTTGATAATATTGTGATGTTTGATAATTATCGAATTTGAGGACAGATAAATCAGTTAATATGCTTTACCTGGGTAACACTCATGGCGGTATGAGCGACGCAACTTTTGACAGACAATGTTGCAAGAAAACTAACTCAGAGCAGCAATACCACGCATGACTCTATTTTAAATTGTTCTCAAAAGATGAGTGCGAATTTTTATTATTAATTTGCCTTATGTAGCAGTGGAAGTTACTGGAGGCTTTAAAATTACTGGACTGAAGAATAAGAAAATCAAGCGAGCCATTGTGGGTTGGAAGACGAACTAAACAGAAAATTCATGTAGGGACTAAGTTGACTAGGAGAATGATCAAAACAGCATTTAGAAAATCAACTGATCTTTTAAATTAACGAGGGGAAAATTCTATATATTATTATGCCAAAGATGCTTTCTAATGAAAATGTTCTTTCAAGAATGGATATTTGAGAGATGAATTTCTTCTCTCGGATTGATGTGGTTCTATGCGACGAGATAAACTTTTCGAATGTCACTGTATTTTGTTGTTTCCAAACGAATGAATGCTTTGGTAACGGACAAACTTAAAACAAATGACGAAGTGATTGACCAATTCAAGAAATTTAATTCAATCCAATGACAGTAGAGACAGGAAACCCAAAATCAAACGTTTAAGAACTGAAGCAAAAAAACCAAAATATCAAAAGTTATCGAAAGGAGAGAACTCCTTAAATAAATGGAATGAAAATAGAAGAAATTTTAACACTAGCAACATTGATTAACAATAATTCTACATAATTATGAGCTGAGGTTGTCTCTACACGTCTGGGTATATAAATAATTATTTAGGCTTTAACTTGAACTGAGACATCAATGGAAACATACTGATGGTCGACAAGACGCTTAATATTTCTCACTGACAAAATCTTTGGATCGATCATATTATACGCATGTTTCTAAAGAAAAACGTTCAAAATAAAAACCAAATGAAAGAAAAGATGTTAAATTTATTGAACAAACGGATCAAATCACATTTATCGATTGTATGCTGAGGAGTTAAAATTAAATTCAGCAGAAATGTCAAAGAAGTAGGTACTGTCTACAGAGCTTTTTCAAGTTTAATATCGACAAAAGCGAAGAACATATGAACAGTTTTGATAGAGAACAAAGGGAAGAAGATCTTAACGAACATAACTAACAGGAAAACAAAAATGGGGTTAATAATGTATCAAAAATTAAACAGAAAGGAGAGAAGAGTCATGAAATTTGGATAGTATCTAAAAAATAAAACTAAATAAATTATTTTGTCGATCAGAAAATTCGTGAACAAATGTTTTCATCTAATATTGAATAACGGTTGGCATATTGTCCTTTATATTCAAAACAACAAAATTATTAAACTTCAACATCGAAAATAAAATAAAATTGTGTCCATATTTACATGCAAAATTTTATTTTATCGAGTTCTATCGTTTCCTAATATAAGTTATGCAGGCGAAAACTAGTACTCTCTATATAATATTCAATTCATATTTTCTAAATAGTGAAAAACTTTTCACTTTTAGCCAGTCATAAAAGCACATAGGTACCCAATTAAATGTTAATTCTCTTTGAGGGGTTCGTTAAAATTTGTATTTCTCCTCTCTATATGTATTCTAAAACTATAAAGTACAACTTCCAACCAAAACCGGCAAACATATGTCTGCCATTCTCTAGTTTAATTTGTTTTAGCTGAAAATTTTTAAATTATTACTTACTCCAATAAAAGATTGAGCAATGTAAAGTTTCAAGAGTAACGATGCGAAATCATTGGAAAATATATTTTTTTCTTTCTTTTGATCCCTCGTACTTTTGCATTCGTTTCCATTATTTCGTTATTTAGAGCATTATTAATTATTAGAAACAACGTTATTAAGAAATTAATGTTTAACAAAATGTTACTTAAAAACTATTTTCTAATTTCGGTCAAACTATTATAATGTCTGAAGAATCTAAATATTGTAGGTAGTATTGTCATTTTAACAATTTCTAAAGTAGCTTCGCAGCTTATAAATTTTGTCTTTATTTTTCGAGATTTTTCGAGCAGTTGCTGTTTCCTCTCATTTACTGCAAATCTAAAATCAAGATCGATGGCATTGGCTTTAAATTTGGAGGTTGCCTAATTTATGTGGTGTGTTTTATTTGTTAAAGTCAGGGTCTCTTAAATGCTATAATTCTATGACTTGTGGGTTTAATTGTGCTTATAGATAACACAGTTTCACCTTACTCATAACTTTATGTCACGAATTTCATCAGAATCATTTTCCACCAATTCCGTTGATCAGAAACATTCTATTTAGTTTTGTTTGTTCTTCGTATAAGAGCTTGGTCTTCACAATGTCTAACCTAATGCACAATTATATCCTCCTACATTCCAAGTTCTTTTATTTAAAGTCGAAATTGTGGAACTGGATTTTACGTCAATAGGCAAGCAACTCCGATCAAATCCGATTTGTCTAAAATTACTAAATGGGTTCAAATAATCTTGTCAATTTCGACTCCAATAAGACAATGTTATTTCCTAAGAATTGTTTGATATCTGAACCAATGTCTGTAACTCCACATCTATGTTCTGGTTGACCATTTGTTATAAGTTCACTATTTATAGGCGATCAGCTCAGCGACAAGGAATCGTGGCTTCCCATACAGAGCAAAGAGTTCTTTGCAACTGTGAAGTAAGGTAGTCACAAAAAATGTGTACGCTTTTATCACAACCTTCCACTATTGAAAACAAGATCAAACATAGAAAAACATTATTAATTGATACCCACTAATATACATGATAATTAAACCTTCTTTTTCAAATCATCAGCATTTTATTATAATTGAAATTGTGTATCGAGTTGTTCATACCCATCAAAGAATTTCCTGCCTATTATACCTTCTACGCATGCCATTTCTATTCAGGATGGTTGGAACTACTCCAGCAAAATAGTCCCTCTGCAAGACTGAAAGAACTAAAGTGGTCTTTAAAATAACATTTGAAGATTAGTTTCCATGGCATAAGAGTCGTGTTACTTCAATTTGGCACAAGTAAGCTTGATATGTCTTTCTTCACGACAACTGTAATAATGTACTTTTGGAATTTCCTTATTTTGTTTTGATAAATTATTGTTCCTTTGTTGCAGAAGCCAGATTCCGTAAATGTCTAAAATGATTCTTCCGGTAGATCATTCTTCTTAATTAATGCATTTACTCACACTCTTTTGTTACAGCTTTGAATTATTAGACGACTATATTTATACCCCTCATGATTTAAATGTTGACAAGACTTCGCGCCAATAAGCCAACCAGTCTTTCTCATATTTTACTTGCAGTCTTACAGAAACGAATCCTTCAGTGATGTGTATATGCCTCATTAAGAGACGACGAAAAAAAAAACTTTCTTTCACTTCTTAATCTGTCTGCTTCAGCAAAGTGTTGAAATATCTCCAACGCTTCCAAAACTACTTTCAACAATGGTGGTTTCATGATTCGAATCACGAAACTTGGTCTCTTTCTTCTCTCATATTAGTAAATACTCCAACACACAACGATCACACATTTTTTAAATTATTGTACCCAAGCACACTTTGCTACCATGTTGCAATTAAAATGGTTAACAGAGATTGTGTATTAAAAGAAATTTTTGTGCTACAGGAGATTTATTAAAGAATTTTCAAATAATTGTAACATAATCACCAACAGATCAATTAATAAAGAAAGTGAATAGGAGTAATAATACTAACACTTTAAGATGAGTGATGAAGCTCGTTTCCATTTTTCAGGATTTGCAAATAAACTGACTGTATTGCAGTTAAATCATCTGGTATGAACAATAAAGTAGTTAATTCTGAATGATTCGTACACATGTAGCAGTATTTTCTTCTTCAGGAAATGGCAATATAGTGAGTTGTACCTAAATATCATACTTTCAATAAATTGTGTGACGTGTCATACAGAGTAAATAAACACTGCATTTTTGCATTTTTTGTTGATATTCGTTCAGCCCTTCCCATAGACCTTACAGCTTCCGTTTAATTTTTATTAGGATACCTAAAAGAAAGTATGTCACAATTGTTTTCGCAATGTAATTCGTAACAAAATCAATAGATGAAGCAATTTTAAGAATGTGTTGAAACTTTTTATTAAGATCCTGTGAAATAAAATGCGATAAAATAAATCTAATGGAAGATTCATACCTGATGATATGGTCCTCGTCACAAACCAAAAAAGAATGAATATTCTAACGAAATCGCTAAACCTATTCATGGAATTATCGTTAAACTCGATTCAACCTGTCTAGGTGAATGTTCGAATATGCAATTATCCCAAATGAACTAAAATAGCTGAATTAATTTACAATTTAAAATAAACTAATGCCAATTGCCATGATTATAGCTTAATTAAATTGCGGTGCGCAAATCGGAAACATGATTAAAATTATTTACGTAACTATGTATGTAGTACGTTCGTTGGTTTTCTATGTACCTATCATAATTATATGGAGAAACGGGGTAAGCTTATAAAATCTCTTATTGTTTATTTGGTTTGATTAAACGTTCGATGATACTATTCTAATATATTTCAGTAACTATTAAAATATTTTTAACAATATCAAATAATTGGTGGTGTTCAATGCAGTATTATTGTATATCCACGTGAACCAAAAAACTATCAGGAATCATTAGTTTAACAATTCCATTCTTTATATCACTGGACCCCTTCTTGATTTTACTCAAGTCTTAACCTTTTCAGGTTAGTGACAAAATAAACGTGATATATTCGAGACTCAAAGAAATTTATTTTCGATGAACAAATTATTTTCAAAAAAACTGCAAAACTGGGCCCAGAAGAAGTTTATGTTGAATGTAAGAAATAGAGGCAATTTATGATGATGTGTCAAAGAAGCAAACTTGTCTACAATGATCCATATAACTCGCTTATTTTTAATCCAAGACTTGCAGTGAAGTTTTGGTTTCATAAATATTATAGTTGCTTTGGGACAAAGTAACAGTTGGTCCTAAACAAGAAACTAAATTTTATTGCAGTTTGACTTCATTGTATTAGTAATATTAAGAAAGATTATGTAAATAAATTCGCCCTTTTAATTCCAAAAACGAAATGTAATTGTATAAGAAGTCAAATTGCCTAAAACGCAAAAAACTTGTGGAAAGTAGTTCAACAAATCAGTAAAACTGAAAGAATTTTGAGTGAAGTTTTTTCAAAAGAAAATAAAGTAGGAGAACTAATATCCGACTTAAAACTAATTACTAAATAATTCAACAATACTTTCATTAAAATGGGGAAAGATAACATTTAAGCTTAAGTCTTCAAATTGTTAGGACAAATAAATGTATAGAAAGTAGAGTATCCATACTTCAGCTTTCAAAAACTCTATATTTACACCAATCTACTAGAAAGGCCACAAGAATAATATAAACAATAATTATAAATCTATAACTTTAAGTGTTCACTATCACAGATATTTATTCCAAGTATACAAGTATACATATCAAACGTCTCCTAGATACGACATTGCTGGATATGGTTATGTTGGGCGCTTTAGAAGGTAGAGTCAAAAAATTTGAACATCTGGAGATGTAATAATCAGCAATCATTGGAGTTTGTATCAAGCTAAACTATACACATAATTCGATAAATTGGATCTTTGCGGAACGTCAGAAATTCTCTGACAGTTAGAATGAAAACCCAATATTTATACAGCAGAGATTAGAGGTCATACGATGTTAGTTTGTTAGAATGCTCCTGTTCCATACTCGATCAAACGTATAGAATCTGTTTAAAGCTACAGCATGTGACTCTCCGTAATATATTCCTATTAGCTAGTATGTATCATCTTTGTATGGCTTAAGTAAGAAGGTTCTTGATTGAATGTTTATAACAAGGGTATTGATGATCGCCTAAGAAACCAACTGGTTCAAAAGTGCAACAGCTGCATATGGATGGAATCCTTAATTATTTTGGACGCTAATGAGACAGTAACTATTTATGTCAGTTTTTACCCTATCTTGGAGATTGAAAGCACATGAAAACTGTTCCAGTTGGATAGGAAGACATTTTCTTTATAAAAAAGTTAGCTCTAAAGTACAGATTTTAAGTACTATATTGTTATTAGGTACTAAAGAAACTATTTGAGAGCTTAAGGTTTAATTAGAAGTTGATGATATACACGATTATTTTTTCAGAGACCTAGGGATAACCGTCAGACATTCCTTGGGAAATAAATTACAACAACTTTTAGGTATTCCAAGAGATGAGATTGATGAGGAAACGAAAATTTACGAAATTAGTTGGAAGGATTGTAATCAAAGGTATATTAGGCACACCTTATGGGAGACCAAATAGATCTACCATGCTTTTGAGAACAATCACAGAATAAATATTAATAACCTAGCATTAGTTGGAAACATAATTAATCGTAGACAGTTTAATACGATTGGGAGTTTAGTATGAATAGTGACATAGGACCTATTACAAATAATCCCCTTTACTGATTAGTTGACAACGATTCGTTGCACCGTGGCACCGTGGCAGTGGGTAAGTATTTTGATATTTTTATTGGAAATATAAAAATGGTGTGATTGCCCCAAAATCATGTTAAGACTAAAGTTTGATATTAAAGTTTCAAGTCAGTGGTGACAACTAGCGCCTAGTACAAAAATTACCCGGATTGCAGATTTGAGATAAGAATTCGCGTTTTGTTTCTCTGGTTTATTGAATTCTTTTGCATGTGTTAAGTATCAAAATGGACAAGGTGCACGATCTTTACGAAATGAAGACAGAGCTAAGAAGAAGTTACGCCTGGAATGATATTACCAAAAAAATAGGTACTATAACTACGAAACTCTATGTACTTAAAGCAAATGTTTTGCTGGGAGTTAAAATTTCAATGCAAGCTACTACGACGTATGCGAACGTTTGCTGAATGGAGATATATACATTCAAAATATTTCCGAGCGTTTGTTTGAAGAGTTTTTGGATGGATACGTGCTTTAGCAGTTCACAGAACTTATTATATTCCCGAATTATTTCCGTAAGTAAAATTTTCCAATAACTTCCAAAATATTAGATAGGATATAACTGGAGCGGTATATAATTTGAAAACATATTAATTGCACATTCCTTAAAAACCTCCAGTACTTTTTGAATATAACAAATAATAATAATTAGTAGTAGTAGTAGTAAATAAAATTATGTAATTCTGTTATGACTTCGCAGTTGAATGACTACAGATAATCTGCACTTTGCTCGTATATTTCAGTATCTACTCGTATATATATATAAATATAATTAAAGCAAATGTGTCCACATTTCATGGCCCACCTGGTATTTACATATTTTCCTAATATCTGTAAATAATTGCTTCCGTGTAAATAAATTATAACCACACTTTTTACCTTTCATATAGCCGTGCCACAACTTTATTTATGAACTCATTATTTAATTCGTTTGGTTATTCTGAAATTTCATATACATTCTTGTTAAATTAGTTGAACTGAACCTCATTATACATGTTTGTCTGCATGCAAACTTGCGATCTACAAAGACCTTCAGTGTAAACTTGTTATTTCATTAGTCTCATTAGACATATTACATTTTATTTGGAATCTGTTCAGTCAGGACGCAGACACATTTATCCTCGTACGAAAACACCGTGAAACAGTGACTGCCATTTAGATGTGGCTATAAAAGTTGCACTTGCTATTTGTTCTTTAGTGGTTTCGGTTTCCCTTGTTATTTTCTTTGCTTCCTTGGCTTTTGTTGTGCTAACGGCTAATTTAATATTGCTGTCCAAAGTCAGGAAATGTGGACATTTTAGTACGTTATGAAGATTTATCAGGATATTTTTTCTTTGCAAATTCTTCTCAAATTTCTACCAAGGAACATTAAGAAATGGTGAATTATTGCGCAAACATTTGTGAGTTAGGAAGTGATTTACGATTAAAGCAATTAAGGGTATCTGTTAAGCTTGATTCTGATATTATTACCAATTTTGTTTAGTTAAGAACGACACACAGTGAACAATAATTTTAAAGGGCATCCTGTATGAAGTTTGATCTAAGTTTCATAATGTTTGCAATTATACAGGTCTGCTCGGTTTGCTTTGACATATAGTAGTGGTTTTCTATAGGTTTTTATGCACCAAGACTTAATTTGCTCGTAGAATTTGCGTAGCACTTAAAATTTTAGAGATAAACGGGGTGAAGTTGTCGAAAAATATTGTATTTAGCCATTTTTGACGATTCATAAAACTGTTAAGTGTGCTTATTCAGCATTTATACGATTTATACCTTGCAACTCATCTATGCTGGCTGATTCCTGTTGATGATAGTAGTAGGACTCACAAACGATGGTCGGATTTTTCATCACAAAAGTAAAGTAAATGGTTTTGTAAATTAAATTTAAAGTGAAGGTAATAAAAATAAAGAAACGACACAGCACTTTGCCAGCATTAATCAGATTCCCTGTGGCGGTTGCTTTTAAGGTTTATGGTGTATAGGCTTATGGTTTGAACTTTTGGAGTTCAAGAGCTTATGGTTTATGGATTAGGAGTTTTGAAGCTTTGGGGTTTAAAGATTTGGTGTTTAAGAGAACGTGAAATCGAAAATTTAATATTCTAAGGGAAGTATATCATCAAAATTCGTGAATATTTGAGCCTTCGGTAGATCTCTGTCCCCATTATGTCGTATTATAAAGTAATTAAATTCAATTTGCTATAATTCGACAATAATAAGTCGGATTAGAGCACATGTAGGAAATCTACTTATTTGTAAAATCTGGCAACATGTGTTGCTTCACGTGTTTTTAACAGCAGCCGTGTTGGCGCGCATTTTTCTTAAGTTAAGTTAGTATTGCAAGTACCGAGGGCAATGGTGTATGTACTTCAAGCTCTCTATGGTTTAAGTTGTATTACAAAGAAATAAATCTATTGTTGTGTTGTGCAATTTAGTTTATTTCATACCGGAAATTATGCAAAGAAAATAGCGGGAGATATCCCCAACAAAGTGGTCCTTCTCGCTGGATTGTGGTTATTGGTTAATAATTAATTGGATTGGATAATTAGCAAACATTGTGGGTACTGGATTCACAAGTGTTTAAAACAGCTAAAAAATTGGTTTGGTTTGATTTCGAAGTTTATACTTCACATGTACAGTTACACATCGAAAATTTCAAGTTTACAAATTGGTTGTAAACTGTAAACAAACAACAAAGAACTACTGTGAAAATTCCGAATTATTCTCAGACGAACAGGCAGCTCGTGTTCAAGGTCAAACAAGTAAGACGTACAGTGGACGTCTTTCTCTCTGGAAACAAAACTTGGAGGTTGGTGCTAGGCAGGGCAGCTGCAGCTTTCATCGAATCGCTCAGGCACGGGAATATAGGAGACCAAGACAGCGGCATCGAGGCGTGCTGTGCAGGAGACTTGGTGGACCATTGGCGTGTGGCGCGGGGTATTGACGGAGCATTTTATTGGTAAAATAAGAGTCTGCAAAAACGTGAGTCATTTTAATCCTTTATTTATCTATTCCTTGTATTTCAGTTGAGTAAGTAACGTTGTAGCGTTGTTAATAAAATTCATTTAATTCGTAAATTGAGAAATAAAAATGAGTGAACAAAGAGTTAGAGAATTAAATAGACAGTTTGACTTCATTGTATTAGTAATATTAAGAAAGATTATGTAAATAAATTCGCCCTTTTAATTCCAAAAACGAAATGTAATTGTATAAGAAGTCAAATTGCCAAAGACGCAAAAAACTTGTGGAAAGTAGTTCAACAGACCAGAAAAACTAAAAAAATTGTGAATGAGTGAAGTAAATAAAGTATGGGCGAACTAATATCTGGCTTAATACTAATTACTAAAGAATTCAACAATACTTTCATTACAATGGGGCAGATAACATTTAACATTATGCAAATTGTTAGGACAAATAAATGTATAGAAAGTAGACTATGGACTTCAGCTTTCAAAAACTCTATATTTACACCTATCTACTAGAAAGGCCACAAGAATAATATAAACAATAATTATAAATCTATAACTTTAAAGTGTTCACTATCACAGATATTTATTCCAAGTATACAAGTATACATATCAAACGTCTCCTAGATACGACATTGCTGGATATGGTTATGTTGGGCGCTTTAGAAGGTAGAGTCAAAAAATTTGAACATCTGGAGATGCAATAATCAGTAATCATTGGAGTTTGTATCAAGCTAAACTATACACAATTCGATAAATTGGATCCTTGCGGAACGTCAGAAATTCTCTGACAGTTAGAATGAAAACCCAATATTTATACAGCAGAGATTAGAGGTCATACGATGTTAGTTTGTTAGAATGCTCCTGTTCCATACTCGATCAAACGTATCGAATCTGTTTAAAGCTACAGCATGTGACTCTCCGTAATATATTCCTATTAGCTAGTATGTATCAACTTTATATGGCATAAGTAAGAAGGTTCTTGATTGAAAGTTTATAACAAGGGTATTGATGATCGCCTAAGAAACCAACTGGTTCAAAAGTGCAACAGCTGCATATTGATGGAATCCTTAATTATTTTGGACGCTGGTGAGACAGTAACTATTTATGTCAGTTTTTACCCTATCTTGGAGATTTCAAGCACATGAAAACTGTTCCAGTTGGATAGGAAGACATTTTCTTTATAAAAAAGTTAGCTCTAAAGTACAGATTTTAAGTACACTAAAGAAACTATTTGAGATCTTAAGGTTTAATTAGAAGTTGATGATATACATGATTATTTTTTCAGAGACTTAGGGATAACCGTCAGACATTCCTTGGGAAATAAATTACAACAACTTTTAGGTATTCCAAAAGATGAGATTGATGAGGAATCGACAATTACGAAATTAGTTGGAAGGATTGTAATCAAAGGTATATTAGGCACAGCTTATGGGAGACCAAATAGATCTACCATGCTTTTGAGAACAATCACAGTTAATATTAATAACCTAGCATTAGTTGGAAACATAATTAATCGTAGACAGTTTAATACGATTGGGAGTTTAGTATGAATAGTGACATAGGACCTATTCCAAATAATCCCCTTTACTGATTAGTTGACAACGATTCGTTGCACCGTGACACCGTGGCAGTGGGTAAATATTTTGATTTTTTTATTGGAAATATAAAAATGGTATGATTGCCCCAAAATCACGTTAAGACTAAAGTTTGATATTAAAGTTTCAAGTCAGTGGTGGCATCTAGCGCCTAGTACAAAAATTACCCGGATTGCAGATTAGTTTATAAGTTTATACTTCACATGTACAGTTACACATCGAAAATTTCAAGTTTACAAATTGGTTGTAAACTGTAAACAAACAACAAAGAACTACTGTGAAAATTCCGAATTATTCTCAGACGAACAGGCAGCTCGTGTTCAAGGTCAAGCAAGTAAGACGTACAGTGGACGTCTTTCTCTCTGGAAACAAAACTTGGAGGTTGGTGCTAGGCAGGGCAGCTGCAGCTTTCATCGAATCGCTCAGGCACGGGAATATAGGAGACCAAGACAGCGGCATCGAGGCGTGCTGTGCAGGAGACTTGGTGGACCATTGGCGTGTGGCGCGGGGTATTGACGGAGCATTTTATTGGTAAAATAAGAGTCTGCAAAAACGTGAGTCATTTTAATCCTTTATTTATCTATTCCTTGTATTTCAGTTGAGTAAGTAACGTTGTAGCGTTGTTAATAAAATTCATTTAATTCGTAAATTGAGAAATAAAAATGAGTGAACAAAGAGTTAGAGAATTAAATAGAAAACGCGGCTCTGTAAAGGCTAGGTTAACGAGTTCCAAAACTTATTTTGAAGGGATAGTAAATGAGGCTTTAGAAAATAAAAAATTAGACAAGACATTAGTTTTGGAACTTGAGAGTAGATTCAACAGGTTGGAGATTTTGTTACATGAATTCCATGAAATTCAAAGTGAATTGGAAGTTATAGTTGAATCAGATAGTGATTATGAGAAGCAATTAAAAGAAAGAGAATTGTTTGAGAATTCATATCATAAAGTTCTAGCTTTGTTTAAAAGGGTTTTAGAAGATAATAAGGATGATGATATTTGTAGTATAAAGTCAAAGTCAAGTCGTGCAAGCGATGGTTCTTTGGTAGCTCCACAAAATCGTAATAAGGACAATGATATTGGTAGTGTTAAGTCAAGTCATGCAAGTGGTGGTTCTTTGATAGTGCCACATAGGTTACAGTCACAACCGAAGTTGCCTGCAATTCCGATACCAAAGTTTAATGGGGAGAGTGCAAGTTGGCTAGAGTTTAGAGACACATTTCAGTCTTTAATACATAAAAATGATTCAATCGCGGATATTGAAAAGTTTTATTTTTTAAAAGGTGCACTGGAGGGTGAAGCAAATAAGGTAGTTCAGTTGGTAGATATTTCAGCGTCAAATTATGTACTTGCGTGGAATTTATTATGTGAGAGATATGATGATAAGGAAATGTTGGTTAATGAACACATAAGGTCACTGTTAAGTTTACCTACTGTATCTAAAGAATCTCCTTCAGAGTTACGTCATTTGTTGGATATTTTAACAAAAAATATACATGGTTTAACAAAGTTGGAAATAGAAATAAGTAGTTGGGATCCAATACTAATATACATATTTAGTGAAAAGTTGGATAAGAAAACAAAATTGTGTTGGGAAGAAAGTAAAAGTAAGGGTAGTTTACCTACAATAAAGCAATTTCAAGATTTTTTGAAAGAAAGAGTAGATATATTAGGAAGATTAGAGAAAGGTAATGATAGAAAATTGGATAAGGCCTATGATAACAAAAGTTTTGACAAAGGTAAACAAAAAAATAAGTGTGTTATTGAGATTCAGTCAATTCACAATGGTTTTAAAACGTCTATTTCATGTCTTGTGGTTCCACAAATTTGTGCTTTGGTTCCTAGTCAGAATCTTAATATAAATAATCTGAATTTACCTACTCATTTGAAGTTGGCAGACCCTGGGTATGCAAAACCTGGAAAAATTGATTTGCTAGTAGGAGCAGAGTTGTTTTATGACTTATTATGTGTTGGGCAAATTGCATTGGGCAAGAATCAGCCAACATTACAGAAAACTCGTTTGGGTTGGGTAATGACAGGTTCTGTGAGTTTAGCTGGCAAAAAGTCTGTGGTTAAATGCAATTTAAGTATGAATGCTGATGTTCAGGCACAGTTGTATAAATTTTGGGAAATAGAAGAAATTTCTTCGAAAAAGATCTTGTCTCATGAGGACAAGCAGTGTGAAAGCATTTTTCTTGAAACTGTAAAACGTAATGAATTTGGTAGGTTCGTGGTAACTATTCCGTTGTGTGATTCTCCGCATAAGTTGGGTGACTCAAAAGAGCACGCATTGGGTAGATTTCTCTCATTGGAGAAAAGGTTGGAGAAAAATTCCAATTTAAAAAAGGCTTATGTGGATTTTATGGTTGAATATCAGGATTTGGGGCACATGTCATTGGCAAGCCAGTCTTCTAGCGAAATTTCATATTTCCTACCTCACCATGGGGTTCTGAATGAGAATAGTTTAACAACAAAATTAAGAGTTGTGTTTAATGGTTCGGCGAAAACAGATACAGGTATTTCATTTAATGATATCCAGTACACGGGTCCTATTTTACAAGAAGATTTGGTAGGCATCTTACTCCGCTTTAGGAAGCACAATGTGGTAGTATGTGCAGATATAGCAAAGATGTATAGGACAATTTTGGTGGAGCCGAGTCAAAGGTCGCTACAAAAAATATTATGGAGGATAAACCCAAAGGATGAGATCAAAGAGTATACTTTGAACACAGTAACTTATGGGACGAAATCCGCTCCTTATTTGGCAATACGTTGCTTGCAGCAGCTTGGTGTAGAACATTCTGATAGTTTTCCTTTGGCATCCAAAACTATTTTAAAAGACTTTTATGTCGATGATATGCTGTCTGGGGCAGAGAGTGTTGAGAAAGCTGTACAGTTATGTAAAGAGGTGGATTCAATATTAAAATCTGGCTGTATGGAATTGAGAAAGTGGATTTCGAATGAATTTTTAGTAATAAAAGAATTTTGTGGTCACAGTCTTTGTGAGGATATTTACTTTGGAGAAAAAGAACAAAATAAAACGCTGGGTTTGTATTGGTCGTTTAAACGGGATGAGTTAATGTATAATATAGATTTTCCTACTGGATTTGGCAAAACTACAAAAAGGTCAATTTTATCTGAGGTTTCAAGGATTTATGATCCACTTGGTTTATTGGGACCATGTATAATAATAGCAAAAATTCTATTGCAAGGGCTATGGTCTGAAAATCTGACATGGGATGAGACAGTCTCTTTCGAAATCGATTCTCAGTGGAGAAAGTTAAGGAGTCAGTTTTCAAATTTAAATGAGCTTGCGATTCCGCGGCAAGTCATATGTCGTGAACCGATTGAGATTACCATCCATGGGTTTTGTGACGCTTCTATGCAGGCATATGGAGCTTGTGTCTATTTACAGAGTATCTCACTTGATGGTCAGATTCAAATTTCTCTTTTGTGTTCAAAAGTCAAGGTAGCTCCCTTGAAATCATTGACTATTCCCAGGTTAGAGCTTTGTGGGGCTCTCTTGCTGGCAAAATTGGTAACCAAGGTTAAAGAATCAATGGAATTATCTTTTGGTCACACATACTTCTGGTCTGATTCAATGGTCGTGTTAGGTTGGATTAAAACTTCCCCTAATTTATTAAATGTCTTTGTGGGAAATCGAGTTTCTCAAATACAGGACTTAAATGTAGATGGACAATGGGGTTATGTTAAATCTGAAGAAAATCCAGCTGACATGTTGTCGCGTGGTCTTTTACCAGAAACACTGATAGATTGTAAGAAATGGTGGCAAGGTCCGGAATGGCTCTTTTATCAGAAAAGCTTATGGCCTATTTTTAAAACAGATGATAACGAGGATGATAATGAGCAGTTACCTGAAATGAAGGTGAAGGTAAAAACTTTTCAGGTAGTAGAGGTAAAACATGAATTTCCATTTGAGAGATTCAGTGATTTCAATCGTATTAAGCGAGTAGTAGCTTATTGTGTGAGATTTGGTATGTACTGTAGGAAAGGTGAATTTAAACCTAATACTTGTTTAACAGCAACTGAATTGGACAAATCTGTATCTATTTTGGTGAGAATCGTACAAGAAGAAAGTTATTCTCAAGAGTTATCTTGTTTACGACAAGGTAAAGAGTTAAAGTCTAAGAATCTCTGCAATTTGAATCCTTTTATTGATGAAAGTCAGCTCCTTAGGGTGGGGGGTAGATTGCAGTTTTCGGAATTAACATATGAGGCAAAGCATCCTATTTTACTGCCTTCAAAACATAGGTTTACTTTATTGCTATTTCAATCAGAACATAAGAGGCTGCTTCACCCAGGTCCTCAAATGTTATTAAGTTCCATTCGGGAAACTTATTGGGTAAATGGGGGTAGAAATTTAGCAAGGAAAGTATCCTTTCAGTGTATCAAATGTTTTAAGACAAATCCCAAGGCCGGAAGCCAGATAATGGGTATTCTTCCAGAACCCCGAGTTCGCCCTATGCCTGTTTTTTATAATGTGGGGGTGGATTATGCAGGTCCGTTGCTTATAAAGGACAGACAAGGTCGAGGGGCCAAAATAAGTAAATGTTATGTAGCACTTTTTGTATGTATGTCTACTAAAGTGATCCATTTGGAATTGGTGTCGGAATTGACTACCGAGGCTTTTATATCAATGTTCCGTAGATTTGTAGCACGACGAGGAAAACCTCACTGCGTTTACTCCGACAATGGGTCGAATTTTATTGGAGCTGTCAAAGAATTACGGCAGTTAGGTGAGTTTTTGAAAAATCAATCTAAATCATTATGTGAATTTGTGGAAAATGAGGGAATTCTATGGAAATTCATACCAGCAAGGTCTCCAAATTTCGGGGGAATTTGGGAGGCTGGGGTAAAGTCGTGTAAAAAACATTTAAAAAGGGTCATGGGAAATACCTCTCTTACTTTTGAAAGTTTGTCAACGTTGCTTACCCAAGTGGAAGCCGTCCTCAATTCTAGACCCCTGTTTCCCTTATCTTCTAGTCCTAATGACCTAGATATTCTTACTCCATCCCATTTCTTAATTGGACGTCGGCTCACATCCGTACCAGACCCTGATTTGAAAGATATACCAATAAACCGTCTGTCAAAATATCAGCATATCCAAATGCTATACCAGCACTTCTGGACTCGTTGGTCGAGAGACTATATCACTGAGTTGCAGTGTCGCAATAAATGGACTGTGGAAAAAGACAACCTTAAAGTTGACCAACTAGTGTTAATCAAAGACAATAATCTTCCACCTTTATGTTGGAAGTTAGGCAGAGTAAGTGAAGTGTTTCCTGGCTATGATAATAAAGTACGTGTAGTGAAAATTAAAACTCAAAATGGTGAAATACAACGAGCTATAACACAAATATGTCCTCTGCCTCTTGAAAATTAGTTATTTGTATTAGTCTCTGTCTAAGACTAACCACCTTTGTATTAATTTAGTTTTTCTTTTTGAAAGTATGCCCTTTCAAGGTGGGGGGAATGTAGGAAATCTACTTATTTGTAAAATCTGGCAACATGTGTTGCTTCACGTGTTTTTAACAGCAGCCGTGTTGGCGCGCATTTTTCTTAAGTTAAGTTAGTATTGCAAGTACCGAGGGCAATGGTGTATGTACTTCAAGCTCTCTATGGTTTAAGTTGTATTACAAAGAAATAAATCTATTGTTGTGTTGTGCAATTTAGTTTATTTCATACCGGAAATTATGCAAAGAAAATAGCGGGAGATATCCCCAACAGCACATATAAATGAGTTTGGAAGATATGGAAGATACACGGTGGGATTTGTAATAATGCACAAGCAAATTTTTTTACAACCTTATCTTGGATACTTGACGTGGTACGCAAGCTCTATGGTGATCCATTAAAAAAAAAACATAACTTGTGTCTTTTTTCTAGTTTCCGACGCTATTTTCTCTTACTTCAACTTCACCAATAAATAGTTCACACTAAAATCTACAATTTTTAGTCTTATGCTTTTTTTATATCTCTAAAAGTAAACTAAATAATAACACCACCACACCACAAATAATATGACGCTCTGATGCCTTAACTCATTGATGAAATAATATATTTGCTTACATTAATACAGATGAGATCCATAGCTGATGTTACTCTACATCATATTAGCTGAGGGTTGAAGTCAACGATTGGCTGCAGATTCTGCTTTAAAAAGTTTCTCGGGATCTCATTAAGTTACTTTCTTATTTTTCACTGTTAGAGAAAGAAATTTTCAAAGCTGTTTCGGAGCGAATATCTGAAGTGTCTTTTTTGGGCAACACCACTGGAGTTCCAAGAAGATGGTAAGAGGAAATGGCCAATTAGGGAGACGAACCCTGTTATAGACTGGAGCTTATGTTAAGCATCGCCAAGATGTATGTCATTACAAGCAAGTGGGCTTATAAGCCATTAAAATGAACGTTGTGCTGCAGATGCACCAGGTTTACAACCTCAGGACGAGACTGAATAAATTAAGATCTAGTTATACAGGTTGGAAATAAGAATAATATTTTAACGAACTTTTGACAGGTCCACTGGGGAGTTACTTGAGGAATATCCTTCCAATTTTCCAGTATAGAGTGATTCGGCGACTGAGCTCACTTACAGATAGGTTTGACACTCATTCTTACTGTTTCCAGGGACGATTAACTCTAGAAGCTATAGCTAGTTGTTACAGAGTACCACGGTTGGAGATATCGCCAGTGGCAATAGTAAAAATCGTGTAACACAGTCCCAAACCCATAGCTTTAAGTTTACCTGTAGAATTATAAAATGAACTGCTGACCGTCAAAAGATCATGAAAGTTCATATAGGGAACAGAAGGAGTAAATGGTTAAGTGGCGATAACAGATAGATAAAAGGAGCTCGTGCATATTTGCTGGACACCTCAACGACAACCTTCTTCCACTACTTAAATTTTTTGTCACGTGTAAGTCATAGAAAAACTCCAGTGTAAAATGGATATTCAAAAATTTTGTACGGTCGAAAGGAATATGAACTTGCAGGTGAAAAATCGTTGATTGATTTCTTTCAAAACTATTATATGCCAGGAAATGTATTCGAAAATCAGTTGATATAGTGTTCACAAACATTTGCTAGAAATCTACTTTTATAAAACCAATAATCGACGATAAAAAATGTGATAGTTAAAGAAATGTCTTCCATTATAGTGTGTGGTTGAAACGACATAGAGACATTTTAAAAGTAATTGCCTAAACTAGCACTTTATCCTTAGACATTTAGCGGAGCGAAAGGAATGGCCCATTGAGCACTTACCAGAGGAAGGCAGGCGATAGAAATATATCATGCTTGGAGAAGAAAATCAGGGAGGTCGCCCCTCACGGTCACCTAATGACGCTTATAGTCGCCGTTAAGATCGGCTATTTTTATTATTACTCTGACTCAGAACGATACAGAAGTGAGCTCTTAATATCCGCAGTTCGCAAAGCGAGGTAAAGGAAAGTAAACAAGGATTGAAAAATCTGTAATCTTTAATTTCTCAGTTATCCCGTTTACTCACAAGGTCCAGATTAAGTTAATGATGATTAGAAAACAATTCTACAATTTACTTGTCAAAATTTACGAACTTTCAATGGTTACAATTAAATTGGAAATTATTTATAGGAATTCATTTTTAACAACATAATTTTAAATATTTCAGTTACTACTAAGTGCTGCTTTTGTTTAAAACTTTATTAGCAATAAAATTAATAAAAAAATAAATAAAAGGTTGCTATTTTGTCCAGGACTTCCAAAAAATTTTAAAAGATAAGGATAAGGAAAATATTATTGCTCCGCGTGATATGTTACTTCAGTAAATATTTAATGCTGTAGTTCGTTTGAGAGATATTTACAAAAATCACTTAAAATTTAAAAATTCAACACCCTGTATCTCAGAAAACGACGCGTTAAGGAGGCAACGTTTATGCATGTTATTTTTCGCAATAAACACCGAACCACTCTATATATTTTAATTTCTTTCTTTAAGCTTAAATAAAGGATATCTTTGGTCTTAGCATTACATCAAATAAGAAACCTGTTCTTTTAATGACTGGCTTAAGGGATATGCAGTTTACTTTATTCCCATAATTATCCCAACAATGTTGCAATATGTCGCAGTAGCCCCAATAGTAAAATTTAATTATTAATAAAGCCTGACTAATAATAGGGAAATAACCATTTTAATTAAGGCATAACACCCAAAGTCTGGTCGAACTGACTAAATCGCCAATAACTTTATACGCACTTTTACGATAATTGCAATTTAGGTCTCATTACTTGATTATTTGTATTGAGGGGAGAATCCATTATCAAGACCTTCTTGATTAAGATATAAATCATCACCTAACAGCCTAGCATTCCAGCGGTAACTTGATCACATGAAGTAAATTAAAACCTATATTAAAATGCATCTCCCGACGCGGATGGCTTTCACGTTTTAAAATTATTATTTATCACCCGTAATGAAAAAATATTAGTCCGTTATATTAAAAGAAACTTACTAACATGAGCTTGTGATATACGTATTTGTTTTTATTTGAACATATGGAATTACTTAGAGGGTGAGTTATTATATATATGAAACAGAGGCAATATGTGAAACCACTTTTTATATTAAAAATTTCATTACTTACTTAGTTTTTTGCTTCGTCATAAAATATCTAAACATATTATAAACAATTCATAATACGAGGATGTAATAGTGTGACAGTCCCCATTTCATATGAGAAAATAAGAGTTTAAATTATAACAGAATGAAGAAATAACTTTACATTTCGTTATATTTAAGAAAATCCATTCGGATTTGGAGAAACTAACGTGATAATTTATTTACGTAAAGATTTAAAAGAAAATTTGTATTCAATTATGGTCCCATTGATTTATTTTCAGAAAGAGAGTGCGGCGTTGTATTTTCAAGGTTGATAATTATTAAAAAAAATTATATCTTTTATATCTCAAATTCATCTCATTTCTCATCTAGGAAAGTTTGAAAAATATATTCACTTAACCCTAAAGACTAGAAGAGTGTGTGGTTGAATATTGGAAGAAACTTAACTTGGTACGAAATTTCATAACTCTGTTAATCAAGGTAAAAATGGGCTATTATAGCAATAATAATAATAATAATAATAATAATAATAATAACACCACATGTAATTACGACCCCCTTCATCCCAGTAGGCTCTAGAAGAGCTTTGTGCGGGAGGGTGCTACACATATAAAGACAAGGGACACACATCCAATATCCGTGTATAATGGAAAAATCCCTCTCACAGTGTTTTCCATTGCCACGGCCGGGAATCGAACCCGGGACTTTTGAGTGAGAGGCAGGTACGCTACCATCTCGACCATCAGTCATATAATGATCTAATGCTGCATTTTGTCTAGAATCATGAGTAGTACTGGACTGCGTTTTAGAAGAATTGAAGTCTAAATGTTCTTTGAATTCCACTCCATAATTTTAGCCAAATCATAATGAGTCAAATTCTTTTGGAAGTAGGAAGTAGGATAACGCACATAGAATACTAGGTTATGTTAATTTTTTGACATCGATGTTAATGTCAAATCAAAACTAAGGTAATGAATTTTTTAGAGTTGAATATTTTTTTATTTTATTTCAATGTTTTTTGCTCTGGACACTGAATTCTGTAATATAATTCAATGTTTTAAAACTGTATTACCTATAAGGTATATCACAATTGTCCTGAAACCCGCCATCTACAATATACCTTATAATATACCCTCTCTGGTTTATAAATTAAACTTTTCAGGTAGCTTAACAACTCTCCCATTTCTAGTAGTGTGTAAACTCTTCCATTCGAAACAGGATCATTAACATGATCAGTTGGCATTACTGATGGATGTGGCTTGACAACTCTTTCTTATCTTTGATTTTCTCATTTGGCTGACTGCTGATAATTGGTGGATAATAATTTTTCACTACTCCATCTTCCTCTTCTAAGTTTTCCAACTCCTGCATTATCAACTGCTTACGATTTCTCCGAATTTCGCCTTTTTCTCTTAACCTTGGGTACTTAGATTTTCTTAAAATAGTTCCAAATCTTTTCATATCCGGGATCCACACTTTATCATGTATATTCAATTCTTTCAATAGCTTTTCTCCTTTTCTTTGATTAAAGATTTTCTCATTTCTGTTTCTTAATTTTGTATCATTTCTTCAAAATCTGTCTACATGTTTCCACTGCAGTTTTAATAGTTTAGGTATCTGAGGTAAATTTGATCTTATTCTTCGACCAAAAAATAGTTGTGCTGGTGAAAATCCGTTTTCCAAAGGAATGCTTTTGTGTGCTAGCGACCCCATGTTTGGATCTGTTGATTTTTTAATATGCTTTTTGCATTTGAAACGTCTTTTTCGGCCATACCGTTTGACTGGGGAAATTTAGGTGCACGAGGACACTTCTGAGGAAAATCCATAATTCTTTGGAAAATTTCTAAAACATTCGCAAACAAAATATTTTCCTTCTGCGGATATTTTTGTTATTATTGTACTAGTATAAAGCTTAAATAAAGATGTTAATAAACAATATATATCAAGAAAAGAAAGTAGAGTAATTTGTAAAAAATAAAAAAGAATTCATGATATTTAGATACACTTGAGGATCATGATTTTTTCTAAAATATTTATGTTATGTATCTCTAAAACAATGTCGCTATTATCAACAGTTTGTCTCAAAATAAGTTGAAAAATCACTATTCGTGAGTATTCTTAGCTAACTTAAAAACCATCCTGGATTGTATAATTATTTTTTATAATACACATCTATTTTATATTCAACAACGTCAATATTTGTTGTGTGTGTATTTTATCATATTTATTACTGAGTAATTATTACTTTTAATGCTTCTACGTAGCAAACGAAAACCAGCAAAGAACAATAATAGGAAATTACAAATCTTTATCTCGGTTTATTTATTTCATATACGTATCCATGAAAACTGTCACAGGACGGAAGCGTTTGAGCTTTACGCGAGGATGTTTAAATGCACCTCCGGCTATTGTTACACGTTAGCGTATGATAATACATTATTCATTAAATGTAATTATGGAGTTAGTTACATATATGTATTACGATTTGAATATAATATTTTCTTTAGATCTAGATAAACGCAAATGTACTCGTAGTTCAAGTAGATTAACTTTAAAGTAAAAGTGGTAACGGCTTGTATTAAAAACATTAAGAACCTGGTGAATAGACTAACAGTTTTAGACTTTAATTTCATTATTTTCAGTTAAAACGCTAAAGCTCCCATGCAGCTCTATAGAATTAAACTGTAGCACTAGCTGTTTTGTTTAAATAATTAGACAATCTTCGGGGATGTGTCGAAATGAGGGAGAACATTTTAAGCGATTTCAATGATTATTTCCTTCACAAAGTATAAACCAATGACAACGGTTTTATACTGAATAAACACAAACCTGCTTTTTTAAAATTTACCTGCTGAAAACTACGTTTTTAAATTCACGTAATCGATTTAATTTACTCCTAACTGGACTAAAAGCAAAATAAAACATATTACAGATTCAAGATTGATTATTTTTATTCATAATTACAAAAAGTTTTCCAAAGGTAACAAACTCCTACTCACTGTAACGAAGTGATTTTTCCAATCAAGGAATGTTCATTTTTGCTTTAAATATTACCGTCACTTGGGTACACCCTGCCGCTGTTTTTAGTAAGTAAGTCCTGTTCTAGTTAAGTTATTAATGAGTTGTTAAAAAGTCCGCTGGTAAACAAGCAGTGAAGTAATTAATTGATTAATTTTCGACAATCCCTCGTATAAGTAAATGCCGCGAAATATTATAAGTAATGGCCGAGTCAGAAATAAAAATCATTCGTTACTAAAAATGTTAATCCGTATCCGTTTTAATCCGTTTCTTTTTGCAATATAGTATAGAAATTACAGGTAACTCATTTCCGGTTATATACGTTATGAATTGATGCGCCTAATTGCATAATCCGCTGGACCTCTGCAAGTTACGCCGGGTTGTGCATCCGAATCCTTCGCTTCAAGTCAGTGACCGCCCCTCTATCACGCGACCTAGATACGTCATAAAGGTTACAAAAGGGAGAGGAGCGCTCATTCCGCGGTCATTCCGCAAAAGTCGGCAGCAGTCCAGGTTCATTCCGCAATAGTTCGCGAGATCAGATCCGATCTATCTCCAGCAGTGCCAGATCAATCCGACGCCGTCAACAGTTTCGCGCCGCCGCTCCGAGTTGAATAATAAATTTAGTTTGATAGAAAATTATTTGAAAATAATTTTGGTAAGAATACGCCGTAGCCCACTGCAATTTGCAGGTACTGCCTTCAGTTAAGTATAGATATTCAAAGGTCTTTTTGCCCGTACGTATCGTTGTAGTATACTACCCAATCAAACTAGAGCTCATTAGTAATACCTCCGTTGGTCTTTTGTTTGCTAAAATATGCATCGGCTGCTGAGATTTGTTCGCTAGGGCCATCTCAAAAGTCTGCCTGCATAATAGGTTACCGGAAAACCTACGTTAAACCAAATAGTCATTATATGCATCAACTGGTTGGATTTTTTCGCTAGGGTCATCCATACAAGTGATCTGTATAGAGTTGACTCGGAAAACTTACGTTCATCAACATAATCCTTAACAATTAGCTCTACGTTTGTGGCAGTAGTTTGCCGTGTGTTTAAATATTCCGTATCGCCTACAATATCTATACTAACCGATTGCCCGCCGTGCATAATACATCCTAGTGGAAAGGTCCGTTTGCTTGTCGTACACAGTAATTCATTAATCCCACGTATCCGAAAATTCCGACGTAAAATCGCGTAAAGATTCTTGATTGCCAGCTTGACTTGTTTTTAATAGTTCTAAACAGTTTCCTCTGGCTATTTCGTATCTCCGCTGTTTCGCTATTCAGAGTTGTTCTCCCAATAGGAGAGCCAAAAAAAGTGTAGCTCTTTGCACTTAAAAATTAAAGGACTGGCGCCCGAGATTTCCGTTTAAAAAGATTACGTAAGTATATTGAAAGAAAACGTCGTTATAAGTAGGCACCATTACATCACAGGGTTCTAATATCACTGTCCTGTGAATTTATAATGCTTTCACTCCAACACTGAGACCTCCCAAATGCGAATATATGTTATTACCTAGAAAATAAGCATCTCCTGACAATACCGTGTAAATAACTCAAGTGCTTACATTTTTCTCGTAAGATATATTATTAACAAATCATCATATTAAAACAACATTATGTATATAAGACGTCCACAGAGCGAGATATAAAATTTATAATTTGCATTTAAAATTCGATATCCCGTAGTATCCAATTACGTGAAATATCATATTTTATAGGACGATAAAGTTAATAGTAAATCTCTTTTATATTGCCCCTATGACTAGGTAGCTGGGCAATGACGTTCACGACAAATTATCCGGACTATAAAAGGGAAGAATACTCAAGAAATAAAATTAACGTTACCAATTACGCAATAAATTATACTTCAAAGTTAAAAAATCTAGCAATGACATAACGACCAATGGCTAAAGCCTACCTGACTGTGTAAACCATTTAGATTTTATATTAGGATTAAGAAGATACTTTAATGGTGTCGTTAAGTCCTTCTGAAGCCTATAAAATAAACTTATAATCCTTTATAAAGCTTTCACACGTTAATAAACTATAAGTAAATAAATAAATTCCTACATAAAACAACTAGTAGTTGCTTGAAATATTTTCTGATCACATGTATTTAATGTCAGCCTAGTTTTGCTACATACACCAATCATCAACGACGTAGATAAGCTTATCAGTGCTTGTACAAACAACTTTAACCTGTAAATTCGGCCCAAATCTTACATTATCGAGGGATACTTAACGTGCGTACATCGCTGACAACCACATCCAATGTTTATTCATTCTTAAAAATTGTAAAGTGTTTGTCCATTCACATATCCTTCGCTTTAAAAGCAGAATACTTCAGGATTTCAAAATATACAACGCGGAAGAGATTAAAAAATATATAAACATAAAATATTTAAAAATCAATAAATTACAAAAATTTGAAATTACTTTGAGGGGTTTTTTTAATTATTCCTAGGAATTTGTCTTTACACATTTCTATAGACACATCAGTCTTATATTCCTTTCAATAAATTGGTCTTCGATGATTGGTAAACGGCAGGCATAAAACAAAAACTAATTATAGAATAATAAAATAATAAGAGATTTTTGTTTTATTAAATTATTTAAATCAGTAACAAACTAACAGACAACTGTCTAATATATTTATTAAAATACATTCGCATGGTAGCCGTTTCACAAATAAAGCCAATTTAAAAGGGCATAAAAAGGAAAAAACGGCGAAAGTTAAAATGTTTGTCAGATGGTGGAATACATGTAAAGGGACAATTAATTACCTTGGAGATTAGCCTTGGATTGATCCATGCCGTTTTGACGTCGTTATCCAGTACCTTATAGGAGGCTTTTGTGATAAGCTTTGGTATGTCGGACCCAACTGACGAAGGATGATTTTTGGTGGAGTCCTGATCCTTTGAATTAGATCTGAAAAATGATAAAAACTTCTTGTATTGAGAGTATATACGCCAGATTTCTTTTGATGATATCAGTTTGTTCAATTTAGTTAAATGGTAGCAGAATCATACTTGAAATGAAATATTTAATTAATTATTATAAGTTGTGAAAAATATAACTGTTTGTGTAATTGTGTAATTGTTTGTAATTAGTGTTAATAATTATTAAATAATCTGAAATACAAATTTGTTACGATAAAGTTTATTTACTTTATAAATGGTTTTTGACTATCTTCGAGGAAGCAACTGCGTCCAAAATCTAAGAAATCCGAATTTGTTTGTGTAACAAAGTTTACAATTTATATTGGAATCTGAACTGCTTCTAGCGAATAATTTATAAAGAAGTCTAACTATTTGATGGCCATGTACAGACGCACTGTTAATTACCAAAACATTTCTCAGAAAATTATCAGCAATTAAACTTTGCTATTTGCAACAAAATTAATAACTGAAAATATATAGTAACTCATTACACAAATTACTAGTGCCTTAAGTCATTGTAAATATCGTGCAATGTTCTTTAATATCGAAATAAATTATTTACTATTAACACTAAAGCTTTTTCGCTAATCGATATACGTAGTAGGTTTCCAAATGGAAGCTAAAAGGGGATATATATAAGGACGGAACTTTATACACTATCAACATAATATACAGGGTGATTTCGAAAGCGGAACGATGAAAGTTCGGTTTACAGTTGGGAAGTCCACCCACTTTGCCAGTTACGTAGAAGTGATTTGAACTGTAGTTAGAGCTATCAAAGGTGGTAATAATGGCACACATTTATGACAATATACTGTAGTAATAATAATAATAATTAATAATTATTCCGAAAATTACATATTACATAGAATAGAGTAGACTATGTATTATCTGGAAAATTGAATTATGGTGAATTGATGGTTTAATACACAAATAAATTTTTTCTACAATTTTTTTCACTTAGCTCCAAGTCTTATCAGTATATTAAATAACAGTATCACCTGCACACGATGAGATATTTTTACTTGAATTTAGCATAACTAGACCGTTAATTAATATAGATCGAGAATAAAATGGGACCGAGATCTTTCTCCTGGGGTACTCTGAAATCAATTTTCCTAGAATCCCCAAACTGTTCTCCAATTTTTACTTTTTAAACTCTGTTAAATAATAGCGGAAGCCAAGGTTTTCGAGTACCGCGATCAGCTGTTCAAGACTGACAGTGTCGAAAGCCTTGGCCAAGTCAAGAAAAACACATAGGTAACATCGCTTTATTTTTGTCTACCTGAACATCATACACATTACATTGTTTGTCAAGCATACAATGGCATCCTCTGGATATCCTCTGTCTAAAACCAAACCGTTTACTCGACAATAAATAATGATGAGTTTCCAAATACGATTTTTATAATTTTCTCTACTGTTTTAGCTAGGTTTGAGATACGGGATATCGGCGAAGATTTAAAATTAGTGCAAGGGGTTTAACAATGACTTATTTAAAGGCGGAGGGAAAGTTACCTTTCTGACAAATATTGTTCATTATGAGAGCAAGAAGAATTTTAACATAGGTGGGTAATCTGAAATAAGTTTTAATACTTTTACTGTTATAAGTTCACTTCCATGAAATTTTAATTCTTGCAGCAGTATGAAGTACAGACTTCATACTGATCAGTGTTATAATAAAATATATTATGATTAACAATTTCTCTTTTCATCACATACGCATTTGGGTTTTTTATTTTCATTGCCATTTTCTTACCAACGTCAGAATAAAGCCGACTCCACATGTTCGGGTATTTGTGACAAATATTATTTGTATATTTTGACAAATCGGCGAATATGTGAAAGGGGTATTTAAAGATAAATATTCGCGCAAAAGGGTATATTCGGCAAATGTAAATATTTGCCGCTCGAAATCGGTAAATGAACACAAATCAAAGGCGCAAATATTTGCAAAACAACCACAGTCCTGGCTGATCCACATATTCGTGCATTATAAATAGTTAGTCACATTTATTGTTCTATGTTTAGTACGTTGAAAATGGAGTGGTCAAAGGAAACAAAATTTTTTAATCTTGAAAATAAACCTGTAATTTGGAATGCATCTCATCCGTTTCACAGAACCAGGAACGAGGTCCTTAACGATTGAAAAAGAATTGAACAAAAATTTTCTTAAAATTTCTTAAAAGGATTTTATTTAATTTTTTAACAATAAATGAGCTGAGCTCGTTAGTAAAAATGCCGCAGCACCAACCTGTGGCGTCTTCACTTTCCATTTTAATCCTTAAACTGTTTGTCTGAATATTTGTGGTTCCCGATTCAAATGACCAACTAAATAATTGACAAATGTGAGGATGGTGAGTTTGTCAATAAAACAAATATTTAGACAAATATACAAATATTCAGACAAATACATAAGTATACAAATATTAGTGTATTTGCCAAATATCCGAATGTGTGGAGCTAGCTTAATGTTCATTAAAAATGGGCAATTTGTTTTTTGTCTGTTACAATTTTTTCCTCAACTTTAAAATTTTTATATCAGAAGGTGTGTTATGTTATTTAAAAATTTGTATACCGTTTCCCAAATATATTTGCTACTATTTTTATTTTTTCAATTTCCTTTATATAGTATTTTTTTAGTTAAATTAACTACTTTTGTTAGTTGTCTTTTTGTAATTTTTATATTCAATTTTGAGCGGCATATTTTCTGGATTTATAAGTGTCGTCTGGTACATTATGTATTTTGTTTACGTGGATCTAATTAGGCTTGGCGTAATCCAAGGGTCTCATTTCCTTACTTGCTTTTTAACTTCTATAACATTCGCAGTGTTCGTTGCATTTTTTTTTTTGTATGAAAATATCAACTGCTTTTTCTTCTTTTTTTTTCGTATCATATATTTCTAATCAATTTTTCATTTGTATATAGTTTTTTTATTTTATTTTTATTTAACCTGTGTGTCTTTGTGTTTCATGTGTGGAACAATGTTTTACCTTTATGTCCATAAGTGCTATAATAGCTTTTAAAAAAACCACTGCCAATTATGGGATCAAAACTTCCTCACCATGTGGTGGAGTTTATAAAAGTAATTTTTGACGTAGGTATTTTGTTTTTTTTGACGTATTTTGTTTTTTTTGCGTATTTTGTTTATTTTAACATTTGGACACAATATTATAATGGGTTTGTATATCAGATATTATTTATAATCTTTCATCACCAAAAATTTTGTTTGTAGTTAGAAATAGAAATGTTGGGGGTACAGTAGATCCCATTCCAGTGGACCGATTGTGCTCATTAATGAAGTCAATCTTTTCCTTGACCTCTAGAACGTGTATAACAAATTTGAAAACTTTATCTCAAAAACTGTAGCTGCTATCGCGATACAAACAAATACACAGACACACACATCCACAGACAGAAATTTTTTTTAACTTTTGTGTATCGTCATAATTCATCGAAATTTTTTTCATGAATACATACCTTCCTCATTTTTGGTGAGGAAGTAATATATAATCAATCAGATCAATACAGTTCTTGACCCTCTCTATATTCTAGTGAAAGTATTAATTAATGATTTAAACCCTAGTTCGCCCATTGTATTTTAATAATTGTGTCAATAATCTCTATAGGATTTTAAGTCTATGTTTATATCACCTACAGGGAAATATATGTTATTATTCAGTTACGTGTTATTTTCCAAATTTTTTTTTAGTTTGATGTTAAATTCATCTGAACAGGTAACATGTGGTCTATAAAGAGCATTCACAATGATATTCTGGTTCCGAATTTTTGTTTTTATTCTAACTAATTTTATATTGTTTATGTTTTTAATTCACAGATAAAATAGTCACTGTAGGTAGATGTCCTTTACATACACCACAACGCCATCGTCTTGGTTTATATTACCATTGTTATAATATCCATTAAATGCTAAAAAAATCGATCTCCTCCACTTTTCATGTTTCTGCAAGAACTATAATATCAAAGCAGAATTTAAATTCGTATAAAAGTAGCATCATCTCATTAAATTTTTTTGCAATACTGTGTACCTAGCAGTAAAAAATTGAAAAGTTTTCTCTTAAGATTTTTTCATTCTAAATTGTTGAATTCTTGTATATTATCTCCGTTTCTTGTTACTACCTCAGGATTTCCAAAGTCTCTAACATTGGTCCATTTTTTTTATTTTAATTTTATACTTGTTATACAGGGTAAAATTAGATGAATATTAAGTGTTCTTATTCTTCGGACAGATTTTCTGTTTTCGTTTTATTTTCGACGCCTGGTTCTTCTTGATTTTTTCTCTTGTTTTCTTCCTGAGTAGTTTGTACAGTGGAAGTTCGAACTTTTTAATGCCTTTTTTATAATAATGGCGGTGTAGTAGTTGAAATATGAGGCAAAACGTTATACGTGGTGGCATTAAAAATATCAGTAATTTGTTCCCTTGCAGAACCTGACCCCTTTCTCCTCATAATGTAATTTTTCATCAACAACTAATGCATCTTTTATTATGAACGCATTGGAGTGTTTTTTTTACCAACTTCAAATATCTCACCAAAAGTATCCTGTTTTCACACTCATAAAATAAAATTCTTTGTGTTTTAAGCAAATTCTTATCATACTTCTATCATTTTGTATATTGATGAGGACCTGTAAATATATAAATTTAACTTTCTTAAACGAAATAATAATCAAAGTGACAAATTATTTATTTGGTCACTAGAGTTTCAAAATTTTCTTAACAAATCAATTTTCTGTCTAGCTTTAAAGAGGTTTCATTTTCTTAAAAGTTGTATAAACTATTTCGAGGTCCATAGTTCTCTCAAGAAGGAAAAATTTTACAATATAATGACAAGTTAATGTTTTATTAATATATCCGAAGTATTTAATTAAGACTCAAAGTTTATATAATCGATAGCAAATAGTAAGAACAAAAGAAATTAAATAAATATATTAAACATGCCATCAATACGGAGAATGCTGCTGCAATGAATCGATTATACATATATTATGAAGAATATTTCCTATTATCGAAAAATTTAAGTAATCATATAATTTTACTTTTAGAAGTATTTTCAACAAGTACCAGATCGTTAAATTAAAATAAGTATGCTATTTTACAGCTTGAATTTAAAATTAGTAGAATGGCACATTTTTAGGCCATCGAGGAGTAAGTAGATCAAGACATATTTCATTGATTTAAGATTAATAATGTCAAGCATTCAAAATATTCAACGCGGAAGAGAAGCCGGAAACTTTTCTACACATCATCAGTTCCGTGAAAGCCTTAGCATCTTTATAAGAAATTGATAATTACACTATACAGGATATTCTGGAATGATGTATAAATATTTGGCAGATAGATTCCTTGACATTAAGGTGGGGTTTGGTGTAAGAACTTTTTTAAATTACTCTCGTTGGAAAGGAGTGTATCAAATTTCGTTGAATATTTTTTTCTCGTAACGAAAAGCTTACCTCATTAACAAACTATGTTCTTTTATTTCATAATTATTGTTATTTATGTTAAATGTTTTATTTTCAGGGTATTCTAAGATCAAAAATTCGATTTTGTTTTCTATTTTGTATTGAAGTGGTTGAATTAATTTTAAAATAATTACACAAAATGTTATTTTAAATATTTTCCTAACTGCAATTATTCCTGTCCTGAACTGAAGAATTTGTGAAAAAAATCACATAATACTAAAAACATTCACTAAAATTGATTTTTTGGTAAGAAAAATTGGCAAAATCCTAATCAAGTGACCAAGCAATTTACTGTTTCATTATTTATAAATATAGAAACCATTTCAGAAGAGAACCTCGTATTCGTCGATTTTTAACATATCTTGTTTGTGACTTCACCTCGTACTTCACACGATGTGAAAAATTCATACAACGAATTGTTAATACTGCCAATGGAATCGAAAATGTTCCAAATAATAATATATTGAGAAGCGGACCCCACAAAACTCTAGCAGAGTGTCTTACGGTGAAATTAGCCCAAAACTTGGATATCTATGTTGTATTTTTTGTCATATAAATAGTGACATAGTATAACTCTTTTAACTGTAGCAATTAGTTTAAGGTCACAGATCTCGTGAATATTTTGAAAGTTAAAGCATAAAGAATGTAAATATACTTAAAAATATATTTTATTAAGAATTAAAAAAAGTAAATACTTTCTTTATTATCTTCACAAAATTCAGATGAAACTTCTGCTTTGAACATACTTTTGAAGCAACATTACATTTTTGACTACCCTAGACTTTGTTATTTCATAACAAAAAATCCGTAAACTCCATCTACCAATAATTTTATGTTACTGCTAATGTCATTTGAAAAAACAACAAAAATTAGTTTCTTTAAAACAACTAGCATAACGGTAAAAATAATTATACGATAAAGAAGCAGCTTATGTCCGTATTTCATATATAATTACAGAGAACTGTAGTTGTTGAAATTGAATAAAAGTTATAAGTGGATCCAAATTAAAACGCTGCAAGTTGCTCGTGTTTAATATAAAAATCTCGTAAATCAAATCCTTAAATTGATTTTCCTCAATTAGACACCCTCATTAATTTATCAAATTGAGATCGAGTGTTATTTTTCTTATACCCTTTGATTCATGGGTCATTACGTTCGAAACTCGACTGTCAAGCTTTGAAATGCCTTCAAGTCACTATTGGTACTGTTTTCTTATTTACAAGAGACACACTGCATTCCATTCATACTTAGGGTTAATCGATTATGAGTGTAAAATGTGGGGGGTTGCGTATGCGGACCTAAGAGACTTATGCTAAACTATAGGGAGGCTAAAGATCGCAATGATTTATTACTAGGGAACGTATTCTTACGTGACTTAAATTTTAAATCGTTTTATTGTTTTTTTCGTTATATTTGGGGAGAACATAATTTGATCCTGAGATATTTCCCGTTTGATTAATGGTGCTTATGTATGAGACGGGCATATGGTTAAGAAAAATCCTATGCAGTTGGGATGAATTTCGAACTTCAGACAACTTGACAAATTGGCATTATAATATGATATTTTCCCAAGAGAAATAAATCGTTATAATTATATATGTTAAATTATTTATAGCGTAACCAAAACGACCATTTTTTATTAAATAAGTTCTGGTGTTGAATCGTCAAAAGATAGTGCTGTGGTTTCATACGGGAACATTCAAATAAAAATGTTACTGGTTGATTCAGGTGGGTCGATTTATTTACACATTATACATATTTTGATTTACGGAGATGACTTTTAAGATCATTTAATCAATGTTATTAAAAAAGTTCCTACGCTTTCGAAACAATACATTTTTTAAATTCCACCAGGGTTTGTATGTTTCAACAATTTAGCCAGTGGTATGATGTCTTTGAAATCATATGCTTCATTTTTAGACATGACTTCATGAGGTAGAACCATCTCTCTCTTACATAACATTTTCATTTTCTGTCGGATGTTAATACGTACTCTTGATACGATTTAGTTTACTAGACCGTACAATATTCTTCCCAGAGCAAATTTATATGTGGTATTTAAATAAATATTGCTTAAGGAGAAATACAAAGCATAAACTAATGATTTCATTATGAGGTTTCCTGTGAAAACCTGTCCGTGATCACACTAGTTCTACTTTAATAAGAAACTCAGTTGAACACAAAGTAACACGTAACTTGCACTTGATGGTACGTGAGAATCTAATTAAAGATTTCGACAGACACCTACGCTCCCAATAGGTAACTAAACTATAACAGATATAAATGTCACTTCGTTAAATAAAATTTGCACCTGGTATTTAATTGTTTTTTCAGTTACATTAATTTTTAAGAAAGGACACGATTATGATTTGACAGAACGGGAAGGCATCTTATCACGCAGACATCAAAAGGAATTGTATGGAATATCTGTGTCATTACCACAAAATGCAGCAAAAGAGTCACATTTCAAGTGAAAATTATTTTATTACTAAAATAACTGCACACTATTAAAATGTTTGTTACCGAAGTAACCCCGGAAAATCCTAGGATACTGTGTTAGGTAAAGAGAGACAATGCCCTACAGTTTATAGTGGAGTCCGAGTCACATCTAGGGCTCGATAATTCTCTATCCATCTGAATCCAAAGCAAATCAGAAATAAATTTTTAATATGCCTCAGGATGAATTCGAACCATTGATCTTTGCAACCGGGTAAGTACGTATAACGCATTTACCCACGCGGCTACCGTTGAAAAGCATGAACAAGCAGAATATATTTTTTTCCAACATCTACAAGGTGATTCCTGCTTATCTCCAAACACTCCTCCATTCATGAATGAGCGTGTGACGAAAACTTTGGGCTTTATATACCTCATCAAAAAAATCACAAGCTATGAGATCTGGGAACCTGGGATGCCTTGGCAAATTACCGTTTCGCGACAATATATAGACGATTTAGAAATGAATTTCGCAAAATATTCTTAGAAGATCTTGTATTATGAACAATGAACAGTGGTTTGACCCTGTTGAGACTATAACCAGAAATTTGAGAAAAATTTAGCAATTATTTTCCTAACAATATTTCCAGCATATTTTATACAGATACGTCCAGGATGCTTCGAACACGACAGGGATTGGGACGAATATACGAGTGGCCGACAACTCGCCTCAGTTCGAAATTTGTACATTAGGAGAAGGGCGCGGCAGTGCACTGGGGCCACTCACTGCTCAGCCTCAGCAGACTGTATTTTTAGTATCTCATTAACCGTGTTGGGATGTAGAACTCATGTCTGAAAGAAATTTGATTTACGTATTCTGGACCAACGTTTCGAAATTTTTCTAACTTCAATAATTCATCCTAGATAGGATTAATTATTGTAATTTTAAAAAAAATTCAAAACACATTTAAATAATAATAATAATAATAATAATATGTTTATTTCAAGAAAAGCATAATATGTACCTACATAATGTGTAACAAAATCATTACTGAGATAAACAAGAAGATACTCACATAAGTATTACCTTGAGTGTGAGTCACAATTCCTAAATAGGTATATACATTATCAAACATAACAATAATATAGTGCAATTGTTACTTAATACGTGCACATATTAAAAACTAAGCTAGTATACAATAATATATACGTACACTGTATAGTATGTAACGTGGTGTATAAACAAAAGTATGGACAGACAATATACGGATATGTAAAATACATGACAATAACTATGCTAGGACTAAAATATAAATAAAAGTATTAGGACTTATATATAGATGCAAAATATAAGATATGATATATAATGTTAAATAAATAGGAGTATGAACAAACAATATACACATATATAAAATGATGAGTGTATAAATTGAGGCTTTAAAAATAGTAGAGAAGCAAAGGAATAATAATTGTAAAATTGTGAAATTATAATTAAAATCGGAACTCGACGTAATTAGGACTCAAGTAAATCTTTTCTCTGATCTAGAATATGTTTTTTAACCAGGTATTTAAATTTATTTTCATTATTGATTTCTTTCATAAACCGGGGTAGAGAATTGTAGATTTTAGGGGCTAGATATTCATAACTGTGTTGTCCTTTAGTGGTTTTCATTTTTGGAACCGCCACTAAATTTTCTTTGGATCGTGTGGTATAGTTATGTTGGGATTTTCCCAAGGTGTCCTTTTCCCTGTTGATCTTCACTGCCACTTTAAGGTAGTATAATTGTTTTAGATCCAGGACATGGAGGTCTTTGTATAGTTGATCTGAAGAGTAAGTATTTTCTTTTTTCAGCATGACTTTTAAGATTTTTCTTTGCAATGCACCAACACTATTTAAATACGTGTTATCTGCTACTCCCCACACAACAATTCCATAGCTGATATGACTTTCTACTAGGGCGTGATATATAATTTTTAATTGCTTTAGGTCTAAAAAATAACTAAGTTCCCTAATTTTGTGTAGTACATATCTCAACTTTTTTTTCAGCATCTTTATATGTAAGTCCCATCTTAGATGTTTATCTACGATTACTCCAAGGTACGTAACATAATCTTCCGATTTAATTATAAAATGTTCTTTGTTTATTTTTATTTCCAGCTTTGAGAAGTTAGGCTGTGTGTTGCAATAAGAAGAGAATGCCACATAGACTGTTTTGGACATATTTATTGTAAATAAATTTGTTGAGTACCAGTTAAGTATGTTTTCCATATCTTTTTCTACTTCTTTCTTCAAGGTATCCCACGACGCTGCTTGATAGAATATTGCAGTGTCATCCGCAAAAGCTATTGTGGAACCATTTGTTGCAAGTTCGAAGAGGTCATTTAAATAGACGTTGAACAGCAGAGGTCCTAAAACAGTTCCTTGTGGTACGCCACAAGTGATTTCTTGAAAACTGCTTTTGCTGTCTTTGTTTCGAACGCATTGTTTTCTTCCACTTAGGTAAGTTGTAAACAGGTCAAGACATGTCCCTCGGATTCCTATATTGTTTAACTTTTGTAGTACTCGGGTATGTGAGACTGTATCGAAAGCTTTTTGAATATCTATGAAAATGCATAATGATTTAGATCCGTTATCTAGAGCTTTGTATACTTTTTGCGATAACGTGTTTACCGCATCCTGGGTATTTTTGCCTTCGCGGAATCCAAATTGCCGTTCTGATATTATGGAGTGCTTAGTTAGGTAGTCTGTTAGCCTTGTTTTTATTATTCTTTCAAATATTTTCGCTAGGTTAGATATAAGGGAAATTGGCCTATAGTTCCCTAACTCCAGTTCATCTCCTTTTTTGTATATTGGTACAACAAGAGATAATTTAAAGTGTGAGGGGCATTCTCCACTTTCAATTATTTTATTTATTATATAGGTGAACGGATGAGCTATTTCGTTTCGAATTGCTTTTAAGGTGTCTGTCGTCAGTTGATCCAGTCCACTGGCTTTATGTTTTTTTAACATGTTCAATTCTTTGGTAACCTCATTTACATCTGTTGGGATCATAAACATAGTTTTTGGATTGGTGGTATTTTTTTCTGAAGTTTGCAAGGTATTTTTTGCGTCTATGGCGGAAGTTAATTTTGTTCCGATTGTTGTAAAATAATCATTGAATTCGTCAGCGATTTTTATATAATCATATTCTATCACACCGTTTTTATTCCTTATTTTATGTATCCCTACGTTATGATTTCTTTGTTTACCACTTGTTGAGAGATTTACAATATTCCAAAGGTTTTTTGAGTCCTGAGGATTTTTGTTAATTTGGGCTTTGTAATATTCAGATTTAGTATTTTTTATGAGGTTGGTTAATTTATTTCTGTATTTTTTATAATTTTCTTGTAGTTCAATATTAATTGGATCCCTTTGTAGATGTTTTTTTAATTCATTCTTTCTGTTTACAGATTTTATTATGCCGTTGGTAATCCATTCATTTCTTTTTCTGGTTTTACTGTTCAGTTTAATTATTGTTGTATATTTGTGAATTTCCTGATCTAGGATTTTTAAGAATTTTGTAGTAGCTAATTCGGTGGATTCTTGTTCGTACAGGTTTTCCCAGCTGATTTCACGAAGCGCAACTCGTAATTTCTCGATGTTTGTGAATCTTCTATAATGTGTAGGGGTGTTTAGGGAAGTTACTTTACTTGTTTCGGGGAATATGATCTGTAAGAATGTTGTGTAATGGTCTGTTATTTCTGACATTAAAACTACAGGTATGACATTGTCTAGTTCGCTTTTTGTTTTTATGAAAGCATGATCTATGCACGAACCTCCACCCTCGTTATTTGGTCGTGTTATACTATTTATTGCCGATAAAAATCCATATCCTGATAGAATATTTAAGTAGTCATTTGTATCATCTTCATCTTTTAATAAGTCTATATTTATGTCTCCAAGAAAAAGTACATAGTCAGGTGTATTTAGAGAGTTGTCAAATATAGCGTTTATATTATTATTAAACTCGGTTACATTTGTTGATGGGCTTCTGTATATTGCAAACAATTTAATATTTTCATTTAGGAGGTTTAGTGTTATCTCGATTACACTCATTTCATTTATTTTAATTATATTATACGAATACTTAATGTTATTCTTTATATATATGACAACTCCATCCGCCCTGTTTAAATTTCCTTCGTTGTAGATAATATCATAACCGTGTATGTTATACAGGTCAACATTTTCGATTTTCCATGTTTCAGTTAGTATAACGCAGTCCATTTCATAGTTCATTTGGTGTAGTTGTATTTTAAACTCATCTATATTTTTATTGATACTTCTTATGTTTTGTTGACATATTTTAAAATTTAAATTTTTTTTATTTACAAAAAATACTTCGCTTACTTCCGAAGGACTGTGTAACATGAATGTCTCAATATGTTGTGTAGGGAAATCTCTTATATATGGATCCATTATAAGGAAAGGATTTAACAGGGATACTCTTCTATATCGAGGGGTCGTTCACGATATTATAAGACGAGACAGGTAGACCACGGTAGAGGTAAAAACATAAGAGAAGACAGAGGAAATGGTACGGTGTTCTGATATATCAATTAAGTATCATTAAATGTTAATATTAAGCTTTAATATTGAAAGATTTGCATTTGAATAATGTAGTTATTATTTATTTACACCTTACTTGGTTTTTATTAATGATCGAGCGTCAACTGATGTGGAAGAGTTCGATCGTGTAGCTTTTTTTGTTTGTGTTTTTTCAATTACTTTTTGTTTTATAATTTGTGGCGTTTCTTTTTTATTTTCCTTGTTGTCTGGTGTATTATTGACATAAATCTCTTCGAACTCTTTCTCAATTAATTTATTTCTTAATATTGGGGTTGGGGTGGATGGTGCACTATTGTTATTTCTGTTTTTGTCGTTTTCGATTATATTGGGTGTAACTTCTAGATTTTCTTCTTCGAGTTGTTTAACGGAATAAGTTTCGTTATTTATAATCAATTTTCTATTTTTTATAATGGCTTTATAGCCTTTTTGTTTTGCTTCCTTTAAGTGACCGCGTAATATTTTATTTTCCTCTTGATCCTCTTTACAGAGGTCGTTATTTATAAAAATATTTTTTCCTTTCAGCTCTGATAAGCGTTCGAAGATAAGTTTTTTCTTTAAATAAGAAATAAATTCAATTTTAATCGGCGAGTCCTTCTTTTTATTTATTTTGTAGATATTATTTATGTCCCCTTCACATAGGTTTAACTTTAATAAGGTGTTTAAAGTTTTTAATACCGTGTTTAATAGGTCATCCTCTGCTTGTAGCCCAAAAATTACGATATTATTTTTTCTAGCTGTTCTCTCCAACTGTAGTATATCGTTGATTATTTTATTTTGTACGTTTTCTATTTGGTTTAATTTTTTTTCAGTAAATTCTGCTTGTTTTGTTATTTTGACCTCGAGATTACGTATATCGGTTTTCAACTCATCTGTTTGTTGTTTAAGTGCGTTTAGAATTTTATTATAGAGTTCATCATTACTTGTCATTTTGGTGTTATTTTATTTTAGATAAGATTTCACGACCTTTTAATCAATCTGGCAACACCGTTTGGTCTTCGCTGATAGATTTGGTTCATTTAGCGGGTGTACTAATCAGATGTTTTTGACAGTTTATCGTTAAGAAGTATATTGACACTGATAAATACCTGGATTTTTTGTCGTAGTCTTGCTCTCTCAGTCAGGAACCTATTTACGATAATTTTCACAATTTAATTTAATTAATTACTGGCTATTTTATAATCTATTATCACGACTCTATACTTCCATTGTTTGTTATTTCGCAACAAAAACGTGATTCTACAACATAAAATTAATTGTCGCTGCACCTCGAGTGTTGCAGGTGTAATAAAAATTATTATAAAAGAATCAAAACAAGGAACAGTAGACGCGAGAGCCATCGGCTACAGCGCGGAGATCCACGATTCCCACCACTGTATCCGCTCGCCTACAACGGGCACAAGTAAATCGCGCAAACTAATACCCATGTTCGAACCTTCTCGGTCTTTGCTGTATATCAAGCTATTGACGATCTGCGCGATATCGTTCTTAATTATACTCAATAATGCTAAAAGACAAAATTGCACTTTAAATGCTATGAAGTAGCTGTTGTTCTGACTTCTCAATAACGTAATTTTCCCTTGTTAATGTGTTCCGTCAAATAAAAAATGTTCTTCACTGCACATCATCCACACATTGCTGAGTAGATCAAATGTACAGGGTGTCCGGGAATAACGTTCGTATATTTCAGGGGGTGATTCCCCAGCTCAAAATATGAAGAAAAGTTCATGTCAACATGTGTCCAAAAATGCCTACTGAGGGAGCTACATCACGCAGCCCGTTGAAGTTGGGCCCCAAAAATGGAATTTGTTCTTTTATTTCCATGTTATTGGAGACAAAAAGACAAAATTTGGTACTCGAAAGATTTTAACAAAAGTTGTCAAGTTTGACAGATGTCTACTTTGTTTTTTACGAGATTTTTTATTAAATAATAAGAAATCTGAGCGTCTCGCTGTGCGTGCGAAAATACCATCACAAAAACGTGTTTTTCTCGAAAACGCTATCCCATACAAGGTTGTGCCAAAAGTAGTACTTATTAGTGTATAAACCTTAGTAGAATCTTATTAATTTCACAAAAGTTCGCTAACAGTCAAGACTAATAATTTGGGGCCATTTAAAATGAAGTCCTCCCTATTAACTACGCCACTAATGGAGAAATCACATTTCTAGAAAGATTTGTCATACTCGAAAACCTTTAAGTAACAATTTTTGTCATTTTATCTCCGATAACACGGAAATAAAAGAACAAATTTCATTTTTGGGACCCAACTTCAAGGGGCTGGGGGATGTAGTTTCTTCAGTAGGCATTTCCGAACCCATGTTGACATGAACTTTTCTTTATATTTTGAGCTGAGGAACCACCTCCTGAAATATATATTATAGTTCAAATCACGAAAGAAGACCGTTACGTCATCATTATAATTCGTAAGAATCAAATCAGTACTGCGTTAGTTATCAACAACTTCAGTCGGAGATATTAACAGTCACATATAATGGACTCCCTTTCCCTGTCTCTCTCGTTTTACTATTTTGTAAACAAAGAACGCTTGAAGCGTACGTTGAATATTAGAAATTAATTTGTGACGTAACGGTCATCTCTCGTGATTTGAAGTATAAAAGTAATTCCCTGACACCCTGTATTGTTTAATAAGTCACAAAAATGTATACGACTAATAAGGACTTGATTTGGCAATGCCTGGAAAATCTAAACCTTGTATGGATGGTAATTAGTAATTTGAGTTCTCGTATTCCTCGTGTAATACAAAGTAAGCTGATGGTCAACACTTTCCATGACACTGAATGCCTATGGGCAAAACTCAGAAGAGACTGGTCTAGAGGGTCTCTAACTTATTTAATATTACTTAATTTTGTGCGTAGTTAGTATTCCCAAAGGTTTTTGCCTATGTCGAAATTTCTTGACCTTTAGCACGAGATGAAATTGGTATATTTTAGTAAATGTTGAAATGCCGTCTAAATAATTGTTGTATCCGTGATACAGGTTCATTTTTTAAAATATAGTTCCATAACCCATAACGAATGCACAATGTTAAGGATACCAGAGATTCTTGATTACTAATGATTTGGTGACAGCTTCTAGAAGTAACAAGCACGATTTCAGTTATCTAGGTAATAACAAAGTAACAATACTTTGAAATGTGACACGTTTTTATTGTATTTGGATACAATACAGCTAGTGCAGGAAATAAATCATTCATAAACTCTTCTAAATAATTTGAACACAATGTATATTACACTTCGCTGGAAAATGGACTACAATCTTATTTCCAAGAATGTCTATTCGCATATGAACTTTCTGAAGAAATTATGTGGCTAATTGGACGTCTTTTGTCTTGTTAAAATTATTTTATCGCAAGTATAATTTTAAATTTTCGCGGATACTTGTGATATTGTAAACATTTTTTTTAACTTTTTTAATCTCAAAGGCGTACTGTTACATATGGCCGTATATAGAATTTCACCCTCTATCCAGTCATACAAAAAAAGAGAAGTTTCATTTAAATTCGACTCGACCCGCCTGAAAATGTTTTTCGGAAACGGTTTGTTGTCATTATACGAATTTATTATTTCTTTCTTTAATTAAATTATTATAAATTATTAATTAACATTTTTATATATTTTCGTATTAAATATTGAAAGTATAATCTTTTAAATAACGGTAACAAATGAATAGATTTTATATCAAAAATTTTATTCTTATAATACAATTTAAAAAAATTTATAATGAATTTAGTCAATATCCGAAAAAGAATAAGGATTTACTCATGATAAATTACAAATCATTGTATAAGTCCGACAAATTTTAAATCCCTTGTTGTATCTTCATGCTAACATAACGCGCCATCTGTACAACTAAACCCAAACTAAAAGGACGAATAAGCTCAAAGCTCTAGAATTTCCTGGCGTCTCGACGCCAGTGCACGTGTGAGTTTTACCATTTTCCTGTAGATGGCACTTCTTGCTGTAAATGCGAAAGTTGAAATAATCCGGAGATAGATCTTCGGGCAATTCTTATAAATCTTATAATATTGTCTTATTCAAAACATCAATATTTTAATATACAGTTACGGTGTCTGTGTAATACGTTATTTTGAAATAAAATACGAGTAATATCTTAATTTTAATACAAAATACGTCCTGTTAAATGATTTTAATTAATTCTTTTACTGTGAAAGAACATAATTAGTTCCTAGTCAGAATCTGTAAATTAAATAAAATTACAACCTACGGAAGACCTTAAAAGAACCTAAATTCCCAGACTAAATACATGTTTATCAAGTTGTTTGGTGTATTGGGAATATTATTACTTTTCAAGTACTTCAACTTCCTAATGTAATTTTTTTATTTATTTTTGTAATAGTAGTACAGTTTTATAGTATTTAATACTTAATTTCAAAATCACCAAATTTGTAATGATATAGGTAATGATATAGAAAATTGCACTTAAAATCAAATTAGACCTTATTTTAAATTTATAATATTTTGAAATGCGGGCCAATTGTGTCTGAAGTAATTTTGCTTAAAATTAAACTTAAATCAGGAAGAACTATTAGCCATCATTATTGTATATTTGTTACTTGTAATTATTTCTGCGTATATTACATTCATTCTTATAATATCATCTGCTTTTCTGCGACAAATTTAAAACGGATATTTCTAATAATAACAAAAAATGATAACAGGGAAGTCGCTGATACAGGTAAATTTTTTCTGCTACTTACTTACCTCTCATTCTCGACCCTTAAAATTTCTATTGAAAATAATGGTCGACTGATACCTCAATGAAAATATTGTCAATTGGTTATTCCAACAGAATAGTGTCATTTACTTATGTCAAGTAAGTAGTTTTCAAGATATATGGGTTTGGATGTTGCGGAATCGATGCATACAATAGGTATTTATAACAAATGCTTGTGTGACGTAACTATTTCAAATCTTTCGGTTTTAAAACATTACAATTTTTCTGAGTGATACTTATTACAGACGCTCTTAAGTTTTTCTCTTTCCTTTTATGGCATATTTATTTTTTTATATCTGAACGATTCCATCAATAACTCAAATCATTCATAATTATTTTCATTAACTGACTGTTCGACAAATCAGTATCCATTAATTTGTAAACAGTTTCCCATAATTGCCATTCTTTCAAAAAACTTTTAAATTTTAATATGAATATTGTGAGATTAAAAAGGCAGTGGGAAGGACATGTAGTGAGGATCGAAGACCATAGAGCTTCAAAAAAGGTTCTCAATGAAAAATTGGATAGCAGAAGACCTGTCGGAGATAAGAAGATGGCGCGTCAGGGAGGACGTGCACAGCATTGGATAAATAGAGCGATGGAGAACCCACAGCTCTGGACAGAGTAGTATGGAAGAGGAAATTTGAGGAGGCCAGAGCCCGAAATCAGACTGTAGTACCATAGGTGGAGGAGAAATACTGCAACTAATATATTGTGGTGTATTGGGGAAATTTTATATAATATTTTTATTTTTATTTATTTTAATAATTATTTTAATACTTTTTCCCACTAAACACACCACACATTTCTTTCCTAGAACATACTACACTCATTCATATATATCTTGTATTTCGTTTTTATACCTATGAACGAAAATGTGTACGTGGACCAGGAGAATTTACTTACTAGGGTCGTTTTTGATCCCTTTTTATTTTAAATTATAAATGAAGTTTCAGGGGTTCCCGGTCTTCAGGAGACACTTACCTTGTTCTAGGGATTTATTCTTGTAATTATTATTAATAAAGTTATATGGACATATTATAATCTTGTTTAATTTTGAGTGTTATAATGTAATGGTTTCTATGAGTGATAAGATCACTCTCTCTAAATTTTACTATGCTATGAGAAACTTTGATTATGGTGATTGCTACCATCTGTACCTACCTAGATGGCGCTAACTAATTTGGCTGTTCTACCGGACGGATTCCGTCCCAATGAAAGATTAGAGGTCACCATAGAACACGAAATGCAATTTGTATTAAATAAACGACAATAATCCTTATGAAATGCGTATAGCTACCCTGCGACAACTTATCTAACTTATACTAAACAACACTGATTTACAACGTGAAATTTTGTTAAATTAATACAAGAACCTAGATGATTTAGGACTAGATTTCAAATCTAGATTAGTATGTGTTCTGTGGTTGATAACTACACTCACTACGATAATAATATCAAACTACATTTTTTTATATATATATTTACCAACTATATTATTTTGTATTATTGCATCACCAACAATGATTCATGTATTTATAATTTATATTTCTACAGATTTATTTTTTTTTGTGTACTTTACTTTATTATTATTCAGAATGATATGCAAAATGTTTACAACTATTTTATTCTCGCCATTATATTCCGTTTACACCTCATAAATGTCCCCTCATAAAATATGTAACTGCATCTAATAATTACATTATTTTTATTACTGCGGATATTAGTTATTCTCTATTATTACCTCTTTGATAACCAACACTACTTGTACCAGGCATACAGTATATATTTACTTCCAATTTACATTTCATTCTGTATCATTACAAATTGACTTTCAAATGTAAGGAAATTTCCTTCGCATTAATTAAATTGCGGCAATATAGTATAATTGAGCTACAAGCCTTTGATGTTTCGAACCATTGCTTTAGAGTACCTACTATAGATTACACTTCATCATTTACTCATTATGCTGAATAAAGCATTATTATCATCAGTTCTGATTCTATTAATAAACTTATGAGATATTTTAGGTTTCACAGCTAACCAGATAATTAAGATCGATAATATTGAAGATTTTAGCATTTATTAATAAAATGGTAAGTGACTATTGAAGTTAATATTGATACGAAACTGAAATACATTTTGACGATTAACAGCAACTTTTTGAAACCGGTAGACTATCTTTGAAATATTTATATTTTCTGGTATTTAAATGATATCTGTCAATCATATTTTATCAATGAAATACGTTGAAGAAATATTTACTGCTAAAACATTACTTTTGATAAGGTTGATCTCGTTTGGACAGAATTGGATTCATTAAGAAATCGGTTCACAATAAAAGTGCAACTGTCCAATATAAAGGATTAAGGGTTTTAAGGTATAAACCAAAAGAGAAAAAATGTATTTGTTTGATCATTGGAGACTGCCTTTTTGTGTCTTCTGGTGTTACAGTACAAGCATTGGATAAAAGAGACGCTACGATCTATTACTTATTTACACAGTAACTTAAAATAATCACAGTGAAAAACTAGTAATCAAGGCTCGGCGTACATAAAACATTATAAAATGTAATATGTAACTATTATACAGAAAAGAGTGATAAGATGAAAACTAACATCTCAATTATGACAGTTGGAAGATGAATCAAAGATGAGATAACTAAAGAAACAGTATCAGATAGTCTTTGAAAGTTAAAATTTAATAAATATCGAAATCATTATTGGAAGAAATTCATGAATTGCTTGTTACGAAGTGTATGCAGAGCTACGTGAATTAACATAGTGTTCTCTTGTTCAACAAAACTTTACCATGCCACGACAAACTAGAAAATAGTACCTTCCAAAAAATTATAACTGACTATAAGAAGTATAATTTAACAATTTTTTTTAATATTATTGTTACAATTTTTTTTATTGTCAAATTTGTGTACGTGTGTGTAAGAAAAAGCATTTAACAAGACAGGCTATATAGTATATATATCCATGGAAGTTAGTATACAGTATTAAAAGACAAAAATAAGGTTGAAGTTTTGAAACAAAAATGCTAAGTAGAATAAATTGAGCTGCTGAAGAAAATGAGCTGCGAAAGAAACGGTAAAACTTGAAATAAAATGTGGGTAGTGAGACATTTTTGCCACTCCAGTCGTTTTTTTCACTCCATTTTTTCTGACCTTTTTTTCCATAGGATACTTTTCTCATTGCTTCTTTTTCCCACTGGCCTTTTCTTCCATAGGACACTTTTCCCATTGATTCTTTTTCACATTGACCTTTTTTCCACTAAAATTTCCCACAAAAATTTTCGTTAAAAAAAAAATTTAATCGTAAAATATATTAAGATATTTCGGATCTTGGTACATACTATCAAAAACATGTCTCCAAAATCGTGAATTAAAACGAGATGCTGTTGCCACGTTGTGAAGATACTCTGCAATCCTGCCTTCTTTTTTTTTCTTCGTATGAGCGGACAATATGGACTTCTGTTTCGACCATTTTACTTTGTTGAATTATACGTTTGACAGAAAACAAATGTCAATAAATTGTCAATAAATAAAAATATAGTGGAAAAATAAACTATGGGAAAAAATGGACAGTGGAAAAAATGGAGCGACAAAAGTCTCATACAATCGTAAAATAAACTATGAGAAAAAATTACTTATGAAAAAATAAACTATGGGAAAAAATGATATATGAAAAAATGTCCAGTGGAAAAAAAAACTATGGGAAAAAATGGCCAATGGAAAAAATGGAGTGGCAAAAGTGTCGTACAATCAAAATATGGCCCTATCATTAAAATTACGAAATCTTGCCAGTTTTGATGGGTTGGTCATGATGGGGTAGTTAGTTCCAAAACCTGTAAGGGCCGGTTTTTCAATGTTGAGTTAACTCTAACTAAAGGATAATATCCAAGGAGACCATTGTTACAATAATTGTTTCCTTCGATATTATCCTCTAGTTAGAGTTAACTCAACATTGAAAAACTGGGCCTAAGAAGTTACTTGAAATACATAATAATAATAATAATAATAATAATAATAATAATAATAATAATAATAATAATAAAGGATTCTCTCCGTGGCAAGTACAGACACCGACTCCGAAAGATCTGGTCATCAGAACTTTCGGGGAAGAACAAGGTGTCTGCCACTAATATGCTTGCCGTTCCGATTCTGCTCTACTCCTTTGGCGTAGTCAAATGGGGAGTAGATGAGCTGCGTCAATTGGACAGGAATACCCGGAAGATGATGAATATTCATAGGAGTATTCATCCTAGATCGTCCGTTCCTCGTGTGTACCTCCCACGTCAACGGGGGGGCCGAGGACTCTTGAGTCTGGAGTGCATGCATGGCAGAGTGGCACTGAGTATGGCATGTAATGTCATCAGGAGCTCGGACCCACTCCTACAGTTAGTGAGAGATCATGAAACTGTGGGAGTTGGCGCTTTATTGTTTAGGGCAGCACAGAGGGCCGCAGATGAACTCGGTCTCGTGTTCGACTACAGGCGAGAAGGCCGGCGAGGTGACTCAGTCACTGAGCTTCCGCCTAATCGTCTGACAGCCCACATCAAAGCTGCCGAACAGAGAAATCTGTTCAGGCAGCACGTCGATAAACCCCTGCACGGTGTTTTCTATAATAACATAGAAGCACTGGGTTTATCGACAGAGCTGACCTTCGCATTTTTAAGGTCAGCGGGGCTGAAGTCGGAGACTGAGGGATATATTGTGGCCTGCCAAGATGGTGTTATTAACACATTGGTCTATCGCAGTCGCGTGATGGGTGTAGAGGTACCTGATATCAACTGCAGGACCTGTCGGCAGGCGCCGGAGTCGCTCATGCATTTATTATCTGCATGCCCGATTTATGCGACTTCGGTCTACATCCAACGACATAACGCGGCTTTACGAGTGCTATACTACCATCTACGGCACTCGTACCAGATAGACCAAACACCAGTGCTGCCTTACGTCCCCGGAGATATCGAGTCCGTTGTCGAGAACGAGAAATGCCGGATTTACTGGAACTACTCGTTCCCGACCGTCAGGCGAATTCACGCCAATAAGCCTGACATAGTCCTCCTCGACCATCAGACCAAGGTGATGTATGTCATCGAGTTCTCAGCACCTGCTGAGACAAACATCGCCTTGAAGGAGGAGGAGAAACGGACTAAATACAGAGATCTCCGGTACGAGCTCCAAGTGCTATACCCAGGCTACTCTGTCAAAATGGTCGTCCTGATAATCGGTGTACTCGGAGGTATGAAGCCCACGCTGCTCTCCGCATTGAAGACCATGCCTGTCTGCCAAACATCGGCAGAATGGTTGGCTGGTCAAATGCAGAAAGCGGTCATCCTGGGATCCCTTCGTTTACTTAGAGCACACGAGTCTGGAATCTACAGTGACTAACCCTGCGGGATGTGGGGAGTTGCTGTAGATTATTCGCTGGCGCTCTCTCTGTGTGGTGTCGGAGGCCACAGGGAGACTGTCCAGCACTTTCGTTCCGAAACGGAAAAAAAAAAAAAAAAAAAAAAATAAAAAAAAAAAAAAAAAAAAAAAAAAAAATAATAATAATAATAATAATAATAATCTTCTGTACAGCGGCGCGTACAGAAGATCGAAGTTAAAATTCGATCAGCAAGGCAACACGCTTCTCGAATCCAGAGTGTGGTGGATTATATAGTCGCAGGTAGACCATTTACACCGAAGGCCCGGCGAGTGGCAGCCGGACTGAGACGCCAACACCACACTCTAAATCGCACAGTGCTGCAGACCATCAAGCAGCACTGTCTAGATAGGATTCGAGCGCTTATGGCTATTAAGAAAACTTTGGTCAGGCGAATGCGGAGTTTGGAACAAAACAAATTGTTTCAAACAAACCCGTCTCGCCTGTTCCAAGAGCCACAGCGTGTTGTCGAAAATCCGCCAACTGTTGATAATGTCGAAGCCTTCTGGAAAGGAATCTACGAAGTCGCGAGTCCATTCGATAATGACACTCCAGCTATAGCACACTTCGAGGCTCTCTGTCGTAGAGTCTTAGAAGAGCCAGACGAAGTGTGTCCGGCAATCAGTACGGAAGAGGTTCAACAAGCACTTGTTGGAACCAAGAACTTCGCTGCCCCGGGTCCAGATGGTATAAACAACTGGTGGTGGAAGAAGTTCCCTTCCACCCACCGCCATCTGGCCCGAGTTTTCAACTCATGGTTGAACGAGGGGCAGCAAATTCCGGACTGGTTTGTCGAGGGGCGAACTGTGCTAATCCCCAAAAAGGGGGATCTGTCTGACCCAAAAAATTATAGTCCGATTACCTGCCTCAACTCCTGCTACAAGTTATTTACTCGTATCTTGTATACCAGGATGTTGAGGTCTGTTGATCCGGTCTACCAGCAGATAAACGAACAGCGTGGTGCCAAGAAGGGCCTGGCAGGTTGCAAGGAAAACCTGCTGATAGACCGCTGTATTACACAGGATTCTGTGCAGTACAAGCGGAATCTGTCAATGGCCTGGATTGATTATCGCAAGGCATTTGATACAACATCCCACGAGCTTTTGTTACACTTGCTCGGATGTCTTGCGGTACCAGCACCACTAGTGAGATGCATCGAACAACTGTTGCCGCTTTGGAGAACTCGCTTCACCATAACATCCGGTGCCGAGCGAGTTTCGACAGAGTTGGTGACATTTAAGAGAGGAGTGTTTCAGGGTGACTCTTTGAGTCCGCTCCTCTTCTGCATCTCACTGCTGCCGCTATCTGTTGGACTCCGCCAAACCCGCGGGTATCAGTGTGGGCCACCCAGCAACCGGAGGCATAAGGTCACCCATCTATTTTATATGGATGACCTTAAACTCTATACCTCCGGAGAGCGAGAACTTCAAAATGCTCTCAGGGTGGACACGCGGGCAATTGGAATGGAGTTTGGGTTGGACAAATGCGCAGTCGTCCACCTCAAGAGAGGACGATGCGGGGAATTCCACGAAGATGCGCAGCTCGCAGACGGAAGCATCCTACGACATTTGGATGCCGGAGAGACCTACACATACCTGGGTGTGGAACAACGCCACATCCAGGATGTGAACCAAATAAAGGATTCTCTCCGTGGCAAGTACAGACACCGACTCCGAAAGATCTGGTCATCAGAACTTTCGGGGAAGAACAAGGTGTCTGCCACTAATATGCTTGCCGTTCCGATTCTGCTCTACTCCTTTGGCGTAGTCAAATGGGGAGTAGATGAGCTGCGTCAATTGGACAGGAATACCCGCAAGATGATGAATATTCATAGGAGTATTCATCCTAGATCGTCCGTTCCTCGTGTGTACCTCCCACGTCAACGGGGGGCCGAGGACTCTTGAGTCTGGAGTGCATGCATGGCAGAGTGGCACTGAGTATGGCATGTAATGTCATCAGAGCTGGGACCCACTCCTACAGTTAGTGAGAGATCATGAAGCTGTGGGAGTTGGCGCTTTATTGTTTAGGGCAGCACAGAGGGCCGCAGATGAACTCGGTCTCGTGTTCGACTACAGGCGAGAAGGCCGGCGAGGTGACTCAGTCACTGAGCTTCCGCCTAATCGTCTGACAGCCCACATCAAAGCTGCCGAACAGAGAAATCTGTTCAGGCAGCACGTCGATAAACCCCTGCACGGTGTTTTCTATAACAACATAGAAGCACTGGGTTTATCGACAGAGCTGACCTTCGCATTTTTAAGGTCAGCGGGGCTGAAGTCGGAGACCGAGGGATACATTGTGGCCTGCCAAGATGGTGTTATTAACACATTGGTCTATCGCAGTCGCGTGATGGGTGTAGAGGTACCTGATATCAACTGCAGGACCTGCCGTCAGGCGCCGGAGTCGCTCATGCATTTATTATCTTGCATGCCCGATTTATGCGACCTCGGTCTACATCCAACGACATAACGCGGCTTTACGAGTGCTATACTACCATCTACGGCACTCGTACCAGATAGACCAAACACCAGTGCTGCCTTACGTCTCCGGAGATATCGAGTCCGTTGTCGAGAACGAGAAATGCCGGATTTACTGGAACTACTCGTTCCCGACCGTCAGGCGAATTCACGCCAATAAGCCTGACATAGTCCTCCTCGACCATCAGACCAAGGTGATGTATGTCATCGAGTTCTCAGCACCTGCTGAGACAAACATCGCCTTGAAGGAGGAGGAGAAACGGACTAAATACAGAGATCTCCGGTACGAGCTCCAAGTGCTATACCCAGGCTACTCTGTCAAAATGGTCGTCCTGATAATCGGTGTACTCGGAGGTATGAAGCCCACGCTGCTCTCCGCATTGAAGACCATGCCTGCTTGCCAAACATCGGCAGAATGGTTGGCTGGTCAAATGCAGAAAGCGGTCATCCTGGGATCCCTTCGTCTACTTAGGGCACATCAGTCTGGAATCTACAGTGACTAACCCTGCGGGATGTGGGGAGTTGCTGTAGATTACTCGCTGGCGCTCTCTCTGTGTGGTGTCGGAGGCCACAGGGAGACTGTCCAGCAATTTCTTCCGGAAACGGAAAGAAAAAAAAAAAATAAAAAAAAAAAAAAAAAAAAAAAATAATAATAAACTTTATTCCATTAAGCATAACTACATTAATATTAACTACATGCAGAGCAACATGGAAAAGAAAGACCTCGAATTCAATTTTTGGATAATATATTTCCATGAAGTCTTAAACCAAAGTCAATTTTTCAAAAGGCTTTGAAATTCTATTACATGAGTACCCATAGAATTATACGTCTAATCGTTTAAGTCAATTTCAACATGCGTTTAATAAATAATTTTTCTAAAGCCTTCGATGGACTGGACAATAAAATTGTCCAAATCATAACAGCAGCAGCAGGTGTTCCGTAAGAATCCAATCTGGGTCCCCCCTTTTGAACACCCTCATTAATTATTATATTGTTTGTTATATGAGGGTAAACTGTCCAATGTATGAATATGACATTAACACACATTATTTGCGGGGAATAATTTGGTTTTTAAACAATTTTCACGAATGACTTATATGTCCATTATAATCATTATTTATACCTTATGACATTCATTTTCAAAAGTTTCACATTTTTCTTAATATATCTACTAATATAATATGTACTTGTAATATATCCATTTTATGTTAAACTTGTTACTGTTAAGAATGAATTATTATTGGTTGTATTTGTAGTAGTAATTAAATAAATTACATTGCCAAATAAAGAGCGAAAATAGAAATATTTTCCACACTTTATCCAACAAAGCTATCTAATTTAAAATTATATGGAGCTTCTACTGTTAATGAGTCAGCTGACAGTTACTATAATGACTTTGTGATGTTTTGTTTGAAAATTCTATTCCCGAATGGGCTATGAATTCCGTCCAAAATACTTCATTTAAAAAAATGCAGGTATGTGATCGTCCAAAGCATTGGTTCATAAAATGTTTGCGAATGTATTCGTTCAAATCATTTAAAGTGTTAAATAAGAATCTGGTAAGCAATTCTGGAAGAAATGAACGAATGTGACGTCATAAAAAACTTCTGGCGTTTCTGTTTATCTACCTTTTTCTATCTCACCATACGTGCTTTATTCCAAATGATTCAATTGTAGCCTTGAAATTAAATATTTTTGGAACTGGTAAGAGAGAAATTTTTATCGCAGATATTCATAATATCTTGTATTTTATTGCACACCCTGTATATTTAAGTCGTTGGAATTACAACTTAAACTGAAATAGCACATGTATATTATCTATCTGTTTTCTATAACAGAGTATGAATAATTATTAGTAAAATTACACCTCATGCTCCTTCCTATTTGACGTTTTGCAGTAGGAAGGCATTAGAAATAGTGTAGATCGCAGTCGCTTCAACTTGAGTGTTTAAGAATTACGCTAGATTATGCGAATGGTCATAATTGTCATGAATTATCACACCGAATTCGTGGGTTTAATTAATTTAATATAATTAAAATCACCAGTATAATATTTGCGATAATTAGTCACCGAGGCATTTGATAAATTTTTAATTATATTGTTAATCCATTTTTCAGGATGTTTTTTACGTCTTTACATAGGAATTTTTATGAATATTAATTAAGTGTACGATATTAATGAGGTTATTACAGCAAAGTATAAAACGAAGGAACAATGTCGTGAAATAACTAAGTAAGTCTTTGTTTTAAATGTAAATCCAATTAAAATTTAATTTCAATTGACTACAAAGTTTTTAACGATAAACTAACTAAACGTTATTTACAATAGTTCTCTTTAAATTACAATTGGATAAAAACAGACCACATGCATTAGAGATTTCCTAAATTCAGCTTGCGCCTCCTTGGAGATGGACCGCGGGCGTATTTTTTTTTTTTGAAAACTACATGTAAATTAGAAAATCCTGGGGTGTAATCATTTGTCTCAAATTTACCTCCTAAAAACGTTATGACTTTTGAAAAGAAGCGATTTTGTCGGATTTTAGCGATTTTTCAAACATGTAGGTACCATCGGCGCACAAAAAGAAGAAAAAATGAAGAACTCTTTTTTTTAGGTCCATCTCTGATTTTAGCCGAGATATGAAATTTTTAAAACGGTTGTTTTTGCCGAAAACTGTACTTTTCCGAGGGCCCTTGCTCCCCCTCTCAGTGGATTTTTTCGACTGAACTTTCTGGAGAGCTAGAACCAACTCCTCTCGGATCCCTGAAAATTTCGTTGCTTAATATCCATCCGCGGCAGACCTCGGATAATCGAATAACTATTATGACTTTTTTTTACATCTTCGATAATAGTTTCCACCCCTTTAGCAACGACATAGACGTCAGTCGCAATGGAATTTTTTTTTTCATATTGACATAAACAGTTGAAAAAAAAATAAAATCCTGTTGCGACGAGGTCGAAAATTTTGGTCGAGGGTTCTCCTATTATAAAATATTTTAACTATATATTTATAGTGTCTCCATAACTAAATCGATTTGCTTTTAAATATAATTATATTTGTTTCAGGTCAATAGATTTTGGGTAATTGCTCTTGAAATAAACCCACTATATATTTATATTTGATTCACTTCATTAATAGAAACATAGTAGTAAAATATTTGCATTATTATTATATATAATGAGATGCATTCTACAGAAAACTTTTCATTGCATACATTGAAATTTATTAATTGCAATTATATTGCATACCTTTAGTTTCATTGCAAACATCAATAGAAGTTCATCGAAACGATCACAAATACTGAAGGAAAAGGATAAATTAATAGAAACCACGAATTATCCTGTAAAGGAATAAATGAGAAAAATCAAACAAAAATTTAATAGGTGTAAGACACTGAATATAAACAAGTTTGGCAAAAATATGATAATGTTCTTGTATTTACGCAGGACTTGGGATGTAGAAAATAATCTGTGTCATCATAACCATATTGCTTATTTTTTATTTCATCAATGCTGTTATTCGTAGCACTAATATTTTAAAAGACATTGCGTGCTAACATAAATGAGATATAATGTATGATCTATTTATCTTTGTAATCTTTTATTCTTAGAGTTAACAATTTAATTATTATGTAAGCGACATGAAGTACAATAATAAATACTATACGGGCTATAATTATAGAGAAAATAATAAATAGAAAATGTTGTGGTCGGAATAATATTACTTTTTCAGAAGAGGGAGTTACAGGGTAGTAATAAATATTTTTAAAGAATACAGAAAGTGTCAGTTTTGTCATCGAAACGTTTGAAAATCAAAATTTGTGATGGGTCATAGCTTTTAGCGTTTAGGGAGGTACCTAATAAAAATAAAATAAAAAATCCAGGGCCGTATTTAAAAAAATAAGTTTATGATGGTTTCTGGAAGACGAAAAGTCGAATTTGAAATTCGACAGCATCATCTTGCAGAGGATAAAAAGTGGCAATGACGAGGTGTTACTCTTTTTAAAATTTGTTTTCAAATAACATCAGAAAAAATAAAAAGGTTTTGTGAAATTTCGGTAATTCCGAAAGTATTCGAAATTTTCTAAATAGAATTTTAACGTAGATTACGATTCTGATACCGAAACCGAATAATGCCAACTGGGCTGAGAAAAGTCGATGTACATATTCGATGTACATACCTACAACGACGACATTAATGCATTTATATACCAAAGTGAGGTTTATTTCAAAATATAGTAGTTCATGTTAAACAATTTTTTTATATATATCATACAAGTAATACATAATTGTTGCGATTTATGTACGAGTTACAGTTAGTAATAGACAATTATTCAGGTATCGAGTTTGCAACATTCATTAAACTGATAATGGCTAAACAGTGTCATACAGATATCGTTGATTTATTTATGAAATTAGAGACTAATTAAATAGGAACGATAAAGAACAACACATTTAATTAAAGTGCGAAGCGAAATTATTTATTAAAATATACGAATGTACTACTAGTACTAAGACCATATGTTTAGATATTGAAATATATGAAATGAAGCTGCTTGCTTTTAAAACCGAATCCCTGTTGATCATAACAGAAATAAGCCGTGTGTAATTTAAGTTCCAAGAAGTTTATTAGCTGTTGTGGCATTACTTCCGCTTTATTTAGAATACATAAACTAAACATTCAAAGGTAAGCTAGGATGAATTCCAGTTATTATTTGTCTTTGGGAGGTAGATAGAATGTTTGTTTGATTCATGCTGGTAAAATAAACATTGTAGCTGAGAATTAATAGGAAATCTAATTACGTTACAAATACATCGGCGACATGAAAAAAATTCTGTGAATAATATTTAGTGTACAGAAGCATACTACACACACAAAATTGTGTACTATACTGGGAGACATTTAAATTGCAACTCATAATACATAAAGAATTTAGGTGAAAATTTACCACATTTTCACAATCTATTTGATAAAAGAAAGCGAATTAGCTATTTTGATATTGATAAGACTATTTCTTCTTGGTAATTGAACAAACAACATTATGTCAAAATTCATTTTTGACTTTAAATTCGTGATCAGTGACCCAAAGACAATTATAAACACTATACAAAATTATTACAAACATTTTTCCAAAAAATTTAACCCTTAGGGGATTACTGAGGGTTATAGGAGGTCGAAGAGAAAAATTGACGCGTCAAAAAAATTTTATTTCCCAAATTATGTTTTATCGAGTCAAATATGGGAAAAGTTGGGTTTGATCTCTAGGACAAAACATTTTTTGCTTTTGTAGGTGTGAGAGCTATTAACAATAATTCCAAAGTTGGAGGATGTGCAACGAAAGAGGTAAGACCATAGAAAAAGTGACAATAAAATTATGAATTAATAATAATAATAATAATAATAATATCTTTATTAATCCAAGCGATCATACAATTATGATATAGGACAGGTCAGATACAGGCAAAAATAAAGAAAAACACTTAAATAAAATTAAAAAGGGGGAAAAAAAGGCGGTAAAAACATACCAAATGAGTATCAATTATACATAAAATAAAAGTATATCTTTAGTATTCATATATTTTCAGACGTCAAGAATTCTTCGATGGAATAAAAAGCATTTCTTAAAAGATATTTCCTAACAGCAGATTTAAATTTATTGACACCAACTATATTTTTTATATTATTGCTTAACTTGTTATATAGAACAGCACCTATATAATATGGATTTGATTTAAACATTTCTAATCTATGAATATTATACTGAAGATTTGTACCATAGCGGGTAGGATATTCATGATATAAATTTTGAGGTAAGAAATCGGATATATTGTTTTTAACAAAGTCAGTAAATCTAAGATATATAGACATGGAAGTGTCAGAATTTTTTTCTGGATAAAAGTATTTTTACATGAATCTCTATATTTAAGGTTAAACATAAATCTAATTGCCCTTTTTTGAAGAACAAAAACTCGGTCAGATGTTACAGAATTTCCCCAGCAAATAATACCATATCTAATTCTTGATTCAAAGTTCGAGTAATAAAACGTTTTTACAACGGCGATACTGGCTATTTGGCCTAACCTCTTTACTGCAAAGCATAGACTTGTACATTTTTTGCAAATGAAATTTACATGTTCTTTCCAATTAAGTGATAAGTCAATATTTATGCCTAATAGTTTGAAGTATTCTACTTGATGAATTGATTTACCTTTAAATTTTATAAGAGGACTAGAGACGTAATTAGATCCAACAGGATGGAATTGAAGGGAAAATGTTTTTTCTTGGTTCATAACTAGTCTGGCATCGGTAAAGTAATTACTAATCTTACTAAGGTTATTTTCGAGTTTAGAAGCCACTTCCTCCACATATTTATCACTTGCAATCAGTGACATATCGTCCGCAAAAGCACAATAAAATGTGGAAACAAACTGTTCTACATCGTTTGTATATAAGAGGAAGAGCAATGGACCTAAGATACTGCCTTGTGGCACTCCAATATCATTCTCTAAATGTTCAGATACTTCACTAAAATAATCAACGAACTGAGTTCTGTTAGTTAAGTATGATCTTAATAGAATGTTACACTGACCACGCAAACCATAGCATTCAATCTTTTTCAATAGAATTTCATGGTTCACGCAGTCGAATGCTTTTGACAAATCAATGAAAACAGCCATGACTTTATTGCCCATATCTACATTTTTATAAACATAATCTAAGATACTCACAAGTGCCGAGATAGTAGAGTGTTTTTCTCTAAAACCGTGTTGATTCGGGGAGAATATTTCATTTACTTCAAGAAAATTAATAATTCTACTCGCCAATAATTTTTCAAAAATTTTAGAGAAAACAGATAAAAGGGATATAGGACGATAATTACTTAAGTCTTTATTGTTTCCTTTTTTGGGTAAACATACAACTTTAGAAATTTTAAGCAAGCTAGGAAAACTACCATCTACAAAACATTGATTTACTATATGACATAATGGTTTTGCAATTTTAAGAGAGCATTCTTTAATGATTTTGATCGAGAAATTATCATGGCCTGTGGAATTCGAATTTTTTTATTTGCTAATATTTTCTAGAACTTCAGATTCAGTGACGGGTTGAAGATAAATACAGTTTTCTGTTTGAGGAGTTGTAAATACATTAATTATATTTTCATCAGTAAATTTTGACGGTAACAGAGATTTTGGTAAATTAACAAAGTAAGAGTTAAAGGAATTAGCAATTAGTTTTTTATCCGATGTCTCACTATCATTTATTGCAATAGTAGGAGTTTCATTTCGAGTGTTATTGTTTTTTATATTGTTGTTTATGATTTTCCACACTGTTTTAGATTTGTTTTCGGAGTTTATAATGATTTTGTCAAAATATAATCGCTTTGCTAATCTTATTACACGACGATATATTATTTTATAATTCTTATAAAATTGCTCATCTATAATACCTAACGTGAGCAGTTTATGCAATTCCTTTAAACGAACAGATGATATCTTAATACCAGATGTTAACCAGGGTTTTTCTGTGGAAGTGATATTTACATTTTTTGTGACGGTTTTAAAACATGAATTATAATAAAAAGACAAAATATCAGAAAAAACTGCAAATTTGTTGTCAACACTTTGCTGATTAAAGACATTCTGCCAATTTTCGCCGCTTAAATACGTTTTAAAATTAAGTATATTTTTCTTTGAAAATGATCTAAATTTAATAAAATTATTTGCAATGGTATTATTTATATCACAACTTATTTTTTGAGCAGAATGATCAGAAATTCCAGTGGACATTATTTCTTTATCGAGGATATCAAAATTTGTAAGAATGTAATCAACAGCTGAAACTGAATTATTATAAATTCTTGTGGGTTCGTTAAATATAGAATGTAAATCAAAACAGTTAATCAAATCATTTAAGTCAATTTTTGCATTATTGTTAGTTAAGTAATTGATATTTAGGTCACCACAAATGATAATTTTATCAACATTTAATTTACATATCAAATTTAAGCAATCCTCAAGTTTTGACAGAAATATATTTACATCCGTATTAGGTACCCTATATAAACAAATTATGCAATATTTTATATTGTTAACAGTTAATTTGATTGCTGCACATTCAAAAAATTTATCTAAACTCAATTTTGTCACATTGGGGAGTTCTGTAGCAGCAAAAATATTTTTTACAAGAATAAGCACACCAATAAGCACACCACCATGCAAATATGTATTTCTACAATAGTGACTAATTATTTTGTAATTACAAAAACGAATAAATTGGATTTCATCAGATTGTATCCAAGTTTCTGAAATGCATAAAATATCTATATTTTCAGTTGTTAAAAACAATTCTATTTCATCGATTTTGTTTTTTAAGCATTGTACATTGTGGTGAGCAATGTTTATAGAGTTATTTTTATTTTTATGTTTAACTAATTGCTAATCATCATAATTAATATTTGTTTTAAACCATTCAATTTGCTTCTTGTACATTACACATTGTATATCTTTAGCTAAGCGATTTACATCAAGATTAGATTTGAAACGATTGTTATATTTCTCACAATTTACACATTTATAAGTAGCATCCCTGTTTTCACATTCTTTTACACTATGATCTCCAGCACACAGAGGACATTTGAAGGCAGAATTTCCACTAATGCAATATAGGAATGAACAGTTGTATTGACATCGTAATGGTAACGGAGCTGTTTGAAGAATAATTGAACCTGACGACCACTTTTTGATAACTAACACCTTAAAGGTCAATTTTAGCATAACTAAGTCTGGGAAAAATCAATAATTGCTGCTAAGTAACCTTGTCGGTTTACTAAAAAAAGCGTTTTATGATATTTAAATGTATGAACCTCAGAACGTACCCAGTGGAATGAAGCATTAAATCAGATACTGTCTAATCAATCTTATTTATCAATTTACAAGTAACACATAGAATGTCTCCCTTGACGTGAAGATGATTCAAATATTCAATTTTGTGGACACGGAAGTTAACCTGAAAGCTTATATTACGGGGTGTATGGATTCAGATCATTTATTGCGTTCCAAGATCGGAAGTCACGCTAGTACTTTCACAGGATCATGATTGCTTTAGTAATGATAGATTCCATATTGCTGCTATAATCAGGAGAATTCTACGAGTAACTAGTGTCAACGTTTCCTCATAATTTGCATGATCATGTGACGATTCGGCAGTAAAATATCTACGACATGATTACTGGATTATTAAATCCCCCAATGAATCTTTCACGTTCACAGTAAGAAATAGAATAGCTTACAAATCTCTTAGACATCGACCACCTAAGTCGAAACAAGTTGAATTTATTGTTTATGTCTCAGTGTTACTTGCTGAAGTCTGTGTATTACGTTTCTATTATAGATTGATGGCAATGGTTAAACCATTTTTATTTCAGATTAAATGTTTTATAGAAAATCTCGAGCTCCTCCCTTTATTTAAAAAATATTCTGTTAAAAAGAACATTATTAATTTCCAATTAAATCGAATTGTTAGAAAGTATTTTGGTATAAATATAATTTAAGAAATAACTTAAATTTATATTTCATTATCATCCTTATACATATACAATGCACAAAAGTCACAACAAAAAAGATACCCAACTTCAACACCTGCATTTTCAGTAGGTAATGTGTCTATGTCGTTAAAAATGCAATTTTGTTATAGTTGTTTGCATTTTCGTAGTAAACATACCAGTGTAGTAGTGACAGCAAAAGTATTTGATTAGCCATATCCGCTAGAAGAAATTGTTCTCTCCTCTTCGGGTATTAATAAATATTTACACACATGCAACTATCTATGTTAGTTATTGTAAGAAAGTTATTATGTATTTTTTCATTCATTAATTATGAATATTAACAGCTATTGCTATCTGTAAGTCATTTAAAACAGGTGTTGGTTGGGAAGCAGTACTAAAATATAAACAAACTAGGAAATGAATATCTTGCGGTGGTAGACTATTGAAGAGATTTGTTTTGTTTCAAATTATTACTTGATACTATTGTAAAATAAATTCAATTATTACTTAACATATAGATATGTGATATATGTGACAAAACTATTTTTTAAAATTACTTACTGACCACGAATTTATTATTAGTTACCTATTTTACAAAGATACGTTTTATAAATTACAAAAAAGTCGTTTCGTCTATAATTTTATATTGCGAGTGAAGATAAAGAACTCTGTGTATCGACAATTTTGTAAATTTGCGATTCTGAAGATAAACTATAATTTTTTTCTTTCTTTTCTTATTTTATTGTTTTATTATTTATTATCACATTCTTAAATATTTTAAATTCACAGTAAAAAATATCTGGATTTAAAAAAATAACATTTACGTCTGTGACTTTACGTCGAAGGAACAAAGTTTTTCACCAGAATACTGATGCTGCTGAAAAATATACCAAAAATGCTTTCATTAAAATTTTACTTCGGCAATTAAATTTATTTTTTATAAATATGTAAAAATACCTATAGATTTTTTTATTTCATAAACTTAAAACTTCCATTGAATCTTACTCGATATATTTCAGAACAAATAATTATATTACTATACTTATTATAGATGAAAGCCTCACTTTTGCGAAGATGCCACTGTAAATCTGTTTCGGGACAAACCGGAATAAAGCAATATTTTCCTAACTGCCTTAAATTAATGAGGGCATACGCAAAAATGTATTGGCCAAGACGTTTAAAATTATTATAGTTTAGTTTATTTACAGTTTTGGAATTGTTATTTTTGCCATTATATTGGATCAACAGTAGTGTACAAACATATGGTAACAAAATTATTTAAATTATTGATTTCAATTTGCAAAATATTGTAAATATTCGTGATATAAATTAATTCTATATCATATTTTTCTGAATATGCTCTAAATCTGTATTATGCCCCATTTAAGTTGCCGATAATTAAAATTTTCTGGGAAGATCTCTATAGTAACCATAAATAGAGCGTCCATGAAGCATGTCTGTAATAAATGTAATTAACTACGTTCAGTACACTTTGATTGCAATTAATCGTCCAGAAGGAATTTCGAAAAGTTTTTCATTAATACTATGTTGTTGTTTTGGTAGCATTAATTGAGCTTTGTGTTTGGTAGAAAAATGAATTAGAGAGAACTAAACCGCTGTGCAAAATTCAAAGACCACCTGGAACTTTAGTCAATAATATTCTCGCTGTAGGTTTTCGGTTAGAATTAATTGATTCAAAAGTAGTGCGAAACATTTTGATAAAAAATTCATTGAAAATTTATAGCGGTCAGTGATTCACAAGCAATTTATAATCTATACAGGGTGTCCCAGAAGTGAACGATCAAACGAAGTGAGGTGATGGGGGAGGTCATTACCAATCAAAATAACCATATACACGTGTGGTCACTCAGTTGTTTCGGATACAGTTCAGTAGGTTGCACCAACTCCTCTAACAATTTCGACTTCGCCCCATAATCATGTTAGTCCGAGACGGAGCGCCGCCCGTCGACCTGTTCTATTCAGGGGAGATGGGTGCAACTTACTGAACTGTATCCGAAACAACTAAGTGGCCAGACGTGTATGTGGTTATCCAATTGTTGATGGCTCAAAAGTTATTTCAATTTTTGTATTTTTTTTTAAATCGCCTAGTACGTCCACCAAAAAATTAATAAAAAAACAAATGGGTTGCTTGCATGTTTTTTTTCTTTAAGTATGATCCTGAAGCGTGCACCTATCCAATAAAAGGATTTTCAAGAACCATGTTACACGCGATCAAATAATAAAATGGATTTTGTAAAAAGTTTTTATTCACAAAAAATTTTTGTATAAAATATAAGATTTATGCTTATAACCCCATATATATATAAGCATTGCTCCTCAATTGATTAATTAATTAATGCAATTTTTAATCGAGTAGCTTCAATCAGTTAAAACAGTTAAAAATACATAAACAGGGTGTCCCAGTTTTAAGGGACGAAACTACACAGACTTAAAGAAAAAATATTTTTGAGCAGAAAACTTCCTATACATATGCCCTTTATCTCGCTTAGTTTAGGAGATAAGTAGAGGGCGTTAAAGTTTTAACTTTTTTCCAAGTTTTTTTCCTATATCTTTTGAAATATATAATATAATATAAAACGTACACTCATTAATGTTCAGAGAACTGTCATCGATTTGTATTCATTTCTTTCAGCCTACTTCAAAAAATTTAACAAAAAATTTTTAAATCAATAGATTCTATGAGCATATCAAGCTGTAACTTCCTCGGTAACTCCTAAACCAGACATCGCACAAAAAATTACAAGATATCAAAAATTTTGCTAAAAGACCACTCTTTGAAGTGACAGTATCAAAATGAGACAGTGGCGTAGCGCTAAAAAGTTCTGGAAGGATTTGATTCCGGGTGGGCCTAAAAAAAGGTCACCCCGTATAGCATATTTCATGAAAATGCTGTAAAATCTTCAGCTTGGGGTAATTAGAAAGTGTACAAAATTTAAAATTGATATCTAATATATTTCAAAAGATATAGGAAAAAAAATTGGAAAAAGTTAAAACTTCTAGTTAATACAAGCCTCTAAGATTTTTCAAGGGTTACTCAATGACTTGAGAGGCGGTTCAGAAAACATTTTATTGCTATTTAATTATTGCTTCGGATTCATCCCTAGAGACAGTGTGTATATAGAAAAAACCTCTTTGTTTATAGTAGTCCTTGTATTTATTTTATTATCTTGCTACTGTATGCAAAGTTTAAATTACATAATCTAAACTTGCCAAACTTTAATCATGACTATAAAACAAGTAGCTCAAGCACTCTAGAAATTCCAAGTCATCGACTAACTTTCTATGAAAAAATTCCTAAGTACTCGACTATAAAGGTATTTGATAAATTACCAGAATTGTATAAAGCCCTCGGTGACAAGAGATTACAAATCTAAATTACGTCCAGGCTCAAAAACAATGCTATTGTTCCTTATGAAAGTATTTTAATTTTAATTTTAATGAAGTTTCGATTTAATAAAATAATAATCTCTTATATTTTAATTTATTTATAAATTTTTTCCCGTTTACTAGTTATCCTTCTCTGCGGCCCCACAGTTACAGAGAGATGCTAGAAGTACCAGCAAAGATCATGTATACACTAGATAGTCAGACCTATTGTTTTATTTTATCGTTCATAAATGGACCTCAACTTAAGCTTCATCTCACTTTAACTCATGATACTGCAATACTTCTCTGTTATTTGACATCCAATTTTGCATGTGTTAGAGAGAGAAGATGGGGCGATGAAATAAACAGTGACTTTGACTATCTAGTATATGAAATGATCTTTGGTACCAGTAAACACAGGGAGTGAGAGAAAATTTTAAGTGCAATGGCTGAAATGTCATTGGGTTCAGTCAAGAGGTTCCCTCTGGAGGAACTTCTTGAGAGCCCATAGTCAAATTAGATATTGCTCAAAATTAAATAAAAACCCAAACAATCAATAGAAAATGAAACTTATAGAACTCTGTTTAAATATAGAAATAAGTTTAATGATTTTGAAATCAGAAAATTTACTTCTTTTTGTAGTAAACCTCTTAATTTTTATAGATTAAGAGATAGATAAACAAATCAAACATATCTTTAAGACCAAATTGCCAAATTTACCATAATGTATCAAAATACATACTTAAAATTAATCCGTTATCTGGAAATTCTGACTCGTATTATAGTAAACATATTCCAGTGAAATTTCATGAAAATGATATTTTAACATAACACAAACACACTACACCACAGAAATTACACAACCCCCCTAATCTAAAGCCTAGGCTGTCCACAAGGAGGTTACACATTAGAAAAACGCAGACAACCATCCATACCCACTGACATATTGGGGGTCATGACATTAACGACAGGCAATGTGACAAGAGCCATGCTCTCGCCGCTACTCTACGGTCGGTAATATTAATAACGTATGTACATCTGATGGTCATTATTGATGTAGTTGATCTCTAAGAACAAATCCAATGGAAAAAACAGTGTCAGTAATACAAACCAATTATTTATCAAAGGATAGTAATTTGGCAGAGATATCTCCAATTTTTGCAATTTGATCTCACGAGTAGATAAGTAATACCGGAAGGGTGATCCCCCCACCACTTTTGCTCCCCCCACCACTTTTTTTTGGGGTGGGGGGCAATTAGAGTGGGGGGTAATTTGTAATTGCGTAATTAGTAATTTGTAATTGCGTAATTAGTAATTTGTAATTGCGTAATTAGTAATTTGTAATTGCGTAATTAGTAATTTGTAATTGCGTAATTAGTAATTTGTAATTGCGTAATTGGATTATTTCGCTGTAATTAGACTAGTATAATTGCAATATATCTAATAAATGTAATTAGTCTGGAGGGGGGATAATTAAAACCCAATTGTCGCGAGTAATGAAAGTAAAATATATGTCATTCAATATCACTAACAAGGGGTCTGGTATATTAGCATTACGTCTCGTATTGTTTTAGGTATCTAGCCCGAGCTCCCGATATTAAATTGAACGCGGATTACCCCATGGTCTGTAAGAGGATTTATTAAGCCTGTTAAATTTTCTAATGATCAAAGATTAAATCAGCTTTTAGTTTTTACTGTCGCATATCTTGAAACAAAATAGTTGGTTAAATTTATAGCTCCCATTTGCGACAGACAATATGTCTGCATAGAGGACCCAGCTACGTAGGCCAGGTGGCTCACGCGAACGGTACCTGCCTGAAATCGAGGTAATGCCATTAGGGTGGTCGACTTAAAACCGTCAATAACACAATTTGGTATTTAATTTCTAGTCGAAATGCATTCATTTTTCTAAGGACAAATATATTGCACAAAAGATTAGCCATCTCCTATCTAAACAAAAGATACGTCGATTTTTACAAAACAAAGCCACACAATTACCTGAAATTTTAAACTTAAAAATAACAGGTGAGAGTGTAATTCGAATAGGATGGAAGGTTTAGAACTGCCTACTATAAAGAAGTCATTAAATGTCTTTATTGGTAATAATTAAATAGACAAAAGGCAACCCGCCTTTGTTGCACTGACGAGAAATTTTTCAGTCCTTTTAAAGCAATAATGTCACAGCTTAATGGACCCATTTGAAAGTTAAAATATAGCTATTAGATTCATGCTTTGTTTTGCTGTCAAGGGTCGATAAACATAAATGTTTTAAATAGTAAAACTATTCAAAAGCCATTTAAATACAAATACGCTTGGCAAAAATAACAAAAGGACACGGTCAAGATCTTTCAGCTTAAATAAACAATAATAAAATTTTCATTGATTTACAAATTTTAACATACAGGGTGCCCCGAATTGTACAGATCAAACATATGTTCAAAAAAATATATATGGGGTGTTCCATTAAAAGATACACTTTCTATACTTTCCAATGTTGCTCTATAAAGAACTACTGATAATAATTGCAGGTAATTGATGTGTAAAAGATGATGGACAGTAGGTCGGCAATACACAAAAAAAAAACCATTCAACTCAAACATGAAGTCTGATAGAAGACATTAAATCTGCCATTGAAAGATTGTCTTGTAAACTAGATGACATAAGGAGGGATTCAAATAAAATACACATTAAAAGATTACAATAATTTTATTTCCTATTTTTTATTACACAACTAAAAATACCATAGTATAATTAAACAGTTTTATTTTAAATACACAATTACATTTTTGAGAAAATAAACATAGACGCTTAGTAGATCAAACTTTATGGTGTGATAAACTACCAAAATAATATGAAAAAGTTCATATGTAAATGTGGGCCGGGAACACATAGTTCCGAGATACAGGGTGTTAAAGAAACATGCAAAATTTTTTGTTGTTTGAAACACTAAAATGATGGCACACTATATTGCGCTCTAATTAGACTAGGTGCAATTTCTCGAAATTCTATGGTTTATTACCTTATAGAAAAGCAGTATATCTTAAGATATATTTACAGATCAGTATACATCCAACTTGACGGCGTTTTAACAAAAGCAAGCGGAAACGATGACTACTTTGATAATGCATTAAAAAGCAATATTTTAACGGAAATTACAGCGATGCTTTAATAAAGCTCTGGATAATTATATGCCTCTTTTAATCTGTTTTACAGAATAATGGGGGTGGCTCTCTTCAACCGTCTCTAAAACTATTTAATGAAACCTAGTTAAAAATTCAGGTCCATAAAGAAGCTACGATAATTTATGATATAGTTAATCACGATCCATTTTATTATTCAACTCAAACATGAAGTCTGATAGAAGACATTAAATCTGCCATTGAAAGATTGTCTTGTAAACTAGATGACATAAGGAGGGATTCAAATAAAATACACATTAAAAGATTACATTAATTTTATTTCCTATTTTTATTAACAGAACAATATACAATGAAGGTAATTATTGTATCGTAATTAGACTGGATTGCTATTAGGTAATAAACCATAGGATTTCGAGAAATAATTATGAAACCGATGCAATAAACTCATCCGTCTGCGTGGAATATGTATTTGCATGTGTGCAAAAGACTCCACTTCTATGGCATTATTTATTGTTGCCATTGTATACATTTAATGAATACCTACATAGGGGACAAAAGAAATCGATGTATTGTCAATAGTACCACATTATGGGTTAACAAACAAGCGATATCGAATCATTTTAAATATATTACACAAAAGCCAATCTAAATAGTTATACAATAGAATAATATAATGGGAGGTATTTGAATATTGAAATGTGTGGTGGGGGGGTCATATTCTGTAGATATATAGAGAGTGAGAGGAGTTGTCACAACCATTATTAGTAGCAACAGACTCCTAGTGAACACGCAAAATGTATAAGTGTACGTCTTGCAGTAAAAGTTTTACACGGATCAGCAATTTACGTCGTCATCAGAAAGAGTCGTGTGTGAGTTTACGTGATAATGGACCTCCAGCAAAACAATTTAAATTTGATTCAACCCCTTCAACATCCGCAAGTATGCAAACATGTGATTGTTGTAATGTGACGCTGACGACAGCTCAGATGCATTCCCATAAGAGGTCGTTGCAACATAAGGCAAATGCATGTGTTCCTTCAATGGATGGTGTAAGCATTATCCAAAGCGCTTTCAAATACAGAATTATTTCATATCGAGTGCATAGTGAACATAATCATCTGGACTACGTAATGTTCTTTAATGAAATCAAACATAAAATTTTAAATCTGCTAGAAGAATCGATACAAATACATATGGCAATAAAAGTAAATCTGGAAGTGTTCGCCAAATACATGATACAAAGTAAAGAGTTAACGGATATGAAATCATTTAATACAACCAACAAAATTTTGGATCAAGCTATGAATTTAAGTGATGTTTTGGATAGTTTTGTAGAAGAGATGATTACCCAAACTACAGAGTTTCAAGAGCGAGATTCAGGTGTGTAATTATTTTTATTAAGGTATTAGAATTGCATTTAACATTTACTTATTTTTAGGATGGGCTCTGGAACGAATCGAATTTGTTGAAATTAATGTGAACAAGTATAGTCCACTGCGTGGTTCATCATATATAAAATTACCAAAATTCATTGAAAATAAGAATGCAGTGGTAAACGTATACAATCAAGATCAGTGTTGTTTTGCCTGGGCGGTGACTTCAGCATTGTATCCAGCAAATGGTCACACATCGGATTTATCATCATATCCACATTATTCACAAGTGTTAAATGTAACAGGTATGGATTTTCCAGTAAAATTGCGGGATATATCAAAATTTGAGGAACTGAATAATATATCGATAAACGTATACGGGTTAGAGGAGAAATTTAAAAATAATAGAACGGAATATGAAGTTGTAGGTCCTTTACGTTACTCGGGGAAAAAACTGCGTATCCATTTAAATTTATTGCTAATTTCTGAGATGTGTAATATTAATCACCATTGTACGAACGATTGTGCTAAAACTCACTATTGCTGGATAAAAGATTTATCTAGGTTAGTTTCGCGACAAATTTCTGCTAGCGATCATAAAAAACATTTTTGTGATGGTTGTTTATTATATTTTAATACCGAACGTCACTTATTGCAACACCAGTCACGCGATTGCAATCATATTTATACGACAATACCTACCACCCAATTTCGAATCGATAAATATGGTAAACAAGTACCCGAGAATATGTTAAAATTTGAACATTTTGAAAGGCGAATGCAAGTTCCATTTGTAGTGTATGCCGATTTCGAATCAATTTTAAGTCCTATCGATACCTGCCAACCCAATCCAGAACGGTCTTTCGGGAATAAAACTTTTAGACATCAACCACATTCTTTCGCATATTTAATAAAATGTTCGTTTGACAATTCCCTAAACAAGTTTGAGTTATACCGGGGTTCTGACGCCGCCAAAGTCTTCGTATCACGTATCGAAGCTGACTCGAGAGATATCTATAATAGATATATGAAAGATATAGTCCCAATGGCTAAGCTCACAGCGCAACAAAGACGAGACTTTGAAAACGCAACCGTATGCGGTATATGCGAGAAGGTATTCGAAGAAGGTGATGTGAAGGTTAAGGATCACTGCCACTTAACCGGAAAAATAAGATTTATCGCTGCACACTCTGTTTGCAATTTAAATTATAAATTACCATGTTTCATACCGATTATATTCCATAATATGAGCTCATACGACGGTCATTTATTCATTAAAGAGCTATGTGCACATAACGATAGAGTGGAGGTACTAGCGCAAAATAAAGAGAAATACATATCTTTTTCAAAACACCTTTATATGCATGATTACATTAATAAGAATGGGGAGAAGAAACAAAAATTTCTACAATTGCGATTCATTGATAGTTTTAAGTTCCTGTCAACATCGCTACAAAATTTAGGTGAAAGTTTAAATGATGACCAGTTAACTATAACCAGAAGTTTTTATATGGATAACAAAGAATTTCGTTTAATGAGACAAAAGGGTGTATTTCCATATAGCTTTGTTGATAGTTTAAATAAGTTGAATAAACCAGATCTACCATCCAAAGCCGAATTCTATGACAACCTAAATGATCAGCATATATCCGAAGATGATTATCAACGGGCTAAAGATGTGTGGAAGTTGTTCGCTTGTCAGAATTTAGGCGATTATTCAGATCTGTATTTGAAAACAGACGTATTGCTTTTATGTGATGTATTCGAAAATTTTCGGAAAATCAGTTTAGAGAAATACAAGTTGGATCCTGCTCAATATTTTACAGCTCCCGGATTGTCGTGGGACGCTATGTTAAAACTGACAGGAGTAGAGTTAGAATTATTAATTGATATAGATATGATTAACTTTTTTAAGAAAGGAATTCGTGGTGGAATAAGTCAGTGCTCTGAAAGAAAACATATCGCAAATAACAAATTTCTTACCGATTACGATTCCAACGAACCCTCGTCGTTTATAACTTATTTGGACGCCACAAACCTATACGGCCACAGTATGTCTCAATCGCTACCGACAGGTGGTTTCACCTGGTTGTCCCAACAAGAAATTATAAACTTAGACATTACGAATATTCCAGATGAAAATCCGCGCGGGTACATTTTCGAAGTAGACATTCATTATCCCAACGAATTACACGATCTACATTCGGACCTCCCTTTCCTAGTAGAAAACATGATTCCTCCTAATGCAAAATCGGCAAAGTTGATTCCAAATTTGTTTGACAAGAAAAGGTACATTGTACACTATAAAAATTTGAGGCAGGCCATGGATCACGGTTTGATGGTTTTAAAGACTCATAGAGTGCTCACATTTAATCAATCTCCCTGGTTAAGAAAATACATTGATTTAAATACGGAGATGAGAAACACGGCAACAAGTAAATTCGAAAAAGATCAATTTAAATTAATGAATAATGCAGTTTTCGGTAAAACTATGGAAAACGTGGATAATAGAAAGGATATAAAGTTGGTTACGCATTGGGAAAGTATTAGAAGGTCCTTTGGTGCAAATGCTCTTATAGCCCGACCGAATTTTAAAACTTGTTCAATCTTTACAGAAGATTTCGTTGCGATTCATATGAATAAACTGAAAGTAGTATACAACAAGCCAATTTATGTAGGGTTTTGTGTTTTGGAATTATCCAAGACGGTACTATATAATTTTTTCTATGACGTGATAAAAAGAAAATTTGGTGAAAATGCTTCCCTGTTATACACCGATACGGATTCTCTGATTATTAAAGTTTTTACTGATAACATTTACGATTTTATAAAAGAGAACCCCGATAAATTCGATACATCCAACTATAAAGAAGGAAATAAATTTAATGTTCCTAAAGGTCTGTCGGTTTTAGGGAATTTTAAAGATGAGTTCCCCGCCGACCCGATTATTAGTTTTTATGGGACGGGGGCTAAAGCTTACTGTATAAAATCTATGAATAGTGAATTGAAAAAAGCTAAGGGGGTAAAGAAATCAGTTATTATGAAAAATTTATCAATAGGTGATTATAAGAAAATAGTTGAGCAGGGTGGGGTAATATTAAGAGAAATGAATACATTTAGAAGTTATTCGCATGATATTTACACAGAAATGAAAAATAAGGTGGCACTATCTCATTATGATGACAAAAGATTCGTCATTCCTAATACGTTTAAAACTTTACCATGGGGGCATTGTGACATACCGATATTTCAAAATGAGTTGGCCGTAATAACTAATACAAATAATGTTGTTGAAAAGGAGAAATATGATCCTTTAGATGCTTTACTTGCAGCAATAGATGAGTTAAGCCAGTCACAATAACATTAGCATATCAAATAAAATTTGCATTATTTATCGGGTTAATGTTATAAAACTGGAAAATTCATACTAAATGTGAGATATTGTATTATATTTCAATAGATTTATTGTGTAATAAAATATATATTTATGAAAAAAATAATGTTTTTTAAGTTAAGTATTTGTAGTATATGTAATAAACTTAAAAATATTTTTATTTTGTTTACAATTTAACATTAAGGAAATAAATTAAACAAATATTAATTGAGTACATTCGTTTTATTATTTATTTATTATACATAAAAATATTTCATTTGACATAACCTTATAATGATACAATAATATATTTTCTAGACAGTGACAATTTTAAACAAGAGAAGCTCCATCAATCCACGAGTTGTGTTCTTTAGAGAGTCCAAGCCATTTTACAAACACTTTATTTCCTTGCTTTTTTAAAACATTCTCTACTAGATACACATCGGGGTATTTTGCCTTTAGTAGCTCCATCTCATAAAAACACCCCTTGATTGGATGTCCAAGCATGTCTGCAAGCAGGTAAGTTGTGGGATTTGTTATGTTTATCTTGACAATTTTAAAAAGTTCTGTTGAGAAATTCGGTGTAAACCCTTTATCAAATACACCTTTATACTTGCTAATACGAACTACATCACCGAGGTGGAATTTCGGTTTGAGAGCAATTTTTATGTTATTATATACATTTAAATGTGTAGTTGGTGTGACATCAACAGGTTTCATACCAATTGTACGATGGACTTTGTTATTATAACTTTTTGTAACATTGGGTAGGATGTCGAGCCATTTATATTTACCCATAGCTGAGAATTCTTTATACAACCAACTCTTTAATGTGCGGATTACTCGTTCAACAATTGCTGCTTTTTTTGTGCTATATGTAGAATAATGATTAATTTCATGCTGCTTCATTAGTGTGGAAAACTTTCTGTTGTAGAATTCTGTACCATTATCAGTCTGTAAATTTCTTGGTGAATAATTTGCTTCTTGAATAATAGTCTGCATAGTCTTAGTAACTTCTACAGCTGTTTTATTTTTAACAGATCTGGTCCATACGTACTTGGAATAGCAGTCAATCACTACAAGAATATAACGATACCCTCTATTTTTATCAGCGTATGGTTGCATTTCGGCTAGGTCTGCTTGCCACAAATCACCAAACCCCTTAATTATGGTTCGCCTTCTACGAAAATTTCGTCGAGCATTTCTATGTAACTCGTTAACAATTTGTAATTTTTCGCTGCTAACCTCCATTATAAAATTGTCTTCAGCTATATATCAACTTCAGGCATTAGTTCTGGTGGAAATGCTAGGCCTCCGGATTGCACCTTCTTTGGTTGGAGTTCGGTGGCAATATGCTCTAATTTGGAGATTCTAGTGATTAAAGTATTGTGATTGTTTATGGCCGAACGTTTAACTTCAGAAATTGCTTTATCAACATATTTCCTCATTTCTATTTTCATTTTCTGCATCCTATCATTATTTTGTTTATTGAAAATAGTGCGATTTTCTTCTCCACTTTTTAAAAGTCCCACATCAACATATTTTTACATTTCCTCAATAATTACATCGGTTGTATCAAAAATAGCTTTGGCAGCATTTTCATCATTTGTTTGTAGACGCTTGTTAACGTAATTACATGTTGCACCATCTTGATTATCGACAGGTTCCCCTAGATTTTTTAAACGCTTATTTTCAATATCATAGTGATTATCTCTGGTAAGTTTAAAACCCACGCCAGGTAATCCACGATAGGCTATTAACTTACTTGCACTAATTCTTTTGCTGCGTCCAAATTTGTCAATTGTGTTGTTTACAGTAGACATTTCTGATTGCGTCTGATCCATTTTATATATTTCAGGCTATATAATACTTATTGAGTATGATGATACTAGGTATTATATCTTTAATACACTATTTTTTCCTCCCTAAGTTCTGATATTATTTCTATTATTTCATTGTCGTGGTTGTTATTTCCAGCCATTTTCGAACCCCATAAGAGGCGTAAACGAGCCACAAGTTCACTAGGTTTATTTCTGTACAATTTGTGGGTAGGTACACGTTTTAATCCATAACCACTTGTTGACGATCGTGTCACAATTGTAGAAGATGTTAATGGTTTGATAATTTTGTGAAATTTTTCACGTTTAGTGGTGTTATAGCCACTCGCTACATTGAATTTTTTATACGGCGCTTTTGTTTTCCTTAGTATTTCTCCATATATCTTACTCCATTCATCATCGATAACACTCTCTGTATTATCATCTAGAATTGGCGGACGTTTTAGAAATATTAGATCGTACAATTTCGGATTACCTAGATACACGCCAAGTTTCTTATTGCCATACCACAGTGTAATATTTCCATGGGAAAAACGTATTTCAGCATTACCCATCAGCAGTTTACCTGTCTTGGGATCTACACGCACTCCATATAAACTATCATACTTGGAATTACTCGATTTTACATTCTGTATATGTCTTTTTACAACCTCACGTCCTTTTTCTAGTTTTCTAGCTAGAGAAGTTTCAGATATGGGGGTTGTTCTTATAGACGATGGTGGTGTTTCCATAATGGGGGTATAAGGTGGAACATCATCACCGCCTACATACTTATCAGATCCTTCCTCAGAAGCACTCTCCCATGGCACTGCCCTCTGAGTAGACACCCTTGATGATGATGATGGTTGTTGGGTATGTTGTTTGTTCTCCGCTGCTGAAGATATAGCATTTAAAGGTTCAGTTATTGGTTGATAGATCTTTTCAAGTGTTACATGCATCTCAATATCTTTGTTCTTAATAGAGTTAAACTTCTTACGTACCGCATCTGTCGCCTCAATCAACTGTCGCTTGAGGGCTATTTCACTATTGGGATGCACAAGATTGTTATATTTTTTATTATCTTTGGTAACCTTCATCTTAGCGCATACGTAAACGAAGTAACCATACGAAGTCTGTGGCTCAAGTGAAGTTTTTATTAAAATTCATTATGGATATATGAAGCTATCAAACCCTTTTCTATATCGCCCACCTTGTACTTCTCTATCCTTATCAATCACTAGAAACCCATATTTGTCATTCCAGCACTCTGCACACATATTTTGAAATACTGTAAATGTTACATCAGGTGACACATGATCGGAAAATATGTGGTGAAGGTTCATGTCATCCTGTTTAAAGACAATAATTAAATTACTATTGTCTCTTATTAGCTGCTTCGGTATTCGAGAATATGTTTGACCAAGATAAAAACAATCCACATTTCTATGGCGGCCCATATGCTCTTATAACATCTTGCTTCTCACATATCACATCGTCAAATATAAATAAAGACTCTGGTTTTGCCTCGGATGGTTCCACTATTTGCGCTCCATTACTAAATGTATAAAATCCTAACCCCTCAATCGGCGCTAGCACCTTACGCAGATACTCATACTTGGGTTGATTTATAGACTTTGAGTATAGGTAAATGTTTAAAAAGCGTAAACCTAAGCGATGGGTGATCAAAGATATTAAGACATTTGTTTTCCCACAATTCGAGGGTCCTATTATGAGGGCACGTACAGTTGAAGGTAGTAGTGGTCCATGACGATTATGAGCGCTTAACCCACGCCCAACTTTTTCATCCAAATTATCTATGGAAAGCGTTTGTTTCTGTTTCACAATGTGCATTGTATCGCAGCTAATTGGTATATAAATAGACATGTGACTTGCAACTCTTATTTAAATGGTTTCCACCATACGATACACACGTGAAAAACGTATGAAGCGCGGTAGGGGATTAATTAATTCCCTGATTAATAAGCTTCCCGTCGAGTTGCATTTGCCAGGTTATCAATTTTGTGGTCCAGGCACAGATTTAAATAAACGGCTGATACGGGGTGATCCTGGCTTAAATCAGCTCGATAAAGCGTGCAAGGAACACGATATTGCATACGACAAAAATAGCAGTAATCTAGCAGCCCGCCATAAAGCAGACTATCAGCTTGAACAGGCTGCGTGGAAACGAGTGAAATCCAAAGACGCAGGACGTGGAGAAAAGGCCGCTGCTTGGTTAGTTACAACTATAATGAAAGGGAAACAACGTCTTGGTATGGGATGTAATTCAACAATATCTCGTAATCCAATAAGGAAACGAATCATCAAGAAAACAAAGAAGGGTAAGAAGAATGTTAAAAAGACAGCATTTGGATCTGGGATAGTACGAAAAGTGCGTGACACACTGCGAAGTGCTGGAGGCAAAAGAGTAAAAGACCAAACGAAGGCGACTGAAATTGCTCTAAAAGCTGCACGTCGATATATAAAACAGGCCGGTGGGAAACGCAATATTCGAACACCTAGAGTTATACCAATACCAAAAGTTGGCGGTATTTTACCTCTAATACCCATTTTTGCTGGATTATCTGCATTGGGTAGTTTGGTGGGTACGGCTGCTGGTATTGCTAAAGCTGTAAATGACGTAAAATAGGGTAGAGAAGAATTAGCTGAAGCAAATCGACACAACAGAAGTATGGAAGCAATAGCTATGAAAAGTGGTAAGGGGATGTATATGAAGCCATATCGAAAGGGAATGGGCCTTTATCTAAAACAGAATTCAAAAAACTAATAGACTCCCTACCTCGGAGACCTCTTACCGACATTGATCTTAAATATTATGCTAAGAAAATGAAGGTAGCATACTTTCGGGGTGTATTTATGCGCGACTCACTACCAAGACGTGGCCCACATTACAATGAATCTGCAATAATCAATTTGGATAGTATATATGGTCCTGGGACACATTGGGTGGCATATAAAAAACGAGGTAGTTTAGTAAATTACTTTGATAGTTTTGGTGATTTACCCCCACCTATAGAATTAGTTACATATTTCAATAACGATTCAAGGAGGGCCAACCAAATATTCTATAACTACAAACGTGTACAGAATTTTAACACAGTGTGGTGTGGACATTTGTGTTTAAAGTTTCTCTCTACGAAAGAAATATAAAACGCCATGGAGCTGAAAACTATAACCCCAACAATGGATCGAGAAGGTATCAAGCGAATGGGCCACTCACTAATTGCATTCTCCCGTTTGCGTAGTCTATTGAAGATGAGCAAACAACAACTTGCTGATATGCCCAAAGAAGTGATGATTGGGTTGGCTTCACATGAAATTGCATTAGTATGGGATAAGCTACCTACACATCTTCAGAACGATGTCGATATAATAAAATATCAATACTGTACAGAACATTACCTTAACGATCATGAAGGCAGTTTTGATGCTAATGACGGTCCAATACCTCGAAAAATGTTTTGTTGCTATTGTAAGGTAAACGATGTAAATGTGGCATCCAATAACAATGTAAATATATTACCATCAAGTTCAAAGAAGAGAAAATTATACCATTATTGCTGTAATCCACAATAAATTGGGTAGCGCAATTTAATTACATCAGTCATGTCGTACACGTTCACACTAACGAGCCGCTTAAGTGTGCTAAGTGTCAACTTTAATCCACCCATTGAACTGGATAGGAGCAGTCGTCATGGGTTAGGCTTAATTGGATTCTACTCTTACAACTCCATATTCAATGTGGATGAAACAAATAACATCTTCCAATATAGGGTTAGTGCTAAAGATACATTCACTACTGTTCACATACCTCTGGGGGCTTATGAAATTGATGAAATCTATGCAGCAATGTTGAAAGCTATGAATATTGATGGAAAGGATTACACGCAAATATTCACTTTACGAGCAAACAACAACACCCTAAAGTGCGAGATTTTGTCAAAGTATGAAATAGATTTTAGACAACCAAATTCCATAGGAAGTCTGTTGGGATTTGGACCAATATATTTACAACCAAATAAAAATTATGAATCAACACAGCCTGTTGATATTATGAAAGTAAGGATGATACGTGTAGATTGCAATATTATTTCTGGAGCTTATCTGAATGCGGAAGAGTCACACACTCTCTTTGAATTTGATATAGATGTTGAGCCTGGCTACAAACTTACTAGAGAACCCAAAAATATCATATATTTACCTGTTAGACCTAAATGGTGTCAGTTAATAGATAACATCACGCTACGTGTGCTGGACGACAACGGTGATTTGATCAATTTTCGAGGTGAGAAAATTATTGTAAGGCTAGAATTGAAGAAAGTTTGATATCACCAACCAAATGGGCTTTCGATATAAACAGCGACAGCAAATACATCACCATCAATATGATACTGTAGCGAACAATAGTGTGGATAAAAAGAAAGGGAGATGTGGAAAGCAATTCATTCAAAGTCTATACCTTAAACAGTTAGGACATAGATTGTCAGCTGAGGATCAAGCCTTTTTAAAACATATTGGATTAAAACTGCGAAAATATTTGCCATAATAATGGTGGCGGCTGCAACTAGTGAAAAACTTGAGGTGTTTGATGAACCTGTGTTGGATCATTCCCTAGTTAGCCTACATGAGCATACATATAAGCCATATGGTTCCCCATATTACAGAAACTCTGATGAAATACGTATCCCCATCAATTTTCAAGATGTTATACTCGACATTTCAGAAAGTTATATATACATAGAAGGAAAATTTACCCCTAGTGATGCCACAAAGCGTTGCTATTTATCCAATAATGCACTAGCATTTCTCTTTGAAGAGATACGTCTGGAAATGGGTGGTGAACAAGTAGCAGTAGTTAGAAGACCTGGTATTACTACAACAATGAAAACTATGGTGTCGTATGGGCAAACGCATGCACGCTCATTAATAACAACAGGTTGGGGTCTCAGTCAAAATAGACAAGATATTTTAGATACCACCAGTCACGTGTTCAGTGGCAAACTACCCCTTAAGCTCCTTATGGGTTTTGCAGAAGATTATACCAAAGGCATTCTGAATGTGAAGCAAGAATTAATTATGATAATTGCACGCTCATTTAAAGACTCCTATATCGGTGAAGTTGATGCGGAGTTGGAAATAAGCAAAATTGAGTGGAAAATAAGACATATTGTACCTGAAGATCGACAAAAGTTAAAATTATTGAATCGAATTAATAAAAGTGGTAATAATGCCAAGGTTAATATGGTCTACCGTGCATGGGATTTTTATGAGCTTCCCTGTCTACGTGATACTACCTATGACATATGGGCTCTTAAACTCTCCACCCGTCTTGAAAGTCCACTTTTCATCCTTCTTGGTTTTCAAGACACTGATCAGGCCAATGATAGAACAAAGGATGTTACACAGTTCAAACACGCAGACATAAATAATATTCGACTATTTCTAAACTCTGAAGTTTATCCATACGAACGTTGGAATTTAGATTTCGATAAGAAGCTCGATTCTGCAGCATATTATGCTTATGAGAACTTCCAACGTAGTTACTATGATAAAGATATGAGCGAACCCATGATGGATCTTGGGGAATACAGGAAGAATCCTTTGTTTGTCATTGATTGTTCACACCAACCTGTTGCAGTGAAATCATCTACAGTCGACATAAAAATAGAATTTGAAACACGAAAAACGAAATTTCCCGAACAAACTCGAGTGTATGCACTTATACTTCATGATACATATTTAAGTTATAATGCATTAGATGGCTCGGTTCAGAATGGTTTTCTTGATATCTAGTAAAAACATTTTATCAACAATAATCACGATGTATATGCAAATGTTTATTTTCCCAAAATGTAATTGTGTATTTAAAATAAAACTGTTTAATTATACTATGGTATTTTTAGTTGTGTAATAAAAATAGGAAATAAAATTATTGTAATCTTTTAATGTGTATTTTATTTGAATCCCTCCTTATGTCATCTAGTTTACAAGACAATCTTTCAATGGCAGATTTAATGTCTTCTATCAGACTTCATGTTTGAGTTGAATAATAAAATGGATCGTGATTAACTATATCATAAATTATCGTAGCTTCTTTATGGAACTGAATTTTTAACTAGGTTTCATTAAATAGTTTTACAGACGGTTGAAGAGAGCCACCCCCATTATTCTGTAAAACAGATTAAAAGAGGCATATAATTATCCAGAGCTTTATTAAAGCATCGCTGTAATTTCCGTTAAAATATTGCTTTTTAATGCATTATCAAAGTAGTCATCGTTTCCGCTTGCTTTTGTTAAAACGCCGTCAAGTTGGACGTATACCGATCTGTAAATATATCTTAAGATATACTGCTTTTCTATAAGGTAATAAACCATAGAATTTCGAGAAATTGCACCTAGTCTAATTAGAGCGCAATATAGTGTGCCATCATTTTAGTGTTTCAAACAACAAAAAATTTTGCATGTTTCTTTAACACCCTGTATCTCGGAACTATGTGTTGCCGGCCCACATTTACATATGAACTTTTTTCATATTATTTTGGTAGTTTATCACACCATAAAGTTTGATCTACTAAGTGTCTATGTTTATTTTCTCAAAAATGTAATTGTGTATTTAAAATAAAACTGTTTAATTATACTATGGTATTTTTAGTTGTGTAATAAAAATAGGAAATAAAATTATTGTAATCTTTTAATGTGTATTTTATTTGAATCCCTCCTTATGTCATCTAGTTTACAAGACAATCTTTCAATGGCAGATTTAATGTCTTCTATCAGACTTCATGTTTGAGTTGAATGGTTTTTTTATTTTTGTGTATTGCCGACCTATTGTCCATCATCTTTTACACATCAATTACCTGCAATTATTATCAGTAGTTCTTTATAGAGCAACATTGGAAAGTATAGAAAGTGTGTCTTTTAATGGAGCACCCCATATATATTTTTTAGAACATATGTTTGATCTGTACAATTCGGGGCACCCTGTATGTTAAAATTTGTAAATCAATGAAAATTTTATTATTGTTTATTTAAGCTGAAAGATCTTGACCGTGTCCTTTTGTTATTTTTGCCAAGCGTATTTGTATTTAAATGGCTTTTGAATAGTTTTACTATTTAAAACATTTATGTTTATCGACCCTTGACAGCAAAACAAAGCATGAATCTAATAGCTATATTTTAACTTTCAAATGGGTCCATTAAGCTGTGACATTATTGCTTTAAAAGGACTGAAAAATTTCTCGTCAGTGCAACAAAGGCGGGTTGCCTTTTGTCTATTTAATTATTACCAATAAAGACATTTAATGACTTCTTTATAGTAGGCAGTTCTAAACCTTCCATCCTATTCGAATTACACTCTCACCTGTTATTTTTAAGTTTAAAATTTCAGGTAATTGTGTGGCTTTGTTTTGTAAAAATCGACGTATCTTTTGTTTAGATAGGAGATGGCTAATCTTTTGTGCAATATATTTGTCCTTAGAAAAATGAATGCATTTCGACTAGAAATTAAATACCAAATTGTGTTATTGACGGTTTTAAGTCGACCACCCTAATGGCATTACCTCGATTTCAGGCAGGTACCGTTCGCGTGAGCCACCTGGCCTACGTAGCTGGGTCCTCTATGCAGACATATTGTCTGTCGCAAATGGGAGCTATAAATTTAACCAACTATTTTGTTTCAAGATATGCGACAGTAAAAACTAAAAAGCTGATTTAATCTTTGATCATTAGGAAATAAATGCGATGTCAATGGAATGCTGGTCGAAGACTACCTACAATTTGGAATTTTAATAATTTGTAAAGGCACAGTGACAGTAGGGTATGTGAAATATGAGTGGTTTGATTTTCAGATAGGCACCTGTTTCGTGAAATTATGTTAGATATATTGCAATTATACTAGTCTAATTACAGCGTAATAAACTTTCATTTTCTCCAATTGATGTACTAATTAATATATAATTGTACCAATTCAATTAGATATATTGCAATTATACTAGTTTAATTGCAATAATCCAATTACATTCATTTCTCGCAACAATTGGGTTTTTTAATTAACCCCCTCCAGACTATATAAAATAGTGTAATTAACGCGCAAATAGTCTAATTACACATTTACAAATTACTAATTACGCAATTACAGCGCAATAATTCAATTACTTTCATTTCTCGCGGCAATTGGGTTTTAATTATCCCCCTCCAGACTATATAAAATAGTGTAATTAACGCGCAAATAGTCTAATTACAGCGAAATAATCCAATTACGCAATTACAAATTACTAATTACGCAATTACAAATTACTAATTACGCAATTACAAATTACTAATTACGCAATTACAAATTACTAATTACGCAATTACAAATTACTAATTACGCAATTACAAATTACCCCCCACTCTAATTGCCCCCCACCCCAAAAAAAAGTGGTGGGGGGAGCAAAAGTGGTGGGGGGATCACCCTTCCGGTATTACTTATCTACTCTCACGAGATCGGTTTAGTATACAGTGTTTTGGAAAATATTATGATAGAGAATCATCTATTAAATTCACATTGGAAATAGAAAATAGTAATGATTTGCCAATTTTTGAATTCTTGTTTGGATATTTTTTTAGCGTTTATAGAAAAATAAAATATTTAAATTATAACTCATATAAAAGAAAAAACGTTGAAAGAGGTGTTATAAAATATTTATGTGGTAGAACAAAAACAATTTCGTCTACTGAGGAAATATTAAATAAGGAAAAAAAATAATGGTTTATCTGAACAACCACGTTGTATGATAAATTTAATGTTAGAGCGTTATTTCAAACTGTTAATACTTTAAGATCTACTAACAAAAACAAAACCGGCAAACAGTTTTTTTTTTTTTTCCTTATGGGTTGCGGTTCTTTGGCCCGCTGTACTGAAGCTTAAGCTTATTGTACCCCCAAGTCTCCCTATTCCATGAGACCCGTTCCTCCCATGAAGGCGAGTATACGGTCGATGGGAGCATTGACTATCTCTTCCGGTGTCACTGATGGTTCACCGAAATGTGCAATCCTTCTCGCCGCTAAGGCCGGGCATTCACATATGATGTGGTGAGGTGTTTCCTCCTCTTCACCACACATCCTGCAATCTGGATCATCCTTCACCTTTATGTTGGTGAGATGTCTGTTTAGTGTGCAGTGTCCTGCTAGGATACCCACTGCACATCTTAGCTGCTTTCTGCTCAGCTTCAGCAATTCGTTAGTCTTTGATTTGGATGGGTCGCCTAAGAATATGCGTGATTGTCTCATTCCTGGTGCCTCTCTCCAATGCAAGTTGTGTTTCTGCCTTAATATTTCCTTTACTGCGCTTCCATAGCTGCGGTAGGCGTTGTTGTCATGGCCCCCGTTATCCCTAGGCAAGCAAGTCTTTGTAACTTGTTTAGTTTCCTCAACGACTCTCCTTTTCCAGCTTTGTGCCACCAGATCAGGGAGGCGTAGGTTATTATTGGTATCACAACACTTTGGTAGAGCCACTGTACCATTCGTGGTTGTAGTCCCCAGTTCTTGCCCACCATTCGTCTGCAGGCCCATAGTGCCCGCGTGGCTTTGGTGGTCACTTTCTCTATATGAGCTTTGAAGTTCAGTTTGGTGTCTAGAGTTAGTCCCAAATACTTGGCTTCACCGCTCATTTGTAATTCTTTTCCCCGAAGAAATAGTTTCTTCAGGTTCTGGATTTTTCTTTTCCTTGTAAAAGCTACCACTGTGGTCTTTCCTGGATTGACGGATAGACCTTCCTGGGTGCACCATTTATCTACCGTTTTGAGGGCTCTTTGCATCATTTCAGATGTGACGCCCTCAAATTTTCCTGTTGCCAGGATGGTGATGTCATCTGCATAACCCTGCGCATATATTCCTTGCTGTTCTAATTGTACTAGGAGTTCATCAACAACCAGACACCACAACAGGGGTGATAGGACACCCCCCTGCGGGCAGCCCCTGGTTGCCGACACCTCCTCTGTCGTGGAGCCCAGCATTGTTTGTATTTTCCTGGTGTTGAGTGCCGAGTCAATTCACCTTGTTATCGACTGCTTGCCTCCGCGTCTCTTCACTGCTCTGCTTATAGAGTCGTATGAGGTGTTATCGAAAGCCCCCTCAATGTCCAGAAAGGTTCCTATAGCCGTTTCCTGGCTGTCCAGTGCCCTTTCTATTTTGTGAGTAAGCTCATGTATGGCTAGCTCACATGATTTTCCTGTCTGGTAGGCATATTGGTTTCGATGTAAAGGTGTAAAGGTAAACAGTTAAAAAACTGTATTTGCAATATTCTAGTGTGAGTGTGACAAATATTATGTGGTTGAGTCATCCAGATCTTTCAATAGAAATTTGAGTGAACGCAAAAGTTACATTAGAAAGAATGGAATCCAAACATTAAAAATTTGCGAACACGCTCTTCAATATGGACATAGGACAAATTGGGATGCGGCAAAAATTCAGATAAAAGAGTTAAATAGTAAAAAGAATTAAAAACGACGCATTTTTTATTCTGAATAAAACAAAGACTATGATAAATATCAAGTTCATTCATATATTAATTGTAAGTATATTACATGCCGTTATTTGTGGTACACAATGTCCATTACAAAAGCGTCTGCATGAATTAATCCGTTGAACCCAATTTTCCATGACATCGGCCCGAATATCAGCAATTTTATTACACGGTCAATGTTCATCCTCAAAGAATCTAATGCTGATTTGAGCCATTTGTTACTGTGTAAAGAGCGACTTAACATAGCTCCACAAGAAAAAGTCTAGGGGTGTTAAGTCTCACGACCGAGGTGGCCAATTGACTGGTCCATTTCTTGAAATGTCGATTCACCAAACTTTTCTCTCAATAAAACTGCGTTTTCTACAAAAATATTTTACAAAATAAATATATATATAGTCCTATATGTCCTCTAATAGAATGTCTTAAACAACGTTAATAACAATACACGCGTCCAGGAATAAAACAAATTATTACAAAGAACGCTATATTTTCCAATAAAATACCAGCAGAGAATATTATGTTTAAATTGGAGTCCATCGAGGGCTCTCGCCAGCCACAGACCGGTTTCGAGCTTATTTTGCTCTCATCAGTGTGACATAGGCAGAGTGCACCCCGTCCTCGTTCTGAACTCCATTCGTAGACTTTGGTCTAATGCCAACATGCGAATTACAAAATAAATCCCTGCTGCCATCTATTGGAAACTAACTTAGATATACCGGACCGGCAAATTTTACTAAAATATACATAAAGTATATTAAATTAAGTATATAGAGGCAGGATATTTTCTACAAAAATATTTTACAAAATAAATATATATATAGTCCTATATGTCCTCTAATAGAATGTCTTAAACAACGTTAAGAACAATACACGCGTTCAGGAATAAAACAAATTATTACAAAGAACGCTGGCGAGAGCCCTCCATCCTCGGGATGGACTCCAATTTAAACATAATATTCTCTGCTGGTATTTTATTGGAAAATATAGCGTTCTTTGTAATAATTTGTTTTATTCCTGAACGCGTGTATTGTTCTTAACGTTGTTTAAGACATTCTATTAGAGGACATATAGGACTATATATATATTTATTTTGTAAAATATTTTTGTAGAAAATATCCTGCCTCTATATACTTAATTTAATATACTTTATGTATATTTTAGTAAAACTGCGTTGACTGAGTGGCAAGTGGAGCCTGCTAAGCCGATAGCATCCAATTCGGGCCACAAAAAATTTGTCAACATCGAGAGATAACGAATTCCATTCAGTATAACTGGCTGGTTGGTTGAGAGGCTAGGACAACTAGACTCTCAGCTGGGAGTCCCGGGTTCGATTCCAGGCCGTGGCACTGGGATTTTTTCGGACAAGGAAATTAATCCTAGTATACTCGGATATTGGGTGTGTGTCCCTTGTCTCTAAATGTGTAACCCCTCCCGTACAAGGTTCTGTCTTCAGGGTTCAAGGAGGTCGTATTACCTGTGGTGTTATTTATTTATATATTTATTATAACTGAATTTCCAGCAAGAAAAAAGGCCCTAAGACGCCTCCAGAGGATGTAATATGGCTTTTGATGAATTTCTTTTGAATGATTCTCGGACCAAATTCGGTTGTTGTGCTTGTTAACGAAACCACTTATCCAGAAATGTGCCTTATCGCCGAGGATTTTTTTTTGTTGTGAAAATCTGGATCAATGTCAAATCGTTTCAATGCCCAATCACTAAAACTCCGACCCAAAAGGTAATAATTTGGCTTAAATCGAGGCATAAATTGAGCCAAAACAATCTTGCAAAGACATAGACCAGGGCTGGGACCACGCCACATTGACTTGATACACCTAATACGCTCTTCACACCCCCTTATCTATTTGAATTGCAATGTAAATGGGTGAGGGGACGTGAGGAGAGTAGTAGGTGTATCAATGTCAATTTGGCGTGGTCCGACCACAGATCTTTTCGCAAAATTCGCCACAAAGTCGATTTCGAGAGACCAAATTATTGAGCACGAGGAGGAATCGATATATTTTGGTCTGCCCTAAAGTTCTCTCGTACAGCCGCAATATTTTCTTCACTCCGTGCATCACCTCATCTAATTCGCATTGGGACATTACTTGACTTGATGTTGGCACGAATTTCTGCACCAATTGTTAAACAGTTCTTCGAGTTGACCGATTTAAGCAACCGAAAATTGCTGCTAGCGCATGCATTATTGCCACGACTGAACGAGGCTTTTCACTTTTCACAATAACACAAATGTCAGTGGAATCAAAACAAAACACCATACACATATCAACAAAGAAAATATTACGGATTGAAACTTTATATATACCGTAGTACTCGAAACGTTTTATTTAAGTAAATTTACAAAAATGACAATTACCGTTAAATATATCATGATTTTATGTAAATAAGTAAACCGATTTGATACATTCATTTAGCAAAAACCCTACCGCTTGCCATATATCTCACACGCTGTGCAATTTATATCTTTCCATATAAGCACTAAAATAAACAAAAATATAATTATGCAAGGCAAATATTCGTTGAGTGATAAAAACAAAGCAATAAAATGAATTTTGACGCTTTTAGCGTTGCAAATTGATTTACCCTTTTTAGGCTCCAAAATAATTACGCTGGTAAAAAATTTAATCACGCTGATTTATAATCGTGTATGATAATAGTATACTTTGCAGTTACAAAATGCAGTAAAATTTTTTGCACGTCATTCGTCCAATTTCCGCCCAGATGTATGAAACGTTCCAATTTTAAACCTGTTTTTAATACAAGCGATATTCTGTAAGATTTATTTTGAAGGCCTGCATTAAAGCAGACTCAGTTGCAGCGTATAGCTTGTAGTTCCACTTGAAATTCTTTTGCGGTAGTTGCACGCCAAAGTTTGTTTTATGTCTGAAGCACAGCCTGTGTGTACTTTTAGTTTCTTAAATTTTTATCTTGATCAGCAGTAAAGGTGAAACATAATAATAGTGTAATCACTGAATTTATAATAATATGAGATAAGTGTCGAAAATTGTAACGTAGGGATTATATTTTGTACGGGTACAAATTGACTTCATTGACTTTCGTATTTTGCAGTTTTAAAGATTGCTAAAATATTACAATGAATTTCAACAACAAATCCTTATAAGCCACTTATAGGGATTAAATGGACCGGTATATAGTGAGCACGTAAAGTCCTTGTACTATTGAGATACAATTTTTGGTAAATATTCCCTGCACAGGTCAATTTTGTTTTTCAAAAAGGCATCTTTTCTGATAAATTTCACTTTTCGATCGTCTTTTATTTTGAAATTGTGACGTCATCGGTATTTTTTTTAAATGATAACCCCACTTTTTTACGGATTCTGATAGAGAATATTTTTCTGAGCATGGCAATGTCAAAAAAGTGTCAGGTCAAAGAGGAAAGTTTTTGAGACATATTTGAACTTTAAAAAAATTAAAAATCGACCTAGCTATGAAATTTTGTCAACTGATTTATTTTATTAAAGAAATTGCTCAAAATTTACCAAAACTAATGAGATGCTCAAATTGATTCCCATTGGCTTCCTGGCAATATGCAAGCCGATTTTTTAAGTCTTCAAGGACGTTCTGCAACATTTCTGGTCGGATTACTCCAATTTCTGCGCGAATTCTGTCCTTTAATTCATCAATATTTAATGGTCGGTTGAAATAAACTTTACTCTTGAGGTAACCCTACAAAGATAAATCTCATGGGGTGAGATCGGGCGAGCGAGCAGGCCATTAAATAACTCCCATCCTACCAAGCCATCGATTTAGCAAAATTCCATGACGAACGGCCAGTTGAAAATGTGAGGAGTCTTGATATCACAAGATGTGGTTAGGTATATCAAGATCCTCTTGGTTTGAATGCAATATCACAAGAGTGGGGATTACCCCATTTCTTAACAAGTATAAGTATTTATCACCCGTCAACATCCACTCAATAAAGAATGATCCCAATATCCGTCCGCCAACAATTCCCGCCCAAACACTGACTTTCTTTCTAGGAAAACTAACTGTGAGCTTCCATCATCCAATGAGGATTTTGTGGTGCCCAGTATCGGCAATTCTGTCGATTCGTTGTTCCATTAAGGCAAAAGTTAGCTTCGTCCGAAAATATTATATTATTCACAAATTACACCGTTTCATCATATCCTCGCAAAATTCTGTCCTACGATCAGAATCATCTTCATTGAGCTCATATACCAACGTAACCTTGTAGGGATCATAGGGATGCCATTTGTACTTTTTCAGAATTTTCAACACATAAGTTTGGCAAATCCCATGATGTGTAGCAGCTTCTCGAGTGACTTGAAGATTTTGTTGTAGATTTACTAGAATGTTTAAATGATCATTTTATGATATTTGTGGGCACCCACTTCTTTTGAGATCCCTTACATTTCCACATTCCTCAAATATTTGCAAGATCCTGCCTTTGTTCTTGTAATCTGCTCTTTATCTGGATATTTATTGTTAAAACCACATCATGAGCCCTAGCCCGGTAACCTAAGCGAGGATTTCTCTCAAAAACATTTACCAAAAATGTTATTCGAAAGTGCAAGATTTTACGTGCTCCAACTGTATAAAGATAACTACACTATTATTTGGTAGTGCTAAATACTTTTAAAGTTGTAGAACTAGAAGATGAGAATGATATTAAAAACAGAATAAAACAAACAACTTTTTTATGATTTTGACCACACCTTGGTAGCCAGCATGGTTTCTATTAAGTAATTAATTGAAGACATTAATACCCATATACATGTGATTATAAAACCTTGCGGCATAACCATGTAAGTTAGAGCAATGGAAGTACGGTCAATTGTCTCATCCATACCAAGGTTTGACATTGCGAATGTGTTAAACTGCCGTAGTAAAAGAAGTACCCATCTGGTCGCCTTTACGTTACAACGAATCAAAGAATAATAAGAAACAATTCTGTTGAATAATGACTGTCTTGATGGAGAATTTGGTGACTAAAGAAAACATTTCGATAATGAGAACTAGACGTGGGCTTGCACTTAAAAAACACCCCTTATATATAATTTCATTATTTTATTATGAATATAAAAAGGTGTAAAACTAATAGTTATTCCATTAGGAAGCAACTTGCAAAGTTGTAATAATTGTAATAAAATTGTTAGGTATATTTTTGAAGTACGTTTTATATTGGACCATAAAAGAATACTGAGAATACTAAGCAGTGGATACGTGTGTTACGTGCCCTTTCCAGGCACATTGGCAAATGTGTGTTTTGTATACTTGGCACTTACTTTCTTGAATGACGAGATCTCGTTCTTGGTAGATGTAAAATACGCGATAATATAAAATATTTATGGCACAGTTATTTAATAAAATCTATTCATTCCAAGCGGTTAAATATAGTTTTATAAGAATAATATAGGTGACATACTTAAAAGTATGATTATAAATTATTTTTGCGCTATACAAATAAATAAAAGCTTCGTGCATTCAAACCTTAAGTGAGCCTTTTATTCGTCCGTTTTAAATAAAAAGATGGCTTTCATTTAAAAAACATGCAGAGAAATTTTCCAGCATACAGCTGAGCATATATAAAATACGACTTGTAGATTTGTTTCTTTACCTTTCATTTCAGCCAACAGTAATAGAAATGTGGAAATGAAAAAATATTATAATAGGAATGTGAGTTTTATTCCGTACCTACTTGTCTGGAAATTGCAAAGAATGTCATTTCAGCGGAAGGGTTTAATCGCTGAGTTGCTCCCTTTTAACTTTATGGGCTGCTTATTATTTAAGTAGTTTTAATATTTGCAAACGTATTTGTTGAAATTTCCCAGTGTGAAAGTATCTTTGAAGATGAGTAGATGACGTTACATATGGATTTAAGGGTTCTGTTTATTTCACATTGGACGATTTTGAGAAAATTAGCCTAGACGAAACATATAATACAACGCTTTTGGTTCAATTATATTAAATTTTATTTATTTATGAGTAGTAATTCCAACGGAATACAATGCGAAATCAATATCAAATAAAATAGACATATTAAACTAAACAAATTATATAAAATTGTATATCAAGGATAATCCAATGACAAATTACATGAAATTGTATATCAAGGATAATCCAAAGACAAGTAAATTGTTTCAAGCGTTTCCGTAATATTATTATTAGATATTAGAAACATAGAATATTTCGTTCACTTTTAAAACGAAAAAATGTCTGATTGCTGTGAATAATTTTAAATCTGTGTTTAGCGTTTGTTGGCTTGGTCTTTCAATAATATATTTCTCTGAAGTGAATTTCAAGAAATTACAAATCAAGCTACTGCAAGGTGATTGCTATATATAATGCAAGACTGCTTCAGTCTTCTTGATAAAACATTTTTGTTCTAGGTTTCGGTGACACATTACATAGGTCAATGTTTTACCTAAGTCTAATAGATACGATATCAATTTGTATTTTAAATGATGAATGCAAGTTTCGTCGTAGGAAAAAAAATCGACCTTTTGGTGTTGATTAGATGCCTCTTCAAATATTCTGAGTAGGGCTAAAATAATAATTTTATTTTGTAAAAATTACTTAATTAGATTATTTATATTTGAGAGATGGTTTTTCTTTAACTCTGATTTTCTTAACACGATTCTGCTGTAAAATTACGATTACAGCAGGACCTTCCGTTATAAAATTTTGAAAAAATACGTCATATTTATGCAGTCCAAAAAATTAGAACTTATGATGAAGGATTTATAATTTTTTTATTACTAATGTTCAAAAGCCTTGTTTTTATCAGAGAAATCGTGTTTAGGGATTCAGAATTATAATAAAAACATATCTCTTAAACGTAGAAAAGTTTTATAAAATTAAAGCGCCATTTTAACCCTATCTTAACCTCAATCAGAATAATTGAATTGTATTAAAACTTTTTACAGAAAAACGTAACGCCAAGTGACATTTCATTAATAGTAGGAGAGCCCTCGACCAAGGACAGATCATGTCAATACGAAAAAAAAATTCTATTGCGACTGACGTCTACCTCGTTGCTAAAGGGGTGAAAAAAAATATCGAAAGATGTGTAAGGGCCCACTCAAAAGTAGAGTTTTTCGCCAAAATCGACCTTTTTAAGAAAACTCGTATCTCGGCTAATATCGGAGATGGACCTAAAAACAAAAAAAGAGAGTTCTTTATTCTTACCCGTCCAATGGGAAAGGCTTTGGCGCGTTTCTAAGTGGTACATATTTAAAAAATCGCTAAAGCTCCGACAAAATCGCCTGTTTCCAAAAATTCATTTTCTAAATTATATTTAGTTGTCTAAAAAAAATATGCCGCCGGATCATCTCGAAGGAGGCGCGAGTTATTAAGCTCGGCCCGAACACGTGTCTGGAGAAATTTTAAAAAATATTAAAAAAACGCGAAAATACGAAATCTTTAAACGATATTTCCAAACGAAGAATCGCCACCGGGCTGAAGATTTTCCCGACGCGAAGACGTCTATAAAATAAGACGCTACGCGCCGACACTCGTCCGGAAAAAAGCCTTTGAGTACATAAAAATTCGAAATTAGAGATTTTTTAAAAGCATACTGGATTTTATAAATTATTTTTATATTAATTCGAATATCAACATGTTTTTAAAAAAATCAGTCTATTTTGGTGACATATGTGAAAAGAGAATTATTTTCTCTAATGGTGTAAAAATCCAATATGGCGGCCATGAGAAAAAAAAAGTTGACTATCGTTGCTCAAAATCAAGAAGGCTTAGAAAATTTCTATCAACGCCATTCAATTGGTTAGCGGTGGAAAATTTAACCTTGCCAAATTTCATTAAATTCGCACAAATGGTATAGAAGATATTAATTTTAAATTTTTTCAGGATAAACCGCGAACGAATCAAGATATCCAGCATTTCTTGGCAGGAAATTGTAGAGCATAAATAAAATAGCGCAACTTTTGTCTAATTTAACCGATCCTCTATATCTTATATTTTCCAAGATACCAATGATGGGCATCGAAAAATTCACCACCGTGTATATCTTGAATAAAATCTAATTATAGTTTCTTTAGAATTAAATCACTCATGTAAATTACTGAAAGAACCAAACACTGAAAACATATTTGATATTTTTTCGTTTTATAATAGGGTGAAGTTTTTCATCTTAAAACATTTATGTTGCGTTTATTTTGTTGTTCACTGTTACTACTATTTGTTTTTTAAAATAACATCTTAGTGAGAGGCGCGCTGAAAGGCTAATTCAAAACCGCATTGGGCTGTACCATTAAAAATGATGATAAATCACTAACGAGTAAAAGTGGTGTCTATATTAAAGATAATGTAGGCAATGTAGATTTATTATCAGACGGTGTTTTTGCAGATGATAAATTAAAAAAGGTGATTATTTTCTTGCCTTTACTTTTAATAAATTTCTTATTGAGATATCAGTGACCCAAAAATGCAAATAACATCAAGAGATTGACTGTTTCGAGGTTTCATGCGGTAGTTTCATTGTCAAATTTCATTATATAATATTACAAATTACAAGTATTAGGAGAGCTTTCTCTTAGCCGCTTGTTTAAATTATTGTTTTATTTTACTGTGTTCCTTATCTATTTTATTGTCTCTGTAATCTGTATATTTTTATTTAGTTTTATAGTACATCGCGGGCATAATAGTAACAATAATAATAACAAACATATCCAATTTGATATACTTATATTGATGTTTCATCTTTAAACATATACAATTATTAAATTTATTGGACTTTTTTTAATACATGACAAAAATTGGATTAAAAATTACAAAATTCAAAACGTCTAAAAATAAATTATTGAAAAAAATTTTGTTTAACTCACCACATGTAAAAATCTAAATCTGGACTAATACGTATACGTCAAAGTTGTTTATAAGTAAAAATAGTAGTTTGGATATAGTTACCTTATTATCAGTGCAACGCAACTAAAAATATAACATAGAACTTAAACAGTACTTAATAATTAAAGGTTTATTACAATACAGGTGATAATAAAATTGTGCGACTCCATTATTCCTGAAGAGGGGTTGGAACCTTTGGTGTAGAACTTACACTTGGAGTAGTTTTCCACACACACCAAAACACTTTTGCACACACTCGACGCGCGTTTCGCCAACCAAGTTGGCATCATCGGGAGATGATTAAAACCAAGTTGGCATCATCTCCCGATGATGCCAACTTGGTTGGCGAAACGCGCGTCGAGTGTGTGCAAAAGTGTTTTGGTGTGTGTGGAAAACGACTCCATTAGTTATCAATTTAACAGAACACTGAACAAGTTCATTCCACTAAGTAATCTTCTAAATTCCAGATTCAGATTTGTGTGCTATCGGATCGATGACTAATTAATTCAAAATTAAAATAAAAGGTAGTTAAAACCGTTTGAAATATTCCAACAAATAACTCGCTATGCTGCTCATTAAAACCGTCTGCTGTGTCATTATTTACAACAGTTAGTACTTTACAAAAATGCCAGTTTGTTCATTTTTAACCAAATTTACAAACAAAATAAGTACTTCATAAAAACTTATTTCAACTCCAATCTCATAAATGCAATACTCCAGGAGGTTTTAGGTCGAATGGAGATTCTGACGTGCATACTATCCCTGTCTATCTAGCAAGGAATTGAATAAGATTAAATTGAAATTCTTGAAGTGAATAGTAAAAACTAAATTAAAGAAAGGTCAGAGAATTTAAAGAATGATTCGCAGGGGCTAGATTCGTAGGTGCATCTCTAGTGGCGAATATTTCTTAATTAGATAGTTGATGACAACGGTCATCCTAAAAATGAGGAGTATTGATTTAGAAGATTATTACTTATAACTATAAGTAATACAATAATAGGTCGCAATATTTTGAGAATATTGGAGAAGATATTACTTTATTACGTGGTATTATCTAATGCGATATTGTTGCTTAAGTTACAATATGAAACGAATAACATTTGACAACGACAAATAATATGATATTGTCAAAACGTCATTAGTACCTATTGTTTACTGTTAATCCTATTAAGATTTTTTCCAATTATTATTATAAGAACTTTGCAAAAATTAATAACAAAAAATACATGTAAAACTTATAGTACTTACCTTTGAGTGTTATTATTGTTTGAGGGCATCGGCATCGGAGTTGGAATCCTTGGAGGGGCCACCGGAATTGGTGTCCCCCTCCTTTTTACAGGATGACTACTTCTTGATAGTTCTAGATTCATCTGAAAGCAACAGAAACCTACTATTAGCGTTAATAAAATTTTTGTTAAATACAGCTAAAAACACATTACTAGATTTAAAAAAAAAAGGATGGAAGGATTAAAATCGACGCTGAATAACAACCAGAAAAATACTGTTCAACTTCGTTTGCCGAAACATTCTACAGATCGGCAGTTTTAGAAAGCCTTAGAATCAAAATATATGCTAATGTACAGAGTGTCCCATTTAAAACGAAATACCCTCTGAGAAAATAATTGTTTGATACATTGGCGAGACACGTCGATTTTTATTTTTTATTTTATATGAGTTAAAATGCAGAAGCCTTCCTCTTTAAAATATTTTTCTTATCTGATTAAATAAATATTATAAAAATTATTACATTTACTTCAAATCGTTCCAGTTATGAAAAACATATTTAGAACCTTTTTTGCGAAAATTGCCTCACCTTTTATTTAGCCATACACCAATAACCAATATTCATTTTTATTTACCAAGCTATTAACAACTATAGATTTCATCGAATATAAATAACCTCAATATTTAGCGAAGACAACTTTTTATTATAATTTTATTAATGAAATATTACATGTATCCACAACGCTTCCTTATTTCGGGTTGCAACTCACGGAAAATGGACTAAGAGGTGTATTTGATTGTATTAAAATAAGTTGCACACAAACATTCTAGCGATACAAATTCATAAAAATTGTATGTAAATAATTAAATAAATTGAATAATCGAAACATCCCACGACTGTAATTTACACATAGAAATACACATAGAGTACAAACGTGGGGTCAGAGCTTTGTGCAGCTTCTTTGAGCATGAAAAAATATAGAGGGGTAGTTCTTGTTTATCTTATACGGCAGTAAACATTAAGGTGTGTATTTTAGTAATCATTCCCAAATTTAAAGTAAATAGTTTCTCTAGACTTCTCTATTTATAGTATATTGCCTTAGTTTACATAGTAGCTACACACCGAATTCTACACAGGGTGAGTCACATTAATAAAATTCGTAGTGAACAACTTAAAACATGTTGTAATGTGCACTTCTGGATACAAGAAATCCGGTAAAGGTTGGAATATTTGTCTATTTTTAAAATTCTATGGTCAATAATTATTCTATGTATGTTTAATTTTCTAAAAATGGACCTTGTCAAATGTAGTATGATTGGCTACTTTTACCAATTATTACAATCATGGTTAATATTTAATAAAATTGTATTTTTGAGAGAATTATGGAATGATATTCTAAAAGATCCACTGAATCATTTTTGAAATAACGTAATTTGCAATTTATTTTCTCTAATGCTGTCAGTTTTAACTGAACTAATTGCAAAACTTTGTCAAAATACTTGAAATTTTTATGAGACGTAAAATAGATCTTTCTCTACTTGTGTTTACTGCAAGGGAAACGTTTCAGTTATTAAAAATAATGGGCACGATTAACATTCTTTTAATTATTCATAATAAAATTAAATTTTAAAGTTTAATCGAAGAATATCTAAGTACCAGAAATAAATTTTTGAAAAAGTACCAAAGAGTGGTTGGTTTTCGATTAGTTGCTATTTCAAGAACGATTAGGGACTTAAATACACTTAATTTAAAATTAGGCTAGGTGCCAATTTTTTTTTAGCCGCGACCAGATACCCAATATAGAACAGAACTCAATAAATCAAAGTTACTTATACCTACTAAGTACTAAAAAATGCCTCACAGGACGTTATGATGTATTAAAAACGTATATTAAGAGAAAAAATTCAGCTACAGATAAAAGCAACCAATTATGTTTCTGATATATTTTTAGTATTATTTTTAATGATCAGAATATAGCTTGTCCAGATTTAAATAATCAATATTTATATCACATTGTCGTCTATGTTAACATCGTCTTCGTAAAGTAATGTCTAACTAGAATCTTTGTTATCTTCTTCAAGGTTAATTGTTCAGTCTGTTAAAAAGGTTCCATTACACGGCGCGTGGAGTGACGCGCCAACGCACGCGATCACCACGACCTGGTAATAGACAAGTTTCGTGCAGAGTGATGTTTCTTTTGAAGTGTGCAAATTTACCGCTAATCGACGGGAACCAGCACGCCGCGTGAAGTTCGTTGTGCCGACACGCCCTCACCCCGTGTGGCGCGTCAAGTCTTACGCCAGGTGCGTCGCTCCACACACCGTGTAATGGGACTTTTAAAAAGGTTCATTACACGGCGTGTAGAGTGACGCGTCGAAATAAATAAAAGTATAATAATTATTCTTCATAATTTTTTGTAGTATAGTAATGATAAAAATAATAATTTCAATATTTTTGATTAATAATATCGTCTACACTGTTAAAAATTTTCCTTGTAAATTCAAACGGGCTTGAATTTTTTAATAACATCATTAATGAAGTTAGAATTTTAGTTGTTTTTATGAACTTATTTTTGATTCATATGAGTAACTGAACTTTCAAAAATTGTAAATTTTAAGTGCAATGGTAACTAAATTTTTAATATTGTAAATTTCAAGTGCAATATTAACTGAAAATGGAGCTTACACTCGTAATTGAAAAATAAAGCCTATAACTGAAACATACCATTCAATGACTATTCAATTCTGAATTTACTTGAAATTTCTATTTATTTGCTTTAATTCTAATGCATGTTAAATGTATTCATCTGAAAACTTCAGAAATTTTTAACACTGTAGAAGCTATTGGCGCATGAGCAGAACATTATTTATTATTAACAATTAAGGCGCCATATTTGTTAATGTCTTTTTATGAAGCCGACCAATTTCTTCTTATAGATAGAAGATCTAATCTTTCATTGGGAAAAACTGGACGAGTAGTCAAGTGAGGTAAGTATTTTGATGATAATGAATTCTCGCGCGCGGCGTCGTGTATTAAAAATTAATTAGGCCATTGGAGAACAAATGGACGAGTAGTCATGTTCAACACAATATTAACTTGAAAATACCAAATAAAATTAATAAATAATAAGCGGCTCGAGAAACGAAACCTTGTGGAATTCCTTATAGTCCAAGCTCCGACCGAAATCTTATCCCCCTCATCAGATGATTCTTTAGAAATAGGCTCAATTAATCGCAAATAAACCCTAAAATATTTTTAATGGATTTTTGTAATTCACTCAGGTTAAAGCGCCCTTTAAATTTTAAAATGATTCTTTGAAATTTTTTTATGCTACACTGTGTATATTTTACGAATTTCAAAAAATTTACTTAGATTTTTTCTACCCAATTATACCTATACAGGGTGAATCTTAGAGTGGCGGCCATATTTTTGGGGTTAATAGTACTAGTCGTCATGAACATGAATCCGAATTTTTTTTTTGTAGGTTGTAAAATGGCCGAGTTATGAATTTTTAAAAAAAATTCGAGATTCAATTTTCCTCTAATTCCGGCGCAGCTGGGCAAGTACTTACTGCATTACGTGTTACCGGTCGACAGTGTTGCCAAGTGTAGATGATATAAAACTCTCGCTAGCGCATTCCACTGGCGGGGTACCCAAATTAAAAAAAAAAGGGTTTAAACAATAATCATTTTTCATGGCGCGTTAAAAAAAAAAATTGTATTTTTGTGTTCCCATAGTGAACGGTGTCGCCTCCTATAAATATGGCCCCCACTCTAAGATTCACCCTGTATTATATTGAAAATTAAGTAGGCCATATTTGTGTATAATTTTTATGAGGCCAACAATATTTATTTGATAGAGAGAACCCTAAAGTTTCGTTTTAAAAAAAAACAAAGAATTATCTAATTTAAATGGCACTTTGATCTGACGTAATTATAAAAATTCATTAAAAATATAATTTAAAACGGAAATCGCAGAGTCGGCCACTGGATCGATATTTTGAGGTATATTTGCGAGCGATTAATTGAGACTATTTCTAAAGAATTAAGGATTACGGTCGGAACTTGTATTATTACGTTTGCAATTCTAGGGATTAAAATGGCATATTTTTTACTTTCTATTAGTTATAATATGTTAGATAATGCATACCAGGGAAATGAAAATAAAAGAAAAAAAGAATTTATGTCATTTATATTTTAGCAAGAAAATTAAAAATTTTCAGTTAATAGTCAGCCAATTAGTATCTAACATTTTTTCTAATCTCGTAAGATTGTGTTACTATTATATTAATTATTTTAATCTTTAAACCACGTAAGTAAAAATATTTGTTATTTTCGAAATACCATATCTTGTTTCTGGTCACACGACCCGAATATTAAGAACGGCATTAAAAATATCACGTTTATTTCCGAACGCCTATTTAAAAATATAGAGGTTTTCTGTCATCAAATTTATTTTATTTAACTAATGGACAATCTGAACATCGAGTGGGAAATGTTTTTTATTTATCTGTAACATGAAATCTCTTTGATTGGTAGTTATGACTTTTTCTAATTTATTGCTCTATGATTATCTACAAAGTAAAATTACATTTTAAAAGTCACATAAATACACAGAAGAAATGTGTTTTAAAATGTTGTATTGTAAACAAATTTAGATAAAAGTCATATTTTTTTATTAGGTATTTAATAATTAAGGAATTGTAATACACATTTTATTACGGAATTCAGATAAAGTAAGTAGCTCGTTATTGGTTATAGTTATAATCCCAGTGGGTGGTTAAATCAGTCATTGAGTAAACAAATAATATTAAGAGGCGCAACTGTCAAGGGGCCGATATTTTAGTGTTGTAGTTTTTTGCCAATAACTACAGAATTATCTACTTACAATATTTAGGGCTATGCAACCGAATTACAAATACCTTCCGGTAGCACTAAAAATTGATAACAATCCTGAAGCTATTGGCAAGAAAATACTAAAATCTCGGCCCCTTGACGGTTGCCCCTCTTTATATTATTTATGTACTCAATGCATCAGTTGAAATATAAGAATATCACTGCTGAGGTAGCTGCAGTGAAGACTTGGTAATGTACAGAGCTCTAGAGAAAATATGATTTTCCGCAATAAAAGGCACAGTTGATAATGAGGTTTATTAATATAAACGATAAGCATAAAAAAGTATGTACCAAATATAATAAAGTGCATGAACTAACAATACCCGAGTAGCAGTAATAATTGGTCATTTTAATTAAATTTGCTAATTGAATGACCGGCTCATCCGTCAGATTTGGCATCACTAAACTCCTCTTGATAAGATTAAATCCAACACATTACCCAGCAAATGTGTTCCATTACCAGAGAAACATCGTGCACCAGAAAATTTCCAAGACATTTTCTTATTAGCTATTTTTCTATGTAGAAGCATAATTTTTTACATAATTTAATAATACCTGTTAAAGTATTTTTTTGCTTCACTCGACTTTATGGTATTGTTGTTTTTATCTGCTCATAACAATGCTTCTAACTAGAGGACAAATAATTGAAATTTCGCATTTTATCAGAAAACAAAGATTAGAAAACTGATTTTTACCAGAAGATTCCATTGAATCAACCACACACTCTATCATCAAAACAAAGTTCCCTGCTAATTTCGTAATTTCTATCTTACTTCTAACAGTCATTCTTATTAGGCCTATGTACCAATAATTTATAAGTTAAAACATTTCTCACATACGAAAACAAACGAGATAATCATGCATTATTATATTTAAAAAAAAACAGCTTATTATGAAGGTGATATTAATTATGAAAGGCCTAAGAATAAAATAATAAAAGTTCGTGCGCCCGAGAATATTATTCAATACTGTAGTCACTATTCATCATCCAGTGCTCCTTTACACTTACACAACTTCAAAGTAATTAAGGGATATAACTCATGCGTTCAACTTTCTACAATCAGGCCGGTACATTCCGAGGCAGTTAACAAAACATAAAACAGACGAAAGAAATTACGCTGAAAATTTTGGTGTGCGACTATATGAGAAAGAATTATGGACTCCCAGAAAACAAATAAATGAGTACGACTGTCAGTATGGCTTAAACAAATAAACGTATATTCTTTAAATCAGGTTAGCTCCGGCATCATTTGTATTCGTTTAGGAAACACCGAATTAAACCGTCAAATGAGAAAACCCAATTATTTTCGGTTATTTATTTTTACTACTTTATTATTAATGAGTGGTGTATAATATTCGAAGACGAAATTGGGTAGAATGATAAGTAACGCAGATGGAACTATTTTAGTTATTAATAGGTTGGATGCAACACATTACTAATAGGAAAGATATGTCGTGCATCATAAAGTGAATAGTGAACTATTTTTCTTTCCTCTGTTAATTATAGAAAATTTATATAAATAATTTGAAGAACTCGTAATTTTAACTTAGTCTGAATAGGGCTAATTTTGGAGTTAACATCGAAGTAGTTTAACTTGAGAAACATTTGTGTTTTTTTAAGTTGAAAGCTTCATTCCTCTGATGAGACTGCATGTTTGTGTGAATTTTATATTCCTGTTCATTAACCATTTTCTTATCTTAGAAACTTATATCGGTTTCTCTAGAAAATCTTATCGTTATGTGATTTTCTCAACATCTGTGCAGGTTACAAAATATGCAATGCCCATTTTCGGAAGAACATTGAAGAGAAGATGAAAGTATTAATACAAATTTTTATAAAAATAATGCGATGGTTTCTTATTGTCATGCGGCTTTTAGATTTAGAAAACTCTCAGGTAAATGATTGGTGCTTGCAGGAAGGGCTATACTTACACAAATTCAAGTGGGATTATGCATTATTCACATGGTTTCATGCGCTTACAGAGAAACTAACTACAATCAAGAAAAGTGCGATGGCTTTATCCAGAGGCTGTGATACTAATTGGTCTGGTGGCATGAAGTCGGAAAGAAAAGGCGATGCGAGAACTAAGTCAGTTAGAAAGAGTTACATGTTTAAGGCGGTGCTGGAAATACTGCTCTATCTACCTACACTACACTGAATGACACAGATTGAAAAAAATAGGAACCATTCCAAGGATAGGGATTGGTTTGGAGTGGCATCGGGACGAACAGAGTTCATAGTTTTAGAGGAAACCCTGACGAACATGTCCTATCAATTATTTTACCTATAACTAACCATGGTATTGATTCCTGATACCAGTTCAACGACAAACGCAGGATGAACTTAGAAATACCTACCTTGATGGAGTAGTGGGTGCAAATTTCAATTTCGATAGCAAGAGTCAGTAATGACACACCATGAATGCTTAGACACTGTCAAGAATTGTGCAGTCAAGATAATGTTCAACCCACTGGTAATAAGTGTTATATTGAATTTTGTAGTTTTTGTTGTTCCAGTTTTCCTTGTATAATATATAGCTTTATCTTAATGTCATATACAGTTACAACTGATGATAGATGCAAGTTGTTCTAAAATCGAATCATTTTACAGTCATTTATATTGAACCTATTTTTGAGGCTTCACACTGCAAATTTTGAGTAGCATAGCTTGCACTAATCGATTTTTTTTACGACTTTAGGATCATGGATCATAGCCCGTATAGCCAAATCGATTATTTAAACTACGCTAGATCAATGAGGAACAATGTCTCCGAAACATGTCTTCGTACATTACTTCTTTACTGTGGAGGTTTGGCTATACATTCTACCAATGCAATAATTTTAGGATTAGCTAGGAGAGTAGTTGTTTTGATTTTGAAACATTGGGCCACTTGATGCACACTAATAAATCTAATGAAGTTAAGCAAATTTGACATCAGAGCAAAAACAAAACTTCTACTTCTTCAAACTTAAATACAGTACAAGAATATACCCAAAGATTTCAACAAATAAAGAACTGCCTACTCGACATGAAGTCAGATAGAATCAATAAAATCTATAGTATTAAAACGATTAGGATAAAAAAGTACCTGATGCAGAAAATATCACTAATAGGACCATATGGTTTACTGACGAATCGAATTAAAAATGTTAAATAATGCTAAAGTAGAACTTACAAGGCTAGATAGTGGCAGAATTGTGCTTCAAGCAGAGGTATGTTCATAATAGTAGAAGGATTTTTATTATTACTAATAGCCAAGCAGCCCTTAGAAGTTTGAACACAGTGGAAGTGCATTATAAAATAGTAAAATACCGCATGGAATCCCTGATGAAAACTAAAGAACACAACAGCGTACAACTGAAGTGGATGCGTGGACATCGGTATTACATAGGCAAAGAACGAGCCGACAAGATAGGCAAAGAATATACAAAAAGGGGCCTTGCTTGATAGGATCCGAACCAATTTGTGGAGTCTCATATGGTACCAAAAAACTGTCGATGAAGAAAATACTAAAACAGAAACAGTATTAGTAGAAATGAGGTCATATGCATGTTTATTAATAAATTAAATACCTAAGTTGTGTAGTGAAGAGAACAGAAGCATTCACCACATCTTATGTAGAGTCTTGCCCCAATGCCTATGAGACTTGCATATTTCGAGGAAAATATATAAAAAGAAGCTCCTATATCATATTTCTCATCGTCTGTAGAGGAACAGCTCCAATGGAATAATGAAATTATGGCACAGTAGATTTTCTTTACCATAAACCCGTAAGGGAGAAAAAGATAAAAAGGAATTATTCTCGAGATATCACGACAGTAAGCTTACCGGTGCATTTTCGTCATTGCATGATCGCTATCTCCACGGCCCCCGAGGAGTGTTGATAAAAGTTACTAATGGTCGAATTCAGAAACTGACCGAAGTTTGAAGTGCTGTCTGCGATATTTTTAGGTTATTTTTAAAAACTTCGTTCAGTTCAGTTATTAACGTGCGAATTGTTGAAGCATATACTTACTACACTGTCACATTTTTTACTTATTTATTTTCTTTAAAAAAAAGTATGCAATTGCCATTAATTTTCTTTTTAAGTATTCAATTTTATTAAACAAATTGTCTTTGTTCTTTTCTTTGAAGAAAAATAAAGAAAAGTTAAACTCTTAACTTTTCTTTTATTATAATTATGATTAAAATGATATAAAAATTTTACACTTAGCAGGAAGAGGTAGTTTGCTTAACAATTTGGAAAGTCTTGAAATTCTTAGAGAAATAAAAAACCTTAATTCTGTTTCACTTAATTCACAGTTAAATTTTCAATCTTCACTTACTTTCTCAGTTTTGTTCTAGGATTTGTATTAGCGTTTTGGATTCTCATGTACTAGTCAACCATTTTAAATATGTTTATCTGTTTTTTTGTCTAATATATCATATGACTTCAATAACTTGTTCTATATTTGTAGTTTTCTGTTGTGCATAACTTGCGCCATCTATTAATAGGGGTCCATACTTCGATTAAGATTGTACGTTGTTTTCGTTTTATTAATCTGCTATATATGCTTGTGTTTCTATATGTACCTATAGAGGTCATTATAACTGTTTAAAAATTTAATTTCTATATTCCAGAACATTTGTTTCATTTAGTTCCTTTTGTACGTTGTTAAGGACGTTATTTTTAAATTTTAATGTGTTGTCCTCGTACATTGTCTTTTGTGTTTTAAATTTTGATTAATTTAAAATTAATTAATAACAATAAATAAATTCAAGTACATGTATTTTTACATAAAATTTATTAGTTTTCTAAAAAATTGGACAAATTTTTCATTAATGCTAATTTTGACAAACCTTTGGTATTTATAGAAATGTAAGTATATTGTTTCTATTTGAACTTATTATATATTCACAATATTTCATTTGATTTTAATCTCTTTAGTATCTTTTGTTAATAACTTTTTTATCTTATTTACAAACATATTTTTTATATATATAAAAAACAATATCTGATATTATCGTAATAGTTTTACTTGTTTAATTAAATTTAACTATCTACATTTTATGAAAATCTTAACTTATTATATTAAATGTAATATTTGGATTGTTATAGTTTTTTACATAAGTTTTCCTATTTACAGTCTTGTGGCCTGATGATGTGATGTAATATATTGATCACGAAACCGGTTGCAATAAAAAAGAATTTTGTGGGAACAAGACCTTTGTGTTTTTCTTCTTCAATATGAACAACCCACATGGGATTAATTCTACGTTAATGTAATATAAGTTTGTCTTCTTTATGACTTCTAAACATTCTAACATCTTCTACACTGGTCTTATGTGCACAATTAACAAAAAGTATCCGCCAGTATACTCTAATGACAAATAATATCTTCTTGCATAGTTATGACGTTGTAAATACAAATGTCTTAGAAGCTAGTCTCTTTTAGGAAAACTGCCGCATTACCAATTGCTTAGTTATGTAAATTTTCAAGAGACGTACTTTTGCTAGATACATACTCAATTGTTATTGGTATTGATGGCAACACGTCACAGTTGACAGAAAATCTCATTTGGATTGAAGAATATCTAGAGACATTTCATGTGAACATCAAACTGCTTAAATTGTTTTAAGAGAGCAACAATTGCATCCATGTCACATTGGATGTGTACCGACGCTACTGCCACTTGAGTTTCATTAACTTGAAGTTTTATCTCCCTAGCGCTGCAGAGGCATATCTGCAGAAAACAGTTCATATATGTATGGCAAGGCATTCGTATCTATTTATACACTTTTCAGCATAAACCATTTTTTAAAACTATGTCATAAATTTTGAGCGCAGATTCCTTTACAATATCGTCGATTTTTCGGCATGCATATTTTATATCGCTATGATTCAATACTTTCATGCTCTTGTATTAACGATGCGTTCGGCTAATTTTAACGTCTAAAATGTATTAATACGAATTCACATGTAAATTATGTTTTCGGTTAACTTATACTCTGTTGTTTCCTCAAAGGAAATGGGGCTTCGAGCAAAAATTTAGGGCTGGCGTTGGGTAATATCGGGTTAATAAAAACTGCACCACCTCTGCAAATATCTGTCACTCCATCATCATGTCATTATTTGCAGAAATGCGATACATTCTCATATTATCAAACCCACTTGAACTAATAGATTCCTCATTACAAGAAAAAGAACATTATAACGAATATTTTTGTTTTAAAGTTACATCCTATATTAAGAAAATTCCATCGCTTCCCTTTTAAACAATAATTGTTACTAATACTTCAAATGTTGAAAAATAGTCGTCAAAATGTATCCTTAGTTCACTCCAATGATGATATCAACTTTCTGAAAATGTAATAAATTCTCATATTGTCAAACCTCACATGAACTAATAGAGTACAAGAAAACGAATGGTATAACGAAAATATGAAAATTACTATTAACATCAAATACGATATTAAGACAATTCCATCATTTTTTTTTAACAATTTTTAATACTTAGTAGACAATATATTAATTATTGAACGTACATTATTATGTTTACAACAGATATACGTTCTTTTATTTTGTAAATAAATTAATAATGGCTGCTTGAACCTCAAAACAAAGAGCTTTTTATTTTAAATAGAGCAAATATTGATATACATTGCAATATAATTGAATGATTTGCAGACATATTAAACATTACAGTTCAATAATCTTGTTTCACTCGATTGCGCCAGGAAACTTAATTACACAAATATATTTATTTGTTGTAATTCGTTATAATTTTAGAAATTCTGCATAATTTATATATACAGTCTACCAATTTCTATTTACATTTACACTTTTCTTATATTTTATTCAAACGGACGAGAAACGTGACGGATGCTGGTTAGAATTTAATTAAAAATCAAACCACCGATTACTGTGGAAATTTTATTTAATTTTCCATTCTCAACAACTTTCAATGATAAAAATTGTTCGTTACCTTTAAAATAAAGACAGCTGCTGTCATTTCACACTTTCTAAAATACTCTATAATATACATAATTAAATTAATTTTTCATTGAACCGTGGACACACTAAATAAATAACAAAAACTAACTAGTTTCTGTTCAACATATCAATACAAATTGCTTCTCGTCCACTGTCATAAAAGTCCCTTTATATAAAAAATGTACGGAATACTGAAATATTAGATAATCTTCTCGTTATAATAAACGATTCCTGTAAAGTCTCTTGCTGGTATCGCTCCTTTTAATCCCGTCCAATACAGAAGCCACGTGTCTTAAATATTTAAGAAGGCTATAAAATGAATTCCACACTTCGGTTGATTTAATCAGCCCAGTACACAGCGAGTACAAATCCATTTACCCCCGATATCCAGCATTCATTAGAGACACGTCTAAGTTTAATGCTATATCGCAATTCAAACAAGAGGCCATAAATTCAGTGACTGGCCAAACTGACTCACTCCCTACTAGCTTGATCTGCCTCGGTTAGGGTAGCAGTGTCGGTACAAATTACGATGCAAAATGCTAAGAGGATAACGGATTTGAAAGGCTGCAAAAACTATACGGTTTAATATGCGTCAAAATGTCACAGTAGGAATAATTTTCTGGCGAGGCAGTGGCAACTAAACAATTTAACAACTGTAATAACTATGTGGAACTAACTTCTTGCTGGAGTTCCACAGTCATATATTTGCAAATCCGTGTGTACATACAACACGCCGCACAAGTATAATCTGAAATACTCACTTTCTAAGACTGCAATTTTTTTAGATATAATCAAATAAACAAACGACAACTAAAACATTAAACGTGAAATTTCTGGTTTTTATATTTCGAAACTACTCCGCAACTGGCTTTACCGCTGTTTTGGATTAAATCTTCTAATTCCATAGATGACTTTTCAATTCTTGCACAAGAGCTGGCAACTAACAACAAATATTTTTATTTTTTAATTTTTTGAGTTTTCGGGTTCTCTTCCGCGATAAAGTAATCTATTAGGTCCTGGATACAACGGAACTTTTTCATCAAAAAACAGTAATAATCTATTACACCATAAGGATGCTTTGAGTGCTAGAAGATAGGACCTTAACGACCTGCATAAAACAGAATCTGATGAAGTTCTATAGCTATAAGGCTTCAGAGTAAAGGGGTAAGTTGTTACATTCTATTTAATAGCATAAATACAAATAGCTCATGGTGGTATCAGTAACGTATGTTGTGAAGTAGTCTTAATGAAAATACCATTCGCACGATTTAATTTTAACATTAATCATACATTTAAGGAACAATACCCTTAATGAGGACAAATAAACTTTTTACACAGAAACAATGATACTTTCTTTAGAGCTACTTTCGTTATTTCAGGAACCTCATTGTATGTTCCAAGCAAGAATATCGTAGTTGGTTAATCCAAGTACAGATATTGAAGAGTTTCTAGACACGATTTTGCCTGGTATGGTTATGTTTGATCTATGTTTATTAAATTTCTTGGTGAGCATTCTAAACAACTTAGATATATCCTTTGGTAAGGATAGCTAGGACCAAACTAATCAGGTTGGCCTGTGAACATCTAAAGCAGTAAAAGTCTGTGGCACCAAAGATCATTGTATCACTAAATAGTCAAACCTATTGTTTAATTTCATCGTTTGTAAATGGACCTCAACTTAAACTTCTTTAACTCATCGTCTGCAATACTTCTCTGTTATTTGGCATCCAATTTTGCAAGTGTTAGAGATTAGAAGATGAGGCGATGAAATGAACAATGGCTTTGACTATCTAGGGTATGAAATAATCTTTGGTAGCACTAATTGATTGGTCTCTCAAAGCGTGAGCTTGCATGCAGTGTATTATCATTAGCAACAATCAATTCTGTAAACATTGTTACACACGAATCAATATGGAATGTCTCAGTTGGTAGAAAGTGATACAACGTCGACAGGGTACAGGATGCAGAGATGGTAACTGGCTTAAAATACTATAACCTATTGAATGCGTTGAATAGGTATATCTAAAGCTACTACTGGGATCTCTCCATATCTATAGATTGTCTTGTTCCATTTATGTCTGACAGTGTGACAATATGACAAGTGTGATAAAATCTTCGGTTAAATGCATTTTGTAGAAGCCAAACTGATGATCTTTTCTCACTTAAATATTTTCTTTAAAAATCATCTTAAAATTTGATCTTGTACATGTACACCTTTATAATCCATTGTGTAGTTGATACTTATGGGCATTCTTACAGTTTTGTACATTAATATAGCTACTTTAATTAATACGAAAAAAAAACATATATTGAAGTTACCCTTATTTGGCTCTATGTGAGTAATTGATTAAATTTTCGAGGACAAATAAATATTCCGTATTTCTTTGAAAGTATAAGTTTAGATAAAATAAAAAGAACATATTGAACAAGACAGGTGTCAACCTACTCACATTAAAAATTCATATGTGTCTCTATTACCCATCAGTTACATGAGACCAAGAGCTTTGCATAATATATTTGTAAATTTCGCTTAAAACTTAATTCATTTATTTTATTCTCTACAGTAAAGTAACTGTCAAATCTCATTTCGTTGAACGTATGAAAATTCCAAATATATGTATGCAACTAGGTAAAAACTTATTTAAGTAGTTAATAGATATCGATGAACTAAATAACAATTATTTTTACCTACACAATTTAATAGCCTGGTAACAAATTAAGAGCTTGTGTTACGGATAGCATCCTTCGATAATAGTTATTAAAATAATTTACTTTATTATTTCATTTTCAGAGACTTAGAGATAATCATTAATCAGAGCAAAAAACAATCATTTGAAATAATATTAGGAGATATAAACATTAATATATTAGATAATCAAAACATAATAACAAAATCGTATCTAAATATGTTATCAACATTAGGTTATATTTCATGTATCAACAACCCAACCAGAATTGAAAATAATTCAAATAGTGCAATTGATCATATATTTATAAAATATAATAACAATTATTCTATTAACAAAATAAAATCAATTATCTACGAAACAACTATCACAGATCATTTTGCTATTATACTAAACTTAAATCTAGACAACTCAAGAAAAAATGAAAATAAAACCGAAAATACGCATTATATAACAGATTATAAAAAATTTAAAGAATTAATATCTAAAGAAAACTGGGATTACATTTACAATAATAATAATATAGAAGAAATTACTGATTTATTAGTGGGAAAAATTCAGAATGGACTTGAGGAGTCTAAAAAAGTTATAAACAAAAAGTACACATGCAGATTGAAGCCATGGATTACAGAGGGAATAATAACATCTATAAATAAAAGAAATAAACTAAAGAAACAATTAAATCTAGATAATGAAAATGTAACTTTAATCAACAATTACAAAAATTATAGAAATCAATTGAATAAAATTATAAAAAAAACTAAACAAAATTATTATTGTGGTAAGATAACAGAGGCAAAAAATAATACAAAAAAAATATGGGAATTAATAAAAGATGCTGGTAACAACATCAATGAAAGGAAAAATATTAATATCACTGATGAAAATGGGGCAATTGTAAGTAATGATATAGATAAAGCTAATATATTTAATAATTATTTCACAAACATTGGAATAGAAATGGCGGAAAAAATTAAAATTAATAATTATATTGATGAAAATAATAAACAAGTAAGTAATTCTATCTTTTTAAATGAAGTTAATGAAAATGAAGTAATAATGAAAATAGCAGAATTAAAAAATACAAGCTCTCCGGGTCTAGATAACATCTCTGTAAAAGTACTAAAAGTAATAAATAATTATATAGCTAAACCATTATGCTACATTATTACCCAAATCTTTCAAACAGGAATTGTTCCAAGTCATTTTAAAAAAAGCATAATTGTTCCAATACATAAAGGAAATTCACCACTAGAAATTAGTAATTACAGGCCAATATCTTTGATTAATAATATAGCTAAGGTATTTGAAAAATGTCTTAAAACACGAATTTTAAAGTTTTAAAATATAGCATTTTAGCACCAAAACAATATGGTTTTAGACAAAATAAGAATTCAGAAATGGCTATATATGAATTAGTAAACTTAATAAATAATGAAATTAATGATAGCTCTAAGTGTTTGGCCATTTATTTGGACTTGGCGAAAGCTTTTGATACTATTCCACATAGGCAATTAATTGATAGAGCAGATAAATTAGGTATAAGAGGCAAAACTTTAGATATAATTAAAAATTACTTAAATAATAGAATACAATATGTTAGAATAGATAAATCACTTAGTGAACCAAAGGAAATTCAAATAGGTATACCACAGGGGACAGTTCTCGGGCCATTATTATTTTTAATTTATATAAATCAGTTACTTAATATAGATAATATAAATGCTGAAATTATTTCTTATGCAGACGACACTGTATTATTTTTTAAATCGAATAATTGGATTGATTTATATAAAAAAGCATCCTTAGGTCTGAGTGCTGTCAACTGTTGGTTTGACAATAGTATGTTAACATTGAATGACAAGAAAACTAAATTTATTGCCTTTTCCCCTACAGAGATTAGACAACCCAATAAAAAAACATTAACGATACATAATTACAATTGCCTTAAAGAAAACTTAATCAATTGTCAATGTCAAAAAACTATAGAAAAAGTTCAAAATATTAGATATCTGGGGATTATAATGGACCAAAATTTGAAGTGGAAAGGACATACTGAATATTTAATATCAAAAACACGAAAGTTGACTTATCTATTCTATCAAATAAGAGAATTCCTGAATAAAAAATTAATTGCAATGGTATACAGGGCTTTAGTTGAATCCATTTTAAATTATGCAATATTAGTCTGGGGTGGAGCCTATAACAACGCTATAAATGATCTAAATAGATGTCAAAATACAATCATCAAAATAATGTACAAAAAAGAAAAATTATTTTCAACTTTTGAATTATATAATGAGACCAAATTATTGAATATAAAATATCTATATATTAAAGCTTGCATTATTTTTACTCATTACAAAAAAAATCTATACTCAAATTTTATTCATTTATATGAGACTAGAAACAAAGAAAATTTATTATCAAAAAAAACACAAAAAACGCAATGTCAACGATTTGTATCATTTACTGGCCCAAAATTTTATAATAAAGTACCAATGCAAATAAAAAGCATAAAAAACACAAAAAAATTTAAAAAAAGACATACATGCATTTATAATAGAGAATAAAAATATTTTTATTTGACTGGCTTACGATATGAATTTGTAATTTATTATTGGCTGTATTATTATACTTACCTATATATTATACCATGAGTAGTTATTTCAATTGTATTTTCGAGTGATGTCATTAGATACCTAACTGATTTATTGCTGCTTATGCACAAAACAAACTTATTAACAAGCTTAGTGTGCATTATGTTATATTAAGAATTTATTATGAATATTGTATTATTATGAATGAATAAATCTTGAAAAATCTTGAAAAAAAATCTTGAATTTATATATTTTAGACATTCCTGCAGTATCCTTATTGACCAGTCAAATTAACATTTTTTTTTTCGAAAAAGGAAAAAATTGTTAACAGGGCTTTGGCAGTTGTAAATGGTAAAGTGGGGTATAATAATCAAAAAAAAAATCCGTGCACTAGCATGAATGTTCCGGGGGGGGATTTGGGGGGGGGGGGGTCAAAGGGGTCAATTGTGTATTATTGCGGTTTTCGGATAAAATTGAAGTCGGAGAGAAAAATATTTAATAGAAAAGTTGTAGATCGTCAAAAAATCTACAACTTTTCTAGAAATCAATTTTTCACATATCCTCAAAATATCCGAGAAAAATGCGAAAAACTGGTTTTCCTGTTTTTTGTTTTTTATTTCTATCAAAAAAATTTAATTTTGACGAAACTTGGTGGAAACATACCTTTTGGTCTTTTAAATATCCACAATTTTTTTCAAACCAAAAAATTCATAGGTTTCCGAGATATTCCCTTTTCTTGGAAAAAAACATTTTTTTTTAAATGAAATTTGTCCTTCAGGAAATCATCGCACCGACTTGATTTAGGTCTTAATTTCTTCGTTTTTACTTATACTTTTTTAGTAAATGATAAAAAATAGTAGTCTCCATTTAAAAACACGCTCAAAAATCGAAAAAAACAAAAAATGACTTTCGCAAAAATCAATTTTTTTTGTATATGTTTATAATTTATTAAAATTTTTATATAATCTTATAAAACTGATTACACCATTAAATTTTACGTAGAAAAATACAAGATATCCTTAGTTTAATTATTTCGTAAAAACCTTAATTTTGTAATACTATCGCTATTAATATTCGGAAAACAACTCAGAAGAATCAGAAGAATATTCGAGCGACGTCGAAGAAACCTGCGAATACGATGATAACGCAGAAAATGAGAGCACAAATGTGTCGAAAAAACGTAAACTTAGGTAGTGTCAATTTGTGTTAATTAGTGTTAATTTTGATATGAATTATAATATTATCTTGTAAATATGTAATGAATAAATTGAAACATGTTGCTTCCTCCTACCTGATTGTATTTTTCTATGTAAAATTCAATGGTGTAATAAGTTTTATAAGATTATATAAAAATTTCAATAAATTATAAACATATACAAAAAAAATTGCTTTTTGCGAAAGTAATTTTTTGTATTTTTCGATTTTTGAGCGTGTTTTTAAATGGAGACTACTATTTTTTATCATTTACTAAAAAAGGATAAGTAAAAACGAAGAAATTAAGACCTAAATCAAGTCGGTGCGATGATTTCCTGAAGGACAAATTTCATTTAAAAAAAAATGTTTTTTTCCAAAAAAAGGGAATATCTCGGAAACCTATGAATTTTTTGGTCTGAAAAAATTTGTGGATATTTAGAAGACCAAAAGGTATATTTCCACCAAGTTTCGTCAAAATTAAATTTTTTTGATAGAAATAAAAAATGAAAAACAGGAAAACCAGTTTTTGGCATTTTTCTCGGATATTTTGAGGATATGTGAAAAATTTATTTCTAGAAAAGTTGTAGATTTTTTGACGATCTACAACTTTTCTATTAAATATTTTCCTCTCCGACTTCAATTTTATCCGAAAACCGCAATAATACACAATTGACCCCTTTGACCCCCCCCAAATCCCCCACGGAACATTCCTGCTAGTGCATGGATTTTTTTTTTGATTATTATACCCCACTTTACCATTTCCAACTGCCAAAGCCCTGTTAACAATTTTTTCCTTGTCAAAGTGTAATTTGACTGGGCTATATAGGGAAATAGACACTTCGTTGTGAGACGTATTTTAGATTACCGCTGTTATTTTTCGGTATTTGTTCTCTAAAATACAAAATATATATGTATAACAAATCACTTTTAGGAGATACCTTGAATAAGCGACTTATACAACAGAAAAGTTCTTTCGTTACTCAAATCCCCAAAGGGTACATAATACTCCGCCAATGTTACATTAGGGACCGTAATGGATATGGGTCGGGTATTAAGACTCTTCTTTCACATATGAAATGCATGTTCAAAGGGTTACTTACCCACCAACTAAACCAAATGTCACATGTTATTTTTGTCGAGTTGAAAATCAGAGATATCGACGCCCTGTGTTCCAGGTTTTTTGTTTTTGATATTTATTTGCTTTATTCACATATTTAGCATTTAAAGCAATTACAAGATAGTGTACATTACATTAACATATAGTAATAATACTAATAATGCTAATAAAAATAAAGATAAATATAAAAATAATAATATTTCTAATAATACAAATAATTTAGTTAGATAATAAGGTACAGTTAAAACAAATATATTCCAGGTGTTGGAAGGCAAAACAGACATCACAATATTGTAGGCTGCTATGTAAGGAAGTAACTCATTAATACAAATTCGTTTTCTCAGAGTTTAAAAAAATACTTCTAGTTTTGTCTATTTAGTACATATAAGTTTTTAGTACATAAATCTGATAACTTTGACACAAGACTACTGCTATACCTATATGTTACAGAACGAAGACGAAACAATAGTACAATATTCCGTAACTGACTTAATAATCGCAACAATATAAGGTAGTTAATGCCTAGGGATCTCATTTCTCCTGAGCAAATCTCCTAGTATTTTATTTGCTCTTTAATTATTTTTTCAAAAATCCTTTGGAACCAGTAAAAATTTACAGTCAATAATCCCTTATGAATAAGCTAATCAATAATAGTTTGAGTCCTATATGAGAACCCTGACGCACACCAACAGTTACCATAAATAATTCGGTTATATAGCAATCCAAATCTACTTGCTGAGTTCTCTTAGAGAGCTATTGCTGATTCCTGAATTCATAATAACAAAAGAAGACCAACTGATATTTTAAGCAGATTATTTTTAAGTATTGAATAATCTACCTTATCAAAGGTTTTGCTAAAAGCTACTTATATTGAATACACTTTAGAGCCCTCTATCCGAGATTTAACTATGAAATTGGTATAAATAAATAAGTCAGAGTCAACAAAACGATCTAGGAAAAATCTATTCTGCTCAGGAATATGATATTGTTAACAGAATTAGATACTTTTTTCAACCAGTGAATCAAATAATCCGTAGTTGTTGATATGACATTTATTACATTATTTGAACATAGATGTTACATAATATAAGCTTTTCCAAATGAAGGAAACGTACTGGTCATTAAAGGCAGGGAAAATATGATTACTTACATGTTAGGTAGATTAATTCATTGTGTACTATTCCATTGTCTTTATCAAATTGATAATAGCAGATTCAACTGACCACAAATGATTTTCGTGGGATATAGAAGACAGATATACTGAGCACATTATAAAATACACATTACCAATTAAGGACTTAACCCACACTTCTTCAATAAAGTTATTGACAATTAGACCAGGATGGGATGCAACGTCCTTCTACTAACACACTACTCCATTTTCATTTGTTATGTCAAAGGAGAGCGATCAATCTATAAATTCTATCTCTAAAAACTCCGACGATATTTTGGATTTAATATTTTTAAGCCTTCGCAAATATTTTTGACTGGTACATCATGGGAGCATATGGTTATGTTTTCTTGCATTAATATGCAGATTTCTTTCAAAACTGCTTCTTCCAAAAGGTTTTAACTAGGATCAATAGATAGATAGATACTATCGACAACGTATTTTGAATAAAATGCTACGTTGTTGGTGATAACCAATTCATTTTGGAGAATCATTTTTTTGAATTCACATCAGAATTGGTTTGGTTGTTAATGCTTTCAGTGTGTGTGTGTGTATGTGTGTGAGATTTCTAATGGCTCGGCGGCAACGAATCGATTAGAGTATCCCAAATTACGTTTCAGCATCATCCAATCTTCTAGTAGAAATTTTGGCACATCATTTACTATTGGTCGAATCAATGGAAATTGATGAATGAAATGGTCATCCGTGGCATAATGTTTAAATGTTGTCCGAGGTAGACCAGGGAAAGCTCTGTGAGTAACATTGATATGTTGATGAATCTGGGTAATATTGATGATGGAATCCAAGAAAAAATTAGACGTTTTAAAAAACGCGGCGAATGAACTCACGAAAGCAAAAAATCGGGAGAGAGTCGTAATTGCGACAAAATGGATAGGAGATGCGTAAAGTCAAAACGACATGATGGAGGTACAAGATTTTCACACAATGCTAGAACAGTTCCGAGACAGATTAAGTAATGTTGTAAGAGTGACTTGTCAGGTTGGTATCCGCGTTGACTAGCCCTACCAAAAAATAAGTAATTAAAAATAAGAAAATAAAAACTTATCTTCCCCATTTTTAGCACGATCATCCCCTCTTAACAGCATTAATAATCGAGAGATGCAAAATGTAAGTTGAGTCGGATATTTTATTTACGAGAATGTCTTATTGCCCAATACAGAACTGGAATTCTGAAATCTAGCAGAGAATTTACTAATTGCATTTAAATATATTCCTTCCTCATTTATGTTAAATAAATGTTCATTTGTTTTAAAAATTGTATCATAAACGATCTGATATTGAGTAATAAATAATTTTAATTTTTGCACGAAATATTTGCTTTATAATTTATGGTTAAGTATAATAGAACACGTAAATGGCAATTGAAATATTTTTTTACATGAATTAAAACATGAAGCCATGGCAAAAACGCATCAATCAACCCTCTATGCTTATTCTGCTAAACTAAAAAATTAATGTGAATTAATAAACCAACGATGTATATCAAACACGCAAAGTTTTGTTGCAAATAAATTAATGTGATGTATTTTGGTTTCAAATTGACGTTAGTAGAACATGAAATACAAAGAATTAAAAAACATCAATTCGTACAAATAAACTATTGGTGAAAAAATATTTTTAATAAGTTTCACGTGCAGAATAATAATTTAACCATTGAAAAGGATAGAAATATTTTTTAGGTATATAAGAAGAAGATTTTTATCAGCTTTACCACGTTCCTTTCTTTAGAAAATATCCGATACTTTTATTACTCTATAGAGATTTGAAAGTTAGATTCATAGGCTGCTATTAAGTTTCTGATGGTTTTCGAATTAAAACTGTTCACATCTTGCTTCCGTTAGTCCCAGTTTTCTTAAGAACATCAAGTTTACTAAAATAATTTGACAAAAGCAGAGAAAGTCATAAATTGAAATTCCGCATAAAATATTAAAAATAGTATTTTTTAAAGATCAGCTGGCGCACAAAAATTCTTTATAATTTTAGATGTGAGTTACAGTTCTTCTGTTAAAATTAACTTATCGTGAATTTAAGACCCATAATGAGCCCAAATCGTACTCCAAAATTCAGTTCTTCTACGTTAATGTTTTGTAAAGATATTAACAGTTTTTTTTTGAAATTTGAAATCCTACTCTGGTGGTTTATGTCTCTTTAGGGGTGCAACTTGGTATATAGATAAATTGCACTAAATCATCACATTTTTATTTCCCTTACGCGCACCACACTGTGTCGGTTCATTTACGAGCCACCCTGAACATTAATTATTTCCAGTTTTTATTTTATGATTTTCTTATTTTCCCTTTAACATCTTGTCATTGCCATTGATTTTAATATATTTCGCAAGTCGACGGTAGACAAATTAAATAAATACTTTTTGCTCGTATTAAGATCTCCAATCTCTGTACTATAAATGCTACTCATACGTGGTATACGTAAATACGTATATCCCAGAAATTTATTACACTCTCAAAACATGAATACAACATGAACTAGAATAAGTTTCTTGGTCTCTTAATGTAATAAATATGTGTACTTCAGTGATAAATGCGATACGTTTACTTTAATATAATTACACTTCACAAGCTTAAGAACAGTTTCGCAACGTTGTTGAAGTTTTATTATTGTTATCGTATATATTAAGGCACATATCAACGGCTGCACTAAACTTTATCTTTCTTGCCATAAATTTGGAACTTTGTTGCGAAATGTAAGGCCTTAATTTCAAATTCAAGAATTACTGCCGAAAGAGTTACTTTTTGATGTTAAACAATGAGTAAAATTTCAGTTAATGGTAAAAGCTTTGCTTGAGTTTTACTACAGTTAAATATTTTAAAAATGTCATTGTTCAGAAATAAACTTGCTACTTAACAAATCCACATTCACTATAAAATATGTATACCATCGTGAATTGTATTGTTTTAAAAATGACTTTTTTAATAATTTTAAAATCAATTTAATCAATTAATTGTTTGCGATCATTCTTATTAATTAAATGTAAAATATATTTCTATTTCGCACCACTATCACCACTCCTTGTTTCATTATAGGATAGCATTATATTTGGCTTTAATTTGGGGTCATCTCCGGCTATATCGTGTTCATATGGCATCGAAGATAGTAGTACAATAAAGTTCTTGGGTTTGGTAACGTAAGACACTAAGGTAAGAGCCCCTGTAAAAAGAATAAGTAGCTCTGTTACGAATATCCAATAAGCACAAATCTGCGCGTTTTGTGACCACTAGCAAACCAATAACTTGCAAGAATTTTCTCGATGACCTTGAATATTTTCTTAAATAAACCTCAAAATTACAACAGTGGAAAGTGCATCACACAGAGCCTTCATGCCATATTTTTTTGGTTTACTAGGTATATAAACTTTGGAAAAGCACCGTCCTCGAAAGGTCACCAACTGCTCGTCAATAGTCCCACAAACTGAAAGCTGGTAAGACTCTCTGAAGTTCTTAGAATGTCGGTGATCTCGCGGATTGGAGCGAGCTTATCTGCTTGTTTTCTCTCAGCTCTTGAGGGTAGGTCATCAAAATGGAGGTAACGCAGAATATCAATGAATCTGTTTTTGGGCATAGTCGTTTAATTAATGGGCCTGATGAAAAAACTGTTTGTGGTTGACCATAAATCTCGTGAAGATTTTCTCGACAAAATCTACAGATGAGTATCAGAATTTCTAAGAGTCCACCTTAACCCAAGGATCCATTTTTCCATCGCGGCTTTCATTGTCAGCTCTTATTAGGAACTTTTCTTTTTCATTGGTGTATTTTATAATGATCTCCAATATATCCTCAGAAAAAAGTATAAAATAATCGATGCCTGTTGTACAATGTTCCTTGATCAGAATTTACCATTTTCTCATCATCAGAAAGGTCAACTTACTCTTCTTCCAATTGCTGAAATGACAGATTACCTTATTTCATCATTATCTCCATAGTCACTGAGCAGGCTTCTTCTAATGGTATATCATTTCCAGATTCATCTGAAGAGATCTTCATCATCATATGATACAGCTCCTGGTCGGACAATCTTTTTTAGAAAGCATGGCAGTTATTCACATAAAATACGCCTATTTCAGATAAAACTCAACGATATTGATGTTGCTGAATATTAGGTTACTAGGAATTAGAATTCTTTCAAACCAAATATCATGTTAGATTTATATTATCTTCTGATACTATTTAGCTACTAGCACGTCTTATTTTTCACAAAACACTTCATCAATTTCTTTAAATCCGGTTTCCCATGCTTGTTAAAAAAGATGCGTAAATGTCGATATTATCTTCTTTGTCAAAATTGTCTTATCCTAATTCTTATCGCCTTAAAACCCTTTTTTTATATAATTTTTTCATATTCCGCCTGTACCGTTTCGATATTCTTAAATACACAGAAAACTTTGATAATGTGAAAATTTGTTTGATTTTAAACATCCAGTATTAGTAAAATATCTTCATTTGATGATATAACTAATCACAGCCCTCCATGAGAATGATTATCACCGCAATCACTTTATGTAGGATTCGCTGGAGAATAAGGAATGACAATACAAATTAATACACTGAAAATTTAAACCAGCTACTTCGGTTTCACTTTAAATGGGATTATGTGTTCCTGACGAATACCTCAGTTACATTTACACAAAGAAATACCCAGTAATTTCTGTATAAGCAAAGATAAGATATTCCTTTGTTTTGTATAAGTATTTAGGGTAAACGTAACAAAGCAATGGTCTCAGGCGTCTATCTTGCTCCCCCACATTTTAATTTCTTATTTGTATCAAATTTACTGTAAACATCAATTATTGTGTGCAGGAACTGATAATGGCAAGAGCTTTAGTAGCATTTCCTTTTATAAAAAAAAATATTAGGTATATTATATAAATTTTAATATTAATTGTTCAAAATGAAATATAATTATAATGCCTGCTTTTAAACTGCATCAAAATAAAAAATCAAGCTAGTGCAAGATTTTTTTTAATTATAAGACACTATGCATGTTTCGAGCAGAGTAATACAGTATATATTTATTGTAGGTTGATGTGACATTAAGGGCAAACAGAAAAACAAAGATATATTGGAAGAGATTTAGATTGCGTCGGACGAGGCGGGGTTAAATTGGACTCTTGGGTTGCAAATATATATTTGCTTCTGTGAAATTTTTAACGTATTGTATATACTGCTAGCAATTACTCTAAACGGCGAATATATGAATATATCAATAATTCAAGTAAGCAATTCCATTAAGAAAGATCGGGAAGTTAAAAATGTAGAAACCTGAATCACTTAGAGACCCCTTTCCTTATCTTTGGTTATTTTGACGTTACATTAAACTAATTCATCACGTCTAATTCGATAAGAGTTCAGCGCTCCATTACATGACACATCAATTGGCTCTTGCTTTTATACTTTAATGCAGTTGATTTATAAGAAAACTTTTATGTTAAAATAGTTAGAAAATACTAGGTAGGTAAAATTATGGCAGTATTTTTGTTTTTTATTGAAATTGGCAGGACTGTTAATGATTCACGCTTCAATAAAACCTAATTAATAGCAGTTAAATACTTGTGTTCTCGGCGTTTTCATAAACACGTTTTATATAAAGATGTCTTCATCATTTTGAATCTGGCATTAAAGAAAATTGAAACATATAGTACCCATGTCCCAGGAGGTTGAATAATGCGTTATCAGGGATACCACACGGTAGTATTTTAGGTCCAGTATTCTTTGTAACTTCCACACGGATTCTGTTATAACTACTGCAAATATAGATGTTTTAAAATACTACTACACATGTGTTAAATGAAATGTGACAATAATGGCTTGATACCAAAACAACATAAAATTATTCTTCATTCTAATGCCTTTCAAGCCTTTGTTACAGAAAACCAATACATTTTTAATATTGTTATATTGCAAGTTATTCCATTCGTTTTGGACTTCATGAATTAGTTCGTCTCTGTTTTGAGGGCGAAACACTTAATGAATTAGTTAGTTTCTGTTTTGTGAGAGCAAAACTCATAGCTATAAATTTGGTTAGTCATATACCATTTCCAAATATTTTCGATCGGGTTTGGAAGATGGCTTTTTGCTGGACAATGAAGAGCTTGAGTAATGTTATCCTCTATTCAATTTCACACAATTTGGGCCATGTTAGATATACTTCATTTACTAAACAAAAAAAGTTCTAATTTCGTTGACTCAAAACCGATTTTGATAATTTTTTTTTTTTGAAATTTCGGAAAAAGTTTATAGAAAAGTTCCCCTCCCCATAGGTGAGAAGGTGTGCTTTTTATTTTTGAAATTATTATTAAGAAATAAGTGTTTTTTTAATACACTCTTAATTAAAAAATGTATAACTCTTTCATTTATTTAAGCAATTGCTTGAAATGTGACTAGTAGGTACATAATGTTTTTGGGGTCACAGATTACGAATTTGGCCTCAATAGGGGGAAGTTTTCTGTAAACTTTTTCCGAAATTTATAAAAGAAATAATCAAAATCGGTTTTGAGTCTACGAAGTTAGAACTTTGGTGAATATTTAGCGTTTAGAAAATGGACTAATAGGCGAGTTATCCTTAAAGTTGAGAAAATTTTTATACAAGCAAAAATATAAATCGCAGATATTAGGTACATGCTAGAAGATACAATCGTCATTAAGACGATCTCCTGGTCTTTCTTTCTAGCCATTCCCATGTAAAGAGAGGAAATATTCCGTACTTGCAGTTTTCTCTATTGAGTCTTCCTCGAATGTTTTGCTTCTTGGCCAGTAGCCAGTAACTGTCTGTTCTAAGACGACTGAAACATTTTTTCAACAGAAACCACAACTTTGTTTAAAAAATTTCCTCGATCGAACGCGACTATTTGGCTACAGAAGTATTGATGAGATCCCCTTCTCTTAACTTCCTCCTTGTCATCCAAAGTAACGCAGAGAAGTTGACCATTGAGGTTTCCGCGCTTGCGAAAAAGTGATCAGGTACAAATTGCTCCAACTACTCATTGTCTGCCCTCCGTTAGCTTTCTGAGAGCATCAGAACCTACCTTCTCTTCTACACAAATCACGAGCCTCAAGTTATAAATTGTTGCCTAACTGCATTTAATTTCATTTCCTCACGTTGTAACGGCCACCCTTTTTTAGAATTGGCTTTTTCAATTCCATTTTAAGCTTCCCTATGTTTTTGGTTTTTCTTATTTAGAAAAATCAGTAACTTCTTGCAATGAGAGAAGCAATAATTGATAATATACTATTTTTTTACCCCAGCAACTGGGTTGAACCATAACTACAAAATCGAAATGGATCGTTCGGTTTTTTTTGGCGCGATATAGTACATACACATTACGAGTTATTTTGGACCTCGCACTTTTTCCTATATAAAATGGTTCTCAGTTAAATTTTCTGAATATCTAGTATGTTATAGTTTTCGATCTCTCAATCAAAATTGTCAAGTTCCAATTGAATCGTATGACCAGTTTTTGAGATACAGGCGGTTAAAGTTAAAAAGTGTCTATTTTTATAAAATATATTTATGGCAATGACAGGATTCGATTGCAATTTTTTTTCTTGAAGGTTATTCATTTATCGTCAAAGAAGATTATGTGATAAAATATGCGTTTATTTATAGGGTGAGTCACAAATAACATGAGGTTTATTTTTTTAAATCGATGTATCCATGCTGTAACTACAAAATATTCAGAAATTACATTCAGAATGAGATATACCGTTTTGATATTACCTAAATTCCCAATTTGTGCATTTTATACAGGGCGAGTTAAAAATATGGTTGCACAAGTGTCCCATTCTGAATGTAATTTCTGAATATTTTGTAGTTACAGCATGGATATATCGATTAATAAAAATAAACCTCATGGTATTTGTGACACCCTGTAAATAAACATATTTTATCCCAAAATCTTCTTTGAAGTTAAATAAATAACCTTCATGAAAAAAAATTGCAATCGAATCCTGCCATTGCCATATATTTTATAAAATTAGAAAATTTTTAAATTTAACCCCCTGTATCTCAAAAACTGGTCATACTATTCTATTGGGACTTGACAATTTTGATCGAGAGAACGAAAACTACAACATACTAAAAATTCAGAAAATTTAACCGAGAACCATTTTATATAGCAAAAAGTGCGGGGTCCTTTGTATACGAAATATGCATAACTATTACGTTATATGTAGTACATTAATCCGTAGAAATCTACAAGTTTAATATTTCTCTTTTCTTCACCTACATATTTATAGATGATAAATATTGTGTGGGCCTGTTATTTATTGTATTATTGGGGTGACTCAAACCATTGGTTGAAATATTATTGGTATTTCAATCAACGCTCAAACCTAACATATTCTATGTGCAGTAGTTCGCCCCAGTAAGTTAGTAAAGAAATATATGTGCAAAGTACTCGCGAAGATTCTAGAATTAAATAAACTATCGAATATATAATAAATTATTCCTTCATTACTAGTTTATTTTTAGTTGGGGTAGACAAACTAATCGTTCCGTTTTGTTTCATGATAATAGTTATCAGTTATAGTCTAGAAATTCAATAATTTATAATAGGCTTGGAATCAAAGGTCTAGACTCTAGATCAACCTCAACCATAAGCTTTGCCGCTAACATAAACAGTAAATCAACGTATTCGTATGATTTGATGTTTATTTAATAATTTGATTAATTTATTATTAATTAATTAGTTTAAGCAGTAATTTTTTCGTTTCATTTTATAATTAATCTCGTAATTAATTTTAATTCTATTATTCATTATATTTAAATAGATAGAATAATTTCAATAGTCGATAAGAATCGAATAATTCGATGTCTGTATCATTAGAACACAGGACATTCATGTCAGGGACCTGCCAAAGACTAGTCAAGAATAAAGCTTTGTGAGCAGAATTTCTCCGTTATTTTCACACTTTTATTAATAAATTTGGTAAATAAAATCCCTTTGACATCACTTCTGGTACGTCATATGTTTGCCCACTTGACTGTTTTCATTATTATACTTAAAATATTCAAACTAAAGAGTTTTGGTTCACCGGGCATCGTCACCAAGAGAAGATGTGAGAATAAGTCCGACGCGACATTTGCAGACCGTTTCAGTCTTTTGCATACGTCACACATATCCACCTATTTGGACTACTGCGATTTCTTAAACTTGCCATTTTATTCTGGCAGTTGAAGTGTCCCCAAATTAGATGGCAGAGTACCACAGAAGTAAGTAAAGATTCGAGTGGAAGCAAAAGCTATTGCTAGATAAGTAGGTGTTTTTCGAGTTTTTTGAATAGTAAAAAATCTAAAACATGTAGTTATTAACATTATATAAAGTAGGTCATTTTCTAAAATTTCTGGTGAAGACATATATTTTTTTAAATCGGCATTAAAGTACCTAAAATCGTCATTAAAGTGATGGAAATAGTCATTAAAATAATCCATTATTGTACGATTTTTGTAGATGGCAGAGGTGACAGATAAACGTAAACATAAATTTTTCATTGCTTGTGACAATAATTATGTTGCAATAAAAGGTAAATATTAAATAAATACAATTTTTTAAATTCAGAATTGTCGTTTCACTATTATAATTGCTAAAAATAATGGTTTTCTTGCAAAAACTTACTTCGATTTGACATATCCTAATGTCACTTAAAATTTTAAATAATTTATTACGGCTTAAAAATAGCTAAAATATCTGTGGAAGATAACTGACCGCTAGTTGAGGTGCGCAACGTACCTCACAGCTAATTCATTGAACTACCTGAAGTCTGTCGACGTTCGGTATTTATAAATAGTCCATCGCATCGAAATGTTTAATGGTCCAAGAAATATAGGGAATTTTTAGAGTAAATTCGAGAGTAAATTAGTGAGTTGGTAACACTGACGAATCAGAACTCAGTTCCATGAATTTTTTTGATTAAGAAAATTTTATAAAACGGCTATTTTCCGGAATAAAACACAATTTTACATTTTGGTTTAGTTTAATACGTTGGGTAGTAAATTTATTGTCGATTTAATCGGATTTAATAGCAAACTAATCGTCCAGACTATTCTGGGTAAGTTTAACAGTTTGTTTGGTCTTTAAAAGACCACGTGATTTATAGGTCAACTTAAAAGTAATTTTTCATGTAATGCATTTCTACCACCAGCTTTTTTTTAATTTTTGAGTATTTGTTGGAATATATTTGGATTTCTGGACATTCAATATTTTTTTTTGGTACGTGATATTGGTATATTGAATAACACAGAAGATAAGCCTAGCACATTTACCATCTATCTATATTTCATTGTGAACATCATATGCAGTAACATAAAACCTGAGACGAAGACTATATTCAACAAGAACTTTAGTTTCTCCTGAAGGCTCCCTAAGCAGAAAGAAGGAATCTTGTGTCTGGAACTGTTTGAAACTCATCATTAAGTTAAGTTTTAGTTTTCGTACATTTATTTATATTTCAGGTTTTCATTGTAATTATTACCTGTAAATTTACTAATAATTGCTTCCTTACAGCTAAGATATTTGTCTTGATCTATTTTTTGTAATATATATTTTTACCAGACATTGTATTCAAAATCTACCCTAGACAAACTAATTTATGTTCTAAATAATTGTTAGATTTCAAGGTATTATAATCATTTTGTGTAATTACTATGGTCCGTAAATAAACTTTATATATTATTTTTTTAAATCAGACTTTTGTTGTTCTCAAAAAGGATTTGTAATACCCTGGACCTCATTACTACGATTGTAGGTCGTAACAAATTATAACATGTCTTAATGCCACAATTTTGGAAAAATAGAAAATATTAATTGTGGCATTTAATAAATTTTTTCTCTTCCTTTTGCTTTTTTGGGATTTATTACCACATTTCTTGAGACCACTTAATCTACGACTGGGCGAGCACAAAAGTTATATTAGAAAAGGTGGTATTGAAAAATCTAAAATTTGTGAACATGCTTGGGAAAGCGATATCAAGGTAAAATGGGATTCAGCAAAAATTTTGACCAAAGAAGCAGACAGCAAAAAAAAGAAAAATCAAAGAATCTGCTACCTAATAATAATGAAGATAAATGCGTAGGTATCAAATTGTTCGGTAGAATTTTGTTCAATTTGGTTACCAATGTTGAGAGAAGAACTCAATAAAATTAATATTATTTCGTATATTTTTTAACATTTCTATGTATCTATGGAAATGATATAAACAATTTTTATTTTATTCTACACGTTACATAAAAAATCTAATGCCTAAACTTTGAAAAAGGAAACAGATGTAGGTAGTTTCCGAAACATCAGCGCAGTATTTTTGTATTAATTTAATTCCTAGTAGTTGTCAAAAAACACCCTCTAACTGTTCGTCTGACAAGACGTCAATGGCGTAGAGGTTATTTCCCAGTTTTAAACTGGTTAATTTGAGTATTTTTTAGGTAAATCAACTTTTTTGGATGAGAATCTCAAGAAATGTGGTAATAAATCCCAAAAAATAAAAGAAGAGAAAAAATAGAAGACGTCTCATTTAAAAAGATACTTTGTTATGGTTTTAAAATAATTATATCCACAACTTAGATAAATTTATACTAGTCTTTATCTTGATTCACTTGTAACCATCTCTGTCGTTATAGCGAGAGCGTTAAGCATGTGAAATAAAATGAATATGTAGATTTAAATATTAAATCATTTACAGCTGATTACCGTTTCTAAACACAGACGTGTACTTCAAGATATGCTGAATGTAAAAAAAATAATGTTAAATATTGGACTGCATTAAATTATATCAAATTTGCACTTCTCTCATACATTCGCACAAATTAACGTAAACGATGATCTAATTGTGTACTATAAATTTTTATTGTATATACATAATCACTTTATGCCTGGGAAGGGGAGTATGTTCTCCAGACTCGGTTATATACACACATACACACATCACAAGACCAACATGCCAAATGCATCTGGGCAACTATTTGGCAAGGTAAACAGCAACAATGTAACGATAATAATCAAATCACTCAATTACCACCAGTCTGGCTAAGTAGAGAGGGCTTTCCCTGTTTACTGAAAGCAACGAAAATACTTAATAATACGCATCCCTAAAAGTTCTGCAGCCGGAGTGGCGGCGACATAATATGTGGAAATTTAATTACGTTTTATGCTATAATAGACAACGTATATGAAGAAACACAGTGGGTTGATGTTTACTTTATTCTGCTGTAACCAAAGTTAGCTAAAGTGGCAAAACTACAAAAAGATTTTTCCATTTTGCCAGTTTTGTGATTAATGCGAAGAATGATTTTTATGCAAAAACCTACCGACCAAAAATGACTTATTTTATAATTGTACAGTGTTTAAAAAACGGATCATTAGATTTCCTCACATTACGAAGTTTGACAAAAATATTTAAATCTAATTTTTCAGAAATTCCCAAACATCCTGGAATTCCAGTAAATACAGCATTGAAATCGGTTTCTACCAGAAATGTGACTTTTAGATACGTTGTTTATAGACTTTATATGTCTCTCAAATACCTACATTTATTAGAAGAGGAACCTGTAATAAATTTAAATTTAAAATAATGTAGAAAACATAACTTCACTTTGTGTTTAGTTTTTCTTACATAACCCTTATTTATATTATCTTGTGACTGATTTCTAAGAAAGTAAGATGTTTTAATTCAAACACCAGCCCGAATAAAGTTCCGTTGAAAGTTGAAAGGTAATTTGAAATTGGTTTCGTGCCGTTTTATCATTTTGAATGTTTACAACAAATTCTATTTTGAGAAATACTCTTCTACATTGGATATAACGAGTAAACAGGCAATTTACATGGAATATAATGCAGGACTTAGTTCATTTTATCGTTCGATAAAATAAGTGTTGAACCACAAAACTACTAGAGGTAAAACATGTGCCTCTGTAGAATGACACGAAGAACAAATAAGTGGTAACTTTAAAGTGGAATTGGGACTGTCTGGGAAGATTGATTTTTATAGCTTTTTTAAAGTTACCACTAGTTTATAGCTCAAACTTGTCGTTATACCAGAATGGATCAGCTACTGAAGGCATTTTATCTACGAGGCATTTTTAAATCGATAGAATTTAATCTACTTTGGGCTGAACTAAACTTTACTGTCAAACAAAGGAACAAAGTTGTTTTGTTGTCATAGTGTGACTAAGGTTACTCGAAAAATTCTATTCTTCAGATAAGTAGGTATATTTATTTGTTTATTAGCGTTGAAAAATGTTGAATTCGTTTGAACAAGAACATTTTCACGTTTTAACATTAAAACCTTTAGTGTTACCTACTATGTTTGTATTTATGGGGTATACTTATTCTCTTATTAAATTACACAAATTTAATATACCGGGTGACAACGGTATCATAGTACAAGGAGATATTTTATTGTCGTTGAGGTTATAGATTTGGCTTTCGGATCGAAGATATAAATAGTTCATTAAGATCTATTTTTTTCTTGAAAAAAATAAATTGACTTTTTGATTAAACAGGGTGGGAATTAAGTAACGCATAAATTCACTAATTCCGTTGATTTCAATTTTTTGGAAAAAATCTTGAAGGGGTGTAGCGATTTTAACTTCAGCAAATATATTCAGCCTATTTTCAGTTTCTTATGTCAATTATTGTGTTTAAGTCATGACGTCATCGACTTTTTTAAAATGAGAACATATATTTTTTATTATTGATTGATTTTATTCCGGTTAAAACCGTAAAAAATTTTCAATTTGTTATATTTGAAAAAAATCGAGAAAAACAGTCTTAAAGTTCAAATAATAAAAATTAAAGTAATAAAAATTGCTGACAATTTGTGGAAGTGTTTCCGAATGCTTTCGGTGTGGAATATTTTGAATTTTAACGTTTCAACCATCTTGTCGTAGGCTTCTTCTGAGGCTGGATTCTGGATTGTTTGTGGGGGGTAAACTAATGCTCACATGCACTTAGGCGTCTCAACTTCATTTTTTTACAAAAGAATATTTAAATTCAATCAATTTTCTTATTCCTTTTGGAATAATATAATTGACATTATTTAATAGACATACTGTATAAAATAATTTTTATCTTTCATGTCTTTCGTCATTCTTACCATTTACGTGTCTTTAAAAAAACTAATTTAAAATTAATCAGTAAAACCAAACACTTGATTAATAATTACTTTCATTCCCTTAACATAGCAACTGATATTTAATATTGATATATTAAATATCAGTTATGTTATCATAATACCATCCATATTTAAAGCCCGAAGGTATAGTCCTACGTTTAATAAATCTATAAACTTTTAAAATATGTAAACCCTCATAACTGGGATGGATTTTATATTGACATGAGAATATTCGAAAATCGCATTCTTTAAAACCATTTTCCGGGTTATTAACCACAGATCGAAAACGCTTTTAAATCTGGAAGCTCTGTTATTATGCATCATCCTAAATACATTTTCTTAATATTCAAATTTCAATTTATGTGCCTCGACAAAATTGACTTGGACTGGCAAGAAATAAAACTTTTTAATAAGACGTGAGAGCAAAAATAATAACCAGTATCCTTAAATATGGTTCCCCATTTCATTTGTAATTACCAAACTCGAAATCTACTCGAGAAAATATCTAAACGCCAAATTGTAGGAATTGTTCAAGAAGTAAACGAATATCTTAGGGGCTGAGACAACAAACCCTGCATATATGTTTTAGTACACCTCAAAAGACTACGTCAAAACATCATAGCATAATAGTGAGTTTCTGCAGGCTATGAGAAACAATGTTCTCAAGAGCTTCGTTAACCTAATTAAGAAATGTTTAATTACTCGCCTAATATTAAGTAAAATTGAGTTTTCTAGGTGGTTATTCATTTTTACGTTCTATGGCAGAAATTTAACGAGTCGGAAATTACTGCCTGGAGATAGAATAACTTCTAAGTTTATTAACTGTTGTGTTTTACGCTGAACAGTGTTTAGCATTTTTTATTTCATCATTATTCTGCATTTTATTTACTATTTCTGTTCATGATCTATAGCCGTAATGTGCATTCTTTTATATAATCCTACTCATTATGGAATACATAGTCTACGGTTGAGGTCAACACATGAATGTCGGCGATGCAGTACTTGGTTTTTCATCACATCTTCGTTACAATTAATTATTATTAACAATTCTTTTATTTCAAGTGAAACACACTTTTACTGTTATATATGCCTTACAGCATGACAAAGTTCAATGTCTTCAGGATTCACTAGTTTACAAATTTACACTATTCTTACCCAAACACTAAATACATTTTTTCTACTTGTATTGCAACCATTAGAAATGATCAACGTCCAGTAGTAGAGTAGTCTTGGCAAATAAGGGTAAGAAGCAAATAATTTTGGTATAAGTTGTTTATTATTAATAAACAACTTATACCAAAATTATTTGTGTAATACACGTAAAATATTTTGCAAATATCTCGGCTTAGTGTGATTTGAAATATTTTTTCGGATAAGTCTTATAGATAATGTAAAGTAAATCCAAACTGTTTTCGTTACGTTTGTTGGACAATTTCAAAGAAGAAAACCTATTTTGGATGTGCAAACAGGCCTATTTCAATAATTTGGAACTTAGATTTGCCAATTTGTGAAAATTGTAGAAGTATTTTAAGCAAATTGGCAGCAGGTGGCAACTTTTATTTAGAATTTGGTGTACCAAGAGAGAACATAAAAATCATAAACTCGACAGTTAGTTACGTGTGACTTAGACTAAAACATTTGGTTTTAATAATAAAAGCAAACAAAATATAATAATATTATAGTATACAGATGTTCCATTCGTAACGAAACGATATTACATTCCACTAACTTACATTTGCGAATAATATATTCCGGTAACTCTAGCAATGAAGTGATGGGGTGTCAATCAGAAAATGTTATTACAGCGATCTCTTGTGACAAATATTATAATTGTGATAATGACCCATATTTGATAACACAGTTTGAACTTAATGACCTTGTAAGTGACTTGCAACTGTCTATATCTAAAGTTTAACTACTTGGTTACCGTCTCCAACAGTGAAGGTTGTTGGCTCCTAGCACGAGGGTAAGAGCTTTAGCGGACAGGAAGTCAGACATTTGCGGAATATTTTAAGAAAAAATATCAGTTTGTTTTCTCATGATATAAAAGATTTTGTTCGAAGTAGGTATAAACTAACCATACAATTCAGAAGAATGACGTGTATTCATCAATTCTCCAAACTCTTGATTGTAAACATCTTCCTAATGAAAAAAAGTTTGAAAACGGTTTACCTAGTAATTGCTTGCAGATTAGTTATTTGAAATGGTTCAAGAATTATTAAGAAATAAAAAAAGAGAATTATGAACGAATCGTATTGGTTAACATCCATAAAATGGAAATCGAAATGTTACTAAATATTCACTTTCTACATTCCAAGCTTGATTTTCTTTATTGAAAATTTAAAGAGCATAAGAAATGAAAATGGTAAAATCTTTCAAGATTCAAAAAAATTTGAGCAGCACTATAGAGGTTATTATGATCAAAATATGTTGGGTCCATCTTTATTTAAGAATAAGCAAAATAGGTTATTTTTAACTTTGTCATACCATGATTTAATTTTTTTTTGTAATTTTTAATATTAGGTACTAAATATTTCAAAAACGTGACGTACCTAATATTTTTTTCTAGTTTCAGATTTGAATTCAATAAAATGAAATTCTGTAATTCGAATTATTTTCAACTTTGGATATGAAACTATGTTATCTATTGTATCAACGGTACAAAATTCTGTTAAATATAAGGTATAATTCATGTAACCTTGTAGGATTTTCTGAGCTTGAACCAAATTTTCAATATTTTTTTCTTTATACTTCTGATAAATTATTTGTTTTTTATAATTATACGCCTTGTAGAATTAAATCCCTCAAATGATTTTTTATATACTATTTTAGACTGAATATTTTATTAAGAGAACAATTAATTAGTTAACGAGCTTATGAAGAACTGGACTTTCTGTTATTTCGCAACGTGCGCTACCTGTACCATGCTGAAGAAGGCTAATAAGCCAGAAACTGGTCCATGGGATGGTGACGTGCGCTGCCTGATAACAGAGGAGGTCCTTTTGGATTAATCCATCTGGTGGGGCTTATTGCAATATTAAATTATTTTCTTCCTACATTCGTAGCACTTGATTTCCATCAGTTAAATGTAGAATTTGCAAATAATCTCCGTAAAGAGTTTTATGTCCTTTTAAGACGTTATTTAGAGGATACACTCACATTTTGAGGTAAATAGTAAAATTTATTTTTACTATTTTATTTTATTATTTAATCAATTCCTTAATGGGAATAATAATTTGTAAGAAAACATATCCAGTTTAGTTTCCTCAGTTTATTCAGAATAACCCACTCAAAATATAAACGTAATGACAAGAAATAAGCGAAAAAAAAAATTGGTAACTGTTAAAAAAACAATTGAAATAACAATTTTTTTTTAATTTTCTGTCTCTAGTTTGGTTTCCCTTGGTTAAATATCTACTAGTGTATCTATTAATTTCTTTGAAACCTTTTAGACTAGGTGACATATACTTATGGTGACCACGAAATGACGCTCGCCTCTATATCTTTTTGGTTTTACAAGATATAAATTTGGACACGTCAAATAACGGCTAACTATCCATTATTTCGACCAATTTATCATTTTCTGTTGCTTCCGGTTTCACCGGAAATGATACTAACTTTGGTGTTTTAAACGGGACGCCCTGTATATTTTTACATTTTTGGATTCAGTGGGTCGTTTAGGATACAGTTATATTAAATTGAGATAAAAATATTAATGACTGGCATTTTGATGAACAAATCTAATTCTTCATCTAGACAGTCGTAACCAAAAGAAATGTTTTATTTTACTTTAATAATTAATAAAAAAATACAATTATGATATTATGTCATATGACATTTGTGTTATAAGATCTTAAACATTTCGGAAATCGTTTTTCCACAATAACTCTTTTTTTTAATGGCACCATGGTGGCTCACTACGTTATTTATATAATGCATTGTATTACTGACAACTTGGTACTTACCAAACACTTCACTGTTTGTTTATATTATAATACATAAAAATAAATAAGAATAACATTAGACAAGATACAAATGAAAAAAAAATTCATAATATTTAACAGTGGATCTCTATCAAGTAGGTGCTTGTGATCTCCTGAATAAAAAAATGTAAAAATATACAGGGTGTTCCATTTAAAAATCCAAAGTTAGCATCATTTCCAGTGAAACCGGAAGTGACATGAAATGTTAAATCGGTCGAATTAATGCATATTTAGCTTCACCAGTTAAAATTTGACCTGATAGTTCTATTCTTTTCCAGGATAATAACAAATGCTATTACTGTTATATGAAACTGTTTGATTTCAACATTTTCGGCAGTAGCTGATATATTCAGGTTAAACAAGATTATAGCTCCATAAGGACAGAGAATCACCTTGGGGTGCTGTTATTTAAAAACTGAGGCATTTATTAGCTGCATATTTTTTAGAGGTCTAACTAAAGGGCAGGGTTTATATTAATTATCTACGTAATGTAGATTTTTTTAATTAAGCACCCAGTCAGAGGCTTTCAGGATATTGTTCGTTTTAAATTAGACGAGCGCGTGCAGGTATATGGTGTACACTGTACATCCACTAGGCATTATGCTGTAGGATGTTTATTTATTTATTTAAATCCAAGTGTCCTCTGAGTACCGTTCATTCCTCTCGGATACCCTGTATATGTAAATTAACTCTAAGCATACATATCATTTTATTGGTCGTGACTGTTCTCTGAATTAAGTAATAAAATCTACGTGGAGCCTCTGGTATAATATAAAGCAATATAGTGGGATTTATTAAATTTTCAGGAGGTAGCGGACCTCGCTCAGTTAATCAGTTGAACCTTTACGGTTTTAATCTCCCTAATGTGGGTAGGTAATTTTAAGGTGCTACCCATCACATAATTGAGATATGGTAGTGGCGACTATAATCAAATCTTATTCACGGATTTTAATTATACCATATAATAGGAGAAGTCATTTTAATCAGAGAATTATGACATTACACGGTACTAAAATCTGTTTAACTATTTGTTTCACCGTGACGCGAGATAGTTAATTAATAACCGTGACTTTTTTAAAGTGATGTAGAAAACGTTAAGAAGCTTAAATTTGTTATTTTTAGTCAATTGGTACTATTAATTCAACGATAAATAACAACGTAATTAGTTAACGAAATCGAAATAATATTTAATTATTGGAAGGGATTTGAAAGAGCAAAAGAAATTGATTTATTAATTATTTATTAATTGTTAACATATATACAGGGCGTTTCAGTTTTAATTCCAGGACTTTAAGAGGATGTAGAAAAAGTGATTTTTGGGCAGAATATTTCCATTTCCGAATCGCTTCCTATGGAAGCTGCACCTCAATAAAGGTTTAAGGGGTAACTACTTTTATAAATATTTCGAAAATTGTTGAACGTAGGTATTCCGATAGATGATTGTTTCTCCAAATATCTTTGATTACATTGTACCTTGGTTTGTGTAAAATAAACAGAGGCGTCTCGTTTAGGGGTTCTTGAAAATTTTTTATCAATAATTTATTTTCTAATGGAAATTTCATCAAATCAATAGTGGATATAGATGATGTACTCTTAGTCAGAGTCGATAAGATGCATCGTTTTCGGGAAAATTTTATTTAAAGTAGATTGGGCTCATGTATTAGTGTTCATTATGGAAAAATTATTTTTAATTTAAACAATACTAACTCTCATAGAAAACATCAGAACGGTAATGAAATTTTTAAAAGCAGTGGTCAAAAACAGAAAAAGGAAAACAATAAATTTACAAAAAGTGCTTATGACCGTCGAACCAGTGCCAATTGATGCTGTCTCGCCCAGTATTTATGCAGTCGATTAATTCGTCTCTTGTATTGACAGAGTACACTTTTTTCTTAAAAAATTCCCATGCATAAAAATCTAAGGGTGTAATATCAGGTGAACGTGCTGGCAATGCTACAGGCCCACCACACTAAATCCATCGTCTTGGATAATTAGCACTCAATCAGTTCCTAACTTGTACTCCGTAATGTGCTGGAGCGCTATGCAATTGAAGCCAACTATTAAGACTCAAATGTAAAGACAAAATACCTAAAATATTTTCATCAACGTATTCAAAAAATTAAATGGCATTCAACCTGGGTGGTAAGATGTAAGGACCGCAAATATTATCTCCAATAATTTAGAGCCATAAATTTACGCTACATCCGTGTTGAAAATGCGTTGGTCTCATTGCATGAGGATTTCATGTGTCCATACATGATAATAATTGTGAAAATTTACAACACCTCGGCGGGTAAACATTGGCTAATCCATCCTTAAAATTATCAACAAAAAATTGCCATCTCTTCTAAATGCGTTTAGCAACCACTGATAAAAGTTTATACGACGGCCATAATCACCTGGCATTAATCCCTGAATTGAAGCTTATGGAAGTAGGGTTCATATTAAGGTATCGTGAGGCCCTGTAATACACCTAGCAAGATTCTGTTGAAACTCTCTAGGAATCCGCAAATTTCTTCTCCAGTTGTAATTATTGAAATTCCTGTTTTGTTCGGGATTGTTCCTTCTAATACCATGTTCTGTAAGATGTAAATGACTTTAGATAAGAACGGTTGGATCGACGCCTGCTCTCAGGATAATGTCGATGATATTCTCTTTATATGCCTCTCCTGAATTACCATCGCATAATAAATGTCGGCATATTTTGGATTCGTCAATACTCGTATTCTGTACAATAATTTAAAAGAAAAGTATATAATAAAATTTTACAATTCAGATTGTCATTAAATATCTATTTAATTAATTTATTCATTTCGTCATAGCAAACTTAAAATGATTTAGAAAATCAGAACTTCATAATGAACACCAATGTAAACCCAATCTACTTTAAATCAAATTTTTTTGAAAAGTGTACATTATTATTCACTCGATTATTCATGTGTTATTTTCTGTAGATTCTCAATCCCCCATCGATATGATAAATTCCTATTAGAGGAAAAATTATTGATAAAAAATTGTCAAGAACCCACCAAAGGAGATGCCTCTCTTTATTTTACATAAACCAAAGTAAACAATGTACCTAATCAAAAGTATTTGGCGAAACAATCATATAAAAGTATATCAGAATACGTTCCACCAGTTTCTGAGATATTTATAAAAAATAGTTTCCCCTCTAATCCTTTACTGGGTGCACCTCCCTTAGGAAACGATTAGGGGTATAAGTTTACTAGAAATATTCTACCAAAAACAACTTTTGCTACAACCTCCTAAAATCCTGGAATTAAAAACAGAAGCGCCCTGTATAGAGCCGGCATTCTTTCATTATTTTTTTTAATTTCAACATTAAATTTTTTTATTATATAAAATTTTCGGTTGTTTGCAAATATTTCTTATGTTCATTATATGTATTCCTTTTCTTGGCTGTTGATAACAAATAAGTTAAATCACATATGAAACTGTAACTCAATAATCTATAATGCGAAAACCGTATTTTATTTGGTAACCATTGTACTTGTAATTTTGCCCTGTTTTCATTCTAGTGGACATAGTGTCTCAACATAGATAAAAGATATTTAATATCTACATATTATTATTTACTGTGTTAAATGTCTCCATTTGCAAGCCGACGTCTCTTACCCTGGATTTCTTATTAAACCAGTTATCCACATGTGTGGTAATTTTTATGCAACGATAAATAAAAAACAAATAAAACCATAAAAAATTAGATTCGCATTTTATGTTTTATATTACTGGTTTCAGAGACCAGTCCAACACGGTTTATCAGACACTGCAAGAACTGCAGATGTAAAAATAGCACTAGAAATTTATGTAAGAAGAAATTATGGAAATTCTAAAATTTTATTATTTAATATAATCAAAATATTTTTGCAGGGTATGTCACGTATTGAAATCTTTCGTGTGCTGATCGAATTGTTTGAAAATTCAGATATGTACTTTTTACTAGTTAAGATAAACATTCTGGTGAAATGAAAATTTATTTGAAGTAGGTTAACATGCAAAAATATTGATGCTTTGAGACTTAAAAATATAGTGAACACTATTGCATAAATATAACAATACAAGTGCAGTAAAATATTGATGTGTATATTCTTCATTTTCAATACAATAGTTCAAAATAAGTTTAGAATCACTGACATTTTGGGCTGAAATAGAAACGCGTGTGTCCGATTTTAATATCTCGAGTTCTATGATAGCTACAAACTAGATTTAAAATCGTAGGTAAACTAAATAAACAGAATAACCTAAAATTATTTCGAATACTCGACAGAGTTAAGTACTTTTTTTTAAAGAATATACCATGTATATTCGTTAACATTTTTTTAATTCTCTTTCTAGTCTTCTTCCACTCCTATATTATTATTGGTTCTCTCCCAATCACTTGGATGTAATTTTTTATATAACGTGTACGAGCATATTGGGGAATCACTACAGACACAAAATAAATATAGATTTTAATACCAATTACGAAATTGCTGTGGGATGTTTCTAAATAATTTTTGCTTTCTAAAAGTACACAGCGTGGCCAAAAAATTTTTTGAATTTGTAACTTTTTAAATTAAATATTTTTTAGTGGTGTGTACTGTTACAGGTGTACAGGGTGATCCACCATAAAGTCGCCCCGTCTAACTTGGCCATTTATGAATGAATTTAAAAATTTCAAAAACCGAATTTTTTTTTCAAAGATTTTAACATATCCTTAAAAAAATATAGCCCGAAATTAGAAGCGCTACGAATGAAAACTATTTTTTTTAAATGGCATACTTTTATATATTTTTCATTTTTAGTTTTGGATATTTTGTCCAAATAATAATTTTTATATTATTACCTACATAAAATCGCCCGCACAACAATAATTGAACAAAAGTAGGCTTTGATATTTATTGAAACAATGCACATATGTCAAACTAGTATTTATCTGACAATTCATTTAATTGTTGCTTGCGCAAAACCTTTAACTTAACGCCCTTTTGTTCAATTATTGTTATGCGAGCGATTTTATGTAATCAAATAAAACCATTATTTGGACAATATCCTCAAAACTAAAAAAGATAAATATTAAAGTGTATATTTTTGAAATCACAAAAAACGACTAAGTATAGTCTCATTTTTAAACAAAGCGTAGTATGTTCCATTTAAAAAAAATAGTTTATATTCGTAGCGCGTCTAATTTCGGAGATATGTTTTTTAAAGGATACGTTAAACTCTATGAAAAAAAATCGTATAATTTGGTTTTTGAAATTTTCAAATTCGTTCATAAATGGCCAAGTTAGAGGTGGTGAATTTATGGTGGATCACCCTGTACATCCCTATGGCTACTTGCAACTATTTTAGATTTATTGAGCATATAGCATTTAACAATAAACATGACAAAATGATAAATAAATCAAGAAAGAAAATTATAGAGTCCGAATTGTCCAAGTACAAGGTGGTGACATTTTCATTTTTTTGCCCTTGAATTATTTTTTTCCTTTGAAGTTAGTTGACTGTTTTCAAATAGACCAATCCCAGTATTAGACAACTTAAGTGAAAAAGTAGTAAAATAATACACTCATGGCCAAAATTGTCGAATAATTGAAGTTTAAACTAATTATTCTTAATTTTTATGCTAATGAAAACAATATTCTTTACTGAAATAATCTATTTCTTTCTTGTGTAATGCGTCTCTTTCATTAAAATTTATAAATACAAAAGAATTGGGAAAATTTAAAATATTCGATAATTTTGTCCATTCTGAATCGCCTCCGGATGATGCCAACTTGGTTGGCAAAATGCCGGTTGAATGCAGTGTTACTGTTTTGGTGTTTGTAACAATATATCAACCAAAAAATAAATGTAGGTTAGTTTGAACATTTATCCTGATTAAAACATTGATAATTAATATATTGCAACTGATCCTCGTTACTTCGTTACTAGCATTGATTTAGGAATGAATAAGATCACGACTCCAATGGTAAAGCGCGAGCGTTATTTTGGGGGCGAGATTTTTGGTAAGTTGTGGTGGGCATTCCTGTGATTCATGTAGTATGCCAAAAATTTCGCCCCAAAAATAACGCTTGCACTTTACCATTGGAGTCGGGTATCTTATTCATTTCTTAATCAATTGTTACTGATCGAAGAGTTTACAAATATTTTCAAAATGCAAAATTTCCGATTTAACAAGCATCGTGACTCCCCACTATGAGGAATGTTTATGTAGTTGTAGTGTTAGTTATGCAAACTAGTAAATGCCAGTATGTGTTCAAGTTTTAAAGACGATGGCGTGAACGTAAGCCCTGTATATCTATGACCGTTATATCGAGATTTGCTTCGGTAACTGCAAAATATTACCCATTAAATAATCCTAAAGTGAACAACTGTAAAATACCATTTAAGGGAATATTATGACATGTCGAATACCTGCACTAAAACCTTTCACAATCCGCGATTTACTTCCCATTAATTTCATAAATCTGAAGTGGCGATAAAATAATTTACTCTGTGCATTAATAGTTGCCATAAAAGGACAATTTAAACTTACAGGTGTAAGTTAGTGTTACCTACATTACACCCGTTACATAATCTTTCCTACTATAAGCTTTTAACCAGAACAAATATGATTTATCGCGAATGCAACCGACCAAGTAAAATAATGTATTCAAGAGTCAGGCGACTTGATTTATGAATTAATTAGTTCTGGAAGAAGTCAGCAGGCGCCTCACAATCACAAACCATGCAAGCTATATATCAAAAGGGCATTACGATTTATTTTTGTAGAAGTTGAAATGTATCACGGTCGTCAATTTTGGAGATCAGGCGAGAATTGGACGACTTATGTTGCGTCAGTTAAATACAGATCATTGCGATATTTGTCATACGGAAATAGAAACCATATTGAATGGTAAAATCATTTTTTCAAGTAGTCTGTATAGTGTAGTTTGATTAATGTACAAATAGACAATAAATTATAGTAATGCTTGTTATAGGTGACTGCATTTTATTATCTCCATACGAAGAACACTCATGACAGTTTGCTCTCTCATTTAAGTTCGAAGCATATCCTAAAAAAAATTATATCCTTCAAGATAAAAGTAACAAATCTTTGAGTAATATATATGATAAAAAAATGTAGTGAATTTCAAATTGGATATTGTTTGTGTGATTATAATTTAAATCGGTTGAATTAATTGAATTACACCAAAACAAGCGAATTCAAAATGAACATTAATTTGCTCATATAATGTAGTGTAATGAAATTTATGAAACACCCTATATATCTGAAATAATCTATGGCTTATTCGTACCTCGTACTTCCACACATTCCATATTTCTTTGTAGAATACTAAATAGCCAGAATGCGATATATTTAAAGGTAAAGTATAGATAATGATGCGTTTTACGCACCTCCTATATAATAACAAAATGCCTACTAATTTAAAATAGTTCTCAAACTAATTGGTGCATTAAACTACCTGACCATATAAAGCAAACTTCATTAGTTATATCGTTACGGCATTCCTTTTTGTTTTTTATTTGAACCAAATAGCCGGGTATGGAGGCTATTCTTTAAAATTGAAAGTACCGATTGTTCAAGATTAGAGTCTGCCTTTTTATATTTAGAATTTGGCTATATAAGGAAACTGGTTACGGTAGACGCGAAGACACTCGAAAATTTATGGTGCGCTTTACACTGCCAAATCTGAATGGTTCGGATGGTTTTTATCAAATTTAGAACGCTCGGTATTCAAAGATAAGTGCCCCTCGGCAGTGACGTGCAACATTTAGAATGGGATATGTGCCTGTCTACCCTTCAAACGGATTTTTCGGCTTAGCTCCTAAGCCAGAAGGAGGGGAAATATCCGGGTTAATGCTTATGAACAGGTGTTTGAGATATACTTCAAAATCCGAGCGCGCCATGTCATATTTCCGTATTAGATACTTCTAAATATTGATATTTATAAGTGCATAACGCTTCATATAAAGCAGCCGGTATAAAAACATCTCATTTAATTTAAGCTCTCAAAACAAATCTCTCTGAAAATAACACAACTTAATAACGCTGAAATATATATGTCTATAAAGATTTTCTTTTAATTATATAAATAAATTAGTCTGTATTTATGGTCATTTATTAAGTCAATGATAAAGAACTAGACATTTTTATGGAATCTGTATATTTGTCAAAATAAAATTAATACATATTATTAAATTAAATTAATTGATACATATATTACGTTATTAATATAACGTCAATAAATTAAATTACAATTATTATCCGATTAACATTTTATATTTGAGATGTATACAGGGTGGAACAATGTGATTTCGATAACTTGAGTTTTCTGGCAGCTATACAGTGTGGAAAAAAAGTGTGGAACACCTGAAATATTTCGCAAACTACGTTTTTCTCGAAAAAACGCTTGAAGGGGTCAAAAGGTATTTTAAATTTGTCGTCTTTTGAAATACTCTAATTCCATGTACAGGGTGTCCAGCTTAAAGGTGTTTCCCCCTTTATTTTCGCTATTCTCAACATATTTTTGCCATTCCCAAACTTTTCTTGATCAGTTTTTAATGAACTTTTTGGATCTGTAATAACATCTCTACGTCAACAAAATACAGGGCGCTTAAAAATATATTTTTTTAAATATAACGACCCTATATTTATTATATATTTCGATGGACCCTTTCAAGCTGACTTCAAAAATATATAACACTTATACTTATATATTTATTTCACAAATAACATTTTAATAAAGATAACAAACACAAAAAAAATTTTTTTTAAGGCCTTGTATTTTGTTGACGTAGAGAAGATGTTATTACAGATCCAAAAAGTTCATTAAAAACTGATCAAGAAAAGTTTTTGAGTGGCAAAAATATGTTGAGAATAGTGAAAATAAAGTGAGAAACATCTTTAAGCTGGACACCCTGTACAGTGGCGTACGTTGAAGAGACCAAACGGGGCGCCTTTTTTTAAAATGACAACCCATATATTTTGTTCAATATAATGGAAAAGCACATTTTTTTTGAGTATTGTAGTATAAAAATTTTAATTTGTTACATAAACAAAGTTTCGAAAAAAATGCAAATAAAGTTTTAATTGTGAAAATTGATTTATTTATAAATAAAATAAAACAAAATTTTTTGATTTCAGATAACAGAAAAAGCACAAGCATCAAATTTACCGACAGCAAAATTGACGTAACTGACATTAAATCAATTGTTTCAATGCCTTCTAGGAATATTAAAATAAATGAATCTTCACAATTAAAACTTTATTTGTATTTTTTCGAAATTTTTTTATGTAACATATTAAAATTTTTATGCTACAATACTCAAAAAAATGTGCTCTTCCATTATATTGAACAAAAAATAGGGGATGTCATTTAGAAAAAAGGTGCCCCCTTTGGCATCTTCTGCGTACGCCACTGTACATAGAAAGTATTTCAAGAGACGACAAATTTAAAATACCTTTTGACCCCTTCGAGCGTTTTTTCGGGAAAAACGTATTTTGCGAGATATTTCAGGTGTTCCAGACTTTCTTCCCACACTGTATATTAAACTAGATAAAGGGGGGCAAGACGCTTCAGGGCCCCTCAGGTTAAAGTGTATTCTCCTCCCCAGGTTACTCTGACCCCTATTGTAAGTAATAATATTTTCATAATCGCTATTGTCTCTTTATTTTAATAAACTTTGTTATCGTTGGAACCTTATCACCATCAATATTGTTTAAATGTTATTTGTGGCATTTCATAAATTACTTCTTTCCTTTTCTTTGTTTGGGATTTATTACCACTTTCCTTGAGATTCCTATCAAAAAATTCGATTTATCTAAAAAATATTCAAATTAACCAGTTTAAAACTGGGAAATAACCTCTACGCCTATGACGTAATGTCAGAGGATCAGTTAGAGGGTGTTTTTTTTGACAACTAATAGGAATTAAATTAATACAAACTCTAACTGATCCTCTGACATTACGTCAAAGGCGTAGAGGTTATTTCCCAGTTTTAAACTGGTTAATTTGAATATTTTTTAGATAAATCGAATTTTTGGATAGGAATCTCAAGGAATGTGGTAATAAATCCCAAACAAAGAAAAGGAAAGAAATAACTTATCACACCATGTTTTGAGCGAGTCTACAATCTAGTAAAGTAACTATATTAGAGTGTCTAAGTATTTGTCTCTCAGTAAAATCAACCCCTGAGTCACGACATACGGTAGATGTGTTTAAAACCAATCGTGGCAATATCATAAATGTCCTTGCTTTAATTCATATCAATCCAAGCATTTCTATAAGTCAAATTTCCCATGAATTTCGTATATCCCAACAAAGTATCAAATCTTTTTAGAAAATATAAATTTCAAGAATATAAAAATACAGTTTGGTGCAAACATTAGAGCCTAGTGACTATGGGAGGAGAATAAAATTTTATACATGGTTTCAAAATAAAACTATATTGAGGATCTCTCCTCCAAAATAATTTGGTCTGATGAATGCGCAATATTCACTATAATAACGGATTATTTATTGGAGTCAGGAAAATCCTCATTTAGTATACAAACAAGACATCAGTTTCGATTTAGAGTGAATGTTTGGTGTGGAATTTTGGATGATCGAATTAAGCCTTCTATTTTTAAAGAAAACTTAAATGGATAATAAGTTTATTTAAGGTTTCTAGAAAACTAGTTAGACGGATTTATCGCTTTTTGCTGACGATATTTGGTCAGCAAGACATGGTTCCCCCTCATAACATGAGACAAATCCGAGATCATTTGAATGATAGTTTTGGAAACCAGTTGATCGGGAATAATGGTCCTGTTTTTTGGCCAGCTATATCTCCGGTAGAGTTTTGCAATCGATCAATTCTAATTCAGAAGAGCTACTTGAACTACAGTTGATCGGACCAGGTTATATTTTGAAAATATGGGAGGACATTTTAAACATTTTACATAATTATTATTATTGCTCTCTTTGTTTATTTAAAATAAAATATTGTTATTGTTACTATTATTTGTCTGTAACTTCTGAAAAAGAAATAGTAGAGTTCACGGCAGCACCAAAACCCTCTAGAAATGATTTCTGTTTGCACTTCGAGGTTAAAAGCTAAAACCTATTTCAAATGATTCGTTACCTTCTGGAACATCAAAATCCGATGGTCGTCAAAATGTCGTCCTGTACGGGGTGGCTGTAGGGGATGAAATGTGAAAAACACCCTAAAAATTTTTTTCCCACTATTTTAATCTACAGAACATGAGGATCACTTTTATTAAAGCAAAATATGCTTTAGACTAAGGCAAATATTAGAAAAAAAATATTAAACAATTCGGAAAGCACGGAGTTAAATGGGCGACGTCTAAGTTTATTGTACGCTGGTGAAAAGTGTCTTATTGAACAGGCAATGTTTTCGCTTAACACCGCACTAGCTACTTTATTCTCATTATGATCAAAAAACACCCTTTAATAACGTTGTAGATTGGAATTTCAGGAGGCTAAGGCACTTTTTCCTTTTTTAATATGACCGCTCCCCAATTTTTGAATGGGTTTTTTAGGAGCGCCCGCACAAGATCTTTTAAGGTCGACATTCGTTTGTTTTCGTACCGGGAGAGGTATTTTTAAGGTCCATTATCGCCTGTTTTCGCAGTAAAGACGTGCATTTGACTAACTGTATGAAAAATACGAACTAAACTGTATTAGGTATGTATTTTATTTAAACGAAATATTATTTTTTATATGAATTTATTTTGCTTTAAATAGTTTATAGTACAGTTACTTGGTGATCTCACTTCTAACTAATTCTATAGTTATTTTAAATTAAAATATTTTTGGATAGTTTGATTCAAAATGGGTAAAATATCAAATATTAAAAAGGAATAAGGGTGCTTTTCGTTGGGGGTGCGTTTCACCCCAACTTTGCCTTAGTCTAAGGCATATTTTGCTTTAATAATAGTGATCCTCATGTTCTGTAGATTAAAATAGTAGAAAAAAATTTTTAAGGTGTTTTTCACATTTCATCCCCTACAGCCACCCCGTACAGGACGACATTTTGACGACCATCGGATTTTGATGTTCCAGAAGGTAACGAATCATTTAAAGTAGGTTTTAGCTTCTAACCTCGATGTGCAAACAGAAATCACAATTTGATATCATGTGAACTCCACTAAAAAGATAGAGATCCGCTCTTTTCATAGTTGTATCCTTGTATATGTATACATATACAAGGGTTGTATCTAGAATGGATTGCTCAATCGAATTATAGAAGAAAAAACGTAGGTGTCCGTAAAAAAAAACAAATATTGGGTTCGCGACATTAAGCGTCAAGGTGGTAGATATGTTATTTTCTAGTCATTAAATGAATTTCATAACTATAAAAATATATAATATTTAAAACTCGATGCGTCTTTCGTCAACCAAATTTGCAGCACTGGGGGCATAATTAAAATTTAACTTATCCACTAATCACACTTTTTATACCTAAACTATTGCCAAAGTTTAATATACTATGTTTAAAATTATAGTCATTTGTAAAATTTCAAAGGCGTCAAGTTGTCTATTATTTGTTTAATATTATTTAGCTTTAGTTATTAATCTATTCTATGATTATGTTCAAATACATGCTGACCAACACGTACTAGACTTATCAGTTGTTCGATATCAGAAATAAACTAAGTATGCTTCTTAAATCTAGTTAGATGAATGTTAAAAGTTGTACAATATAATAATACACTCAGTTCCATAAAAAGTGACGCACTCGATTTTTTGGGTAATTTTAAAGTCCTTTAGTTTTTAAACCGGTGGACCGATTTGAACATTTTTTTCTCAGCTTATAGCAAAATTCATTCTGTATGAGCCGGATTGGAAGCAATGGTGAGTTCTTCCAAATTTCATGGAAATTAATGGAGAATTTTAAATGTTAAAGTTTTTTCACAGGTTTTCAAAACACCCTGTGGATTATTCTCGCATTCACGGAAAAATTATTCATTCTGCATTCGATGAACAATTTTTTAATAAACAGCTTGTTTTTTTATTCATTGATTTATCTCTAAAATTGTCCGAATTACAGCTTTTTTGCTGAAACCTTGCGTATTACCAACTTTCTGAATTTATCGAGTTTTTTATAGTCAAATAAACTGATACGAATTTTAAAAAACATTTTTATTAAACACAAAATTATAAACTTGTTCAGGATTTATTTGGAGGCATTTTGTATAATTTTAGTCTCTAAGACTTCTTTAATGACACTTAATTAATGACACAACAACAAAGTATGGAGGCATGCAACAAATTAATTGCTATGGAAACGGCAATTGTTTTTTCAAAGGCAATGTGGTCCTACAATGAAATAAATTTCCACCTCTTTTTTTTTTGAAAGACAAAGGAATTACCTACCAATAAATAAAAAAAATAAAAAATCGGCCTACTGGTAAAAAAAAAGAAAAAAAGTTAGGTCAAAAATCAAATGCGTCACTTTTTTTGGAACTGAGTGTATTTGAAAACATTGACAATTTCTATTGGTTTATATGCTATACAATTCTGCAGTGAGTATGACCACTCATCATGTGAATCATTTCTCAATACACGAAAGAGCAGGGTTCACGTAAAAACGTTATATCTAGGAAAGTACCATTGATAAAACAGTGAATAAAAAAACAAAATGTTTATTAAAAAATGGTTCATCGAATGCAGAATGAATAATTTTTCCATGAATGCGAGAATAATCCACAGGGTGTCTTGAAAACCTGTGAAAAAACTTAGGTTTAAAATTCTCCATTAATTTTCATGAAATTTGGAACAACTAACCATTGCTTCCAATCCGGCTCATACAGAATGAATTTTGCTATAAACTGAGAAAAAAAATGTTCAAATCGGTCCACCGGTTTAAAAACTAAAGAACTTTAAAATTACCCAAAAAATCGAGTGCGTCACTTTTTATGGAACTGAGTGTATATTATTTTAAAACTGACTTTTATTTAACTAGTTTTATTGGATTGCTTATAACTTGTTGCAATTTACTTCCTAAAGGTGAAGGGCGAAGGGTGAATAATTGTTATACCAATATCTTTAACGATCCTACTAATATTTCTTGTTTACCGAGGTTCATATGATCTACTAAATATTAACTTTCGAAACTAAAGACTTACCGTTTGTTTGATTTAAATTCTTTAAACGCCAAAATACATATATTAGTAATACTTTGTCGGGATGATGAAAATTTTTCTTAAAAAAATTAAAATGTGCTGCATGCTGACAGTTTTTAGAAATGCTATAGTGAAAACCAAATTTCGAAATAATTTATAATTTCAGAGTGATTTACAATTTCTTATTAGTATGTCGCCGGAGCCCTCTTAAATATATGCTTTATAATTAATTATATGTTATCAACTAAAGATGCATACAAAAATTAATTATGTTCTATATATTAACAAAAATTGATAAGCTTTAAAATTTACTTTCTGTAATGAATTAAATATATTTTGAAACATGCTAGTTCTGTACTGCGTTACGGAAAGAATAACAAATACTCTTTTTGGTAAAAAACGAGCGAAGGAATGAAAACTACTTGCTGCAGTTAATAGTCATTTACGTCTATGTACTCCATTTTATAAATTTTAAATAATATTTTCATCAGTGTAATTATTTGATGATTTTTAAGTAAATAGCATATACTGTAGAAATACGTGGATATATAATTACTTTGAAAAATTAAATTTCTCAGCACTTACTGTAAATTTGACATGCAAATTAGAATGTTCTACTATGCATAAGGAAAATAATATGCAAATTATTTTGTATTTGTTACTAATTACATGCAATCAATGATAATTACATATAATTTTAACGTTCAGTTTTGATGCAAATTGCCTTTACTCTCTTCTAGTTTGAATAAATGACTTCGCACTGGGAGCAGCCAATACCAATTAATTATTTATCTTTTATTAATAATACATACAAGTATCTTGTTAATCGCACGTAACTACAAATAGATAAATATTAATGCCCAGTTTTCCTTAGTCCTCTCTTACATGTCTTCAATTATAAGTTTGAAATATGTTGTATTGTATAATAACGTGTAAAGCCTCAATCTATTTAAAAATATTTTGATAGATTTCCAAGGATTTGTGCAATTGCACGGCAAATACACATAATGTCTGTTTTTAGAAAGAAAAAAAGAATCGTCCACGTCATTTTAAGTCGTCTCAAGAAAGATATTAGATAAGCAAAAATAAAATGTGTTATATATCTGACAACGAAACAGATTACTTCTAGAAATTTTCCGCAAATCATTAAGAGGAAGTGTATGACTTTCTGTTAATAATGTTCAACATGAATTTGAATAAATATTTGAGAAAAACCGTTAATGTGTCAATTACTAACGGATTAAATATCCATTTATAAAAATATACTGGCATCACAGTTGATCAAAGATTTTATATTTTACAATTTAATTTATGCTTAAAGAATAACCAATAAATTCTAAAGAGGTTACAGTCACAGTATAGCGTTTATCTCTGAATTATTTTCCAAGCAGTAAAAATTTTTCCTCAAAGAATTATATACTTGTGACTAGGCATTGGCATAGCTAAGAAACAAATATTAAACATTTTTAATAATGGTCCTTGTAAGTATGTTGCTATTTAGCTAGAATATAATATAGGAATAGAGAAATACAAAAAATAAATACCGTATCAAAATATTTGCAAATATAATCTTATAATACTATTTGAATTCGCCTAATAAATATTAACGAGGTTTAAATTATTCGCATTGCTGTTGGTTTCTGTATACTAATTTTATAAGTTTTTCTGACATTCGTGATTGAAAAGCCTTAGAACACACACCTCTTAAACAGTTCACTAATAAATAGTTGTCACGTAACAATTTCTAAACTAGGTACGTTAAATCGCTATTTATTCTCTGTACGTCTATAAGTAAAAATCATTAGTGTTGTATGTATCTATGTTTTGTACCGTACCGAACACAGAAGGAGTGTTTCTGTAGTAATTTATCCTGATAAAAGTCAATCATTCGCACAAAAAGGCTCACTCAACTTGATGGTTTTGTTCAGCTAGGAACATAAGGAAGTAACTTAGAACAAGCAAATTAATCGAGTGGCAATAAATACATGTAAGAATTATAATGCGTCCAAAAATCATCTAAATAATTAGGTTTTTGGGTCTGCAAAGCATTGTTATTCTTTACCTATTACATAATCTTGGGATTTGGTGACTTGAGAAGCGGTTAAGGAAACACGAAGAAACAAAACACTTTACTATTAAACAACAACTAAATTAAACATAAATATTCCTTTAAAACTAATATACCCATGGACATTAGGTTGATATAAAGAATGTTGAACAAAGAGACGGTCCATTATTTTCACTATCAATATTTAAGTTAATTAACATCAGGACAAGAAATGCCTCATCTGAAGCCCTCCAGAAAATAAGAACGATCGCTTTATGAATCACTAAAAAATTAATGAATTGCAACAATATTAAATAGTATTATTAGGAAACACGTAAGAAGTCAACATAAGCTCATAGCTCAGTAGGGAAACATCAAAATCACATATAGGGTATGTTTGTAGCAACTCTTTTTGTTTCCTTCAATTGCTGAATACGATGTTAAAGTTTTCCAGTGCTGTTTTCATTCACCCTGTGTTAACGAAAAATATTTGTATATTATCAGCAATATTATTGGAATACTATTTTTTTCTGAACTAAAATATGTGACCAAAAAGCCATAATATGTACTTAATGGAATCATTTTAACACGGACTGCGCAAGCAGTGGTACTACCCTAGTCACGTTCTAGAGTGCAGACTGTAGATATTATTATGCTTAATCAAATCACAATTATTGTTAAATATGTCTCCAGAATTAGTCCCCAAATATGGGACTCTTATATATCGATATAGTTTTTATGTATACAGATAGTTCAATATATATTAAACAAATACACTTCTTTAGATTCAGTTAAATCAAAAAGAATTGTGTCAAAGACAGATAGATAATGGGGTTCACTCATATCCATTTCTACCTGAACCGTGAATTATCAAAAATTGTGTAATTATTTTTTTTTCGCCCATTCCTTTTCTGTTTCTGAAGGTGCAAACTTTTTACCTCTTCATATCATCTACATGGTTGGCAAATAACTATTGATCGATATCCGAAAAATTAATATTTCAAACATCCCTAAAAATGGACTACCGCCAAACATTTGTTTCCTATACTCCATAATCAGCGCTTCTTAACTAAAAATAACATGCATCCTACTGCTTAGTTGTGTTTACTTATTCATTGACATCTAAGCCCTGATGAAACACAAACAAATTAAACCAAACAGGTAATTTGTGCATCATTCTCTCTCTGCAGTTCTGTATATCTTCGGTTGTTGACGAGTTGCAGATGTATCAACACCGTCTATCTGAGGCTATGCTCGATATCCAATAAAATATGTATAACCTACACTTGAGCTTCCAAAAGCCACTGACTTTTAAAGGTATTTCTTAACCAATATGAGCCCCTATTACAGTTTTCAGATTTCTCTAAACACTTCTTACTTGCCACGGAAGCGAGCAACTTCGCCATAGGCGTCGTGATATCACAAGGCAGTCTTGATCAAGATAACCCATCGCTTTTACCTTCTATGCAGCCGAAATAAATTACACCATTAAAAAGAAGCTTAGTTATGTATCGTGAATTTTACCAGGTGCTACTTTTACCTCTTCGGCAGGAAATTATGATTATCACTAACTAAAAATCGTTGGAATGGATAAAACAACCTTAAGGAACCGAACAGCAGATTAATGAATTACTCAAATACGATTATTACATTATTTACAAGAAAGGCGAGGAAAACACGTTGCTGATGTTATATTTAGCACAATTACTTGGTGATGTCACTTCGAACTAATTCTATAACTGTTTTAAATTCAAATATTTTTGGATTTGATTCAAAATGGTTCAAATATCAAGTATTAAAAAGGAATAAGGGTGATTTTTGTTGGGGATGAGTTTCATCTCAATTCAGGAGTTTCGAAAAAAAAAAGTCATTATTGGAACGTGTAGATCATCGAATTGTACCCAAAAAGAAAACCATAACGTTATTTTTGCTTTAAAACCCGTCGAGTTAATAGGGGTTGAAAAAGTATATTTTTAAGCAAAAAACAATGATTTTTCTAAGGTTTTAAGCAAATTACTGAAAGAGAATCACATTTTCGAAAAAGTTTGTCATAACAAAAAAGTTAACTAATGAAATAACAAAAATAATCCATGAAATCATGTTAGGTGCATTTGAACGTAGCCCTGAAATAGTCATAACCCTGGTTTAAAAACCTTTTGACATGTACCTTGAATCAAATTGAAGCTTATTACAGTAGCTTAAAATTGTCTTTTGACAAATTTTGATATCTGCTAAATATAGATTACAAAAAAGTGTGTATACGTTCAAATTTTTTTGACCGTGATGGATGCATTATCTACATTTTAGAAGATTTTATACTTAATATATTTTGAAAATTTTCGAAATGATGATTTTTTTTGGCTTTGAGGTTAAATAACAGGGAAGAATAGCTGAATGTTACCAGAGAGAAAAAATGATGGCAATAAACTAAGGAAAATGCTATATGCTATCTACTTTTTTTGTTTTTATAAGAAAGATAGTACTAATTAGGAGATAGAAGTGTTTGAAGTTAACTCTTAACGTTTTTTATTTTTTAATTAACGCATTTAAGATGAATATAGAAAAACTGACAATCTGAATACTGTTTTGGCGTACCTGACCTGAAAAAGGATTAAAAGACCGTCAAAATGCTTTTTTGGATGATTTTTAGCTTTAATAGCAAAGTAGATATGACCGAAATAAGAAGCGCACCTCGTTTTTGTAAATTACGATATTGCTCGTTTGGCGGTAAATTAGTCTCAGCACTTCGTTAATTATTGATTTTTTAACTTTAGGGGTGGTCTTCATCTTCTTTGGAGAAAGAGCAATTATTTAATCTTATTGGATTGAGTTTTGTGTCTCAAAATGTAACAATCTGCTAAGAAAGTACCAATTTCTCAAAATAAACAAGAAATGATTAATTCATCCATTTTACCCCCTCTATGTCGGCCATATTGAAAGTGCAACATAAAATTTTTAATTTATAACTTCACATTCGTGATCAGTGACTTCAAATACATAAATATAAGTTTAAATAATTAAATCTCAGTACTTTGTTAATTATTGATTTTTTTTATTTTAGAGGTGGTTTTTACCCTCTTAGGGGTAAGTGCAATCATTTTTATTATTAAGATATGTTTTATGTCCTAAAATATTAGATTTTGCAAAGAAAAAGTTATACTCGCTCAAAACAAACAAAATATGTTTTTCCATTGTACCCCTATTATATCGGCCATTTTCGGGGTGCAATCGCGAATTCAAAAATTCTGACTTGAGATACGTAATCAGCGACCTCAAATGCATATACATGATTTTTATAATAAAACTCTTAATACTTGAGTTAGTATTAAATTTTGAACTCCAGGGGAGGTTTCCACCCTCTTAGAGGCTACTACTTTGCAACAAATTATCATTTTTATCACATACCAAATTTTACAATATTTGCGTTCTACTTTGTCATTTCCAATGTCTTCTCCAGTTGCATCTTTGCGAAGGACTGTGAATTTTTTGCAAAGTTACTGCAATTTATTGTTGCACTACCAGGTATTTCACCCCTAACTCTAAAAAGCAATAAAATTCGTTTGCATGGTATTTCTTACAAATGCATTAGATACGATAAGTAATAAAAATGACTAGTTTTCAATTAGATTTGAATTGAATATAATAGTGTATAAAGCAAATATATTCCTTTTTAAAATTTGAAGTTGATACCCTAAAGTTTAAGAATCCGCAAAGAAAAAATTTACAAGCAGTTATAGAATTAGTTCGAAGTTTGGGTACTTTTTGGCACCAAGTGACTGGTGACTATCAACTCAAAAAAATATTAAATTTACACTTAATGTAGACAGATTATTTATGCATTTATTACGATAAATGAAATGTTCGATACATGAATATTGATTCTTTTAAACAGTTAAAATAAAAATTTAAATATTTTTTCTACACTAATGGAAGTAACTTGATATTTGTTTTGCCTGCTGTAGAAATTGAATAGCTGTTCGTTAATAATTATCCTTTACTCTTTGTTTTTCATACGAATATTTCGGAATCAAAAACTTTTTAGTAACACAGATGACATTATTACGTTATTAAATTTGAGCTTTTCTCAATAAAGCATACACTGAAATTACTGGCATGAAAAAGTTCATTTTTGTTCAATGTATAGCTCACACAATGCACAATTAGGGTCCATCTATTTACAATAGGCTTAAATCCTACGCTTCAATAGATAAAATACTCTTTAACATCGTTCATTGAAAGAATTCAATAGAATAGGCAAGTAGGGGATGCTTCAACAATTTTTTCATTTTAAATGATCTATTCACTAATATCTGCATTTTTTTTGGTGTCCGATTTTATTAATTACGGATTAATCAGCATTCAGAAAGGCTGATTCTTGCAGAAGTGGGATATTTGTATTACAAAACAATCATTATATTCCAGACAGCGGCGTGTAACGAATGTCACTGAGATTGGTGAAACAACTTCCAATTTATGTGTTTAAATTTAAAGCAATGGTGTATTACCATACCTAAAACTTCAATAATATTTTGTCAGTATTTATAAGAAATAAATATGAAAATTCACCCACGGAAATTATTCACAAATAACTTCGAGATCGACAATCCGACTCTATTGTGGTTTGAATAATGTGATACTAGACATATATTTTGTCAACTAAGTGGGCACCATCGGGGCATCATAGTGATAAACCATTGTGGCTCTTTGCTCTACACCACAAACTTAATTATTCAGGAAAATTTCAAGGCATATTTTAGTTATTTCTCACTGTTAAATTTTAATAATTTTCATTGTGTAGAAAAGCATTTTTCTGTTGTTAACCGATGCCTTTAAAATTTATTTAATTAACATAATATGCTACTTGTGTAATACAAAAAAAAACTATACTTTTTCATGTTTCTTGCGAATATTCACGTTTTTCTGTTAATTTAAAATTTCCGTAAAAATGTTCATGTCATGTAAAATAATAATGCACTCCGGAGATTAATTTCAAGGCAGTAGTCGAGTAATGCTGCATTATCCGCTGCAGCTCTTCAAGCCTGTATCAACGCCTTCTTGGTTATTATAACAATACTCTTAATTACTGGGTTTTTCATTTTGATGAAAATTACAATAATAGACGGAATGAAAACGCTAGGAAACACGAAATAATGACCGCATTTAATTTATTTTACTTAATTACTATTTGTCTTATATACATAATTATCTTCATTTGAATAAGATAATAAGTTACTGCGTTTTCTTGACATTATTTATACTATCATGAATATGTAAATTTTATTACTATTTTACCTAACTGTAGACTCAAATAATGAATACACATTGTGTCCCAAGAGAAACGCATAAAATCATAACTTTTTTTATGTTTTGCGGTCGCAAAAATACAAAAATTAGTAATCAGATTTGTGCGTAAAAATAAAAATTGTGCATTTCATATATATGTATCTGTTACGTCATCGATAATTTTCTTAAATGGAGGACCTCATATTTTATTCTAAAATTTGGTACTTAGACCTTTTACAAAGAAATTCAGTGATATATTTTCAATTTTTAAACTTTCATTTTCTAATACAATTACTTATTACAATAATGTTCAAAATGTGCACCGTTGACAATTTGACAATGATCAAATTTTTTGATTTTGACAAAATTATTAATTTTTAATTTATACCATTAAATTGTAACGTTCAGCATAAATATTTGCTATATAATTTAATCCATTTGGATAAATGGAATACATATCTAAATACAACATAAAAGCATAGACGAACTGCAAAACTTTATCATATAGTTACCCTCTAATGTATCTTATATCAAATATTTTCATCTCTATCTATAATAAGAATGCTACTTTCAACACCAGCGAGCAAAACGCTGCTTTTAGAAATGTAATAATGGTACTATTGAATGCAAATTATAAACTGACTCTTCCGGTAAAGGAAAATAAGTTTTATTAAAGTAACTGGTTACTGCGATTGGCTCGAAAGCTTTTATGTGTAAATTTTATTGCCGTCCGAGAAATATGAGGAATGAAAATTTATTTTAATTTAGTTTAAATTTACCTTTTGTGCTATTATCTCAGTCAGTCGGTCTTTGTATTTGGCATTTACTAATTAGAATTCTACATTTAACAAAAGCTTTGATCAACTGCTGCATTGTTTCTGTATAAAGGAAATATTGTTATACTTTCAATAATAGACATAAAGGCATCAGTATCAGTATATATTATCCAATATTCCAATATGCGGAAAATATGTTAAACTAAGAGTAAGTAAGTAAGTTTAAAACGTACTGAAGTATAAAACACCTAACATATATAAATACAATTATTGTAACAAAATATGTGGCAGTAGAATTATTATTAATCAGTTGTAATAGTCTAGTCCATAATGGAACAATTATTGTTACCAAAAAAGTTGGTAGCAAGTGCGTTTCCACCAAACAATTGAAGACAACTTTTTTTGAGAATTGCTCTAAATTTTTAGTTTCTGGTTTATTCAGTACGGAGAAGATGAATACACAGACACTCAGTCTTTTGCCATTTACTATTTGCCTTTGGTTCAGTGTTCTAGATGTAGACAAAACTCCGAAACTTATTTAACTTGAAAAAAACTAAATGGTCAAAACCAATAGCAGGCGTAAAATATGAAGCAAGATTTGTCAAAAATGTTTGAACAAAAATATCTAAAAATTCAATTACAGTTAATTTATAACAAAATGGGTACAGGTTTCACAAGATCTGGATTCGACATTATTTTCAGATTAAAATAACCAACTTTTAGTTATTCTACGTCTGAACCAACCGATTAAGGAATTTTATTGTTTGACATGATGAAAAATGCAGTTAAACATTTTGAATTAGAATTGATCATTGCACCTTCAAAATTAATTAATTAATTTTATTTACTAATTTCTAATTTTTCTGGTTCTAATAAAGATACAGGAAAAAAGAAAGTATCGTATTATTCACAATGCTAAACAAAAGTAAATCCTCTTATAAATTTTATTTTGAATATTTCGTTAACTTATAAAAATAAAAAATAATTTTTTATAGCAAATTTAGATATCTCAGATAATAATTAATGCATTAAAATGCATAGAAGTTGCTCAAAATCACAATATTTATTTAGATCACTAATCAAAAATAAAAACATCGACATTTCAATCACTTATCAATTTTGTATTTAAAGATGTTGAAATAAATTTTTTGTTTTCTATTTGAACCTTTTTTGCTCTTGTTTAAAATTTTCATGGATATAACAAATGTATGTATTTTCTCTGGCTTCTAAGTACATCGAAAAACCTGTATTAAAAGAAATAATGCTCTAAGTTAATATGGAATCTTACTTTCAACGTTGATTATAAATAAACAAATTTGCTTTTCCGATTTGCACTGGGTTTTCTGCAACATCTATACTTTTAGCGCAGCTACTCTAAAGAAATAATAAATATTCATTTTTAAATAAAATTTTGTTAGAAGATGCATCACCAGCAGGAAAATTAACTATTCTCGACAGAGTGAATTTTACAACTCTGAGAATATATTATACAAAAATGTAAATATCTCTTTAAATTTTTATTTGTTTCGGGACGTTTATTTAATGAGAAGATTTTTTCTGTTATTTTCAAAACACCTATATTAAAAATTCAATATAACTAGTTTCAATTATTTTTATCGTTTTGGGACGTTTTCTAAACTGATTGTTATTTCCGTAGTTTTTTATTTCCTAACCCGTTCCGATTTTTGTTTCTATTAGCCAATGAATTAGTAGGTAATAATAATTGTGAATAAAATGTATAAAATAAAATGAAATTTAGGGAGAAAAACAGTCTATCTATAGATAGGTATATACATACCAGAGAAAAAGAAAAGAAATCGATCTCAATAGGTGGTAGTTGATTGAAAATAAAATTAAAACATACAATGTATTTAATGTAATACTGTGAAAAAAACGGTTACAGAAATTTTTGTTGATTTGCTCTTTACTATTATTTTGAATCCTTATTTTGTCTGTTTTTATATCATTATGTTTTCAATTGTTTATTATCTTATCGGAAGAATAACTTAAAAGAAATATTTACTAAGTACAATTTTTGTATTTGAGGTTATTATGAAATCATTCATTAATGCATTTTCGCAACATATTGTTTAAACCAAAGAGTCCTAACCTTGCCGTCTGCTTTCTTGCCAGAAAAAAAATTATCCGAAGCTACTACCGCCCCCTGAATTGCTCTAGTGGTGTCCTTTTCCTCAGATCGTTTTGGCGGATAACAATGACTACTAAAAGATAATATTTATAACAAAATCAAAATGTACAGAAAAAATACGTTCATAATTAAACACGTCTCGAAACAATAAAGTTTGAATCAAATATTTATATGTGTTTATAGTTTATACAGACAAACAAAAACGGATAACTTTATAAAAAAACTTTCTCGACAAAACTTTCAATGTATCACTTCTACTACAACGTAAAATTATTTTTAATTACCTATCCAAGGTGTCACAACAACGAGTTACATAAGAATGTGCCCTTTTTTTTTGTCAATTTACAAACATTTTTTTGACTGCCATATGTCCATGATTTATTAATTGTTTTTTTCCAAAAATGTAGTATGTTATTTGATGATGTATATTTTATACTGAAAAACATTTTTGAAATGAATAAAATTATTCTTAAACCGAGTATCCAAAATATTTGTTTATATTTCTTGATACTTAATTATATTTTTCTCAATTTCTTGAAATGGAATGTCTACAATTTTTTTACATGGAAAAGTATACAATTTCCCACATTTTAATATCATATACTTTATTTCTATTTCAAACTTTTATGAGATGTGATTATTATAAATAATATTTACCTAAATTAAGGTGCCCTTTATTTTAACATTAAAATCTAGTATGGCTTTAGTCTTTTGTTTTGCATTTGTGTTTCCTTTTGTGAGGTGTTAAAGATTATCGTAAGGTAAGCTACGGTTAGTTTTAATCTAAAATACGTAGCTGTATTTGCCAAAGGCAAATTAAAACAATAAAATCGCTGTGACAAAAAATTCCTTAAATTTTTTAGAATGACAGTATTTTTTGAATTAATTACAAAATCTACAGCTATGGCCGTTGAAGTTAACGATAGGTACTATCGCGGCCGAAAAAAAGTAATCGACTGATTTTCCCGTTGTAACTATGGTTCTATTCAGTGTCGCATCAATCCCAATATTTTTTTTATTAGGGTCAACGTCATTGTCATATTAAGAAAAAATAAATTTTGTATTACTTAATCATGCCTTATCATGTTTTGAGGGAAGAAGAAAAAGGCTACATCATCGCCAAACTTGGAGAAGGGTGGTCTCAACAACGCATAGCAAGTGAAATTAATTGCAGCAAAAGCACGATTCAAAAACTAAACAAAAAGTGGAAAGAAACTCATGATCTGAGCAGGGCAGTGGGTTCTGGGCGGCCAAGAAAGAGTTCTCTAGAAAACGACAATACCCTGGTTAACTATGTGAATTTAAACCCATTTTGTAATTCTATTGAAGAATAAAGAGGCAAGAATGCAGTTTGTAAATACTTTTATTAATGAATAAGATCGTTACAGGGAGAGAGTGGTCTATTCCGACGAAAAGATATTTCAGTCCTGCTACAATGGTCAACTGCGAGTTTACCGTCCCAGGGGTCATAAGTTTGATGAAGAATATTTGTACAAAACAGATAATAGCGGAAGGTCTGCTTTTTGTTTAGTTTTTGAATTGTGCCTTTGCTGCAATTAATTTGACTTGCCATGCGTTGTTAAGACCACCCTTCTCCAAGTGTGGTGATGCTGTAGCTTTTTTCTGCTTCTCTCAAAACCATACTAAACTAATTAATTGTTTTCTTATAATTAAAAAATATTAACAACTTATTTCTTACTAGTTTTTTTTTAAATAAATACGACCCCACCAATGATTTCTTGTCAAAATAATTTAAATGACATAACTGATGTAAACACTCCCATTTACAAAGGAAAATTTCGAAAAAACATACTACTTGATAAAAAATCGATTACTTTTTTTCGGCCGCGATAGTACCTATATAATATGTATTCTTAAAAAACATTGAGGCATTTGTGTCCTAAAGTGTGAGGTAAAATCTGTAAACCAATTTTATAAAAATAAACCAAAATACTGCTAAATTATAAGTAAACGGGTAATAATTATATCGTAGTCAGAATCACAGGGACTTGGGAATCGATATTATTTTCAGATTAAAACCAAATTTCTTAACAAACTTATATAAATGTATAAAATCTACAACTGTAACCATTGGGTTAACACTCAGTATATAATACCTATAGTTATGTAGAAAAAATATAACAAATGTTTACACAAAGAAAATAAAGAAACTTTACTGGATAAACCTCCTAAACACAAAAGTATTAAGTGTAAACAACTCACCTAAAATACCTGGCACACACAGTTTCACAAATATAATTAAAAAAAGCAATAACGATTTTATTTACCAAAAGACTAATTGCTAATTGCATATCATTGCACACACTGACAAGATTCCCGGTTATCAGCTGGCCGGTGATATCTGAACATAAAAACGCCAGAACTTATGGAATTGTATATAGTATATGAGATATATATAATATGGAACTATTACCACAAGATATAATCGAGAATAACTATATGTCCATAGATATCACGAAATATAACGACGAATATGTTGAATTTAAAAAATGTACAGTGTGATCAACTTAACGTGTCTATATTATAAATCGTTGTAGAACAGTTATATTTGAAAAGTTAAAAGAAAAGTTCTTGAAGAAAATTGTAGGGTTTCCTTAAAGTTTTTTGCTAAAACTGAAAAAGTTCACTCCTTAATAAAACACCAGATGTAATTACGATCCCCTTTATCCCAGAAGGCTCTAGAAGAGCCTTGTGCGGGAGGGGGCTACACATTTAATTCCTGGGACAGATGTATCTGAAGTCTCCATATGTAAAGAAGCATCTTGCATTACTGACTTGTGTTGTATTTTTATTATAAATAATTTCACTTTGAGCTGCTGAATTGGAAATGCCAGATTCTTCACGGCCAAATATTCTTTTTGCTACCTTAATCTTGTTCTTAACTGATTCGTCTACATTTGATTCAGCTATACTCCAACTCTTCCAACCGGCCAACCTCTTCAGATCGGTTGTATTTGCTCCTATGTTGGCCAGGATTGTGGCTGAAGTTCGTCTTAAGCAATGACCCGTGTATTGCTCAACGTTGGGTAGACCCAGGAAAGTGGCAATCATTTTAGGAATAGAAGAAATTGATGAGATTTATCTTATTGGATGTAAACTATTAATCTTAGAACATGTGGAAACATTTATTGAGTATAAAAGCCAAACTATTACATTTCAAAAATATAACAACTACTATTTTTTAATCTTCGTCGCCATAGTCACCCTTTTCACAAATACAGGAACATTTGCTTAAATATTCCCAACACTTCCTCCACAAATGTTTCGGTTAGATTCGAGTTCACACATTCCAACCGCATTTCGCAATTTTTGAAATCTTATCCTTTTAGTTTAGTCAGCATATCAGCAATCTGTTCACTACTCTCAACGTATTGAATGTTTAGAAATCCATTCAAATACTTCTCACGAACAAAGAAATAATGTACCTCAATATGTTTCGTCCGCTTGTGAAATTCCGGGTTCTTAATTAGTCTGATGGGCACTCTGGTTATCAACATGTAACACAGGAATTTTCACGGACTGGTATATTTCTTCAACGAGACGAGTCAACCACATCACCTCCCTTGAACATTCACTGGCAGCAACGAATTCGGCTTCAGTTGTTGACACTGCTACTGACCTTTGCTTACGACTCAACCATGTTACTGGACCACCTCCAATTTTGCAAACACAACCTGTTGTGGAGTGACGACTCAGAGGATCACCAGCATAATCAGCATCACTGTATGCTCAATGATGCAATCTCTTGATCCAGTCTTGTACAAAATTACTTATAAGTACTTGAAGATGCGTTTTACTGAGAGCCAGTCAGCCTGTGTGGCTTTATCTAAAGACCTCGCTGCCACACTCACTGCATAAGCTATATCAGGTCTAGACACAGTTACCAAATGCAAGAGACTCCCAACGGCTTCTCGATATGGCACCTTGTCTCCAATAAACTATGTTTCTACAACAGGAGACTTTTCAGAAGGGATTGAAACAGCTTTTGATCCACTCATATTAAAACGGTCCAGCACATTTCTTGTATATGCACTTTGACTAATAAAGATCGAACCATCATTTTTCTTTATAATTTGCATACCCAGAAAGTTATTTAAAGAACCATTTGTGATTTTGAATTCACGTCCAAGTTCGTTTAGGAATAACTGTATATCCTCAGGGTTTGTACCAGCGACCAGACCATCATCAACATTAATTAGAACTAGCAATTTTGAGTGTTCAGTCCGACGTATAAAGAGACAGGGATCTGCAGTGCTGCTTTTTAAGCCTTGATTTTTGAGAAAATTTGTAAAACGTTCATTCTAGCACCTAGGGGCCTGTTTAAGTCCATACAAACTGCGTTCGAATTTACAGACTCATCCTGATTGATCGTCATAGCCTTCGGGCTGACGCATGTACACTTCCTCCGAAAGTGCACCGTACAAAAAAGCTGTTTTTACATCAAATTGAGCTAAATTCATATCTTCCCAAGCTGCCAGTGCAAGTACCACACGAATTGTATCGTACCTGGCTACTGGACTGAATCATAATCTATACCAGACCGTTGACTACAACCCTGAGCAACAAGTCGAGCTTTTCGTTTTCCGGACATTCCATCAGGATTGAACTTTGTTCTAAAAATCCAACGACAACCTAACACCTTAACACCAGGAGGTTTTTCCACTAGACACCATGTACCATTTTCAGCATGGGATGACATTTCTTCATCAATAGCAGACTTCCATTCTTCTGAATATTCAGACAATATGGCTTCCTGGAATGTTTTAGGATCTTTATTAATCACAGCTAACATGCCCATTTCCGCATGCAGTACAAAATCTCCAGTATTCTGGGTTTCTTCTTTTCTCTTGTACTGCGCCGATGTTCTTCCTCATTCTGAATTTCATCCTCAATGTGAATTTGCTCAGGATCTTCATGAGAAGCAGTAGATAAATTATCATTTCTCTCATCACATAATTCATATTTTTCTGAAATTGTATTGCCATTTTTTTAAACAAATTCATTGGTTTCAATTACTGGTAACTGTGCTATAGGTGCTGAAATCACGATTTCTGGTTTAAAGGTAACATCATGACAAACAACAACTCTTCGTTTTTCTGGTATCCACACACGATAACCATCTTTGTTACCATGATATCCCACCAGTTTGCCAGCGACACTTTTGGCATCCCATTTTTGTCGTTGCTGTTTAGGAATATGTGCATAACAATCTGTACCGTAAACTCTTAGGTGTGAGATATCACTGACATCCTTTCCTGTCCATAGTTCAAATGGTGCCTTTCCTGTGACGGGTGTAGGACCTGTTCAATTAAGCAAATACACAGCTGCATTACACGCCTCGGCCCAAAAGAATTTTGGCAAACTTCGAGATTGCAGCATAGAACGCGCAGACTCTACTATAGTTCTGTTTTCCCTGTTCAGGACAATATGGTGATGTAGTCCGCAAGGAGATTCAAAAGTCTTGCAAAACTTGTACTGTTGGCCTTCCTACAAACTCATTTCCATTATCACATAAAAGTTCCTTCACAGTATGTCCAGCTGTTTTAACTTCATTCAGGAAGGTACGCAGACAGTTTGCAACTTCACTTTTTTGACTGATGAAGAACACACGTCTAAACTTGCTGTAATCAACTTTGAATACGAAGTATTATACACCAGAAGAGACACCAGAAGAGACGGTTTCCATCGGACCACAGACGTCTGCATTGATCAGTTCACCAACGATGTTAGGTCGATTTTTCCGTGTTCCAAAACTATGGCGATGAGCCTTACCGAGTGCACATCCCTCACAGAATTCTCCATCTGCTCCAAAGGTAATCCCATATTTACACAAGACTTTCTTCACGTGACGTTTATGTTGATGGCCGGATTAATAACATACACCGCTGATATATTAGGCATTTTTACACACATATTCAGCAGGTAGAGTTGTCCATGTAGCTGTCCAACTAATTGCACGTCACCATTCATTAGAAGATAGCAAGAATCTTGATCAGCTTCAAAAGTATAACCTTTATTGATAACTTGACTTACAGAAAACAAATTACGATTAGCCTCCGGAACATACCATACATTTTCGAGAAATGTATGCATCTGACGTTTTCCAACGTTTTCCCTGACTTTTCGGATGTCTTTGTGCCATTTTCTTTCCTTACTTTGCTAGTACTAGTTCGAGCGACAAAAGCACTTCGTGTATCTGAAAGATTACATTGCTCCATTGTTCTCAGCTTTTCTATCAATACTGGAAGGTTGCGATTACTTGGTGGCATTGCTTCCCAAACATTTCGAAATTCATGATATTCGGGACCAAGAGTTGACAAAATACGGACTATCAAAACACGTTCACTTAGTTCTGCTTGTTTAGTCATTGCATCATTCAGCTCCATGAAATGTTTTTGCAGGAGTGCGATATGTGAGGCAATGTCATTTACACAATTTGACCAACCGAAAAATTCTTCTAGTAACCTATCTAGCCGCTACTCACTACTTTGCTCATATGCTTGACTGAAGCGTTTTCCACACTTCACTTGATGAAGTACATGTCATCATAAGCGTAGCAGGTTCATCGCCTAAAGCACTAACCATGCACAACATTGCATCAGCGTCTGCTTGTTCCCATGACAAAAGCTCTACGTCGTATATTTCTTCATCTTCTGTATTTTCAGATCCACTAGCAGGAGGGTTTGGCTTCTTTCTATCTCCACTCACAATGTCTAGCAAACGATGTTTCCTCAGCTGCAACTGTACCAACAACTTCCATTTTGGCCAATCACTTGCACCTTGCAGTTTTCCAATCACGATGTGTTTGCACTCCATTGTGTACTTAAAACACCTGAGTAAAAACTCAAAGCTTCTAAACGTTTTCACAGCCGGAACTTCACTTAAAGCCTTCTCTGGAATACTCGTTGCAATCAGTTCTTTATAGTTTTAAAGCACACCTGGGCCCATAACCTGATGAGATTTATCTTATTGGATGTAAACTATTAATCTTAGAACATGTGGAAACATTTATTGAGTAAAAAAGCCAAACTATTACATTTCAAAAATATAACAACTACTATTTTTTTATCTTCGTCGCCATAGTCACCCTTTTCACAAATCCAGGAACATTTGATTAAATATTCCCAACAGAAATCTTGTGGATACCTACTCGTTGCACGCTACATTTTCCTTGTCTGTAAAAAACAAAGAAGTATTCGTGCTTTGTGTGTTTTGGTCGCAGGCTCATTTTTTAACAACTTGCACAGAATTTATAACACCGTCAGGGATGACGGTAAAAAATCGTGGTTTGTAATTCTTAGTTTGATTGATATTCACGATCAAAACAGAGCCTTCCTCTTTGACATCCTTTATTGTCAGCTTATATATTTCATCACACCGTAATGCTCCAAATAATCCGAAAACTGCAACAACCTAAAAAAAACATGGGATTTATAACTTTTTTCAACAGAATTTCAATAGAGTTTGAACATACCTTGGCCAATTAATTTACCTCGTCTCTTGCCTCCGTCAAAAACTTTTTTAATTCACGATTGGAGAGAATTTTGGCTTTCTTCACTTCGTTACCTACGTTCTGCCTTTTTACAAATGCATACAGCTTTTGAGAAAATCTTTTATATTTAAATTTTCAAATATGCCAATTGTGCTTCGCAGCATCGAATAATAAACCCACAATGATGAAGGGCTGTGCTTCTTAGACTACAAAAAAAGAATTAAATAATTACATAAACGATTATTTGGAATAACTTACCAGTTGCTGGAAATATGCCAGAAGAATATTTTCATTGATAACTTCAACATGATTCTCACCTTGCCACTGCTTGAATGCATTGTACGCTTTTTGATATCTATCTTTTGTTTTTCGGGGATGAGACTTTTCAAGGCTTCATCCGCTGCATTTACAACATTTTCAGGCAATGCAAGATCCATTTTTATGTAGCCGTTGTGACATTAAACGTAAACATTTATTAAATATGACAAAAGATAACAAACAAAAACAAACAAAATATAACTGTAACCATGGTGGCAAATCAACTCATACAGACTTGACCAACTAATGAAATGAAACCGTTATTAATAAGAGAATAACAAAAGGTAAATAATGTCTTTATTTTCTGAAACCGATTATTTAAAATCCTCGCTCTATGAGCTCGGCTTTCAAACAGACATCTGCGGCAGTTATGATACTCATAACATTCCTAGACATGTTAATAGCTATGACATTTGTCAAATAATTTAACATTTTAATAATGAAGTCACAACCAACATAATAGTTTTGATTGTATTTGTAACTTTCACATATATTTATAATATTTATGTTTATTTTGTCTAAAGATCAAAGTGAATATGGAGTGTGAAGATCCGAGGGAAGATCCAACAAAATGGGTTCATCCTCTGGTGAAAGTTTAGGATTATGCAAGACCATTAACATTAACAATAATTTAACCAAAAAGAAAAAGCTCGATATTCCTCGGTGTAAATTTAACGCACTGTCAAATACTATTTTGGAAAAAGAATTCGAAACTATGGAGATACCATCCGAAAGTTATAACTTCCAACAGCTATGGAGTGAACAAGATGTTTTTCAAAAAGAAATAAATAAGTAAAAAAATGCATGGAGTATAGCTTTAAGTTAATACCTATTAAAAACTTAGTTAATTCGAAATTTGTTTACTAGGTAGTTACAATTGTGTTGCTAAAACCATCTTCATATTTTTATTAAATACTTTTAATTTGTTGAAACTAATTTTGCCTGAATTTGTTTTCAAAGCACCTTGATCATTGAGTAAAGAATAACAAACCGAGCAGGTTTCGAAATTTTAGTGTTGTATTTTTTTGCAAGTAGCTTCAAGATTGTCGACAACTTTTAGGCTCTGTGGCCAAATTACATATACCTTCACTAAAAATTGATGACAATCCTGAACCTACTGGCAAAAAATAAAAGACTATAATCTTGAAACCTGCTTGGTCGCATCTCTTTACTTTATTCCTTTATCCCAATGCGCCAATATTATTTCAAAATAAATTATTTTTAATTTCCCTTCTGTTTCTTAAGTTTCTGATCTTGATTCGAAAATAACGGTAGACTATGTGGTAATATTAAAAAAACATCTATCAAACGGTGCCATAACTAACTTTGAATTCCAAAAATTTTTTAGGGTGCAAAAATGTGTATATTTAATAACGACGTTTTATTAGTCTCATCAAATAGTAGAAATACAGGCGATTAAATTCAACCAGAGAAATGAGCTGCAGGCCTGGTACGAAAACATTTTGATAACTTAAATAGCAACGGAGATATAAAGTGTGGGGGCAAACTATATATTTAAGAACGGGTTGGAAAAATAAAAAACTAAGAAAAAGTAAGACGACGCTCAAAAAAAAAACAAAATTAATAGAAAAGAAAATTAAATACTAAGGCCCATATTGGAAAATTATATGTACTTTTTGAAATGGATAAATTGCAATATACCAAAAAGATACACAAGTCGAAATGAGAAACTCCTAATAAAATTTAAATGGTCAAACAATATATAAACCACGTACGTAAAAACAATCTTTGTATTTGATGGAAGGTGCCACCAAATTTCGAATATGCAATCGTACTCGTAAATGCAACCACTGTGTCTTTTTGCACATGCATTTATAATTATAATTTTATTGGAAGTAGCTGCTCTAAAAGCAAGAAACAGAAAATTTTTTTTATTCACCCTATAAGTATCCCCTTATTACAATACTTTACGGAATTTGTTTGTCTGCGCTGAATATAAAACATAAGAGTTCCATTTCATCGGTGTAATACTGCAATATGCAACATTGTCATGTGTGTACCTTTTATTATTGGATATAAACTTGCTCCTACAAAAGATTTCGTTCATTCTGATGAGACCGTGAAATATTATTACTTTCCAACTACTATGTATGTGAACAGAAAGTTTACTTAGCAACTTTTTAATTATTATTAAAATAATAAATTGAACTGACACACTAATGCATTAATTAGAGATGCAACTAGACAAGTAACTCAAAATAGTTCGCTCAATAAGGTTATTTCAACTAAATTTTACAATTTTCGATAGGTTAGGATTAATCTCGGGATTAATTTAGTGCGCCTGATTTTATCTTGAGATGTAGATGTAGTGGATGATCTACTACTTTGGTATTTGGTTTATGAAAGTAGATGATCTACTGCTTTGGTTTATGAAAGAAACCGTACAGGTAGTTAGATGTTGCATACACAAGAAGATTGGTAATATAACAACAGATGATTGTGAAATTGGTAGATAACTTTTTTGAAATAACATTTAATTAGCCTATAGTCTATAGTCTATACAATACGACACGTTTTCAGTTGCCATGGATGTTTGATCTAAAGTCTCAGCTTGATACTGCAAAATTTCTCCATTTATTTGTAGATTAAAATTTGCTTTGGCAATGGATTAAGATACATGCTGAGTGGAAATATTATTGTAGTTACAAAAATGGAAGAGTAAAGTTTAGAATAACAAAAATTGTTATTCAGAATAAAAATACCAGTCATATTGGTGTCTACAAAGTTTCAAAACTTATAGATTAAATTTAAAATGTTTGACTTATCTTTACTGGCCCATAAAGCTTACCAGTGGCATTTAATGAATACCGACAGTGAGCTACGAGGTATTTGATGAACATTTTCCCCTGTGTGACAGTGGCTCGCTAAAGCATGAACTTTAGTAATAAACTTTTTTCGGCGTTTTATGAGGCTGTTAAATATTCAGCAAACATATCTGATAGCCGACAATCTTTAATACAACATTCTTGAAATATTTAGTTTTCAGTATGCAGCTTCCTTTGTTCCTTTGAATTATATTTTACATAAATTAAATTATATTTTATGCCGCAGTATCAACAAATAACATAATTATTATAATTCCAAACTAAGTGGCAATATTTGTATAAATATGAAATAAACAATAACTAGTGATTTCCAGCACCTAAACATGTAACTCGTTAATTAAAAGAGCTTAGTATTCATATACCTATATTATACAAATGTATCGAATTTACATATAACCGGATTTAAATATAACCCACCTAGTCGGGTTAAAGGCTTCATAGTATGAATTTCATGTTTCATTGCTTTTTACAACAAGTGTTGCAGGAAACTGGATGGATTCATTATTGAGGTATCGGAAGAGACATCAAATAGGCAATGCTTATTTTTAGAATGTTTTATAAGACTGTATTTCGCACATTTTGCTAAAATTAGTACTTTCCTCATATTTCTTGAATACTACTCTATCAAACTTAAGTCAATTATCTGACTTTCGTCAGCACTTGCGGCTTGATATTTGCACTGTAGAATGATATCGTTCTACATTTTCGCATTTGAATACCACGCATTCATTTCTGTCTCCCTAAATTTTTTGAAAATTTTCCAGCGCAATTTTAATTTTTCGAGAAATCGACCTCTACCTTTGTTCAATGTTCTTCTACAGCGGAACAAAATTGTATAAGATGATCTCAAATAATTCATGGAGATAGAGAAGAACGAGTCGAATCAACTCGAGATTCGTAGATTCGAATCAACCGCAGTTTGCTATCTTATTCCTTTCGGGAGAAGGAGCTTTCTAAGTGGTTGGATTTTAAATTTCGATACATCGTCGCCAAGAAAATTCGTTACGAGGACTGGGAGTTCATTTTTATTATTTAGTTTTGAACTTTTTGCCTCCGTAAACGTTAGGTTGTAGAATACAGTTAACAATAATATTAAATATTCTTAAATCATCCTATTGCTTCAACTGTAACGTATCTTTCAAGATTGTAACTCTCTGTCGTCTTGATCGAGTTGAACCTCCCAATTAAATTGATAATGAAAAAATTATGTCCACACTGAATGCTTATAAACTGCCAATGCTCTCGTGGTTTCTGTTTAGATCTTTCATTCTTTTTTTTTATCAATTGGTTCATTGTTTTCGGATATTTGGGGTACTGTATGAAGTCGCTAATAACTGTAATTTTTCTCACTGAAGTTTGTCGATCTTTCAATTTATTAATTCAATTATCCCCGGTATTACTGATTTATCTTTCTTTTTCAAGGATTCAAGACTTCTACACATTTGTAGTTAATTCTTAAGAATAAAAATATGTCAATTAATCATGCCCACAAAAAAGTCGCACAAGTAAAATGACAAAACTTTTAAAGCATGGCTCTGTATGTAATCATCATTTTGGCCATTATTTCTCGCACGTTCCTAGAAAATAATTTGCTGCTACATCAAGAGGTCAATAAGGGAACACAATTTTTATAATTAGAGTATATTTATTTCATCAGTTGTTAGGCATTGGTTACAAAAATATCTAATAAATAAAAATTTACAGAGTGGATTTACTGCGATTTCTCCCGCTTCACTATTTTAATTCAGATTCTTGAAGAGTCTGGACCGGAAAACGATTTAACAGTAATCGTCTTCCCGTTCCGACTGATCAGACCAATGACCAGAGAAGTAAGTAGTAGATAAAAATTGCACTATTCTTAATTTATCGGCGCTGAAATTGGATAAGCCCAGTTTTGAAGACATACTTATCTACTGAGCCGTTTTACTGCGATTTCTATTTTAGACCTTTGAAAAGTGTGGAGTGGAAAACGATTTAGCAATGAACGTTCATCCTCCGACAGATCAGACGAGAGCAATGAGGTATCTTTATACGTGTTTTAAATTAACAAATATCATTGTGATATCATCCATGCCTTTTATTGCGGCAATGAGTCCCTGGACATTACCGTGTCTTTACTGTAGCTACCTGTGTAGTGGTGTTTCTGCACTATAAGCAGAAACTGGGTTCCAAATTAAGCACCGTTGACGTATCGAGTATCATAGAATACTTTGATATTTTCGGGTGAAAAAAAAGTACGTCACTAACTCTTAAAACGTATATAGGTTTTAAAGAATCAGAGAAAACAACCACCACATAACGTCAATGGTAGACTAAGTCACAATTATCATGTTCCATTTGCTAAATGTTTATGGCTTCAATTGTTTAATGTTAAATATGTGTAATGTGAAATTATATATTTTGTTACGATTATAAAAAATCATACAAGCATCGTGTAAACAAAATTTGTATTTGAGGAATATCTTTTACTAGTCAAGATGGAACGGCGTAAACATAAAATAATGTCCTTTATTATCCATATCAACATACGTAATTTCACCGAATAATTATTTTAATACTTAACTAAACTAAAGGAAGGTCATGTGATTGTTTAATGATTCTAAAAACCTCAATTAAAAGTACCAATTTTGACAGTGCAAATTCGATTACAATTATCAAGTAATTCTATGCACGAAGAGGAGAAACAATCAATTGTCTCATCAGATGTATACATTTAATTAAATCAGCGTGTGTGGTTTTATTTATAGGTCGTTACAACTTGAACCCATCATAGCATAAAATAATATCCATTCTTAGAAAACCTAATGGGAACATAAATGCACAATCTTAACACTGTAATCAAATACTGCACCCAGCTTTCATTCATGTCTAATCAGTAGCGGACTAAATACAATTTATTCTGAAATTATCTTTTATTGTAAAGCCGGATTCCGGTGTTTATAAGAAAATAAATTAATTGCGATATTTATATAAATTACATGTCTGTTATTAATAATAAATAAAGAAATGTTTAATAGGCATAAATAATATACAAAACATGCAATACCGTAAGAAAAATAAATAGGTTGGTTGGGCCCATTAAAATAAATAATATACAAAACATGCAATACCGTAAGAAAAATAAATAGGCTGGTTGGGCCCATTAAAATCTCTTTCTTCTTCTTCATTAATAAAAGTTGTGAATAATTTGTAGTTGTATATTATAATAAAAATAAAATATTAATCCAAGGTCTATAGGTCTAAACTTATAACGAAAAACTGGTAGGTATGGGATCGACATTTTGTTCTCATAAAATCAATCTGCAACCTGTATTAACAATATTTTGGTCTGACTTAAATAATAAACCAGATATTTCTAGTGGTCCACTTAAAACAAACACCTTGTATTATTAATGATATGAGTGACACAATTCTGGCCCTATAATCTTCGCATCGCGCATTTCTTATAATCACTAATAAAATCACCACTGTGAGTTATTTGGATAATTGAACGAATTGTCTTCGATATAAAAAATCGAGTAAAAAATGTTCTGCCTTAAATAGCAATGACGCTATTTCTGCATTCATCAAATTTTGCACCTGCTAATTTTGCGTCCTCAAATTGTTACGCTTTGATATTGTTTCTGCTATAAATATGTCGAAAAGAATTTTAACAACGAACAGATGCCGAATTTTTGCGTAAATATTTCAGGTGCATAATAAAATTATTATTGTATTACTAACAAAAGTATCTGACTAAAACTGACAAGAATCAAAGTGCAGTCATGCATTCTTCAGTCAATAACAGCTGTTTCTATTAGTAATTATGTCGATAGAAAATTTAAGAACGAAAAAATTTAGTAAACTGCACCAACTTAAGTTAGAATTTAGGAGAATTTTGCCACCCTCACTGGTTTCACCCCTTATATTTGTTTATCATTTGTGCACACGTTTGAATTTAGCAGACCTATACATGTGCTAATTTTCTTTAAAATATATAGAAGCATTTTCCAGCTGTCATGGCAAAGCCCCGAGCAGGAGAAAAATAAATTCTCGAGTTATATAGATATACCTACCGACAGATATTTTAAGAAACAATTTTTCAGATTCAGTAATATCAAACCAATCAATACTTCAATTCTTCATTTGAAAGTTAATAATCCTTGGTAAATGACATATTAAACTAATAATTTAACCAATAAAACCATTTTAGATTAATTTTTGAGCCACCAATAGCGCAAAAATGAACTTATTCAGATTCAGTCCATGATTAATTTACAAGAAGTTATACGAGACACTAACTGGTTGATTGACTTAATCAGCTACAAACATAGACTGCAATACAATAGAATAACTCAACTGCATTGTTTTTCTTCATCTTTCTAGAAATCACGTATGTTTCTATTACCAAGACATTGCACAAGACTTCCATAGTTACACATATTCCCAAATACTAGTAGAGCTTGCATTCTTAACAAAAGGAGGGTACTGGGAATATTCTGATGCAATAGGGCCAGCAACAGTGGGACAAAGCTAGAGGAATGGAAATTCATGGGGCATGGAGGTCGTCAATAGTCGTGGGGCAGCACATTGAGCCAAATTATTTAGATAATATTTGTTCATTTCTCACATTGCAATGCAAAATCTGGATTCTATAGAAACTGCGATTAGGTTTTTACTCATCTCTCTGTACTTAATTTCATTATAAACATATTATTATAAGGAAGTAAAAATGGTAATTGATAATTTAATACCCCATATTATATAACATTACATGCTCTTTACCACAAACATTTTTAAACTCGTGGAATTCAATTACCCAACATAAATACTAAAAAAATATTTGTACTTCAAATAAAAACAGCAGTGGCTATTCAATGTTAATATACCCAACGGGTTAGTCGGGCCAATATTATACCGTTAATAATCATCATCATACTCCATGAATACTCATAGATCGTACTGTCACTGCATCACAAATACATCCAGCTTTATTGTATCTGGTTACAGAGCCAGCTAACAATAGGTATTATTTGTTAGACCAAAGGCCACTGCTTCCATTAAATATAACAACATTATTCTACTAGGGCACGTGCAACGCACGTGACCAACATCAATGTCTTTCATAGATTTTGACTGCAATTGTCAGCACGATTCCGGCCCCAATCTTCAAATCCATCTGATGATATTGATGTTGACGTTCCAATTAATGTTTATATTAAGTAAACAATTCTGTAAAAGCATATTAAGGAGAATGGAAATAGATATGCGTATTATTAGGCAAATTTAACTGAATTGACATATATAGGTAAATAGGAAACTTGAGAAATACTATTCTTAAAAGGATTAATGATTGTTCAAAATTGAAAGTTTTTTAAATATCAAATAATGTGTAATTTTAATAATCTTTCCAAAAAATTCTCTACTAAATTGCAGAAAGTAACAAAATTATTTATTTTGTCTATAATGTTCTATTTGAGGCATGATACTACGTTCTCGGATTCTTTAGGTAGTAAAGGCACTAATCTGCAAAATAGTTTATATTGTGATTTATCGTCTATGGTCTAATGTGTTTAATTTATATGTATATAAAAGGCCAGTCGTTATATGTTAATGAATCAGAAACTTTAAATACATATCATAATTTAGATACATATTCCATAATATATGTACTCTTCTGATCGAAATTCTAAAAATTCTCTTCAAAAGAAAATATACGTTCAAATTACTATCTTGCAAAATGGCATCAACCTTCGGTATTTTTTTTGCAATTTCATTAAAAACTGCATATATAACTCAATGTCAAGAAACATTTTGGATATGTGAGGATAGTTTGCGTATGGAGCTCTGATGTGCATTTTATGTTCACAAGTTTCGTAATGAATAAAACAAGAGAACTGTATCCAAGACGTAGCTTACGTCTTTGGCATACATAATGCCATTTCAGTAGAGTAAAATTATTAATAAAGAATAGTTCTCATTGAGGGAAATTTCTACCTAAAAGAAGCGGTGCCAGCTGATCTGATGGACTAAAATCGAATAATTGATCTTGGTGACAATTCTTCTTGTACCTCTCGTACTTCTTCGACGAATATACACATATTGAACAATTAGAGATCTATGTAAATGACATGACTCATGGGTTTTGTAATCTCTATTTCCACATGCAATAATTTTGGTACCTCAGAAAAAACTACAAAAAATATAACTAAAATCGAGAAAGAATCAGCAGCACTCATTGAGATGAAAGTATTTCTACCATAAGATCTCAGTAGACTAATAAGTCAAATTGGACATTTAATAATAAGATTTCACCTGCGTAACATGTAAGGAAATAAGTAAAACTCCTCTTCACTCACTACAACATTGCTAAGACCGCTAAAGCAATAAGTGAGTGTTTGCCTTCAAGTTCAACAAAATTGTGAAGTTTAAAAATCAAAGGAGCTGTAGATCCGAGGAAGAGATCTGGCTACGTCTACTAAATATCTTTCAAGTGTCTCGATAATAAGGTTGTTCCGAATACTATCCATAGAACAAATTTTTTTTTAATTTATTCTCAACTTTATTATCAATCAGAATGTATACAATCTATGAACTAATGCTATAAGATATATTGTACAATACTTAACATCCATGTACACTTAATGGCATGATGAATCTTCTATTAGGTATCTATAGGTTGTAATATTGGCAGTAGTAGTGGATTGTGACGGTTTTCAAGTCTGTTATGGTGCTTATTACTTTTTCGCCGATGACTTCACTTACGTAAAGAATCTTTAAATCTGTATGAAGCGTATGGTTAGATACATAACATGGTGTGTCTGCAATACCTCTGGAGAATTATTCTGGATTGAGCTTGTTGAATGATTGATGTGTTGGACTTGCTAACGCAACCCCAAAGTTTAATCCCATAAGTCCAGATCGGCCTGATTAGTGCTTTGTAGATTAGCATTTTATTTTCTATTGATAGTGTGGATTTGCATCCTATAAGCCAATTGAGTTCTTTTGTTTTCTTATCTATTTTTGTTCTTCTTTTGGTTATATGTTGTTTCCAGTTGAGCTTGCTGTCTATGTGTAGTCCTAGATACTTTACGACTTCATTCTTGGTTAATACTACTTGGGTTCTTGCTGATTGTAGGACACTGTTCGTTTCGTAAGGTAAAGTTTATATGTGTTATTCATAATCATTTACCTTAATCTTCGATTTGTTTAATCATGCTTTAATAAGATATGTTCTTGGAGTTTAGCTGAGGCTTCGATAGGAATCTTCATGAGTAGCAAAAATCGTCGTGTCGTCCGCGAATGTTGTGTCTCTGTATGTTGGCAGGTCAGCTGTGTAAAAGTATGTGCAATAGTAGGCCCAGGATGCTTCCCTGTGGTACTCCTGATCTTACTGGAAAACGATTAGACGTTTCACCACTGGCTTTGATTTCAAAGTGGTGGTCTTTCAGATATGATTTTAGCAGACTAAATTAACTTATTGGGAGTGTTCTTTTGATTTTGAATAATAGGCCTGGATGCCACACTTCACACTTCGTCAAAAGCTTGTTTAAGAATGCAGTGGTACAATATTTTTGGTATTCCATGGATTTATTAATGGGATTAGAAAAGCGGTGGCACTGCTGTACAGTCGAGTGAGCCTGACGGAACTGAAACTGATGCTTCAGGGCCCAATCTTGCTGGTTTAGTTCTTTATTTATTCTATTAAGAACGAGTCTTTCGAGGAGCTTGGAAATTGTTGACAGGAGACTTATTGGACGATAGGATGTAACATCTGTCAGATTCTTCCCAGGTTTCCGTATCATAATAATCTGTGCAATTTTGGGAGATTTGGGCCAGTAATCGAATCTTATAATTGCGTTAAATATATACAAAAACTTCATGAGTCCTCTTTTGGGGAGCTCTTGTAGCATTTTGCCAGTAATCACATCTAAGCCTGGAGCCTTTTATGGGTTTAAATTCTATGTTACTTTTTATATTTCCTTTGAAGTGAATAATTTGAGACGTTCTTGTATTAGGAGTGGCGTGAATAAGTCTTCTTCTACTTCTTGTACCCGATCATTATTATGTGGAGAGAATACTTCTGCAAGATGTTGTGCAAATAGGTCTACGGCCTGCTTTCTCTTTATCGCCTTTTGCCCATGGTCCCGGGGGTGTTGTGTAGTTGGGAATAGTTTGAGTTTTTCTTTTAGCTTTTATTGGCTTCCAGTTGGAATTGCCTTGACTTGAGAGATTAGAGACGTAATTTTCCACAGAAGCATTTCTCTTTTCTTGAAGTTTTGATTTTAGTTTGTTGCTAATAATATTGTAATTTCTTCTGGCATCTGGTGTGCGGGTACACTGCCATGTCGACCTGGCTCTTCTTTTCTCTACCAACAGCTTCTTTATATCGCAAGGAATATTATTTGTTTTATGTTGCAGATCTCTTATCTTCTCTCGCTGCTTGCTGGAGTGTGCTGATTAGATTATTGCATTCCAGTTCTATATCGTCTGGTTCTCGAAATTTTCTAGGTAGATTTACGTTATTCTGAATTATTTGACGGTAGATGTCCCAGTTTGTTTCATTGTTGTGCAGTCGAGGGCTCCCTCTAACACTTGCTTGTCGGATTTTCTTCAGAAATATAATGGTTGAGTAGCTCATACATGTTAAAGGATTTATTTGGTATATAATCGAATGCCAAAATAAGAAGTATATTTTCAGCAAGTACATAAATGAATTTAAATACATCTAGACTACATAGGATCTAATTATAGAAATTATTACTTTATTTGCATCCGAATGGACAATAATTATTATACCCACGTACTATCAATATCTTATTTACTACAACTGTTATATGTCACGTATTAGGTTGATCAAACTACTACAAACAACTACAATTATGGAACTATCTTATAGATAGATCTGATAGGCAAAGTCTCATTGATATTTGTTTCATTATAGACTGTGTCTGAAGATATTACCGTTGTAAAGACAGACTAAAGCTGTTATTATGGAACAAAATGGCATTTCTTACAAAGTATTCTCACAGAAGAACATTTAGATTAGTATCTGTTGTAAATATCAGGAGTCAAAGGTCATAAAACTGGTAACTGCCATAAAATATAACTATTCAACAGCACTTTTCGACCCGATTTGTATTAATTGTGTCAGGGGTCCAGTTTTATTATTATATTATTAGATGCCATTTATTTGATTTGAACACAAATGTTGCACTAATTAAGTTTACTGAAAATGGCTTTATAAGAACACCAAAAGTAACTCAGTTTTAATATACTAAAACTAAATGAAAAATGTTCCTTTCGTGATTAAGGCACCCAATTCGTCATTTTGATTAATTCTAGCAGTCCTAGAAATTGCAATAGATTATGATTAATTTTATTTCTCACTTTACTTTCCCACGTTAAATTGATGAATTTTACTGTCTCAGCAGTCCATAGCTCACATTGCACTCAAACAATAGACGAATAAATAATATAAATCATGATACTGACAATTATTGACAAATATTCACCTTTATTTTACGTAAGTTATAAGCTTTTTAATAAAAAATAAAATTTAACTAGGTACTTTCGGAGCACTTTTTTTACTCTATTAATTAAGTATATCGGAGGTCTATTATTTTTTTATTTTTATTACGTTAGCTTTTATTTTATTTATAGGATATATTGAAGAAATTTTCCTCTCTCTCTCTCTCTCTCTCTCTCTCTCTCTCTCTCATTGTGTAATATAAAAAAAAAATTATACGCTACGTACTGATAGCAGTTTGTCAGCTGCATTCCTTATTCTACTGTTATCTCTCGTGCATGGTTACCACACAAGTAACTCATGTTTCGTGAACATTGTGAAATGAGAAAATTAAAACATAGTAATTTGCAATTGTAACCAAAACTAACCAATTTGTTACAAGCGCATAAATCTCTTGTCTCATTAAATAACTTTAAATCTCATTTCCTGTTAGGACGACTTGAGTTTTATATGTCCCGAATGTCTCCGCCGAGGAAATCCACATGGATATACACAGTAAAACCGGGCATACACCGCCTTAAATGTTGAGCTTTATGAGCGCCCACTGGGTCATAAAAAAGCACTAAATCATTCTTTGTGTATGCCGGCCTAGGTCAATGAAGACTTAAAATTAAATATGAATGGTCGATAAACAAAGCGTGAATAGTTCTTTTTATATTATTTGCATACTGTAGATTGGCTTTTTGCATCTCTATAAATAGGAAATTGAAATATTTAAAATAAATATAGGTACAAATTATGTTTTTAATCCTTTGACCACACAACGCTGCCTTACTAATATCTTTACTTTTCCAATGCGAAAACAATTACTTATTGGTAACGACCGTACCGGAAAATAAATAGAAATTAAATATGAGAATGTGAATAACAAAGAATAAAACACTCATTACTTTGAGCTCTCTCACTAGAGAGTCCTTCATGTAGCCTCCAAACCTTACAAGTAAATTATTATTCTCACCCTCTTTCCAGGGAGACATTTTTTCATCAAAAAATTTTAATATAGAAATTGCTTTTTATTTAAAATTTGAGCAAATTTGTTTTTGTTTTAGAGGAATCGTCGTGAGTGTAGATTTAAGTTGGCATATGTGTAGAGAGTCGAGTTTTATATATTTTTTAAATATTATCTCGTTATCTGTCAAACAAATTATTTTGGGATTTCTTTTAGAAAATTGGAATATGTAAATAAGTACACCTAAAAACGTATAGTACAATCGATGTAACAAAAGTAGAAGACTTATACCGGAACCCGGTCTCCCCCCACCACTTTTTTTTCTGGTGGGGGGTAATTAGAGTAATTAGAGCATTGTCGGTAATTAGGGTAATTAGAGCATTGTCGGTAATTAGGATAATTAGAGCATTGTCGGTAATTAGACTGTAATTACAATGGAGGTAATTAGAAAATTGTCGGTAATTAGACTGTAATTACAATAGAGGTAATAAGAGTAATGTCTGTAATTAGATTGTAATTACAATATAGAGGTAATTAGACTTGATGTAATTACTATTGTGGTAATTGGGGTGGTGCAATTGTAATTGTAATTAGTGTATGTACCAATAAGTGTTTCAAGTATGTAAGTGTACGATAGTAATTAGTATGGTGGGAGGTAAGTAGGTTGGAGGGGGCGAATGTTTCACTATAAGTAAAACGCTTTGGTAGCTCAAAATCACATCCATAGTTGTTCACTCAAGAGTTAACTAGTGAGAGTAGTGCAGTTATCTCAATTTATTTCAAGTGAGCAATATATTTCAAGTGAGCAATATATTATATTATTCTTTGCGATTCTTTCATTGTGTACGTCAATTTTAAATTTTAACTATGGCACTTTCCGAATTCGATTTATTAGCACTTAATGCGATTATAAATGAAAATACAGAGATTTTAGTGCAAAGATCTATTACATCGTTAGTTATAAATAAACCTTATATTATAAAGAAAATGTCATTGGTCAATACGCGATATGGAAAATCAATCGTAGTACATTTATTTGAGGAAAGTGCGATTACAGATTTTAAATCATTTTTACCAAAACGGGTTGTAGAAAATATAAGTGAAGATACTATTAATAAAATTAATTCAAGCGGTGGTAAATACACATTGACATATTTAGGACAACGTCCTCCAATGTATATCGGCGCAAAATCCAGCGCAATAATACAATTTGGTATTTAATTTCTAGTACTTAAGAAACAATATTTGTATTAGTTAGTTATTAGTTTACATTTGCTACTATATAATAAAAATGGGGTACATTTAGAAAGAATTTTGGGGGTATTATAAAAATAATTATCTGTTCACTTGTAAATATAGAATTATTGATTTGAACAATATATCAATTTTAAATTGAATAGATATCATATTTTGTGTAAGTATGTGATTAGATTTATTCTCTTTATATCTATTTTTAATTTATTTGTTTAATTCCAGGTTAACTCTAACCAACAAAAAAACATGTGGATGCAATATTCATCTCACGGATGGGTAAAGGCAGAAGACATTAAATCTGCCATTGAAAGATTGTCTTGTAAACTAGATGACATAAGGAGGGATTCACTGCATTCTTTGAATTATGACATAAATGTCTGCTTCGATGCTGAAGAAGTTCGACGTGTTAAAGAAACTTCCAAGGCGTGTAGCATTGGTGTAAATTTATGTGGTAGATATTCTCGTGGCTTCCTAAATTTGGATGAGTTTTGTGAGCATATGGGCGTAGTGGATCTAAAACGCTTTCTATATGACATAGTGGAGTACCTACCTAAGAATATCATTGAAAAATATCAACTCAACCAGTCTGATGAAGAAGATAATGAGGACAATGTAGATAAATAAATACTATAATCTGTTAATTTTGATTGACATATTCATTACACCAAATATTGTATATGTCTGCAGTAAACAATATGGTGCTGTATTTTGTATTATAAGGATAAATAAATGAAATACACATTAAAAGATTACATTCATTTTATTACATAATTAAAAATACCTTAGCATAATTAAAACAGTTTTCATTGTAATTTTATATTTAAATCTACAATAACATTTTTTGAGAAAATGAACATTTGTAAGTACATCATGATTATTATTGATAAAATGTTCCAGACATCTTGATAGAAATGGTATGCTGCACTACTTAATTGCACAATAATAAATGTTTTCTTTTTTACTTAACATCGAGAAAGCCATTCTGAACCGAGCCATCTAATGCGTTATAACTTAAATATGTATCATGAAGTATAAGTGCATACACTCGAGTTTGTTCCGGAAATTTCGCTTTTCGTGTTTCAAATTCTATCTTTATGTCGACAGTAGATGATTTCACTGCAACAGGTTGGTGTGAACAATCAATGACAAACAAAGGATTCTTCCTGAATTCCCCAAGATCCATCATGGGTTCGCTCATATCTTTATCATAGTAACTACGTTGGAAGTTTTCATAAGCATAATATGCTGCAGAATCGAGCTTCTTATCGAAATCTAAATTCCAACGTTCATATGGATATACTTCAGAGTTTAGAAATAGTCGAATATTATTTATGTCTGCGTGTTTGAACTGTGTAACATCCTTTGTTCTATCATTGGCCTGATCAGTGCCTTGAAAGCCAAGAAGGATGAAAAGTGGACTTTCAAGACGGGTGGAGAGTTTAAGAGCCCATATGTCATAGGTAGTATCGCGTAGACAGGGAAGCTCATAAAAATCCCACGCACGGTAGACCATCTTAACTTTGGTATTATTACCACTTTTATTAATTCGATTCAATAATTTTAACTTTTGTCGATCTTCAGGTACAATGTGCCTTATCTTCCACTCAATTTTGCTGATATCCAACTCTGCATCAACCTCACCGATATAGGAGTCTTTAAATGAGCGTGCAATTATCATAATTAATTCTTGCTTCACATTCAGAATGCCTTTGGTATAATCTTCTGCAAAACCCATAAGGAACTTAAGGGGTAGTTTGCCACTGAACACGTGACTGGTGGTATCTAAAATATCTTGTCTCTTTTCAGTGAGACCCCAACCTGTTGTTATTAATGAGCGTGCATGCGTTTGCCCATACGACACCATAGTTTTCATTGTGGTAGTAATACCAGGTCTTCTAACTACTGCTACTTGTTCACCACCCATTTCCAGTCGTATCTCTTCAAAGAGAAATGCTAGTGCATTATTGGATAAATAACAACGCTTTGTGGTGTCGCTAGGAGTAAATTTTCCCTCTATGTATATATAACTTTCTGAAATGTCGAGTATAACATCTTGAAAATTGATGGGAATACGTATTTCATCAGAGTTTCTGTAATATGGGGATCCATATGGTTTATATGTATGCTCATGTAGGCTAACTAGGGAATGATCTAACACAGGTTCATCAAACACCTCAAGTTTGTCACTAGTTGCAGTAGCCACCATTATTATGACCAATTTTTTCGCAGTTTTAATCCAATAGATTTTAAAAAGGCTTGATCCTCAGCTGACAATCTATGTCTTAACTGTTTAAGGTATAGACTTTGAATGAATTGCTTTCCACATCTCCCTTTCTTTTTATCCATACTGTTGTTCGCTACAGTATCATACTGATGGTGATGTACTTGCTGTCGCTGTTTATATCGAAAACCCATTTGGTTGGTGATATCCGACTTTCTTCAATTCTAGCCTTACAATAATTTTCTCACCTCGAAAATCGATCAAATCACCGTTGTCGTCCAGTATGCGTAGTGTGATGTTGTCTATTAACTGACGCCCTTTAGGTCTAACAGGTAAATATATGATATTTTTGGGTTCTCTAGTAAGTTTGTAGCCAGGCTCAACGTCTATGTCAAATTCAAAGAGAGTGTGTGACTCTTCTGCATTCAGATAAGCTCCAGAAATAATATTGCAATCTACGCGTATCATCCTTACTTTCATAATATCAACAGGCTGTGTTGATTCGTAATTTTTATTTGGTTGTAAATATATTGGTCCAAATCCCAACAGACTTCCTATTGAATTTGGTTGTCTAAAATCTATTTCATACTTTGACAAAATCTCGCACTTTAAGGTATTGTTGTTTGCCCTTAAAGTGAATATTTGCGTGTAATCCTTTCCATCAATATTCATAGCTTTCAACATTGCAGCATAGATTTCATCAATTTCATAAGCCCCCAGAGGTATGTGAACAGTAGTGAATGTATCTTTAGCACTAACCCTATATTGGAAGATGTTATTTGTTTCATCCACATTGTATATGGAGTTGTAAGAGTAGAATCCAATTAAACCTAACCCATGACGACTGCTCCTATCCAGTTCAATGGGTGGATCAAAGTTGACACTTAGCTCACTTAAGCGGCTCGTGTTGACACTTAGCTCACTTAAGCGGCTCGTTAGTGTGAACGTGTACGACATGACTGATATAATTAAATTGTGTTACCCAATTTATTGTGGATTACAGCAATAATGGTATAATTTCCTCTTCTTAGAAGTGGATGGTAATATATTTACATTGTTATTGGATGCCACATTTACATCGTTTACCTTACAATAGCAGCAAAACATTTTTCTAGGTGTTGGACCATCATTTACGTCAACATTGCTTTCATAATCATTAAGGTAATGTTCTGTGCAATATTGATATTTTAATATATCGATATCATTCTGAAGATGTGTAGGTAGCTTATCCCATACTAATGCAATTTCATGTGAAGCAAGCCCAATCATCACTTCTTTGGGCATATTTGCAAGTTGTTGTTTGCTCATCTTCAACAGACTACGCAAACGGGAGAATGCAATTAGTGAGTGACCCATTCGCTTGATACTTTCTCGATCCATTGCTGGGGTTATAGATTTCAGCTCCATGGCGTTTTATATTTGTTTTGTAGAGAGAAACTTTAAACACAAATGTCCACACCACACTGTGTTAAAATTCTGTACACGTTTGTAGTTATAGAATATTTGGTTGGCCCTCCTTGAATCGTTATTGAAATATGTAACTAATTCTATAGGTGGGGGTAAATCACCAAAACTATCAAAGTAATTTACTAAACCACCTCGTTTTTTATATGCCACCCAATGTGTCCCAGGACCATATATACTATCCAAATTGATTATTGAAGATTCATTGTAATGTGGCCCATGTCTTGGTAGTGAGTCGCGCATAAACACACCTCGAAAGTATGCTACCTTCATTTTCTTAGCATAATATTTAAGATCAATGTCGGTAAGAGGTCTCCGAGGTAGGGAGTCTATTAGTTTTTTGAATTCTGTTTTAGATAAAGACCCATTCCCTTTCGATATGGCTTCATAAACATCCCCTTGCCACTTTTCATAGCGATTGCTTCCATACTTCTGTTGTGTCGATTTGCTTCAGCTAATTCTTCTCTACCCTTTTTCACATCATTTACAGCTTTAGCAATACCAGCAGCCGTACCAGCCAAACTACCCAATGCAGATAATCCAGCAAAAATGGGTATTAGAGGTAAAATACCACCAACTTTTGGAATTGGTATAATTCGAGGTGTTTGAATATTGCGTTTTCCACCGGCCTGTTTTATATATCGACGTGCAGCTTTTAGAGCAATTTCAGTCACCTTCTTTTGGTCTTTTACTCTTTTGCCTCCAGCATTTCGCAGTGTGTCACGCACTTTTCGTACTATCCCAGATCCAAACGCTGTCTTTTTAACATTCTTCTTACCTTTCTTTGTTTTCTTGATGATTCGTTTCCTTATTGGATTGCGAGATATTGTTGAATTACATCCCATACCAAGACGTTGTTTTCCCTTCATTATAGTTGTGACTAACCAAGCAGCTGCCTTTTCTCCACGTCCTGCGTCTTTAGATTTCACTCGTTTCCACGCAGCCTGTTCAAGCTGATAGTCTGCTTTATGGCGGGCTGCTTGATTACTGCTATTTTTGTCGTACGCAATATCGTGTTGCTTACACGCTTTATCGAGCTGATTTATGCCAGAATCACCTCGTGCTAACCTTTTATTTAAATCTGTGCCTGGACCACAAAATTGATAACCTGGCAAATGCAATTCAAAGGGGAGCTTATTAATCAGGGAATTAACTAATCCTCCACCGCGCTTCGTACGTTTTTCACGTGTGTATCGTATCGTAGAAACCATTTAAATAAGAGTTGTAAATCACACATCTACTTATATAACATTTAGCCGCGGTACAATGCACATTGTGAAACAGAAACAAACGCTTTCTATAGATAATTTGGATGAAAAAGTTGGGCGTGGGTTAAGTGCTGATAATCGCCATGGACCACTACTACCTTCAACTGTACGTGCCCTCATAATAGGACCCTCGAATTGTGGGAAAACAAATGTCTTAATATCTTTGATCACGCATCGTTTAGGTTTACGTTTTTTAAATATTTACCTATACTCAAAGTCTATAAATCAACCCAAGTATGAGTATCTACGTAATGTATTAGCGCCGATTGAGGGGTTAGGATTTTATACATTTAGTAATGGTACGCAAATAGTGGAACCATCCGAGGCAAAGCCAGAGTCTGTGTTTATATTTGACGATGTAATATGTGAGAAACAAGATGTTATAAGGGGATATTTCAGTATGGGCCGACATAGAAATGTGGATTGTTTTTATCTTGGCCAGACATACTCTCGAATCCCGAAGCAGCTAATAAGAGACAATAGTAATTTAATTGTTGTCTTTAAACAGGACGACATGAATCTGCATCACATCTTTTCCGATCATGTGTCACCTGATGTAACGTTTACAGTATTTCAAAATATGTGTGCAAAGTGCTGGAATGACAAATATGGATTTCTAGTGATTGATAAGGATAGAGAAGTACAAGGTGGGCGATATAGAAAAGGGTTTGATAGCTTCATATATCCATAATGCATTTTATTAAAAACTTCACTTGAATTACATACGTCGTTAGGATTACTTCGTTTACGTATGCGCTAAGATGAAGGTTACCAAAGATAATAAAAAATATAACAATCTTGCACATCCCAGTAGCGAAATAACACTCAAGCGACAGCTGATTGAGGCAACAGATGCTGTGCGGAAGAAGTTTAACTATATCAAGAACAAAGATATGGAGATGCACGTAACACTTGAAAAGATCTACCAACCGATAACTGAACCTTTAAATGTTATATCTTCAGCAGCAGAGAACAAATCTCATATCCAACAATTACATTCAAAACCATCATCATCAAGGGTGTCCACCCAGAGGGCTGTATCATGGGAGAGTGCTTCTGAAGAAGGATCCGATAAGTATGTAGGTGGTGATGATGTTCCACATTATATCCCCATTATGGAAACACCACCATCGTCAATAAGAACAACCCCTGTATCCGAAACTTCTCCAGCTAGTAAACTAGAAAAAAGACATGAGGTTGTAAAAAGACATATACAAAATTTAAAATCTGGTGATTCCAAGTATGATAGTTTATATGGAGTGCGTGTAGATCCCAAGACAGGCAAACTGCTGATGGGCAATGCCGAAATACGTTTTTCCCATGGAAATATTACGCTATGGTATGGCAATAAGAAACTTGGCGTGTATCTAGGTAGTCCTAAATTGTACGATCTAATATTTCTAAAACGCCCAACAATTTTAGATGATGAATGGAGTAAGATATATGGAGAAATACTAAGAAAAACAAAGGCACCTTACAAAAAATTCGATGTAGCGAATGGCTATAACACTACTAAGCGTGGAAAATTTCACAAAATTATCAAACCATTAACATCTTCTACAATTGCGACACGATCGTCAACAAGTGGTCACGGCTTAAAACGTGTACCTACCCACAAATTGTACAGAAATAAAGATAAAGAATATATTTTTTGGAATAAACCCAGCGAACTCGTGGATCGTCTACGTCTACTATGGAGTTCGAAAATAGCGGGAAATAACAACCACGACAATGAAATAATAGAAATAATATCAGACCTTAGGGAAGAAAAAATAGTGTATTAAAGATGAAATAAAACATAGTATCATTATACTTAATAAGTATTATATAGTCTGAAATTTTATAAACTGGATCAGATGCAACCAGAAATGTCTACTGTAAACACTATCGACAAATTTGGACGCAGCAAAAGAATTAGTGCGAGTAAGTTAATAGCCCATCGTGGATTACCTGGCGTGGGTTTTAAACTTACCAGAGATAATCACTATGATATTGAAAATAAGCGTTTAAAAAATGTAGGGGAACCTGTCGATGATCAAGATGGTGCAACATGTAATTACGTTAACAAGCGTCTACAAACAAATGATGAAAATGCTGCCAAAGCTATTTTTGATACAACCGATGTAATTATTGGGGAAATGAAAAAATATGTTGATGTGGGACTTATAAGAAGTGGAGAAGAAAATCGCGCTATTTTCAATAAACAAAATAATGAGATGATGCAGAAAATGAAAATAGAAATGAGGAAATATGTTGATAAAGCAATTTCTGAAGTTAAACGTTCGGCCATAAACAATCGCAATACTTTAATCACTAGAATCTCTAAATTAGAGCATATTGCCACCGAACTCCAACCAAAGAAGGTGCAATCCGGAGGCCTAGCATTTCCACCAGAACTAATGCCTGAAGTTGATATATAGCTGAAGACAATTTTATAATGGAGGTTAGCAGCGAAAAATTACAAGTTGTTAACGAGTTACATAGAAATGCTCGACGAAATTTTCGTAGAAGGCGAACCATAATTAAGGGGTTTGGTGATTTGTGGCAAGCAGACCTAGCTGAAATGCAGCCATACGCTGATAAAAATAGAGGGTATCGTTATATTCTTGTAGTGATTGACTGCTATTCCAAGTACGTATGGACCAAACCTATTAAAAATAAAGCAGCTGTAGAAGTTACCAAGGCTATGCAGACTATTATTCAAGAAGCAAATTATTCACCGAGAAATTTACAGACCGATAATGGTACTGAATTCTATAACAGAAAGTTCTCAGCATTAATGAAGCGGCACGAAATTAATCATTATTCTACGTATAGCACAAAAAAAGCAGCAATTGTTGAGCGAGTAATCCGCACATTAAAAAATTGGTTGTATAAAGAATTCTCAGCTATGGGTAAATATAAATGGCTCGATATCCTACCAAACGTTACAAAAAGTTACAATGACAAAGTCCATCGTACAACTGGCAGAAAGCCCATTGATGTCAAACCAACTACACATTTAAACGTATATAATTATATTAAGATTGCTCTGAAACCGAAATTTCATCTCGGTGATATAGTTCGTATTAGCAAGTATAAAGGTGTATTTGATAAAGGGTTTACACCGAACTTTTCAACAGAACTTTTTAAAATTACCAAAATAAACATAACAAATCCCACAACTTACCTGATAGAAGACTTGTTTGGACACCCAATCAAGGGATGTTTTTATGAAATGGAGCTACTAAAAGCAAAATACCCCGATGTGTATCTAGTTGAAAATGTATTAAAGAAGAAAGGAAATAAAGTGCTGGTAAAGTGGCTGGGGCTATCTATAGAACACAATTCGTGGGTTGATATAGCTTCTATTGTTTAAAATTGTCATTAACTAGAAAAATATATTAATGTATCATTATATAGTTATGTCGATTGAAATATTTTAATATGTGTCACAAATGAATAATAAAATGAATATACTTTATTAATATTTATTTAATTTATTTCCTTCATTTTAAATTGTAAAAAAATTAAAAATAATCATATTTTTTTTTTTTTTTTTTTTTTTTTTTTTTTTTTTTTTTTTGTATAATTTTAAAAGTTTCCTACAAAATAATATGTTATTACAATACTAAAAATATATTTACAGTTTATGGTTATAATATATATTACATACACACATACATATATACAAATAATATAATTTATTTATAATTAAGACACCAACAGTCCCTATTATGGTGAGTCCAACTACTATAAAACACACCAATGCGATCACACAAGATGAGTGCCCCTGACATACATTTTATGCAAATGTTGTTCCAACAATTGTCCTCGTACTTACTACAGTACACGCATCGTTGTCTTAATTGTGGTTGGTCTGCTTTGCAAGCTTCACATACGTCTCGATATATACCAAAATTCGTTCTTTTGAGTATGGTAAGACAATTGCGACATTGTGTTTCATTTGGACAATTGTCTCGAAATTCTTTTTTCTGCACTGGGTTCTGAATTACACACTTTTTGCACAGTCCAGTGCATGGGTTGATAATTTGCTTCCTCCATGCAGTATAGCAATTATGGCAAATTCTTGAATTATTGTAACTATACGGTTGTACTGCTATTATTGGTTTTAATTTCCACTCTCTTGGTAGGACCATTGTATGCACTTCTGTTTTAAGACACGATTGTGTTACGTAAGAAGTTTGAATGCGTTCCTCTTGTGGTCACTCTTGGTTTAAATAGCTAATAGTAAACTTGACGCAATAGGAAGGGCGTCACCGTCACGAATTATAGAATATAAAACGGAGGAGGTTTAACATCAAATCAGTTGAGTTCCAACATTTAAAGATGGCTTATAGACGATTCCTCACTGAACTGGCAGAAAATGATATGGGTGCAATGGTGTTACACCGAGATGGTGTAAATCAAGAGCTTCAGGACTTGAATCAAGATGCTGTCCACAGGGAGGATCCCATCATCGTGGAAAATATCAATGTCGACCAAGAGGGTGCCGACTGGGGAGATGGCAACCTGGTTCCCGTCAGTGTAGATGAAGGTCTTGGGGATGATGTGGAAGACGAAGCGGGAGAGTTAGCCTTCTCCGGAAAAATATTAAACAATTATGATGATCGGCGGAGACTATATTGCACGTCAGCGTCTTTTGTCATAATCAGAACCAGGCCGGATGCAACCAAACACTTCCTGTGTGGGCTATGTTATATATCCTATACACGGATAGTGTCCGGACGTCACCAGCATGTAAATATTCACAAAACGACGACGTTGGATGGTGCAATGATAACGAAATGTAAATGTTGCAGCACAAACTTGGTGCAATTGCATCGAATTGAAGTATGTCATACATGTAATAATGTAAATAAAACAATTGCGTGAACGATACAACGTGTTTTACTAAATTAGATATTTATGGTAGTTATTTATAGTATGAGTATAAAATAGTACTGTTCTATATACAAATGTCAAGAAATTATTATGATATTAAGTGTTCACATGTTTTGGAGGGGGTAAATGTATAAAATGAAGTTCTTTGCTGCTGTTGCTCAGTTTGTATTGAGATGGAGACCGAACAACCTGTACAAGATAGTACCATCTCCTCAACTACTGGTGACTCCACAGTGATGGCTCCAACATGTTCTATAGACAGTGAGGTCATACAACATGCCAGTATCCCAAGTGACTGGTGGTCGATGGAGACGGCGTCCAATTCTCGTGCTTCTTCACCGTCGCGTCGGCTTGGTCAATAGAGACGGTTCCTAATTCTAGGCCATCATCTCCAACGGATTCAACTGTGTCCAACCTCACAGATGACCAAGTATTGGAACCAGAAGAGCCATCATCTCCAACGGATTCAACTGTGTCCAACCTCACAGATGACCAAGTATTGGAACCAGAAGAAGATGATTCGTTATAATTAGTATTTATTAATGTAAATTTATATTTCATTTTATTTTTAAGTTTAATTGTATATATTTTTTAATTAATAAAAATATTTGTGCCACCCTGTATATTACAAGTTGTGAAAATTAGTAAATCATATAAATATTAAAACAAATGAACATATGAATGATTTTATTAAAAAGTATTTTGAAAAAAAATGGTTATCTTTTATTTATTATTATTTAAATTAAATTAAAATATCTCAAGATATAAACTGATTCAAAATAATACAGTTGTAAATGTATAAAGCCGATAGCTTGGGTTGATTTTATAGCCTAAGGCCATGCGACCCTGCCTGGTCAATACGGATCGATGAGCAGGTAGTTTTTTGTTGAAATTATGAAATAGACCTAACTCTTGTGGGGCGTTCGAGTAGCCGAGCGGGCAAATACGCGTCGATCTTGAGGTCACTCAGAAGACCACGGGATCGAATCCTCGGACGCCCCCCGGAGAAAGGAGGAGGTGGTTCTCCGGTTTTTTTTTTAAATTTGACCTTTGACCTTTGCAAATAGGCCATCAAATTTAAGCCTACTAATGCAGGCGATGTACCCTCCAACGGGCGTTTGCGACTACCACCGGCCGCATTCTTCTTTAGGTGTCTTACCATTTTCACAAAACGAACACAAAAAACGATTGAACACTAAAAACAATTACAAAAAATGCGAAAACGGAGCACTTTTTGTGGCACTTGTACACACGACGAAAGTTGAAGGTGGAAAGAATTTTTGTATCATCTCAAAGAAGCTCTAGACCACTCTCGCCCCTCCACATCTGTCACTACTAGAGAGGTTGGGGTGGTCAACTTCTTTCTCATTGGTCGATATAATATCACACCACCAATGCTCGCTTTCTATTGGTTGAAGGAAACCCACGCCACTACGTAACGGAGAGCATTATACGATTGTGGCGCCAAGCCACGTCGTGCCAACTGATGTAATTACATCCATGACTATGAAATGACGCCAACATTGTTGCCACGTAACCCAAGCCAAATACCACACGATACAAACTTAGTAGAGTCGACGCCAGCATTGTTGTCACATAACCTAAATTAATCTGTACATCATTGAAACTAAACACACATTTAACAAAGAAGGTGTGCTTATCCTTGCAGCCATATTACAATACCCAGCCACATAATAAAGCGATGCATTATTTTAAATTGTCATTTTGTGGTAATAATTAACAACAATTCAAATTCAAATTGAAATTTATTAACCAATTATTATTACATTTTAGTTACATAATTAATTTTAACCTTAACCTAAAATTGTACAATTGTCAAAAAATGTCTTACATACATACAATATTTGATAAGTATACAGTTAAACTAAGAATTTAATTTATAATGTATTTGTTGAAATCAGTATGAGTTCTCCTATATATATATATTTTATTAAACACATTTTCCAAAAAGAATAATAATATTCGTAAAGTACACAACTTAACTTAGTTTTAGACCCTTGCATTGAAAAAATAATGTTTCAATAAGTTTTTCAGTGAAGTATTTTTATTCTTGACTTAACTCAGCTATGGCTGCGAGTAATTTATCCAACTTTTCGTTTTTTACAGAACAATTTTCAACTTCATTTATGGCTGACATTAACCAGCGTATGTTTTGTTCAGGTTCGTCCTGAAAGAATTGTACATCAGAATGCCCCCACGGTAATGTCTTAGTTGTATTGGGAATAACGAATCGCTTATCGTCATACTGGCTCAAAGCCACTTTGTTCTTTACTTCGGTATATATATCATGCAAATAGCTTCTAAACGTATTCATCTTTCTAAATATCAAACCTCCTCGTTCAACGATTTGCTTATAGTCGTCTATTGATAACTCTTTTTGAATGACGGATCTTTTTACACCTTTAGCTTTTTTTAATTCATTTGCCACAGATTGTACACAATATGCCTTCGCACCTGTTCCGTAAAAACTAATTATTGGGTCCGCGGGGAATTCGTCTTTAAAATTACCTAAAATTGACACACCCTTAGGCACATTAAATATATTTCCCACTTGATAGTTTGAAGTATCGAACTTGTCGGGATTGTCTATTATAAAATTGTAGAAGTTATCTGTAAAAATTTTAATAATTAATGAATCAGTGTCTGTATATAATAAAGCCGCGTTCTCACCAAACTGACTTTTAATTATGTTATAGAAAAAATTGTATAGTACCGTCTTGGATAATTCCAATATACAAAATCCTACATAGATTGGTTTATTGTAAAGTACCTTTTGTCTACCCATATGAATAGCCACGAAATCCTCGGTAAATATTGAACATGTTTTAAAGTTTGGGCGAGATATTAGTGCATTTGCACCTTTACTACGCCTGATACTCTCCCAGTGAGTAACCAGCTTTATGTCGGATCTGTTATCAATATTTTCCATTGTTTTACCGTATATGGAATTATTCATTAATTTGTATTGGTCTCTTTCAAATTTATTTGTTGCGTTATTTCGTAAAAGAGTATTAAGGTTAATGTAATTTTGCAGCCAAGCCGATTGATTGAATTTAAGAATTCTATGTGTTTTTAAAACCACTAAACCATTATTAACAGCCTGCTTTAAATTTAAATAATGTACGATATATTTGTTTTTGTCGTTTAAATTTGGTATTAACTTCGCTAATTTTGATTTTGATTTGGGTGGAACAATATTTTCGACTAAAAATGGGAGGTCCGAGTGCAAATCGTGCAAATGTTGTGGATAATGTATATCTACCTCTAAAACATATCCGTGGGGGTCATCCTCCAAAATACTCATAATATCTAATTCGTCAATTTCCGCTTTGGACAGCCATTGAAATCCCCCCGTTGGTAAACATTGACTCATTGAATATCCGTACAAATTCGTTGCATCGAGGTAAGTTATGAATGATGATGGCTCGTTGGGATCGTAATTGGGTAGAAATTTATTATTTGCAATATGCTTTCTTTCTGAGCACTGACTTAAGCCGCCCCGTATCCCTTTTTTAAAAAAATGAATCATATCGATTTCAGTTAATAATTGTAACTTCACCCCTGTTAATTTTAACATAGCATCCCACGATAAACCTGGAGCTGTATAGTATTGAGCTGGATCCAGTTTGTATTTATCCAAACAAATTTCACGAAAGTTTTCAAATATATCACATAAAAGAAGCACATCTGATTTTAAATAAAGATCTGAATAATCCCCCAAGTTTTTACATTCAAATAAATTCCACACATCATTAGCACGTTGATAATCCGCAATCGATATGTGTTCATTGTTTAAATTATCAAAAAATTCCTCTTTGGCTGGTAATTCCAATTTATTTAATTTTTCTAAACTGTCCAAAAAACTATATGGAAACACACCCTTCTGTCTCATTAAATTGAATTTGGCATTATCGTTATAGAAACTTCGTGTTACCACCAACTGGTTATCATCTAAACTCACACCCAAATTTTGTAATGATGCAGACAAGAACTTGAAACTATCGATAAATCGTAGTTGTAAAAATTTTTTCTTTGTTTCACCCTTCTTATTTACATAATCGTGCATATAAATGTGTTTCGTAAAGGATATATATTTTTCTTTGTTTTGTGCTATTACATCAACCTTGTCTCGGTGTTTACACAACTCTTTCACGAATAGGTGATTATCGTAATTACTTAACCCGTGGAATATAATAGGTGTAAATTTGGGTAATTTATAATTTAAATTGCAGATGGAATGTGCAGCACCAAAACGCACTTTACCCGTTAAGTGACAATGGTCTCTTACTTTTACATCCTCTCTTTCGAAAGGCTTATTACATATACCGCATGTGGTTGCATTTTGGTAGTCTTGGCTTTCTTGCGGTGTAAGAGGAGCCATTGGGACTATGTTTTTCATATGTTGATTATATATATTCCTTAAATCAGCCTCTATACGTGATACAAATACTTCGGCCGCATCAGCACCTCGGTACAGCTCAAACTTAGATAGAGAATTGTCAAAAGAACATTTTATGAAATATGCGAATGAGTAAGGGTCATGTTTAAAAGTTTTATTTGTGAAAGAACGTTCGGGGTTTGGTTCGCAAGTATTGATAGGTTTTAAAATCGATTCAAAATCAGCATATACTACAAATGGCACTTGCATTTGTCTTTCGAAATTCTCAAATTTTAATATATTTTCAGCAACTTCCTTACCGAATTTATCTACCCGTATTTTTGTTGTTGGCGTTGTGGTGTAAATGTGATTACAATCGTTTCTCTGATGTTGAAATAGTTGACGTTCATTATTAAAATATAATAAGCATCCGTCACAAAAATGTTTTTTATGATCGCTACCGGAAATTTGGGTGGAAACTAACCTAGATATATCTTTTATCCAACAGTAGTGACTGTTGGCACAATCTTTATTGCAATGGTGATTATCATCATCACACTCGCTAGAGATCAATAATAAATTTATGTGTGTATACAGTTTTCTCCCCGAGTAACGCAAAGGTCCTACAACTTCATACTTTACTCTATTATTTTCAAATATCTGTTCTAACCCATATACGTTAATTGAAATGTTGTTCATTTCCTCAAACTTTGAAATATCTCGTAATTTTACTGGAGAACTCATACCTGTTACATTTAATACTGTTGAAAAATGCGGATATGACGCTGTGTCCGATGTATGACCATTTGCAGGGTATAATGCTGAAGTCACAGCCCAAAAAAAACAACTTTGATCCTGGTTTTCTACATTTATCACAGCTCCCTTATTTGAAATATATTTTGGTAATTTAATGTAGGATGAACCTCCCATAGGACTATACTTGTTGACATTGATTTCAAGAAATGTAATTCGTTCAAGAGCCCACCCTAAAAAATGAATAGTCGTTAATTATTATTCCCATATTTTGATAAATATTAACTTACCCGAATCACGTTCTTGAAACTCCGTAGTTTGCATAATCATAGAATCCACAAAGCTGTCCAAGATATTCCTCAGATCCATGGATTCATCCAAAATTCTGTTACTGGTATTAAATGATTTCATCTCTACCAGATCCTGTGTAGGTAATATGTATCTTGCGAACGTTTCCATATTCACTTTAATGGCTTTATGTATTTTTAAAACTTCTTCCAATAGATTTAAAATTTTGGGTCTGATCTCGTTGAAGAACATTGTGTAGTCTATATGATTATTTTCACTGTGCACACGATACGTCACAATCCTGTTCCTGAAGGCACTTTGGACAATTTCCACACCATTCGTCATAGGAACACATGACCTTGTTCTATGTTGTAACGTTCTTTTATGTGACTTCATCTGAGACGTTGTTAGAGTCACATTACAGCAATTACACGTTTGCATGTTTGTTGATGTTGAAGGAAATGTGTCCGCTCTAAACTGCTTTGCTGGTGGAGATCCATCATGGCTTGGTTGTATACATGATTGCCTTTGATGACGTCGCAAATTGTCACCACGTGTAAAATTATTACCACAATCAGTACACACATACATTTTCACTTTTTACTACTCTAGAACACTAGGCTACACAATGATCGCATGTTAACTCCTCTCCCGCTTTTATAGAGATATGATAGAACTCGCCCCACCATCTGCGTATGAGAATGAAATGTGACAGTTAATTGCCTCCCACAACCATAATTACCTCCAACCATACTAATTACTATCATACACTTACATACTTGAAATACTTATTGATACATATGCTAATTACAATTACAATTGCATCACACCAATTACCACCATAGTAGTTACATCAAGTCTAATTACCGACAATACTATAATTACCTCTATATTGTAATTACAATCTAATTACAGACATTACTCTTATTACCTTTATTGTAATTACAGTCTAATTACCGACAATTTTCTAATTACCTCCATTGTAATTACAGTCTAATTACCGACAATGCTCTAATTACCCTAATTACCGACAATGCTCTAATTACCCTAATTACCGACAATGCTCTAATTACTCTAATTACCCCCCACCAGAAAAAAAAGTGGTGGGGGAGACCGGGTTCCGGTATAAGTCCTCTACTAACAAATGCTTTTTGTTTACAGCTTGCGCCGATTTGTTTTGTTTTTGGGTCAAGCATAACTTTTTTTAAATATCGCTCTTCCATCATAAAAAATAGTTGATTCAGTTTTATGGAGCTTGAAGTTCTCCAATGTTGATTTTACGATTTTTTCATCTTTCTCTTTTTTTTACTTTTTATAAAATATAAAACTTGTACAATCTAAAAAATTTTAATTGGAAGCAAAAAATACCATTCCTTTACTACGTTCCTGAAACAGAACATAAACATGAATCAAGAATCAGATCAGATTACTAATGTTTTTTTGTGTTTTATTTATATTAACGTTTTGAAGAAATTTTAATATAGCTACTTCACCACTCAATCAGGACACAAGCACTCCCTTGACTTTGTCATCTGATACAACTGAAATTCGAATTCGGAGATGACAAAAGAGTAGTAATAACAACCATCTTCTCCCAAACTTTGTAACCATCTTCTTGAAACATGGCAAATTACACATATTGTAAAAAATGCTTATGCCTTGCCCAATACTAAGGACAAATTGAATTTATCCGTTTATCTCTCTCTTTATGACTTTCATATGCAGATAAAAAGGTCAATGTCGTCAATTTTGTGTTTTCTCGTACTTAGACCTCTTAACCTTGAAACCATTTATATTTGTATTCATTTAGTTTGAGTTCAATCATATCCCAGTAGAATACATGACCTCATTTGCATGCATCGCCATCAATGAAAATTGGCAAAATCATTTTGGCGAGTCGTCTGCATCAAGAAATCCTGTATTGCCACTTTGGGTAACCTTTTAAGTAAAATAGTTGTTCTCAGTTATATAGAAATACGAATAAAAAATCTTGTACTCGATTATCCGGAAACGTTTACCTAATTTGATTCAACTGCCTGTTGCTTAATAAAATTCCATAACATGGTAATAATTTATACCACAATACACTAATGACTAATGACTTATGCTCGATGCAGGCGCATTACTGAAACTAACTTTACATAACCAGGTTGCAGGTTTTTTAAAATCAATTTTCTATTCGGCATATAATTAATGACATTTTAATTATTCCTTTATCAATTAATGTTGTTCAAGATTGCCACTATGGTAAAAATTAGTTAACCCAATTTTATATTTGATTTTTAACCATTTTGTTCATATATTTTCTTTAGTGAATTAATCTGTTAATCATTGCTACAATAAAAATGAACTTTTGGTATTTTATTTCGTAAAATATTTAGGGATAACTCAGCAACTTGAAAACATATCACAATTCTCAAAAGAGCAATGAATTGCTGTCAAAATTCTGCCCTACTTTGCCTAGTTAACCAATTCTTTAGATCTGAAAATAAAAAAGTTACCCATGTAAGCAGATAGATAATTATACCGTATACATAAATTTTCCTTATATTCTTGGAGATTTTTCGTCTTTTGATCCTTAAAATGTCTAATCTGTCGCAGCGGTCTCTGAAACATCTGGCAATCCTTCACACTGGAACGCCAATGAAATATCAACTAGTGGTTCTCTAATTTTGCAGCGCATGATTTACAATTATTGTTTACCAATGACTGTATGTAAAAGGCGAGAGGCATTATACCCAGCTGTACGAATAAACTGCCTTATGTCTCACATGGAAGACATTTACACATTTCTTTCAATACGTGTATTAGCAAGAAATTTGTACGTTACATTAAGTGTCATTTACATTAGTCAGTCGCAATTAAATAAATAGATATAATTTAGACATAATTAAGTTACTTGAGAAGTATATACAAAGTTCCTTCATGCATTACTCACTTTGTTTAGCTGCTTCTGAGATGTAACTAAATCATTTCCCAACAGCGATCACTCTGTTAAATGTAGCGAATCAATTACATTAAATCCTGCGTACAGAAGGAGGGAATACACAAATTTAGGTTACAAAAAGAAAAATCAAGCAGTCATATTTTACTTCCACTAAATTAAAATCATTTGTCTTCGGTTTTATTCTTCCGTAAGATAAAAATCTCCAGAGAATCAACATTAAGAAAATTGGTTTTTACTTTGTAAGAAAAAGTGTTTCATGTTGTAAGATTTTCTTTCGTATATTTGCGCTTTATAGTTCTGAAAAATAAATTGCCTGCAAGTTAATTTCAGGAAATGTATCGTAAATTCTTGAATGCGGGAAATATTTTTAGTCCACTTGTTTGTTTAATTATATGGGTGGCTGTTTCAACTGTTTCATTTATCTTAATAAAAGTTGAAAATTCTTAATAAAGGAATTAAGTAATGGCAATATGATTTAACATTTTATAGTCTGATGAATTACCTACAATAACAATAATTGTAGAAAAAAAAATTGTTTTTTTTTTTTTTTAATCACTCAATTATTAAAGTACAATTATTATTGTTTATAATATAATATAGTAAAAACTACAGAGGAAGCGTATTGTCTAGGCAGTATTGCCTGTTTTGCTATAAGCTTTCCCTGTGAGTTTTATATTTAAATGTACATACGAAATGACAGATTTGGCAGGTATAAAAATATATATATATATATATATTTAAAGAAGAAAAAATAAACAGAGAAATTATACAAAAAACTTTGGTTATGCGAAATTTTGCGTGCTAGGATGAGCAGACAGGGGAGGCATGGAAAGTCTTGTTTTATTTCGACGTTGGCTAGTTCATAATTTTAGCTGATTAGGTCATTACGCCATAAAACTTTCTTTGATGGCCTGCTATATACTCTTTAACTTCTCTTTTAAATGTTTTTAGCTTAGGTAATTGTTTAATATGTACTGGGATTAGATTAAAGAACTTGGGACCAAAAAAAAAATAAGGATCTTTGAGATACTGTTTTTTTTAAAAGTTGAACAAAGAGGTCCAAGTTAACAGTGGAGCGAGTTAAGCGAGTGTTTTTAAAGATAAACTTTTCAGGGGAGATATATATTCTTAAAATGCATTGGTAAATAAAAAGTAATTTAACGTTAAAAATTTTTGTTTCATTATATAATCTTTCAGTAGAAAAAAGTCTTTCTTTTTTGAAAATAATTTTTAAGACACTATTTTGTGCGGTCTGTAAGATATTAAGTGTGGTATTAAAAGCACCACCCCAAGCTACAATACAATACCTTAAAATTGATTCGACTAATGAGTTGTAAAGCATTATTAAATTTTTCCTCGACAGAATTTCTCTTAGTACATAAAACTTATGCATTAAGGCTCTCAACCGTTTACTAACGTGAACAATGTGTTCTGACCAACGTATATTTTGATCTAAGATAACTCCTAAATACTTTATCGAAGAAACTTTTTCTATTGTAGGACATTTACAGATATTTTTTTGACAATTTGGAAAATGCAATTTTACAGGCAAATTCGTGGGTTGATTAACAATTGTTGGACTAAATGCAATGAATTTAGTTTTTTTTACATTTAAGGTAAGCATATTGAGACTTAACCATGAATTTATCTTTTGTAAGTCAGATTCTGCAGTAAGTTTAACGTCTTCCCATGTTTTCCCAGTAAATATTATGACGGTGTCATCAGCATAGCATATAAGATGACCAGTGAAGTTATTGATTTTTGTAATATTGTTCATGTATACAAGGAACAGTATTGGACCTAACACTGTTCCCTGTGGCACTCCCATTTTCACCACAGAATCAGAACTTATCTCACTACCAATTTTTACACGCTGAATTCTGTTTGCTAGATAATCAATCATAAGTTCGAGCGCCAAATCTCGGACACCAAAGTTGCTTAGTTTACTGAGTAGTATTTCATGGGACACAGTGTCAAAGGCTTTGGCCAGATCAAGAAAAACTGCGATACACCCCAATGATTCATCCAAAGCACAAACCGCCTTATCCAAGAGGTTCACTACTGCATTCTCGGTGTTCGAGTTCTGTACAAAACCGTATTGTCTGTCTGTAATAACATTATGTATATGAAAAAAGTCAACTAATCTTCCTTTCAAAGTATTCTCAAAAATTTTTGCAAAATTATTAATTACAGATATAGGTCTGTAATTATTTAGTTTACTGGGATCATCAGATTTAAAAATAGGAGAAACAATTGATTCCTTCCACTGTTGTGGGATTTTTCTTCTTTGAAAGCATAAATTAATAACATGTGTTAACGGAGAAATAATATATTCATGGATATTTTTTATTGTTGTTACTGCTAGTTTATCTGGACCAGGTGCACAGTTATTTTTTAAATTAGATATAAGAACAGTTATTTCATGTTTTGTAACTGGTTTCAAAAATATGTTCGAATTAACTTTATCGTTTGTAAAAAAATTAGCCGATAAATTTATTTTTGTTATTTTCTTTGCCATGTTGCTACCTAAATTCGTGAAAAAATTGTTAAACATATCTGCTTTTTCTTTATTATTATTTATGAGTTCATTATTTTCATTTGTGATTGATATGTTTTCTATTTGATTAGATTTTTTTGTACTACCTGAGATATCATTTATGACGTTCCAAATTTTTTTGAAATCAGTCCCTGCTTGAGTAATTTTATTTTGGTAATAGTCGTTTTTTGTTTTTTAATTAAAATATTAAGTTTATTTCTGTATATTTTATATTGACTTTCAAGTTCAGGAGAAAAACTTTTTATTAATTTCTTTTTAAGATAATCTCTTTTTTTAATAGAAGAAATTAAACCCAAAGTAATCCATGGTTTTATTTTTGTTATTTTATATGTGTTTTTTGTTTTTGTTTCGGTAGAGGTTATTATGTAATTATTTAATTTATTAAAAAATATATCATAGGCTAGTTGTGGTTCTTCATTTATGCTCAGTACGTCATCCCATTTTTCATTTCTTAAAAGATTTTTCAATTTTTCAAAATTAATCCTGCTTATTTTATTTTCAATTTGTGCCTTAGAACTTTTTTGTTTAGAAAAGGATACCAGTACAAATGGGGAAAAATGATCAGTCATATCGGTATGGAATACAATAGGTTCAATGTCAGTATGTTTTTGCAGGTTATTTTGAGTTCTGATGAAAATGTGATCAATAGTAGATTCTGTGTTTTTTGTTACTCTGGTGGGTTTGTTTATATAGGAAATAAAACCGTTTGAATTTAATATATTTAAGTAATTATTTGTTTCGTTTGCATCTTTTTTCAATAAATCAATATTTATATCCCCTACGTACACCTCTAAATTTTGTTTTTGTATAGTTTGTAAATATATTTCTAAATCCTCTAGATATTGATTTAAGTCTGTAGATGGAAGCCTATAGAAAGCTGTTAGACCTATTTTATTTTTGCTTGGTAAGTAGTTGGTTGAAAATGTGACCCTTAAAAAGTTACTGTCATTAATTGGTATTATATTAACTTTTGCTGATATGGTATTTTTAATATATATTATAACCCCATCGCATTTGTTAAATAATGATTCGTTATAATATATTGAAAAATTAGGGATTGAAAAGTCATCAACATTACTTATTTTCCTTGTTTCTGATAGTATAATAATGTCAAAATTATTTTTCGCCATCTCGACATAAATCAGTAATTCATCAAAGTGCTTTTGCAAACTTCTAATATTAAAATGTACAATACCCAATCCATACTTTTCCCTATCTGCTCTTCCCTGCACGTAATCCTCGAAATTATGATATACCTTTGTATCAATCTCTGTGTTATCTAAAACATCCAAAAATTCTATCATAGTACAGTGTAACTACTTTGAACTCCCTAAAAATTTTAAAGAAATTAAGTATAAGTTGTACGACAAAATAAATAAATTTTGTTATATAAATATCGGTTTAAGACGGTGAAAATAAGAAAACAATAATCATCCATATTAATTTGGAAATAATATGATCATAATATTAGTAACTATTTTAAAATGTAGGATAGTTAATTTAATTCTAAACATATATAGCTACTAACTTATAGTATCAACGTTTTATTAAATTTGCAGAATACAGAAATTAGCAAAACAACAGTCTTAAAATTTAAACTATATCAGAAAGGAATAATTAAACTCAGAAATAAAAGGAAAATGTATAAAAAATAATAACAATAACGTGTGAGTTAACAATTTGATCAGGAGGTATAATTGCATGTTTTTAAATTGCCCACAATGGAGCCCGGATTAGGCACAGTTAATTCAAATAACCTCGAAGCTGTGGATTCTACTCATTTTAAGTTTGCATAGTATTACGTATGTTAAAAAAATACATAAGAACAGAAATGGTTATGTTTGATTTAATTTCTTCGCGGAGCTGATGATTTTTCAAAATAATTTCTGACCAAGAATCGAAGAACGCATATAAATATAGAAGAAGAAAGAGACGTAGAATATTTATGAGCACTCGAAATAATCTTCCGAAGATATCTGCTAAAATTTTGTATTAATTCTGAATTTCCTGATTCCTAGCTCTAACTTCTTTTATATTTGAATAATAGTTTAACATTTAAATCTACTTCTGCATCAGAGGTCTAAATGCAAACATCAATAGTTTGTCCAAACTGCTCATCATTACTGAAAGACAAATTAACTCATGGACCAATATTACTTATTTACTTTGCCCAGTTATGAACTCTATGAACTTCTTCTATATAAAGGCCAAATATTCAGTACCTTTAACTGGTTATTAATATCAGCAAAAAAAAATAAAATTCATTATTCACATAATTATTAATATTACTTATTTATGAAGCATGTGTATGCTTTCTCTAAAATCATATGATTGCTTATTTTTTTTTTAATAAACGAAGTGATCTTCCATTAAATATTTCGCTTCTTCTTTTCCTTTTTTGGTCAATTTTACAAATGCACTTCTCCCAGGCTACTTGCAAACAAGCATGTTTAATAACAAGGTCGCTGTCACGGCAGGGTTGATCTGAATGGATCCAGTCATAGCACTCCCTGATGCAGTCAGTCATCGCTGAATGAGCCTCAATATAGATCTTATCAATAAATGCGCTCCAGCTCGGCGGGCGGCATACCATGGTTTGCTTTAACATACTTCATGATTGAAAAAATCCCCGTCGGCTGTCTGATATACTGTTAATATATATCTTGATTTTTATGAGATTACCGTTTGATGTAACAGCTCTCTAGATAACTGCAATTTGCACCGATCTTTTATTACCATGCCTGGAAACTTCTGAATTATTTTTTGCATATAATATGTAAAGAGTGAAAAGTTACAGGAACTCTTAAGCTTGTTATTGACATAGGATCATTGAACTATTAATGTTGTATGCCCCCAGCTGATACTGACCACTCTTGTAGGTAAGATGTCTGACTTAAATAATATTATTTAAAATGTTGTATATTATTATTTAATTTTAGTTAGAATTATGTTTTTTTTTAAAGAAACAGGTTTATTTAGGGGAATTTTTTTTATTATATATTCGTTTTGGGAAGAAAGTATATCTTTTATCCCCAAGGACACCGAAGAAGTCTGCTATTTCTGAATAGTGACAAAAAATGTAAATTTTTGAAATTCACTCCCAATTTTCTTTAATCATGTCCAACTAAAAAATACTTGGAATAGGTAGGTAATATGTGGAAATTAAAAAAAATTACTTTACACTAAAATCCTTAATTATTTTGCATGTTAAATTGTTTTTTCAAATAATTATATATAATAAATTCTGCTCAAATCATTTTGGTTTAATACCCTCTTGGCGCCACGTGTGAACTTTGTCTTCCGGCTTTTGGGTTAAAAATTAATTCACCTTGTATATTATTAAGGTAAAAAGTTAATTCTTTAACCCCGAAAGTGATGATTTATATAACAGAGTAAAAGGCATTTTGTCTAGTAGTATATGCGTTAATAATACTACCCAATTTGGAATCAAGTGATGATTGAAAAAAAAAACATGAAAATAATTATTTTTATATTAAACTCTTTTGGAATTTTAACATCTGCCGTTTATTCTGATTGATAAACCAGTGAATAGAATTTACTTACTTTTACTTTAACCCCGGAGTATTAAATTAATTTTTAGTCCCTTGCCGCTTTGTGTCCAATATAAATTATCTATTTATGCAAGTTCTCGCAAATTTGAATTAAAATAACACTTTAGACCAGGGAAAAAATGCTTCAAATTATACTAACAACAATCAAATACCTAATATATGATAATAGTTTCCTTATAACAAAATCTTGATCACTTTAGTATATCTAATTAAAAGACAAACATATTTATTTGCTTATTAATTCCTGTATCTAACGTATAACCTGTTGCACTAATACATTTATTCATGATATTCTAAACATGAACTTGTTACGGTTACATGCATATGAAATTTTAATGTAATAGGCTACCGACAATAGGATGAATAACAAAACGTATATCGCCATCGGAATATCAAGAATGGCTCAGAATGGACGGGCATGTTTCCATTCTTTTTACCGTATAATATTGTCATATACGTGCTAACAGTAGTAGCCATATTGTCAAAAACTATTTTCAGGTAATAGTTGGTTTAGAAAACTGCATATTTTTCCATAATAATTTTTTTAGTGCGTTTTCTAAATGTAGATATTTAGTGATCTTTTTCATATATCAGTCTCTAAACAATTGATTTTTGATCAGACTGCACTTGAAATGTAATATCCAATGATGATCCTATACAAGACGGAGTACCAACAAATTATCTAAATTATCAAACCTCTAAACTTTCTCTTGGGTTGATCAAGTTTGTTCAATATGATCTCTAAGAACATAACCACATCAAGCAAGGTCGTTTCTAGCGAATCGATAAGATTTAACTACTAATATAGTGTAGTCAGTTGCAAAGAACTTGGTTTTCTACGTAGGTCCAAGTTTAACGAGACTCCCTTTCCACCACGAACAACAGAGCTATGAAATTTTCTTTGGTCCTCCAGTTCTCTCAGTAAATAATATATACCTACTCCAAATCTTCCCACGCTCAGGCATGTAGGTCTGTTCTTCATAAAGTGAACCTCATTAAACTCATCCATGAAATGTTATATTTTTTTGAAGCATACATTTTTTGGAAAACAGCATCAGTAAAAGAATATTTCCCTTTTTCGCGTGGTATCGGTCCAATTTAGGGCCACCCTGTATAAGAATTACTATTCAGCATTAGCAGAAGTGGCTGTTTATTATAGATTACAAATATCAGAGATATGTTATATAGTTTACAAATTTAGTTTATTTTCAGTGAGAAACTTTAAATTTTAATTAGAGAATTTAAAAAGTGGGAAGAGATGCAATTAATTTCTTCACGTGAACACATTAATTTATATACAGGTATACAGCTGGTGATAAAACTCATCCTTGTATTTTTATTAAAACTCATTAAGAAACATCTTTAAAATAACCTACATACTTAGCAATTGAAGCAAAATATTTTAATGATACCAAGTAAGATACGCTATACAGAATAATGGAGTCCAATCACGGATACTCGTTTGCCTTCGAGTCTGATAGACGCTGCGTGCCAGGAGTTAAAGAACCTAAGGTGAGATTGAACTGTATCATAAATTAGTATAGTAAATAATACAAATCATCAACTTATTGTATTTTGAGTTGTAGTAGAGCTTTAACTAAACCTCTTATTTTGCCTCTGGCGTATTTATTGCCCCATAAATCTATTATGACAATATTTTTATTTACAGTATTAATGCAATGTTTTTTTTTTTGTTTTATATTTATAAAAGTAATTTTATATTTGCGAATATAACTCAAATTATTTAAAAGTTGTAAGTTTTTTAAAGTTTACGCTTAATATTTCCCTCTACTGTCTACAAAAGATTGTATGCTTAATTTGCGGATAAACCAAATGACTTCAAATGAAATTCCGACTTCAATCGTTTATCGCTATCTCACATTCTATCCACTTCTTACATCGTGCGTCTTTTGAAAATATAAAGTGTAAACGTTGACTTTGACATATCTACAAAATACCAGCTAATCTGTTCTCTAGTCAAAGGCCAATTAGAGTAATTAATCCATCAACATATTTAGTAAAATTATGAAACTAATTCCGGCTACATTTAAAAGAAGCGGCGACGATTATAGGCTATTGCAGCAGTAACAGCATTTTCAAATGTCATACAGTTCAACACACCTATGATTGGAATTATTATACATATATCGCTACCTGTGCTGAGTGCACATAATTATGTACCAAGAATCAGTTCTCTTGAAAATAATCACATGGGAAGTAGAATTACTTCATATAATAGAGATTTTTTCTACTTCAGCTTCAAATTATGATTTACACAGATAAGTGAGATTAAAGAATTTTATAGACCGAGAATCTTGCTTGATATGAAGTTGTGGAAGTAAAATGTCCCCCTGTCTAAATATTGAAGTGATCTGTAGAAGTTTCTATAAACATTATAATAATTTAAAAAAATTAATTTAGCAATCAGGAGCAAATTATGATATTAAACGAAGTAAAGTACACCAAACTGGAATTTTTCCTAGGAGTTTAAATTAGTCTATAAAAAGAGATATCTCAATAAGTATGACAACTATAGGGCAGCTACGCCCCCCCCCCCACACACAAAAAAAAGATAACGAACAGCGTACTTTTGGTCTATTTGTATGAAATTGGTAAAGAAGTGCCTCAAGGGTAAATTTGAGGACATCCATTATTTTTAATTTTGTAGGCAACGACAAGCTCACTAGTTTATGGAAATGTTTCCAGTTTTAATATAATTGCTTTTTTTGTTTTTTTGAAAAATATTTATGTTACATAATAATATGCTAATTATATAAAATGTTAATTTACCAAATACCTCTGACTCATTCGTCACTTGGTCTCATTGTGATCTTTTTTATGTAAATTTTTTATCCAAAAAAAACATGCAAGGCAACACTGAAGCACTGAGAGATTTAAGGGCAATAAAAATGAAACTTGCAAAATTCATCTTGATCCCAATAGAGTGGAACAGCAATAGTTGGCTTCATTGTTGCGAGAGATGAAAAATACATGATATGTTTCTATTTAAATGGAAGCAAGATTTTTTATATCTTCCACTTTTAATCAAATTATGATGGATTTTGTTATACTCCTAAGAATGATTCATGATTAAGGTGTTTTTCTATCAAGATTCGGAAATATTCGTTTTACAAAAGTGCGTAGTCCGAAATACAGCAAAATTGAAATGTCGCAATTCTTGTAGAAATGCTGTTAAACGACTATGCTTTCTAACCTATTGTTAGTACAGGGTGTTCCATTTTCGATGTTCCCACCTGATATCTCTGTAACTAATAGAGGTAGAGACTTGGGGTTTTGACATCTTTTATTTATCTTTCAATTTGAAAATTAGACGTCCTCCTTTGTTTTTTAGTTACAATTGACAATTGATTGAAGGTTTCTTTATCTCGCTGCAATTTAATCACTTGAAACATTTGATGGTAGGTATGGATTCTTTTATCTAGATTTCAGTGGTGTGCTCTATTTTATTCAGGTCTTTGAGTTGCAGAGCAACCTTACATTTATTTAAACGAAAATCGTAACTAAACAGAGTATTGTTTTATCTCTAACAAGTCATTGTTCTCTGCATATAATATAAACCATGAATATAATACAAGAACATACAGACATTTTCAGCCAACCCAATTTTCAACTTATACTCACGAATATTGACTTTTTCTGTATTTCTTGTGTACTCTTTAACATTTTGTAAACATTATACTTTTAATGAAGACATAATTTTTTTTTCGGTTTCCCCACACTGAATAAGTCTTACGTCTTATAGGGTGACGCCAATGAATTATTAACAGCTACTCCCTACATCCCCCAGGATTGGAGGAGACTGTAGAAGAATTTTTCTCAATAAAAATGGTCACATGATAGATGTGTCAATTTTTTTTTAAACCTTTTATTTTCAATAGCTAATGTGAGTAAGATATTAGTTTAAAAAAGTGGAACTGCTCTTGGTTAACTCCATCTGCATTGTGTACAGACACTACATATCACTGTTGATTATTTTACAATCCTCCACCTACTGATAAGACACTTTTTGATCTCTTCACTATCATGTCTACAACTGGGAATTCTTTTAGTGCTGAATTGTAATTTTTGATATTTAGCAAGTTACTAGTTTCTTCATATTTTAGACTTATCGATGAGAGGGAAGAGCTGTGTCCTCCAGGATTCCTGCTTTCTATTTGTTTCTTTTAATGCCTTGGATTTAAAGAACTGGATAGCATATACCATGAAGCGGTAGTGCCTATCAAATATTATGAAAATATTAATTTAATATTGAACGTCGAACTGCGTTGGATTTTGTTGGATTTTGTAGAACTCTACGATAGCAACAAATCTGTATCATTATGATGTTCTTTTCGAGTTCATCATTACATTTTTTCTTGAATCGGAAACATAATGCAATTCATGACATTATCCAGTTACTGTTTGCGATTGACACCTGGTGTAATTGTATTATCTGTCAGAAAAATGGGTAATTTTTTATCCTTGTTAGAAGAAGGTTGGAATATCAGTCTTGTATAAAAAATGTGTTGAATACAGTTGCTCTGCTTTACGTTCAAGATACAGAACAATGAATGAATGACAAAGAGGACATTGAAAACCATAATTGCATTTATTATACTGACCCCCAGAATTTCTATATTTGTCGCTCATCGTGCAACTATTATATGATCTATTCCATAGAGAGCTTTGAGAATTTGAACAACTCATCATCTTATCAACCCTGAGGCTAAAAGTTCATTAATAATTGAAAATACATATCCTTGCATTACATTTTATAGATTAAAGGGGTGTCTACTCTAGGTGTCCAAAAACGATAATTTACATTAAATGAATTCTGACTTGCATAAAACGACTTACAAGACTTGAAACAAACAACTCGGTTCTTTTAGTTCACTAAATTTACAACAATGACATTCCTAGCATGATGATATCGTCCGTGAAATTTAAATAATTTCATGCCATTTAAATCAATCTGTCTCACCAATCATTTGAATCATCAATTAATTCATGGTGCATGAACAAAAAATGATTTCCCATTGACGAAATGGAATACATAGGCGTTCTGAGAACGGATGTTCCCAGAAGAGCTTCGTAGTCTTTGTGAAAGAGTTGGAATATAAGTATATAAGGTATATAAGTAAAACACATGTAAAGTATAATCATTGAACTAGTGGTGAACCGATAAGAAGTAAAGTTGATGGTTAGCACATGTATTAGGTCCTTGGTAAAATGTCAGTTGTCACAATTTAGGCAAATAAATTAAAAGCACTATGTGATAAAAGCACTAATAAATAATCAATCAGTCAAGACTACCCCTTCTATATAGGCAATACTGATTTCATAGTTCAGTAGCTAGTTAATTCACAATAATTATGCAAAAACACTATAATCATATTTCCCAAATGTTGTCTATCTTGAAAGTTATGATAATTTACTAAATATTACAGCAAAATAAAAAATACCCCCGGAGTATTCACAGAGGAGCCCTAGGGGAAATGTAGTGAGTAGAGAATTACTGAAGTTTAGGAAAATAATGTTTTCTACAAAAATATTTTACAAAATAAATATATATATATATATATTTATTTTGTAAAATATTTTTGTAGAAAATATCCTGCCTCTATATACTTAATTTAATATACTTTATGTATATTTTAGTAAATAATGTTTTGCTTACAAAAATAATAAGCAGTTTTTAGGGTGCGGTTTATTTTTTTAATTTTGACCTTTCTCGTTACGTTTGGATGTTCATTGTTCAGCCCCAGGATAATTTATGTAGGTAGCAAAGACGTTTCAACTCATTAATTTAAGAATGTTGAAAAGTCTATTTACAATATTAGAACGACAACACGATGCAGTTGTTAATTTTTATCACCTGCGACCTCAAAGAGATATTCTTATTGTAAAGTCAGTGTTTTGCATATGCCGCACTCACGTGCATTCGTGCATAAAACATGTAATATTGCACAAGATGTATCTCTAACATACTTTAGGATAATGTTACAAATATGGCGACCTTATTGTCTTTAATGAGAGCTGCCAAATATTAACAGTATGCACAGTTGTAAATTGTTAGAACTCGATGCATGACAAAATGGATATGTTCACACAACGAATATTCCTCGAAATAATATGTTATAATATAGCGTACTATTCATCATCTACTGCCTTCTGTTCTACAAAAGTTCGTCCGCATAAGGTCCATTTGGTGCTAGAAGTTACCAGAAGATGGTTTTAACAGGAAAACTTAAATTTGTGAGCAAATAATATATAGGGAGTTAAAAATAACAATTTTTAAAACAAATGAAATTTTCCGATAAATCAATTGTAGACAAAATTGGGGCCACTGGGTTGCAGTAAATGTTGAATGCTCATACACAGTACGAGTGAAGGTAATAGAATTCTGCGACGTAATTTTTTTAAACAAATTTTAATGGGTCAGGCTCCTGAATTCTTTTCAATTGATTTGATTCCTGTTTCGGTGGTTTTAGCTCCAATCCAAAAAAAATCTTAAAACTTTACCATTTGTTCAATGATTTAGTTGCAGTAAGGACTTTATTTCAATATTCATGTCAGAGTAATTAGATACAGTTCTTTGATACATTGACTCTTCTTGTGTGGTCATTTCAAAAATAAAATTTATAGCTTTTAATAATTTAGTAGATTTGAAGAATACCATACACGCAGACAAGAGATTTATTACCTTGATTAGTTGTCATCGAAAACGTTATCGAAAATTATTTGTCGACTGGAATTACGATGGAAAACTGGAAGATTTAACTTTATATATGATTTTTGAAAAAGTTATTGATTTCGTTCCATAATAGATTTATATAATTTCTTAATAATAATTATAATACGCATAAGCTAGTTTATTGTGAGTATTGATGATTTCTACCAAATTTCTATAAAATAGGTTGTTTCATTTAGAAATTAACAGTTAGGTAATTTGCAAAAAAACCAGAAGAGGACGAAACTGACAAAATAGATGATAATATGGATGATTGAAAATACAAATCGACTTTTTTTGGCAGTTACGTTATAATTTATGTATGTATTAATGAAGGCTTATTAGTTACTTATTTACTTATATAGATAAATATCTTGTTGTTATTTGTCATTCTTTTATTTGAGATAGCAAAGATGTTTCCTCATTTTTAGGCATTCATTTCTGAACTAGGATTTGACCCAAAAAACTCTATTTAAATAATATTTATCGGTCGGTCTATCATGATAATTTAAAGATGTGTTGAAATAGTTTGACGGAATTTGGTAGCTAAATAAATAGTCATAATAATGGAGGGGATGGTTCTTTAATTTCAACATGACTATTAAATGACTAAAACTTCGTTATATTAAAAACAAATATTGGTTGTTTCTGGGTGGGAAATCAAATAGTTCCTCTAAGGAAGTATGGTGTTATTTTAAATCTGATTTATAATATATTAACAACAATAGACAAATGGTAAACTATTCAGAAATGTTCGAAATTTTATTTGATTTATTGATTAATTTTTTTTTTATTAAAAAATAAAATAATATCAAATGTTTGATATGACGCTAGTAATGATATTAGTAAATTGTGTACTAAGAAATGGGAAATTAGGTAGACTAATATGGAACGTTTTCGTCAAAAAATCAATTAAATACACAAAATACACGCTCCGAATCACCAATTACACCTACCAATTCGAGGCACACTAAATTACGCGTAACATTCCAAATGTATCTCCAGAAACTTAATTTATGGTACGTTAACTCCATAAATTCCGGGCATTTAACAACACTTCAGCCGTAGTATTTTCAATTAGTATAGGTAATTAAAGAAAGTATACTATTTTGATATGTTAATTAGATACCAGATACCGTATTCAGTTAAAGACATACACAATAAATTTACCATCGCGTTGATTACATTACTTAATTATTTCGTATAATGAGCAAAACATAGATGACGATTAGGTAATAGTGGTTTATAAATATAGGTATCTGATTAATCAACGGCGGATCGTATGGATCAGTGTTTCGTGAAAGGCTTCGCATTACAAACAATATGATTTTAAGACCAATAATAATTATTTCGATAGACTGATAATTAATAAATAAATACATTGACACAGACAGAATTAATTATTTTATACAAATATAGCATAGAATTATCCATTTGCAAAATTATTTGTAACGATACCGATGATTGATTGACGGGTTTTGACAACTACTGTATACAATTCTCTTTATTTGCCACTGAAATAAGAGAATATAAAATAACTAAGGTAAATAAGTCAGTAGGTCACGTAAGCTGTCACTCAATTATTAAGTGAAAGATAATTACTCGTACATATTTTGTGTACATCGCTCACTTCAGGAGGCGCATATTTTTGATTTTTGCTAAATTTTTATTTCTGAATTAGGAACTAGCGTGTAGCAATAGTCGAAAATGTGAGCCTACTGAAATGAGTGGTATGGCACAAGTGCTTCTCGAACGAATAAAAGAAATTTGCGTGACAGCTGGTGTGACAGTTTTGACAGCTGTCAATAATGATATAATGCATTGTTGACTGTATTATTAATTGCTATTTATGTAACGAGTACATAATCTAGGACTTCATTGGATGAGTCATTTGTTAATAAAAAAAGACGAGGCGAATAAAGTTCGATTACTTATACCGGGTGACCACGGATCATGGTAAACCCGCGCTATTTTCACAATTTTTGAGCTATCCAAGTGAAATTTTGCAGCAGTAATGTACGTCCAAAAAGACTCATTTTGGACCATCCGATTTTTTTTGACGTCCGGTTTCGACGGAAGTGTCCTCAACTTTGTAATTTTAAATGAAACACACTGTATATTATTGCATTTTTGGAATACTGAGAAAATTCTAAGTACGATAGAACTATTTTGGGGACTCTTTAAGCCCACTTGATTTTTTTTGAGCTAATTTCATTTATTAATCTAGAGTGCCGCGATTGGTCTAATTTGGTTCAAATGTACTGGTATAACTCCCAAAAAATTAGATCGACAAAAAAACATAAAAATGGTGTCTTGGCTTGCATTCAAATTTGACCAAATCACTTTTTGTCCATTTTGACCAAATCACTTTTTGTCCATTTTGACCATTTTCCCAAAAGATATCATAATGGTAAACCGATACCATAAAATAATACATTTTGTATGGAATCCATTGATGTGCCCATCCTTCATAAATCTGCAATGTGCAAGTAATAAAAAAAAAGGGAAAAATCATCGAACACAACACGTCATTTTAAACTATTTATCACACTAGCCATGGAAGAAACAATTAAAAGACGTAACTTTGACAGGTGAACGGGTTTCTTTGGACGTACATTACTGCTGTAAAATTTCTTTTGGATAGCTGAAAAATTGTGGAAATGGCGGGGGTTTACCATGATCCGTGGTCACCCGGTATATGAGTTACTGTTATGTTCGACTAAAATTACATGTTTATCGAAAAAATAAAATCAGTTTATATTTTATATTTAAACAACTGTTTCCAAATTTTTAATAGTTTGATAAATATTAATTATAAATGGTTAAAATTCCTTTTTTTAGTAAAATATTCGAGATAAATTTAATTTTATTAATTGAAATATAAATTTGAAATTGCGTGACATTTTTTAAACATATTGACATTGACAGATGAATCCAAAATACCATATCGTTATCGGACTAGTCCCATAAAGTAGTACATATTTTATGGCCGCTAAACAAAGTAGTAAATCAAGTCTGTACGTACGGTTGAACATAAACTATTTTAAGTAAGGGGTTAGGAGAAGTATTTTCATATATCAAAGCAGTCGATAGTATTGTTTTTAGACTAACTATAAAAAAATGATATTTTGATACTAAGGCTTTCGTGAAGATGATCATTTATAGAAGAGTTTCCAGGTCCTCTTCCGCGTTGATAATTTTGTATTGACCATCTTGTTGTCTTCCAAAATACGATGGTCGAAACATCAAGAAATCAAAATAATCAATGTGGAACAAAACCGGAAAAATATTTTAGAATAAAATAATAATATTGTTAATTCTTCTTGGTTTTAAAATTAGAATCGTCTTGTTGGATCATAGAAAATAAAGTTAAGTAAAAATGGCATTCAACTTACAATTTTGTATTTTTACTTCCTTTATGTATACATAAGAGAGGGTAAGAAAATCCGAGAGTGATATTTTTAAATGTTAGTTTGTCGGTCTTATTGTATACTCAATAATTTGAGAAATTGGTGAAATTTGGAAATGTCAATCTCAAGCCAGGTTCGTAACTGGGGAATATCATTTAATAACTAACTAATAAAAGAAGATGTAAATCTACCAAGTTAACGGTACGGAAACTTCAAAATTATCGTTAGGGAATTTTTTGTACCATAAAATTAAAAATATTTTCTTAATATATTTTTTTAGAAAATAAAGCGATTTCTTTCTTTTCTTATTTGGGATTTATTATTATATGTTCTAGAATATTTTGAAATTCATGATAATCTAAAAAAAAATCTGGATTCTTTTAAATTTTTCCTTATAAATAAATTTAATAATATATAATTCATGGTTTTCAAAATTCTTGAACAATTTTGTATTCATTTAAAAAAGACACATTTTTTATAAAACAACTTTAATCTGTGATTAACACCTATTAACCAAGGTAGAGGCTTCTTCGAGTGAAATAGTAGTAAAGGGATAGTAAGATAGTTAAATGTGTATAAGTTGTTGAGTTAACACAATAACCATGCTGTATTCAAACTCAAACCAAAACACATTTTTTTGTATTTATAGAATAACAGCTATACTTAATGGTTTATTAGATAGCGACACTTCCATTATTTTAAAGTTCAATTTGTACCAAATTAATAAAGAAAATTTGTAATTTCTTATCCCATGTATAAATAGAGATCTGTCGTCGGATCCTGCTTATAAATTGAACAGCCTGTATAATAAAATAATAATCAATAACATATGACTTTAGTTCCAAAAATTAAATTTTGGCTATGATTTTTCTTAGTTGCTAGTAATGAAAATTATCACCAATGACTACAAAATAGGTCATGGTATACTTTGATTCTATGGAAGAAGATCACAACAGGATAGTTGAAGCATCAAGAATTTAAAATATTCAAAGCGGAAAGAAACAAAAATCTTCGTCTGAATAAACATAGTAGTTTACAGATAAAAATGCACTGTATTGTTCTCGAAATGACAACGAAACGGTGCGTCACTTACATTTGAGAAAAAGTGGGTCCCCTCAGGTTAAGCTAAGCTCAGATTTTACTAATTTGTACGTAACAAATTTCTTGAGGACTCAATTTCGACCAAGATGCAGAAGTAAACCACATCCTATTTATTTATGTTGCTACTCATTACTTTGTGATTTAACTTTTTTATGGTATTAATTTTGCAGTTTTACGTTATGATTTTAACATTTTCATTACACACTTGTAAAAACTTGTCGATATACCTATGTACAATTAAACAATACCATCAGGTAAAATAATATGAAGAATACTATGGTATAAAGAATATTAGTTGGCAAAACAAAATACATTAAACCTCATGACTAGTTCTTCATATTCATATAAAAAGGAACCATATGTTTATGCTCTAAACAATAAATTTTTTGTATCGTTACAACAATTTGTTAATGAATAGTATAGGCGTTTAGTCACACCGTACGGATTATTTGAAAAAAACCTCTTAATATTAGAATAAATTAATTGAAATTCATCATAAAAATATTTTGTGCAATATTCTACAGGTGTCTTTAAATCTTTACGAGAAAAACATCTTTCTCTATCAAAATTTAATGTTACTCAATTTTCTATTCTAAATATATAAATTAAGTTGGTGTAGTATAAATCCACGTTGTTAATCACTCTCGAAAGAGGGTGAACGAGGTGTTTTCTAAATGCAGTATAATAATATCCCCTTGGATGTGTTGTGTGTGTTATCGGAGGGTGATTTCAAAAGTTGGTACCCACATTACTTACTTGTATAAAATTAGTTTTATCAATTTAATACGTTTTCTATACGTACTTAAAACCTATTAAGAGAACAAAAATATAAGGGCATAGGTTATTATTACTATGTAGCTCTAGAAGTTATACATGAAAATAATAATAGTGGGGATTAAAGTCCGAGTGAAAATGGCCGTGGTGGTGCATTGACAACCCTTTAAGTGGACTATTTTTTAAATAGTAATTGAGCTGCGGTGGAGCTGTGGGAACTACTGAGGCAGTACTGAAGTGATTTATATGTGCGTTTCATCAGCTAAGGGTCTAAATATTATTCAATGCTTGTAATGTTTTTTTGACAAAACGCACCGCGCATAAAATGTTTTAGTGTGTGTGCAAATTATATTTCTTTAGTGTTAATTACCAGTAAAATATTAGTCATTCTCATAAAGTATGAAAATCGCAATGTAGAATTTATTAATCTGTTTTATTTGAGATTATGCGAAAGGGTAGAATTAGCACGTTAATTTTTGAATAATTTTTTCTTTAAATTATACATCGCAAATAATTTAATTATACCAGAGAAGCAACATTAAGACCCTTTGTACCTAAATAGCTTTGAATTGAACAAAATTATCCAGGTGGATGAGATCAGTGGACCAACAATGGTAAAAATAACACAGGTACAAAAAAAATTTTCAAATCCAAAGAACACCCTACTACCCTTATGTATTTTGATGCTAAACCGATTTTACAATAACATTTTTTTTACCTAGTCAGTTTTCAGCTGACACCCCTTTTTAACCCCTATTTGGAGTGAAATTGCACTTTTTCTTAGAATTTAAAATTCCCCATAATCCTAAAGTATTTTGACGCGTTGAATCCAAATTTAACCAAAAATAATTTTTTACGATTCAATTCCTTGGCGATGAATGACCTCCCCCCAAAATAAAATTCTGGATCCGCGCCCATAAGCAATCTTTTGGTTCCACTTGGGTTTCTAGGCCGATCGTTTTTCAAATTCCAGCAAGAAGATTGTTTAGAAGCAAGAGAGTTCGATGCTATAAGAAGAAAAAAATTAAATTCATCGCCAAAAAATTGGCTCGTCGAAAAAATATTTATTTATTGAAATTCAACGCGTCAAAGTACATAAGGATAATGAGGAATTTTAAATTATAAGGAAAAGTTCAATTGCAACCAAAAATAGGGCTATTTGAAAGAATGGTTTATTTGTTCCACAAGATCTCCCACTTGCTATTGACTAAACGAAAAAATCTTTGGAGGGCGCGTCTCGTATTTCTATTTCTATTCCTGCTCTTTGTGGTACCTATTGTAAGCTTCTCATGCATGTGTCATTAGTGTTTGAAGAAAATAGAAATGACTAAAATTCTTTTCACGAAGAAAGTACTGAGGAAATTCAAGAGGAAGCAGATGACGCGAAAGAACGTAATAATAAATAATGTTTAGTATTGTTTTATTTCAAATATTCTTTTCTATTATTTAGAAAATAAAGAGGATTACAATTTTTATTACTATTTTTAATGATTCCTCCAAAAATGTCCATAAAGTACATTATATCCAAAATGTCATGTTATTCAATTTACCCAATTACTATGATGCACACTTTTTTTGTCTTATTACATAAACAAAACACTAGTTTCATTATACTGAAAATGTAGGTATTATAGCCATAGTTTAGAAAATTGCTCTACGACCGATATTTACGATTTTACTAATCCGATAAAAGTTAATAAGATTTAAATCCTTGTAGGTATATGTATTACAAAGGTTAAATGCTTAATATTAAAACGTTCATTGCTGAAGCAAGTAATTGCTACATTTTTTAAAATTATTAAAGACTCTGTTTTACTTTTATTGAGTGTTATCTTCAAAACAAGATGAAGCAGAAAATTATAGTGGAAATTACATTAAGATAAATAAATATTTAATTATTTTCATAATACTTTATTAATGTTCTGACAAAGGTGAAGAGTCTTATATTAGTTTGATTAATTGGTCTCCGGTTACAGACTTCGCCTAATTATTTTAAATAAATATTAAATATCATTAAGCATTGGTCCGTATTTGCTTACTCAAATTATAAAAGTTAATGATAGATGACAGATTAAACAGAAAGTTGTTTATATTGCACAAATAATTCGAAACCTACGCGCCTCCTAATAAAATAAATAATTTTACGTTCTGTAATTAAACTTTCAAAGGACTTTTAGCCCAGCTTTGCTTCTAATTCCCGTAAACAAATACGTGATTTAAATCCGAGAACAGCAAATAGACGAGATATAAATAAAAATATAAATAAATTATACTATCACTAAACTTTGAATTGTATATAAACATAGCGTCTCAAATCGTTGACCTCGTAAAATCTCATGAACACCGAAACAGCTCGGGCATGGGCGTAGGCAAATAGAGGCACTTGCCCCTTGAATATTGAGTGGATGCACAAGTTAACTGGTTACTTGGTTTTACCATACATCAATAGTAGTTCTCCCTGCATTAGAGAACAAATAGTTTATTTGTTAAGCGTAGGTACCTACGTCACTTTCTTGTTTTTTTTATTTCATTTTAATTGGAAAGATAGAAAAAACTTTAAATAAAAAAATTATAGAACTTTTCTTTTATTATCGAGTTTATTATCTTTGGAGAATTTAAAAATTTAAAAAATAACATTATGAACATTTGAAAACAAATGCTACTTACATTTTTTTAATGGAACACCCCAGGATATTATCGACTTATAAAAAAGATCTTTTTTCCTGATTTCAAAAGTATATCACATGTTGGTATTTGGATCAGCCGTTTTTGACACTGTTAACTTCAAACAATTTTAAATTAAAAAGATCTGGATTGCCATGGCAAAACAAATGCAGCAATGAAGATTGTTGATTTTGACGTTTTTTATCAAAAAATATTCTCTATTAAAGATAGACATTCTTCGCAAATTTAAAGAATATTACATTAAAAAAATAAAAATCGGTTATTCTGATGATAAAAAGAACGAAATAGTTAAACTGTATTATCCAAATAACAATGTTGCAAGAGTTCGGCAGGAATATCGGCAAATTTATTTTGGAAGAAGAATCCCATCAACAAATATGACAGAAAAAGTCAACATCAAGAGCGTTCCTTGATGCGTTTGTTTTGCCATGGCAATAGATCTTTTGAATTTAAAATTGTTTGGACTTAAATATGTCAAAAAAAACGACTGATCCAAATAACAACATAATATGATATATTTTTAAAATAAGGGAAAAGATTTTTTTTATAAGTCGATAATATACCTACGGTGTTCCATTTAAAAAAATGTAAGTTGTATTGGTTTTTTAAATGTCTAACGTTATTTTTAAAATTTTTTAATTCTCAAAGGATAATAAAGGAAAAGTACTACAATTTTTGTATTTAAGGTTTTTTTTCTATCTTTAATGATTAAAGCTGTAGGTGGGTATCAAAATATAAACGAAAACCCTGTACATCGATATTTTTTAATTTAAACCTCGATTTAAACAGACGAGTTTTAAACTGATCCGAATATCTCTATGGACGCACTGACTACTTTGAATAAATTTCTGTGTACGGCAGTGTACGCCCATGCCTTTGAGAATTAATAAAATAAAAATATTTATTGCCATTGCCTAATATCTGTGAACTAAATTAGGCAAATTATCCCATTAATTTTTAATTGTTTATGTTTGAATAATGCCAAATAAGAAGCTTATGTGCACAGAATGAGCCAAGAATAAGAAAGAAGAAATGTTCACCTGCAAACTGATTTTTTGATTTTACCATTACATATTAATATTTTGGATATTATATAAAAAATTTTCTTCATCGAAGTATTTGGAATGATTATTTTATAAAAAGTTGCTAGTTTACGATACGACATTTATATGAAATTTTGGTTTTATGGATTGATAATTGGAGTTTATAACTGTTTTTTACTTTTACGGTTTATACGTTTAATGATAAGTATCCAATTTGATATATTTATATTAATCTTCTACTTCTGAACACATAAAAATAAAATCTGTTGGACGTAAAAATCATTGAAACAGTTATTGTCGAATCCGTTAAAATAACTTCTTCCATATGTAATATTATGAACCATTCAATTAAACAACAGAGCATCCTAAGCTAAGAAATATTAATTTTATATTTTTATGTTCAGAAGTAGAGCATCACTATGAATATATTGAATTGGATATTTTAGTTATTATAGTTATAAAATACCCAAAAATCAAGATCATTGATAAACCGAAGGAAGAATGTTTTCAGAAACAATTTTAAAATGTGTATATGATTTAAAAAATATATAATTTCACATAAATTTAAACTGACTCCCTATGAGTTGCATATTCATCATATACAAGTCCAAATTCAATACCAAAATATTGGAAAAAACGAATTTAGATCTTCAGTGTTCGTTGCCTCTAAAATATTCAGCCGTTTCCTGTACAAGATGTCTTTAAGGACATCCCTTTAAGGATCACATTGTCTCTACTATCTAACATAATTCTCAAAATTGTGTTCGGTCGTTTACAATTACTCCATATAAACAACATCTCTGGAAATTGTGAACATAAGTGTAGGGTAATTGTGAATACCAACAACATTGATTAATAATGATCCATGACTCACAATATTTTTTTTCTAAAAATGTCCAGAAATTGTAAGAGAAAGAAATCCAGCTCATCGTACAGTTAAGAGAATCTGGTTGGAGCTGCGCAAGATGTTGAAAATAAAAATAAAACACTCGGAGCAGTTAAAGAATTTTACGAAATTCTCAAAGTGGTTATGTTCCACAAGATTAAAGAACGCAAAGTAACTATTGACAAGATGGAAACTAAAAACCCCCAACACTTTCTGTTGGTGCTGAGGCTGAACTAGAAAATTGCATTAAAGCTAGAGCAAGAATGGTATGCCCTTGCAGGAAATATTATGTGAAAGAAACTGGTCATAGACTATGTGAAAGCACGCAATTTACAAACGTCGCTCAAAACTCGTGATATTACTGTTTCATGAAAAGACACCCCAGGTTATCGTGTAATTGACATTTGCAAAAATCACGAAACGATGTCAGAGCATGGGACCCATTTACGACTTTTATAAGGACCTGAAGGAAGTTGTAGAAAAATATGAGGTAGGTAACTGCAGAAAAATCCTGTTTCATATTTAATGCTGATAAAACTGGATTTTGGTCTAATCCAAGAAGACTAAAACCAAATAGGAAAATAACGGTCCGTTACCATGAATATCTGGACGAGAGTTTACTCGATTCCATTTCGGCTGATGGTCGATCCGCTTCTAATAAAATCCTCAAAGGTGTTGAGGTTCAAGTACTGTGTATTTCTAGTGAACGGATGGAAGAACCAGTTTTCTATGATGGTTGAATCATTTATACTACATTTTCTAAATTATAAAAAATATGGTAAATCAATCTTCTCTTCTAGTATTTGATGGGCATCAGACCCATGTCCTCTAGAGAATCAGAAAGGCTCACCTGTCAGATAAGATGTCGCCACTTAATAGGGATGATAGAAGAAAACAAGGATCTGATTGGTTTTCGAAATGCCAGTTTGTGAAATTATTGGGAGATAATTGGAACTTCTCTATAAAATCTTCCAATATGATCAAGGGATTTTCGTCCACTGGATTTTATTCCTGTGATTTAACCAAATTTTCTTGTTCGCTCCCATGGAACTAAGCTGGAAGTGGTTTCAAATGATGGCAATGATAGCGAACTAAATACAAAATGAAATTTAAACACTGACAATAACACAGCATGTCTCGAACAGAGGAAATTCTCTTTACCTCCAGTTTACATTCAGCAAATACAGCCAACCCCGAGGAAGATCCATACATATCAAATTTTAAGTCTCAGGAAAGCGTTGACGAAACTCGACCGAATTCTACGCTTTTACCTTTGACAAATTTTTATCTCGAAATTAAGTTGCAAATCTTTCATCTTTGATTCTAAAAAGCCTAAGCGAAAGGAAGTTATATCGCGCTTAAAACTTTTAACTTTTAACTGCAGAAGAAGTTTTAATAAAACAAAAGGAAGCGGAAGGAGCTTAAGAAGAAAAAGAAGTTCGATATCTCTAAAACCTATAAGAAACCAAGGAAATCAGGAGGAAATTTCTTGCTAATAGTCCCACTGACAATAAATCGGAGAATGAATCTAAAACAAAGAAAAAAAACCAGTAAAACAAACAAAAACTATTAAAGTCTTGAGCCGAAATCGTCAGGATAGAAACTATCCCTGAAGCTGACAAATATTTATTAGTGAACTTTTCGGGAGGAAAAAGACGCCATATAAATATGCTTGTCGTAAGACGTGATGACGATGAGAGAGAAGGGTTACTTATGAAGAAAAATCACAACGTAGTTGTGGTATTTCCAGGCCAAGTCGGTGTTTTTGAGAAAAAATGCCATTTTCAATATCTTTTATACTTTTTAATAATGAAATCATTATTATAGTAGCCAAGTACATTTTACCTTGCAAAAGGTGATGTAGTTTTGGATTTTGGATGGCTCCTAAGGGGACTAGAGACTTTTAAAGGAGAGCCTCTGATGCTGGTTTTTTGTAAATATTTTTTAAACTTTTTGAGAGAGCAATGAAATTTTGTGTTTGCTAATTTGTTTGTTTCCGATTCAAAAATGTAAAAATGATTCGAAAGTTTCATTCAGGGACGTATAGCCCAAACTTTTTTGCCTATGAAATTTTTCACAATTTAACTGCAGAAAATGAAAATTTTAAGTTTTCTACCTAAAAATGGAACTATTGTCTAACTTCGACCTTCGACAGAAGGTTTTCGAGAAAAATTGATTTAAAAATTCTGTTTAGTAGTAGTTTAGTTTTTAAATTCATACTTCTTTTACATTTTCACATAGTAGACTATTATTTACAGGTAATTAGACTATTATTAGACCTTTAATGGAAATGTGAAATTGAAAAGTTTCCAAAATATTTACTAAAAACCAGCATCACAGGCTCTCTTTTAAACGGCTCTACTCCCCTTAGAAGCCATTTCTGGACCCAGGTTTATTATGAACTTTTTTTTACTATTTTTGGATGTAGAAACGTAGAAACTTATGACAAAATCTTTCTAGTTAATTTTGGGACATTATATTATATACAGGGTAGTCCAAAGTTTAGGATTCAAACTTTAGGTGATAGTAGGCTGGCTAAGCTCATATAAACTTATAACGGCAAATGCCTAATTTTTCAGATGCAGAGTGTTAAAGATGACCTTTTGAAGATGGTTTTTTCTAAAATATTTCCAAAACGGGAGAAGATAAGTTAATGAAATTTTGTGCGAATATTAATCTTTTAACGCCCTTTTAGACTGGCTGAAAATTATTCACCAAAAAGTCTATTAATCCCTTTTTTGGAAATATTTTAGAAAAAAACGTTATCCAGCCTACTATCACCTCCTATTAAGTAACCTTTCAAAAACTTTTTTACCTTTGAGTATCTGTATTTTTGTAATTAGGAGGTTAAACAAAAAGTTATTAGAATAAACTGTAGAATGTTTTGTGCTTTATAAAGAATAATAGAGCAAATTTTTTGTAGAACGCATTAGCAAAGAGTTATCGAGTAATAACCGAAAAAAGTGACATAAAAGAGGTCATACTGACGCGCGCACAGTTGCGCCAAATTAGAAAACATGGATTTTTAATAAAGGCCTAGGTACATACAACACATACAAAATCCAAAACAACATGACCTTTTGTAAGGTAACCCTTTTCACGACCTGGCCACTGGGTTATTACCAATTGCTATCCTAATGATTTTCATTCATTCATTCATTTTGTTCTCATTTTCTTTTTATAAAATTATCTCAAAATATATGAGTAAGAAACAGATTATTTCCTAGAAGACTATTTCTGAAAAAACATTTTTTTTTATATACAATGTGTTACAATTTGATCCGGAACACCCCTGAAAAATCTGACTCAGCAGCGCGATTTTGGTGATATTTTTTTTATATAGGACCGTCGTAGACGCACGTGAAAAACATATTACGGTGTCCGGATTACAAAGCCATGGCTTGCTATGATTTTTTTTCGACGCCATTTTTTCAAAAATCATATTAGCAATTTTTTTATTCAAAATATGACAACGTAGCGTTATTCGGCACCCTTCAAAACGTAATCTCCCATATTTTCTTGAGAAATTATTACTATCAATAACTCTACTGTGAAGCAACAAAAATTGCGTTTTTGTTATTTCTTGCCTGAAGAATGCACGTATAAATAACAAAGACGTTACTAAATAATTTTTTTCTATGAAGTTCCTCTTGTGATCTACTTCATTTAGCTCCAAAGCCTCCTAGATGCTCGAAGTAAAGCATTTCTTCTTGTATTTTGTAATTTTCGTTGCTTCACAATAGAGTTATTGCCAGTGATAATTTCAAGAAAATGGGGGAGAGTACGTTTTGAAGGATGCCGAATAACGCTACGTTTTCAGATTTTGAATAAAAAAATCGCTAATATGATTTTTGAACAAATGGCGTCGAAAAAAAAACCGTAATATGTTTTTCACGTACATCTAGGAGGGTCCAATAAGAAAAAAAAATATCACCAAAATCGCTCTGCTGAGTCAGATTTTTCAGGGGTGTTTCAGATCAAATTGTAACACACTGTAGATAAAGTTATATATAAATGTACCTACTATGAATATTCTTATTTTACTCCTAGGACTTCCAGCTTCCACCCAATATTGTAATTTATTTTATAGCGAGGAAATTCAATTACTCAGAACAAAAAATATTAAAAATAACCCCACTTGACATTAACAGCTAAAACTAAGCTGTGAGCAATTTTAAAGAATTATCTCAAACATCGCAAATTTATCTGCCACGAGATCCCTACGTTTTTCTTAAATAAATACAATATACTGTCAATATCCTCCACCATTACTAGTTAAAAATTTCTTAGGCATGTGTTTCAGCGTGCCAAAGGACGCTTAACTTGGGAGTCATTGTGACAAAACAAGAGTTGCAAATAGTACTCTAGAGTTATACCTAAACTACCTATAAGAAAATAGTATTTGGTAAGAAAGAACATTACGGAGACAACGCAAAATTTCGAATAAAAAGTTAATTTCTCTTAAATATTAATTATTTATCAACTTTTGACATCAGATTTATGAAAACGTCTTTAACAGTCTATTTGATCATTAAATCCGTTAATAAACATCAACAATGATTAACATTCAAAAATCTCCTCGTTTATATTTAGCAATTTGTCAATGTTTAGTAATCTTGATTTATTTTTTGTCCATTTGATGTCTCCGTTATCCTTGGATGTGCGATATAATCAATTCTAATTTCACTTCGACAACCTATCTACATTACTACTATAAAAAGCCATTCAGAAGCTCACCCAGCCATTATTTTATGTGTTCCTTTAAACTTTATCACTACTTTATAATGAGCATACTAAAAGTAGACAATCTGATGACAATCTCCTTATTTAGAATATTCATCATCAAAGATATATAATTGGTGTGGAATGTTGTAACTCGATAATTAGCGTAGGATTGGAAGATTGTCTTTATATAGAATGAGGTTGTAGTTAAAGGAAGGAAGGTTTTATATGACTGAAAAATGTTTTAAACTCTCCAGGCCTTTGTTGCTTATATTGGGTCATAAATTCTGCAATATTGCATTCCTGTACGAGAGGTAATTAAATATTTTATTATTAGATACATACGTCTGCGAATTTCTCTTGAACAATTAAAATAATTTTTGTTTCGTGCTTCAGTAGTTAAGTAATATAGTGTGCTTTGTAAATATGTTTTCTAAATATTGCAAATTGCAATTAAATTTTTTTTAAATATTGTGTTACCGTAGAGAGTACACACTGTGATGTGCCCACATACATCGTACTAACCATTTTATTATATTCCTTTCCATAAGTTCATCCATACCCCATCGACTTGATCCCTTTTGAGAAAGAAAAAGGGAACATGAAAAATATAGTAGTTATTTGATAAATATTAGTAAACAGTAGGTAGCGGTAATGATAGATAATTAAAATAGTTGAAAGAAACATTGCAGTAATCTTTAACATATTTCTGATGAAATGTATCGAAAAATAGGTATATCTGTATAATTTCTACTACCATAGTCTATTTTTTCTGGAAGAATATAGGGAATATTCTTCTCATGGCTAGATTAAGGGCAACTGACGGAAGATAGAGTTTTGTAATAACTTGATGTATCTTTAGTATCTAAATTACTATGAAATTTTTAAATTTTACAATTCATCTTTCTCCAAGTATCGCTAAATGAAAGCAAAATCAAAAGGACGGGTGATGTCATTTGATTAATTCTTTATCTTTTGCAGTTGGAATAATTCCAGTATTTCAAAAATGTATTCATTGTAGGTAAAAGTTATCTTTCATTTTTTTAATCGGGTGTTCGAAGCAAAAAAGATAACGAAAAGTGCATTGCATATTATGCACATAATGCAATTGGGTTAGATCCTCAAAATTAACTAAAGTGTTGTTACCAACTTTGGAATTATTTATGTTTTTCAGGTTGCTTTTATTTATCCGTGACGTTCACTTCTGCACAATATGTAAAGCAGACAATGCAATCGCACTGCATCACTTAACTTTATAACTTTCGTTACTTTCGCTAACAATGTGTTCTCTCATTTAGTATTCCTTATCCACTGTCTGCTTCATTTCAGATCATCCTGTTTTATTATTAATTTCCTTTTGTTTTGTCGGATTCTTGTTTAAAAACTTGCAATACGAGCAACATATCATGTGGAACTGTTTCTTTAGATAACACATTCTTTTATTATTTTCATAAGGAATGTGTTCGACGTTCTGAGCTAACATTTTGGTCTACGTGTAAATGTTTTTCATTTTAATTTAAAGTTTTTAATAGTTTGTATATCCCACTGCTCCATACGAAGAAGTTCAAAACTTGAGCAACTTTCGGAGGTTGGAATGGTTTGACGACAGGATGCAAGAGGCATGTTCCGGTAATTCAATAATTTTTTTTACTTTAAAGTTTGATTTCACTTGTTCTTTTAGCTGACATGTTCGTTAAAGTATCGGTAAAGATACACTTTAAGAATCTAAGTAAGTTTCGATATCATATTGACTAATTTAAAAGTATATTTGTTAAAAATATTAGTATGACTAGAGAGCAAATGCTGCGAACGTAGAACTATGAACCTTAATGCCAGGATCTGTTTACTGGCTGGCACCAAAAAAAATCTATAATTTTTCTGATATATGTAATTGTCGCATGGAGGGTTGATTATTGTAAATGGCTGCCCTGCCATTACGTTCAGTTCAGCGAATTACCACAAGAGAAACAATAGTCTTGCGTAACAAGTAGTTCACGACTGAATTGTTGAACATGATTAGTTTCAAAATTTTAAATATTTGAAATAGTAGTAGTAGCAAAATTTAGCACAAGCTCCCCGGTTTTGGTAACCATAATGATTCTTGTTATTCGTAGTAAGTGAGGCAAAATATTTTTTTTAATTATTTCCAAATGGATTGTTGTACTGGGTTAGTTTTATTAATGCAAACTCCCCATCACTGAGCATGCTGTATTGGCCAATGTTTCTTTCTAATATTTACAATTCATAAAACGTTTAATCAATATAACTACAAATAAGCGTTTGGCGAAATTTTACTTTAATTGGAGTATGATATGTACATTACATTACATTTCTTATATAAGCACTTGTAAATAATTTTAGTTTATCTATACCTTGAATTTTCAGCCTTTTAAAAAAAATTATATAGAATTTTAACGAAAGTTCTGGTGAATGATGAATAGCAATTATAAGCAGCTCGCTAAGTAAGCTCCTTGTTGACTGAATAGTCGCCAGACTACACCGGCTGAGTATTGAATACCGCCTTTAGTCAACTGTTTTTGTAACAGCACATCTTTCTCATTTTATTAGGAAAGGCAGAGAAAGAGATAATGTGCGACATACCTATTTCTGAAGTCATATTTTATTCTTCAGCAATAACAATGCTAAAAGGCTCTAACAATGTCTGCAGGACATGTACAGACTCGGTATCGTTAAATATAATGAACGTTTTATTGAACGTTACCTTATTTTTATTTGTATTTATAGAATCTGTTTTGTTAACAAAACAAATAGGTATAAAGAAGCTCACGTATTTACGGTTTGCGGTCAGCTGACAAAATCAGGACGATCATCAGTGATGCAAGCCGTAAACAGCTGCCTAAATCAACGTAAGACGCCAAACTCAGTAACGGATTGGATCCAAATTGAGAAGGAAATTATTACATCGTCAAAATAACAATGCTATAACAACAAAACAAGTGTCCAAACATGTTAAAGGGAAGAATGGAACTGATTTGGTAATATAACAGGTGTTTAGTAGACGAGACGCCAATAGTGTGTGGTAGAAACAAATGTATTAAGCTTTAAACCTTGCAAATACAAATGTTGTCTATTTTAAGCTCATTTTAGCTACCGACCAAACGGAGTTTATGTACAGGCATATCCCTAATATTTTTACACCCACCTACAGATAGATATAGAAGAATAGTAACATATTCTGAATCCTTCTGCTAAATACTTTCACTCATTGAAAAATTTCTGATACATACCAGAGACGACAATTAATTTATATGACATTTTTCTTGTAAGGAATAATTAACTTTATCTAAAATATATAAAAATATCATCAAATGGATATTTGGCAACATATTGAATTGTCGAACGTGGATTAGTTTCTTACCCTCCGCATCTGAGCAGTGAGTTGAAGCAGCAGATCTTTAGTCAACTGTTTTTGTAACAGTTGACTACTTGTACAAAGTAGGACCTTGATGATTATAATGTTTTTTAGCTGTGTATTGGTTTGTATGTCAATGCAAAAAAAAAGAAAAGTACTAAGTATAAAACTTTGTTACGAGTGAGAAAAAAGCTATTAATTGAGGCGGAGGAAGATAATTCGAGCAGATAATTTAATACTGAGTCGTTACTGTCTTCGTTCGCAATAGCTTATTATGTTGTTTTTTTAACGAAAAACAAAAAATTGTTATACTTTTTTTTGGTGGAAATGGTATGTCTCTATTATACTTTTCAATACATAAACTATTTTCGAGAACACCCTATAAATATATTGAATGCAAGAATTAAGAGAATAACATAAGTACAGATTAATTGGAATAGTAAAAAATACCATTTTAGACTGTATTCTCTAGTATCTTCATATTTAAAGGCACAGCATTCCTATTTTCAGTAGAAGTTACGTGCAAATGTATTATTTCAGATACTATCATGAATAATATGGAAACAATCGTCGGTAGCAATAAGTCAATCAAAGTCAATGGTAAAGGATTTATTTTTACTTTAAGAAATTTCTCACGTCGGCGTCGGATAGACCGCGAAAAAGACTATCCTGAACCGGTTTCTATTAGTCTTCATCAGCACCAACTATGATGCTTTAAGATCCCAGTGTCAACTTAGTGAATATATAGGGTAAGTGAATACAGCTGCTATCTTATTGCAATCAAAGTCAGGACTCGGCAATTATATTGAAATATACGTAAAATAATGAATCTTGAATTCATATAATCTTAGTATTTCATATCTCACCCTTATAGGTATTTGCAAAGCGTTAGTTCTTTCTAAAAGTGATATGTTTTAATTGATGGTTCAAATAATTTGAAGATTTTATGTTTGATTAGTAAACAATTATTTAGATTACAAAATATTCCTTTATCCAATGTGAAATACTAATATTAATTTTATTATAAAATATTTGTCTTTGAGTACGCGTATGATAATTCTTCATATAATTAGATTATGGTACTGTAATACAAATTTTATCAAATATTTATTTAATGACCAGTGTAGAGTTAAAGGTAGGAACGTTCCTTTGATCCCGTTTCAACTTTTATATCTTTACTTCTTTGTACTCTCTTTTAGTTAATAAATGAGATAAACAACATTAATTCATAATATGAAAGTATTTTTAATTTAAATTAAATGGCTGGTTTTCTATTACTAAGGACATAGAAATATGAAACTCAAGTGCTAGAAATGTATTATATCCTTTTATCATTTAGAATTTAGACAAACATATTAATTGAAAATAAAAACAAACAAGTAATGGTTAAAACAGCGTGGAACAGCCAAATGGAATAAATTCAAAATCTTCATATTTTGACTCATGTCAAGGAAATTCCAAAACACTTCAATATTAGATTCTGGAATGACATGCTGCAACGTAAAAATTTCATCCCTAAATTGAACCTCGTTGCAACCCCCAAAGTTTTAAATGGGAAGCAGGGGTTTGTGATACCTCATTTGAAAGGTTCATTCTCTATTCAAAAATAAATATTATTGCCAAAATTAACAGTAAAAATAAATAAATTCATGTGTTTAACGAAATTCTGTACAACAAACTAAAAATTTTATAACTAATACCGTTTCGTTTTTGATAATGTAATACTGCGTAAAAGGTCACTGAAAATTGGTTTTGCTTGCTTTCTAATGGTTTCAAAATGGTAGTTGGATGGATTAAAGGCCATTTCCCGGTAAATCTAAAGAGGCATTCCTCAAGGTAGTGCGGTGAAACTCCCTCCCAATTTATTTTGTAATTAAGTAGTTCAACAAATTAACCAATTACTTGTAGATGGTGAAAAATATTGAAATAAATATATAAAAGTTCAATGAGTTTCCAAGTTTTCCTTATATTAGTAAAAATAAATAGGATTAAAATTGGGATAGATCCTAGCTTTGATAGTAAGACAGCAATAGATTCTAGCTTTGAATTTTCCTCTAACAGTACTACGTTAAAATGGGAAGTTCATCAGCTCTAGCAGATAACCAGTTTTGATAACCCAATAATGTTTAAATGTTATTTGTGGCATTTCATAAATTATTTCTTTCCTTTTCTTTTTTGGGATTTATTACCACATTGGATAGGAATCTCGAGGAATGTGGTAATAAATCCCAAAAAAGAAAAGGAAAGAAATAACCCAATAATGTGTATACATAAATTTTTTCTACGATCATAATTTGACGAACTCTTAATTCTGGAAGAGTGAAATGAGAATTCTAAAGAAAAAACAAAGTATTCAGTAAATCCTCAACATCGAAAATACGTCGAAGAATGCGTCAAAGAAAAAATCACAGTTTCCAATTGGATTTGTACCAGTAGACATGTGAAGAGTCTCCCCAAGTGAAACAATCATAATGGCAAATATGTGAAAGACTGGTATATTATATATTTATTAATAGTATTAATACCACGTATAAATAAGATGTTTAAAATTTTCATTTGTCGGAATGTTTTTTGTGGATTTGTCTCGGAAACCACCAAAACAGATAATATGAATGTTAACGTTGATAGCTATTATTTTGAACCTAAACACAGAATTGCAAAATATGGAAATACTTTGGTACTACAGCGCCAAATTCATTAAATGATCTACTAAATTATTTTAATACTCCAGTACATAGAGGGAAATGTTGGTGCCAATTTAGAGCCATAAAATAAATTGTTTTCTCAGATCTTACCTACTTTAAACATCATTATTGTGGATGTCTCTCAAACTTATTGTCGTTAGTTTTATGGATATCGTTCAATAGCAATTTATGTGTCTTCTTCATTGTTTCCATACTCGTGTCACCCTCTATTGTGCAATAAGCCTGTTCGTGAAGTGTTTCCCATTAAAAATGTTTGTTCCAATAATACAACGAAACAGCGTGTAAACGCTCAGCAACAAAACATTAAGAACCAAAATTAATAATGTATTAAGGCGAAAAAATAGAAGAGAGTTTTGAAGTGAAGGAATAAACCAGATGGTTCTAATCTTACTTTCTTTGCCCATAGTCCATAAAGTGGACGTACTTAATGCATTTTTACATATTACTCCGATATTTACCAGAGCATCATGTTATGAAACAAATTGTCAACAACTTCGTTTTGTTCGTGTAATTTCTAATTTATTACCCAACTGATGTTTCTTTTACGGGCTATTTCCGTGGCTATATCTCTTCTATTCATAGGCGCATTTCAAAGTACTCGTATATTCTACATTAACAGATAACATAGATAAGAACCGGATTCTTAAGAGCTTAAAGGGTTTCTGCTGAAAGGAAACATTCTTTCCATTGCAGAAATAGGTACACACATTTCAGCAAAACTCTATTTATGTTTCTGATCTCTTAGGATAACCATTTCCATTTACTGGCACTGGAAAATATGTAAAGAAATAACTTGCAATGCGTCCTAGAAACTAGCTTATATTAACCTACATAGGATCACCGACTACAGATTCTTTGCAATTAAATATTTTGGATTAAGAATATTGACAAAAAATCTGATTCTGGTTAAATTATGAATCGTACTTTGTGAAGCAACGATAGTTGAGTGGATTAAGACATGGCACAAGTTGATGTCAGAACGTGCGCTAACTTTCTCATTATGGATTCCATTTCTGCTAACACCAGAAAAATCAGGTGTTGTAGAGTGGGTATTTGTCACATGAGAAATTCTCAATTTTTATTCAGCTATATGTAAAGTAAATTTGGGATGTTAATAGAACTCGTATTCGTTCAGTGTTCGAGGTTGACGAATCAACTTTTTGAATCAATTTTGTAACGAATAGTTTGGATTAGTATGTCAAGAACTTCATGCAGGATATTATAAATTAGTTACAGTAAATTTACGTGCAAATGCATTTGATAATCAGTTTAAAAGTGGTTTTAATAAAGACATAATTGGAATTATCTTCAAAATTATAATGATTAAAATCGGTTTCTAAAATGTCAAACATGTTTCTGGCTTATTCTCTACGGCAGCAAGAGAAAATGGAAATATTTTTTTGAGAAAGATTTGGGGAATGTTTTTGATTTTTGGGTAGATTGCCCAATGTATTTTCCTGCTAAGAAATCTTTAAGGCAAGCAGTATTCCAATGTGGCTAATCGGTTACCATTTGTGTAGAACAAACATGTCCTATGCTGGCTTCATTTGCATCGAGTAAGAAGCCGCTTTCTAATTACTCATGTACTCCTTAGGTTCTTACATCATTAATATATCAAAGCAAAACTTACCTTGTCCTCCGAATAAAAAAATGTCAACGTAATAAAAATGCAGCAGAGCAAGAACAAATGAAAACAATAAACAACAGAACTCGTCACCTCCCCTGATTTCAAATAAGTCTCAACGAGGCGAATCAAAAACTTCAAAGCACAAAGAATAAAAAATGACACTGTCAACTTTACACTAATTCACTCGATTAACGCACAAAAAAAATAAACAAAAAAATCACATACGCGACCAATTAGTCAAAACCAAACATAAATTAAAAAGCATTCCACATGTCTCACATGTGCAGGTTTAACTGCAATGCTTTGCTTTCAAGTTAGACACCATGCTGGAGCACCGCGACCGGCGAACAGAAAGGGCGCAACGTTATTGTTTACGCCGTACGTACACCGGGCACATGAATGTTCCTAGCAGACTCCCGCTCTGACATACGCCTGCACACCGATGACTGCCGGCAAGCGACTGCCTATAGTTGCTGCTTGGTGATGTTTGAAATTCGCTCTTCAGCCTCTGGGTCTTTGAGAACCCCAATGATGTTTTTCTTTTGTTTGGGTAGGTTGTTGTATGCTTATTTATTGGATTTTTTTTCATGCTACATTGGGAACGGTGAAATGGATCAAATTTCGTTTGTTCAGTGCTGTGTCTCGAAAAGTTATGGTACAAGTGAGGATGTTGTAGAGGTAAGCAAAACACTTTAAGGTTATAGGTATATCCTGCGGGTGGGCGTATAATTAAAGGCTGGTGAATTAATTGCGGTATGACTAAAAACGTTGTGAAGTTACCTAGTTGACTACTGACTTTGGATGGATTTCTTTATAAAACAATTTATAAAGGCTATATGCGTTGTTTACCACCATTTTTTACTGTTACCCTAAAAATATAAAAAAAATTAACAACAATTTCTTATATACCTACCTACTTTAACAATTTGATTGACTTTATAATAAGCCACAAACACTCGAAATCGAAAATCAAGACGTGCCTCTGCCCTCTAATTGTATATGTGACTGAATTTAAGCATATAGCATCATTTGAAAATTCCTCATCCTTAATGAAAAATTGAACTTAAATTCACATTCCTGTATAACGAAGAACATAAGACATAATGATACCTTAAATTGATAAACTTGATAAATAAGGCGGAGAAAAACTTGTAGAATCGCTTAAACTGCCTTTATCTAAACTTAATATCAAAAATTGCATCTCAAATGTCATAGGTAAACACGCATCACAATGAATTTGGAAATATTGAGTTTAATAAGCATACACCAAAGAATTATTTATAGAAAATTTATTATAATCTACAAAAAAACATGAGTCTGTATTGTCAAAGGGATTAAAATCATGTACTTAATAACCTACCTGTTACGATTAAAAATTGGCAAAATTTAAATAGTTTTAAGAAAATTTCGAGTAATTATGTTGTAAACACTTTTTAGTTTTAAGATAATAAAATTATATTTAGATATCATAAATCATTTAAATGATACAATGTGCAATGATTGGCTATGCTAATTAAAGATATTTATATAAGTGCTATTTAAAATTTTTGGATTTGCTCAAGTAAAAGTTGTTGAACCTGATGGATTCAAAGAACGTAGTTTTCTAGTGAATTTTTCTTCTAATTTGTCATCTATTTTTATTAACTACAGTTGTTTGTCCAAAGTAATAGCCTCACGATTTTTCAGTAGCAATACAACCAATATCCTGTCTAATACTTCAACATCTGCGGTTTTAGTTACTTCTTCCATATGTTCATTCAACATCTCACATTCTTTGTTTCTTCTTCTAGATCTTCAACTCTATCATCATATACCGTCTTGTCTTTAACCGATATTATTCTCATCTACTTTAACTATGTCCACTGTTTTTCTTAGATCCTTCAGTATCTATTATTTGTCATTTTGATGCCTTTTGTCTTAAAAACGTCTGCTAGAATAATTTTTTCATTCACAACAACTTTTCTTTTAAAGTTGCAGGTATATTTTGTTCGCCGTTACTGGCAGTACTCTTCAAAGGAGCAAGCATCTTTTTCTGTATTCTGGATTTTTGAGACGTGCCAAGCTGAAGTTCTTGTTCTGCAGGTGGTTCAGAATGTGCATTGTCATCAGTATTATCGAACTGTTTTTAAATATATTTTTCTCACTTTAGTAAAAGCGCTAGAATCATATGAAAATATTTCTTCCTTGTGAATGGAATGAGAAGCGAGTTCATGTACTTTAATTAGCAGTTATTATCAATCATTTATCTATATGATAAACTAGGCCGTCATAAATGAGTAAAATCGGCCTGACAGGTTCAAAAGCTTCTAGCATAAGAAATTATCTCACTCCATTCATCCGATTGATATGAGTATGTTGTATCTGGAACTGGTTCAGTGAGAAGTGCAGTCCATTCATCTCTGATAATTTCCTCCTTAAAAACAATTAGGTGGGGGGAGGGTGTCTTATTTCCAGCAGCATCCACTACCATTATTGCTACTGTATTTCACCACTCTCAGCAGTTGCTCTTGATGATCATTTATATTTTCATACCCCCTTAACTTTGTTTTGTGTTTGGAAAAAGAAAAAAAGTGAAAACACATTTTTATTTATTTTTGCGTAGATTTTAAAAACGATATCAGAAAAACATTTGAGTAACGCTAATAACACTAATAATACAAACTTGTGTTTTTTTGTATAGTAATACTCTGTACGAAAAAGCAAATAGTTCAAGAACCACAAGACATAAATATACAGAGTTATATATTTTTGAGAATCTATTGTCATGCTCTTCCATATTTCGCAAAAACCTACAGCATGTTATCAAACAAAGAGCACAAATTTGTATTATAACTTTTTTTGGCGTTACGCAATTGTTTTTCTAATATCGTATTTAAAATCTACGTAAAGATAACTATGTATTTGTCTTTACACTTTTCTTCTATCCCCAAAAATAACGAAGTTAAGGGCGGTTGTAAAAATATAAATGATCACCCTGCAACTCTATTTTTCCAATAATTTTTTATTTCGGTGATGATTTTCTTCCAACGAATTTGCTGTAATTCTTTCCAGAGTTGAAATGTTTGACCCTTTAACCTATTCTTTGGTAACTAAAGTTTAATCGTAGTATACCATAATTTTTGTGAGTTCCATACGTTATTCTACGAAGATTAATTTCTAAAATAGCTCTTATTAAGATCCCTTTAGTAATATATTTTTAAATACCCGAACCATAATTCCTACTGAGTAATTCTTAGTGATATTTAAAACAAAATACGCTAAATTGAAGTTTTTATAACAGGAATTATAGTTAAGGTAAGAATGCAGAAGTCTACATGTAGCAGGGCAAGTATTTAGTGTATAAGTTTCAATCTTATAAAATGCTATCGAAAATAAATATATGAAAAATTACGAAACATACCTTTAATGAACCTTAAAACAATAACTCACCAATAATGTACTTTCAATAGAGTCAATTATGGTAGATTTAAATAACTGTCACTCATGTTTCGGTATTTAAAACAACAAAGTGATTGAGCAAAGTTTTCTGGAACAACTGACTAGTTTATTTAAATTTATGCTTGTAGAAATCAGATGTGTGTATGTATAAGTTTTATCAACATGATTTTTGTAACAGGATTTCGTACTACTATTGTTTACGTTATTTTCAACAAAAGCTGCCCTACGTCTTACGCATTACTGGCGTTACTTATTCAAAAATGGAGAATTAGTAAGTCGAAAAAGGCGAACTATAAGTTTCATCAATAAGGTCAGGAATGTCACTTAATATTTTTCTTGGTGGGAATATTATTTACAAAACTGACCATGACAGCATAAAATGGGATAAGACAAAAAAACTGCTGGTTTCAGGCCAATTAATATATACACTTTTGAAAATGTTAGGCGATTGTGTAAAAATAGATATCATTATTGTTCTGCATATCGCTTTAATTAATAATTAATTACTAATCATTTTTTATTGGTAGAATAGTAAAATTGGTAAACTGCGTGTCTATCAAGTGAAATATGAAAACAAACCATAAACTGTGAACAGGTTTAATAATTTAATTTCTTAAATTTTTCATCATCTACTGAAATGATTTTTTCAATAAGGCAAAATACAACATTATCAAGATATGTGAAATATAAGGAGGGAGCTATTAAATTAAAAGATAAAACACTCAGAATCCATGATACAAGACTAAAAACTATGAGGAGCAACCAGTCGTTAATTCTTGTGGCATACAAGTAAGGAAAATAAAAGCTTCTTTATCAATACAACTCAATTTTCGGTGTCATTTGGAGCGTAACTTTACAAATTTTTTTGGTAAATGTTACTGATACTATACAGCATATGAAAATAAGTGAAAAATGTTAAAAGACTAAAAAAATCTTTATTTGAACTGAGATGACTGAAGGAGATTCACGATGAAGTGAAATAAGTAGAAAAATAAATTGTTCAATTTCGACAGAAGTCAGTAGAAGGGGATCGTTTTCAGATATAGTCTAGTGCCGAAACGGTTTTCAGAGACCAAAAATCGGCAAAATTCTTAGCAGTATATGGATGGTCGAAAAATTTAGGATTAATGGTATATAAATGGAGTGTTTTTTTATGATTTCCGGCAAAATTAGACCTCCTATCGGAGAAGTTAAATGCAAAAGTTGTAGATAATTGAAAGATCTGCAACTTTTATTACGACCATTTTTCAACATCAAACTATTGAGAAAAACGCCAAAATCCAATTTTTTTAATTTTTTATTTTTATCTATCACAAGAATGACTTTGATGAAATTTGGTGTAAATGTACATTTTTGTGTCTCAAATAAGCTGTAATTTTTTCGAAGCGAAATATTTATTTTTTGATTTTATTGCGAATTTAATTTGAAAAAAAGCCTAATTTTCAATAAAAAAAGTTGATTAACAAAATTTTTATTTTTTAAAATTTCAGGACGGAATTTTTTTCTTTGAAACCTCTACTTTAAGATGGTGTAGATAATTATACTGTTACTATGGAAAAACATTGCCAAAAATGAGAAAAACCAAAACAAAGATCTTTTCAAGATCGATTTTTCCGTAAATGTCACGAATTCTTCATTGTTTATTGACATGTATGTGTAAGTATTGAGAGTGATGTAAAATGATAATTTCAATGTAATATCCCATAAGAGTTTTGATTAACCGTTTAAGATTCGGGATGGTGAAAAACAAATTGGTTAAACAGTAATTTTACAAAAAAAAATTGTGCAAGAAAAAAATTTTGTATGCTTCATGGAGAAAAATAAATGAAAATGAAAATAAGTTTACTAAAACAAATACTTAAAATTACTTTAATTTACAAAGTATGAATATAAAATCAAAATTCTATTTAATTCTCATTTTTTTGGAAAGCTGCTCTACATCGTCAGATTCAACATAGTTTTCGTTTTCTTCGGGATTTCCGACAAAGGATACTACGGATACTAAATTGAGTAAAACAGAAGAATTAACTTCCAAATAATTGCGTTTACTGAACAATGTTTTTACAACTAATGTATATTACTTTAAAAATTATGTAAGTGAAAAATTAATTAAACGCAATGAAAATCGATTGACTTCAAATTGTTATTGTTTAAACAATTTTTTTTCGACCATCCCGAACCTTAAACGGTTAATCAAAGTTCCCTTATTTGATGTTACCATATTGCATCACTCTCAACACTTCATTTCAATAAACAATGAATAATTCGTGACATTTACGGAAAAATAGATTTTGAAAAGATCTTTCTTTTGGTTTCTCCAATTTTTGACAATGTTTTTCTATAGTAACAGTATAATTTTTTTACACCATCTTAAAGTAGAGGTTTCAATGAAAAAAATTCCGTCCTGAAATTTTCAAAAATCAGAATTTTGTTAATCAACTTTTTTTATTGAACCCTTTCCCATTCCCACCCTACTTCTGGTTTGTTGTTGGGGTCCAATCGAATTTTCCCCATTTATATACCAATAATCCTAAATTTTACAACAATCCATATACTGCTAAGATTTTTTTTGAAAAAAAATAATTGTCACTGGACTAATAGTGATAGAGAATGATCACAATGTGCGTAAATGTTGCTGTGCAAAGTGACTTTCACAACCAAGTCAATTTTACTCTGTTTTCGAAGATAATAGTATATACTCAGCAACTCGCTGAGTAATTTACGATTAAACTTATTTACCTTATGATACTCGATAATTGGAAGATTTGAATAAATAATCAGTGAAACTTTAAGGCTTGTGATTTTGAGGAATTTACTCTTATGTCACAGAGCAGTATATTCAATTTTAGAAACATGTGAGTAAAATCCTTAACGTACCTACCTATCTTCTCAGCTGAGCGAATAATTTTTAACAATGATACAGGCCGTGTACGGTTGTGACAATTACAGCGAAGAATTGCGTAGGTGATCTGAAGCAGGTGGGTTGCTAGCTCTTTTCAATAAATAATCAGAGAGCACGAAGAATGTAAATTGAACGCCTTAAATCAAGTAAAACAAATAAAAGCGCAATGATATGTGCTAAGATATGCATTTTATTAGTGGGTTCGAGAGCTTGAGGTGCGCTTAACTTCATTTTTATTCATTCACGCTTTACGCTAATAGGTACTATTTTATTATTATTTAGATTTTATTTTATATTGGCTCGTTTAACAAACCCTTCACGATAATGTGCGCACAAGTATTAGATATATGAAATCAGTAATCTATAATCTGAGAAAAGATTTATGGTCACTTTATTACACTCTAGTATAACTACATTAGAAAAAATCTGATAAATTTTATTTATTATATTATATTATATATTTTATATTATTAATTGAATATATCTGCATAATGTATTGGAACATTATTTTAAAATCGTAATGTCAATGGAGTTGTCCACTTCTATATCCATTTCACTTATTCACATTGTTCACTGATATAGTAATTTCAAACTATGTAAACCAAACAATGTGTATATTTTGAGGCATTGTCATTAAATAAAAATTCTCAATTGTTTTGAACAGATATAATGAATATTTTTAGTAAAAAAAGATAATAACATCATTCCAAATAAACTTCTCGACTCTGCAAAAATTAATAATTATTTCAACTTGCATTAGCTTCCAATATAGATATCTTACATAAAAAAATATATTTCTACAATTCTAATGTATATCATGATACTGAAATTAAATTAAATTTTCAATTTTTAACTAAGAATTACATACAGTGTGTCGCACTTAAGAGTGAAACACCCTTGTAACTTTTTTCATTTTTATCCGATTTAAACCAAATTTTACTCGAAGATAGAATCCATTAGGATCAACTTATGGCCCAAAAGTCATTTGCCCTTACTAATGCAAAGCCACCTACGATATCAAAATAAACGGAGAAAATCAAAAAAACATATTAGGCATTTTTTTATCCGTGAGAAAATTTTTAAGTCTGAAAATATAATTTTAATGGATTATTGTATTGTAATATTTTATTTTTTATAAAAAAAAACTAAAGAAACACTCTGCAACTAAATACGAATGATAATTGATATTGTAAAATTATATTTTCGGACTTGAAATTTTTTAAATCAAAATATCAATATTTTTTTAATTTTTATGAGATTTTGGATTTAAGGTTTTTAGACAATTCTGAACAACTTTCATTAGTAAAATTTTCCGAAAAAAAAATGCCTAATATGTTTTCTTGATTTTTTGCGTTTATTTTAGTATCGCAGGTGGCTTTGCATTAGTAGTGGGCGAATGTGTTTTTTTGGCCATGAGTTGACCCTAATGGGATCTATCATTGAGTAAAATTTGGTTCAAGTCGGATAAAAATGAAAAAAGTTATAAGGGTGTTTCACTCTTAAGTGCGACACACTGTATACAACATAATTAATAATGTTAAATCTTGTAGTGACGGTGATAATGGTATCTCTATTAAAGACCTTCAATTATGTATACCATCTTATATAAATCATTTAATAAATATATTAAACATAAAGGCACTCACGACATTTGAAAAACAAATATTTAAAACCAGGTTTTCTCCTATTTCAATCAAAACTAGTTGACTTTTTTAACACTTAGACCGTGTTAAAAAATATATAATTTCCACGCCACTAATAATCCACGCCACTAATAAAAGCGACTGATGATCAAAATATCGATAATAATGAGGCAACCTGTTTGTTTAGTGCCACGCGATTTTAGCAAAATATTTGTTACTTTAAATCTTTCAGGTTTATTCTTAAATTACATTATTTTGACTTTTCAAATGAATGGATCAAAATTTTCAAATCATATTTAACCAACAAGAAATACTATTTAGCTTCCCCTTAAAGCAAGGTGTCATCCAAGGGTCCATTTAGGGATTACTTTTAACATACGTCACTGACGTGAATTCTGAGGTTTAATAATTTAGAGATGATTTTCCGTTGGTATTAGTTGTTTGTCCAAATAATGAAATAGATGTATATACTATGTGTCCACTAGAAAGTGGTATTACAGGTGTAAATGATAAAAAATGTTTGAGTATGAACACGATTTTCTGGATTCTTCTCTTGCTTGATTCAAAACTTATTTTCAGTACATTAAAATTTCAAAAATTTTAAGGTAACACATAAAAATCACTTCAGGTAAGTCGCCTTTTCTCTTTTCTGTGCAAGATATTGAAAAATTTTGTAACAAACACTTACTCAGAATTAAAGAAGATGACATTATACCAAGTTTGATGGCTATATGCATATTTTGGATATTCGTTAGATTTACTAAATAGTTGTCATTTAGTTCACTTTAAAAAGTTTGACATGGAAATAAATACTTTCACTTATACAAAACACATGAAAATACTACTAGATATTCAAATGCAAATAAAATTGTTACTAAAAGTCGATATTCTAAAAGTTAATGTTTGGTGTGCAATATTTTACAATGGTATAATCAGACCATACTTCATTGAGGGAAGATAAAATCAACATGGATATTTAAATCTACTAAAACCATTTTTTCAAGAATACTTAAAAGCCATGGGACGAAAGAGAACGGTTGTATTTTCAGCAAGTTGGTTATCCAGCCCACGGCACACAAACTGTAAGGCACTGGGTGGATCATAATTTTCCAGAAAAGTGGCTTGGCGGATTGGAACCCATTCCGTTTCCACCCCGATCGCTCAATTTGACTATTTGCGATTTTTATTTATAGAGTCACTTGAAGCAAATTGTTTATTCCCATAGTTTAATAATGAACGTAAATATATATTGAAAGAGATAATTTCAGATACTGTAAATTCAATTAACCTTCAAATTATTCGAAATACCTACAGTGAGTTTAAGAAAAAAGTTGAGATTTGTGCTGGAAATGGAGCCACCTAGATAGATTTGATTAAATTTATATTATTAATCTAGCAATTATAATTGATAATCCTAATAAATCGCTCAACCCTAATTACCATGTATTTTGTATAAGGGAAAGTATTTACTTTCCATGACAATCTTCCTAAAGTGAACTAAATGACAATTTTAGTAAATCTAGCAAAAATCTAAAAATATGCATATAGCCATCAAACTTGATACATACAAATATTTTTTAATTCTTCGAGTTTTTCTTACAAAATTTTTCCATATCTTGCACAGAAAAGGTTGTTTACCTGAAGCGATTTTTATTTTTAATTTTGGCTGAATGGACAAGTATCCGAAGCCAAAAAAAAAAAAAATTTAATTTGCTATCATCACCCTTTATACATTTTTGAAAGTCTATTATACTGATATATAATAAGTTTTGGATCAAGCAGAATAATTAGAATCCAAAAAACCGGGTTCCTGTTAAAATATTTTTTGTAATTTAAACCTATAATACCGCTTTCCCGTGGTCACGTGTGATGCCGTCTACTTACGTAACCTGTACTGTTTGTAACTGGCTACTTACAAACAGAACTCTCTGGCTTTATAACACTTTTTAGACGGAAACTCGGGCGCCAGTTCCTTATTTTTAAGTGCAACAGCACTTGTTTGGTTCTCCGTGGGTGAAAACGTTTAGGGGTAGCTAACAAATGGGGTCTTAAGATGATTGTCTTGTCAACGAGACTTGGACAATTTCTCAAATGGGTTAATTAGAAATAAACAACTGAAATAATAACTCGTGAATTTTACCTATGTATAACAACGTATTTATTTATTAGAACAGTAATGAGTAAATAAATAAACAGGATATTTCAGCGATTTTGCAGTCGAGTGTGTACAAATTTGATAACGATAATAAATATGCGGGCTGGTAATCAAGAGTATGTACTCGTGAATATGATTTTATTTCGGACGGCGGTGAGTTTTGAGGTGAGTTTTGATAACCGGTGTCTGTTTTCGCGGCTTAAACGATTTCGGACGGCAGGCAAACGGAATTTCCAACAGGATATAGTACGAACGGCGGGCAGTCGGTTAGCTATAGATATTCTGGTCTACACAGAGGGTTTTACAATACGGCGAACTACTGCCACAAACGTAGAGCTATTTAACAAAGACTATTTTTCGTAAGTTAAGTTCTCCGGTAGAACTTTATGCACTGAGGCCTTAAAGATTGCTCGAAATCTAACCAGCCGATGCATATTTTATGAAACAAAAGACAAACGGAGGAATTACTAATTAGCTCTAGTTTGATTTAGATTTAGATTTAAGGATACTATTAACTCTGTTAATAGTATCCTTAAAACATATATTACAATATTGCTTTGAAGTTATTCCAAAAAACGTATTAAATATTTAAAACCAGTAGTATCAGTAAAGAAACAGAGAAAGAACAGTATCGCCCTCTGGCAGTGTCCAACCGCATTTTATACATTTTCTTGCTTCAATTACAACAATGTCGTTTCATGTTTTTATAGTTTACATTTGTCATTGATAATACAGCGGCACTCACGAACAATAAGATCTCTGAATATCCATACTTAACTGAAGGCGGTACGGACGGATAGTAGCGGACCACGGTGTATTCTTACCAAATTATTTTCAAGAAAATTATTACTATAAAGGTTGATTCTCACTTGCGTTACAGTCAGCTCGACGACGCGGCACGACGCTATGCTACAAATTGCCGCTAGATAATGATTCCATAGTTTTAAATGGATACGTTCTCACTTGCGCTGCACAACAGGTTGCGACACGTCGCTTCGTAGCGCAGCAATGTTGGAATTGTTCCGTGAGTATTTTTTATGTTATGTCGCGCGGCGTCGTTCAGTACAATCCTGATTGTACACGGTTCACATGCTGTTTTGTTAAAAACGTCTGCTTTGGACGATGAAAAGGCAAAGCAGTTAATCATCCTTGTGGCTGAATCAGTAGAACTTTACGATCTAATGAACAAAAACTACAATAATCAGCAAAGAAAAGGGAATATTTGGCATATAACTAGCACGAATATGTATGTCATCATCAGTACTCGATAAAAAACTAGACATTTTTATGAAAAAAATCCAATTTAATTCACAAACAAATGTCAACTGTGAACTAAAACTCTTTGCTAACAGCGCGTAGTGTCGCGTCGCTGTCGGTCGTTGTAATGAGAATACCCCCCAGCGTCACGACACTTTGCAGCGCAGCGTCGTGTCGCGTCGCCGAGCTGAGTGTAGCGTAAGTGAGAATCAACCTTAAGTCGGAGCGGCGGTTACGGACGGAAGTGAAAACGGTGACGAGGTGTCAGGTGTGATGCGGACTGCTTCGGATTGATCATGGACTGATCCGGACTGGACTGATCCTGAGTGAACGTTCCTCCCTGCGTTTTATTACTTTTATGACGTATCCAGACGGCGCGGCGCGTTAAAGGGGCATACTGACTTGAAACGAAGGACTCGTACTCGCAACGTTACTTACGGAGGTCGAGCGTATTATGTAATTAGCAACATTGACTCTAAGCATCAATAACCGGAAATGGGTTGCTTGCAATTTCTAAACTATATTGCAAAAAGTAACTAATGATTTTTGTTTCCGACTCGGTCATTATTTATTATAATTCACGGATTGTAATTATCGAAAATTAATCAATTAATTGCTTGACTGCTTGTTTACCAGCGGGTTTTTTTACAACTCAATATTAACTTAACTAAAACAGGACTTACTTACTAAAAAGCGAGGCAGGGTGTACCCAAGTGACGCTAATATTTAAAGCAAAACAGACATTCCTTGACTGGAAATATCACTTCGTTACACACGTTGTATATCACATTTGAAAATAATTTAAAAAAATCTTCGCGTTATAATTTAAACTTTAATGCATCCAAATATTTGTTACTAATAGCTCAAATCATCCTAGACAAAAATTAATTTTTTTGCTGTTAAAATATCGAAATAAAGTGAAGCAAGAAATATTATGGACGACGCATTTATTTTTATATCTCATATTCCCAATAAAATAAAATGGAAGTTGCTTCTGGTACTTGAAAGAGTTGCATCAATACAAAACTTGCACATCACCTATTGTGAAACATCTCACTGTCTCACTCCTTAGCTATAGTAATCTAGTGTATAATAATTTCATTAGTGCTGCTACATTTAGTACAACAATATTATGTTATCTTATCCAAGAGTGCCTCGTGATTTACGCAATCGAAGGCTTTAAACAAATCAATGAACAATGCCAGAATTTTATTGTTTCGTCTAATTGTTTATATATGTTATAATATAAGATACTTAGTAAAGCAGATATGGTGGATATCTTTTCTCTAAAACCAAGTTCGTTAGATGATAAAATATTATTGGTTTCTAAAAAGTTTACAATTCGATTACTTCGAACTTCGAACGAATAGCTATAGAATCAACAAGACGGAGTTACACGACACTATCTGTGACCATGAGCCTAATGAATACTAATTTAGCAATTGCTTTTCTTATAAAATCAAAGTTAATACTTGAAAGCCAATGACAAATATCAACTGCTTGTCAATTTCTTCATCATTATTATCAAATTCCTCACTTACACTCGAATCTGCCATATCACAAATGTAGTTATTTGTTTTTCACAAAAAGATAACAGATGTACTGAATTGCTTTAAGCAATTGCTAAATTTTTATTCATTAGGCTCCATATGTCAGTATTGAAACGAAGTTTGCCTAAATAGGTGAATTGGCGTAAAAGAGTGACCGGCAAAATCTCTGAATCCCACTCCACTCGATTTCTTTTTATGCAGATATCTCATGCGTAAGATTTATATAACAAAATTGGACAATAATGTAGACGTGCAGCATAAAGGCATGAAATATGCCTCTATGGCTGAACATGCAACGTCACTGGAAATATTACAAAATTTAAGGATAAGTTTTACCATCATTGACTTTTTTGACAAAAATGAGCATCTTTCACATTAAACAGCATTTAACTTAAAAATTTATTTTTTATTTTTTTATCATATATCTAACTAATCCTCTGACATTACGTCAAAGGCGTAGAGGTTATTTCCCAGTTTAAAACTGGTTAATTTGAATATTTTTTAGATAAATCGAATTTTTTGGATAGGAATCTCGAGGAATGTGGTAATAAATCCCAAAAAAGAAAAGGAAAGAAATATCATCAATAACCCGGGCAGCGAGCGGAGGACTGACTTCACTCACTTCATAGCGATATTAGGAGTAAAGCAACATTTACCGCGTGTAGTACATGGATGGGGACTATCCATGGAAAGACGCGGTCTCGCTTCCCTACTTCTAGCGGCTTGTATATCAGCTATATCGCAGAAGCAATACAACTGTAGGCGAGAGGTGTATTGAGGATATACCATCCTTCGGAGGGGATGTAAAGCAGTCGGTCCCTTGTCTATTAAATGTTAGGCAAGTAAAAAATCCCTACTCTTAGTAAGATAAGAGGTTCGGCAAAATTTACAGGTTGGGGGTTGCTCGTCTCCTGGCGTCGGTGATTGGCCTCCGTAGCGGAAATAGGCCGACGTTAAATAAGTGATTAAAAAAAAAATAAAAAAATCATCAATGGTATATTCAGAAAATAAAAAACGCATTGTTTTCCTTTTGAAATAAACTTTTAAAGGATATGTTAGATGACATACTTGTACATTTAAAAAAAAAATAGGGGTGGTGGTACCCCTCTGAGTTAAGAGAAATCAAGAACATTGCTGCTGAAAGGTGAAAAAGCAAAATTGACTTCTTTCAGGATCTTCTTTTACAAAATTACTGTATATTCAAGTTCTAATGTTTAGAAGTAACAGGGCTTACACTCAACTGGTATTTTCCAGGCTTTATTCACCATTCTCACATATTATACAATTACCCACATAACTCAAATGCTTACAGTAGTATTGGGAATTAAACCTGCTATGAGAAAACTGTTCGTTTACTCTTATGTAAAAGATATTACACTGTGTAGTTAAGAATTTACCATTATTTATAACATGATACCTCAATATGTCAAAATAGTCAATATTAACTTTTCCGTTAAGTTTAAAGTTTACGCGGCGTATACTATATCTACAAATACTTTCACAAATTCTGAAATGTTTCATAACACTTCTGGAAAATTAGAGTAGGAACGTGTTTCTTATCTGACAAGTTTAAGATATGTTTACTATAAAATAATATTCTGGTTCAAGTTATGTAGTACAGTACATAAAACAATGTCGACTCTGATTAGTTAATTAAGGAAGTCCAAATAAAAGTAGGAAAGTGAGTAAATTAAAACGCTTAGGAAATGATCCTCGCTTCAGAAGAAAATCACGACAAGATCGTTGAAACATCAATATTAATTGCGGAAGAGAACCTGCAAATTATTTCAGCCTTAATTATTGTTATTATTACACAACACAAAATTATATTAAAAGCTCCGCTGATCCGTACTAATTCATTTACTACCTTATACACATAGTGATCTCTAATTAGGTACACCATATTTCTGTTAAAATAATTAAGTTTTAATCCACCAACAGCTGGGTCATATTCACTAGTTCAACAGCTCAAAGTTCTTTTCTCTATTTAAATGAATATCAGTAGAAAGGAGGACTAACGATTTGATTTAAAATAGCGGAAATATTAACTTTTTTAGGTTTCGAAATGGATTTCCATAAATAAATATCAAACAAACCAATCAATAAAGTTTTGCTTGTTTTTTCTGCATTCATGAAAAACATGTGCTTATCACTGGAACAGGTATTGCATGAGTTCACGTTGTTCATAAGATTATATAAAGTGTCTCGTTTTTCCTTCTAATTTTTCACACACAGGCGAATTACTTGGACAAGATTGATTGATGAAATTGTTAATCATTGCAACATGCCTCAACTTCAACAGATTCATTGATTATTTGTGGGTAACGTCTGCTTATTTGTTTGTCACTGAGCAATTTCTATAGACTTCTTTGGATTTCATTTCTAATTTCTATAGTGCTTATTTTAACACAGATTTTTGCAATGTTGGAGAAGTAAACGGCGTAACTAAATACAGTTTTGTAGGTATTATATTAATTTAGTTTGAATAGTATATCTTGGTGCTTCAATTACTCCTACAGCTGACAATAGCAACTACTAGAACATTTGCAACAGTATAATTTTCTGAAATTTGTAAATTTTATAAAAAATTGATTATAAATAGGATTATAGAAAACAGCTATTCAACGTTGAATAGCTGTTTCCTATAATCCTATTTATTATTAATAGTTTAGTCCACCAGGGCTAGAGGTCGACTGCTCTTTGGTACTTTAGTAAAGCCGCTATCTGTCACAGTAACATTGTATGTCTCGACAGTTAGTGGCAGCAACTGACCACTAGAGGGATAATTTTGTCCTTCGCCGGGATAATTTTATACTTCGCTGTTAAAAATTGATTGTTATGTCAATTGTTGGAATCATATTTCTATTTGACGCGGATAATTCATCTAATCCAAGTAAAAAATCTTGTCTTTTTTCCCCACCTAGGGCTCGTCTGTTTAAACACCGAGGGCACTGCAGCCTCCTGGGCTTATTGTGCTCTCCCTTTTTTAATCTACTCCACCCATTTCAGTAACTCTACTACTAATCATGTGATACAAATCCATAATTAAACGAGTTTGGATAGTTACTGGTTCTATTTTGGTCTGTCCATAAATATTATATCTTTTGCGAGCTAGTGCTTTGCACTTGATAATACTATAGTTCACTGTTTCAGATTCCTTTCTGCATAGTCTACAGTTTAATTCGCCATCACATTCTCCATTGTATGTAAGTGCTTCTTAACAGAGAAATGCCCTGTTAGAAGCCCTGTAATTATTCTCAACTAAAGTATGTTCTTTGTGAGCAGTTCTTCGTTTCTTTTAGGACATGCGCCTTTAATTAGTGTTTCCCATGTCGATTTCCTGGGATATTCCTCCAGTGATTGTTATGTTTGTTCTTGACCCAATCGCTAATAGCTCCCCTTGCTGCGCTTTTGGAGATACCTTGCATAGGTTTTGGACCGAGAAAGGTGTTAGTTGATCCTTGTCTAGCAAGTTCATCAGCTTTTTCATCGTCTGATATCCTTAAGTGTCCTGGCACCCAGAGTAATTTTACTCTGTTCCACTCTCCCAGGATTCTGAGTTCCTCACGACATTCCCATACCAGTTTGGACGACACTTTATTAGAGGCTATTAATGCCGTTTGACTGTCCGACTCGATGGTAATCTGTAGTCCAGCGTACCCTCTTTTTATATTTTCGCGTATACACTCAAGTAGCAAAAACTTCTATTTGGATACAATGAAGTAGCGACCCAGAGACACTTGGTCTTTCTCCATGTATCTCTGCTCCAGCTCCTGCTTCCATCCTAGAACCGTCTGCATACCAGCAAAGTCCTTTCAGCAATATGTCAGGAGTTCTTGTTAACCATGTCCAATAATAATGTTGAAGGGCTTGTGAAATGTGACTGTTAGTTTGTAGCAACAACCTATCGAATATAAAGAGACTAAATAATTCTTAGTTTATTACTTCAATTTCAGGTTCAATGTATCTACATAAATCAGTCAATTTTGAGGTAAATAATCTCAATTGGAAAAAATCGAACTAAGCAATTTATTTGTTAGCTTTGCTTTTATAACTCAAACAATTCCATTATGTTTTAAATAAACATTTAAAACTTGTCATGGTGGTTATATTTATTTAATTTGGTCAACTATCAATTTTCTTCTTCACTTATTTGGGATTTATTACCAAATAAGAAAAGAAAAAAAATTAATCGTTGCCACGAATAACTTTTTAAGACAATATAGGTATCAACTTTTTTTGTACCTGTTAATAAATTTCTCCTCTTGTGCTAAATGGTTTCTATTTATAGTGTTATATCTGATAGGCAGAGTATGTTTTTCGTGATGCTTTCGTGATGCTTCAACTCAGGATGTTATAGCAAGACTTACGTCGCTGGTCTGTAAGGCAGTGGATAACAGGAAACCGTGTCTGGATATTTTTGTAGATTTAGCAAAAGCTTTTGACACTCTTAGTAATAAGCTTCTATTAGATAAGCTTGAAAAACTGGGTATACGGGGCAATGCGTTTAACTTATTATTTGGAAAATCGAGTCCAGAGAGTGAAAATAGCACAAACACTAAGTGACAAGGAGGTAGTAATATACGGCGTTCCTCAAGGCACAGTACTAGGGCCAGTTTTATTTACCATATACCGTAATGAACTACTTTCTTTGAAATCAGCGGAAACCATTATATCCTTTGCTGATGACACTGCAATCATATATAAAAGAGAATCTAGGGCTGAAGTAAATAATATAGTACAAATTGACCTAAAAAAAATTATAAACTAGTTTCACTCAAATTTATTAACTGTTAACATGACGAGAACCAAAATTGTGCTATTCACCTCTTATAGAGACATACTTACCAATTTATGACAAAACATCCGTCGAAAATTGTTGTATAAATATAATCAATTCATTTAAATATCTTGGTGTGTGTACATCGATTATTTTTTAAGATGGGACATACGTACTCAAAATATTACTAATAAACTTCGTAGTCTAATTTTCAAATTTTATCAGCTTCGTCAAATTCTGTCCTTGTCTCATTTGAAAATTCTGTATCATGGACAAGTGGAATCCATACTACAATATGGCATCATAGGTTGGGGAGGTATAGAAATACACTAGTAGCACCCTTAGAAAGAATTCAAAAGAGAATTTTAAAAATTATGTATAATAAACCAATATATTCATCAGACTTATTGTACACTGAACTAAGATTAATGGACATTCAACAGTTATTCTCTAAAACAATGGTAGGTACTCTTTTTGTTTAATAACACCCAATATATTGCAGAAGTTGAACTTACATAATATGATACAAGAATTTGGAGAGGAGCTAATTTGATTCTTCCAACGGCTCAAAAAACTGTTGGACAAAGATGTTTTAATCATATTGTACCTCAATTTTTTAACCGTCTGCCAGATTCTATTAAATGTATTGGGGTAGAACACATTTTTAAGAGGAAAGTCGAAATTTGGATTAATTCTTGCAACAGAAACTTTTTCCCAGTCTTTTAAGTAATAAACTGAAGTCATTTCATACAAGTAAAGTTCAATACAAAATACAACATAGATAGGGTAATTAACGTAAATAAATAATTCGTAATATTTAGAAATCAAATTTAATTTTTATATATTAAATACATTTATAATTGTATAACATTTCTTATACTCATTGTAGTCGTGTAGTTAGGTTTTTGTCTATACTATCATTAAGGTATGTACTGACTAAAATTGCAAAATTCATATTATGTACCTTGCAGTTAGGTTTATGCCCATAGACAGGCCTCTTAGGCCTAAATGGGCTAAATTTTCACATTTATTCGAATTTTTCAGTACTTCTCTTTATTAAGATTGTTATGTACATTATACATGTTTGTCTGAAATAATTTCACCAAAATGGCAAATTAAGAAATATAATAGTCCTCAGTAATATATTTTCATACACAAAATGGACTTTCTAATAAACAGAAAATATTTAATAAGACGTATTAAGGAAACTGGTTCTCAAATTCAATTAGTTGTTAGTATACTCACATATACGATACGTGTTAGGCCGACTGAAGTTGTGCGGGTATTTTAAGTTAATAATAATAATTGAAAAAATCTGATCTTATCTTGCAAGCCACCAGCTTCTGCTTTTAATTAAATTTATAAAGCTAGTTCATCTCAAATTGATTTTGCTTACGGTGAGATAGCATTAATGTTAAATGATAAGTAATTGCCCGTCCGAGCGTCTGGTCTCGTTCACAGCATAAAAGTCACAGATGCTATTATTTTAATCGGCACAAACCTCAGTTCTACAATTTAAAGAAATAAATAATAGTTTCGTAAAACTTATTCATTAAACATTTGGTTTGCTACATAATTTCTTAATAACTTAACTCATTACTTACAATAAATTCCACTGAGCGCTACTTTAAGTCTAATTATAATACATTTTCCACTCTGTAGCTTAAATCATTTACCCCTAATAATTTAATTTAGTACAAACCTTTCCATTTCCTTCTTTCACAGGTAGCTGAATATATGAATTAACTACTCATAATTTAAGACCAGCCAATTTCAGAGGTTCAGACACAGGAAATTGATAGCTGTCTGACTACCTGCGGACTAGATATATTATTATTAAAGCACTCACTAATCATTTTAGCTATTTCGCAAAATAAAAATGTGTGCACCAATAAAGTTGTTTTGTATTTGTGTTTTAAAAGAGGATTGATTATAAAAAGTGCGAATATCAGAATTTTATGAAGCTGTAACAGAAAAACATTTGCATACTGGATAATTTTGTAGGAAAATAAGTGTGGGCATTGCCTAAAATGGAAGCAGAGGAAGATCGAAAATAATAGATTTAAGATAATTAAGCTTTACAGATATGAAGAAAATGCTTGCCCTTCGCATCTTCTGGGCATCTTTCAATTAAATTTGATATTAGCTCTTGGGGTATCAATTCCCATTCCTCCTACATGGCACGCCTTAACTGATCAAGGCTTTCAATAGGTTGCTCTCTTTGTCTAATTTGCAGCTTAAAGCGTGACCAGTCGTGTTCTGTAGGGTTGAAATCTGGAGATCGAGTGGGCCTTTCCATCCTTTCTATTCTGTTTTCCTGTATCCGATACGAAATTAGATCCTTGAATTTTTTAATTGGAAATTTTACGGCATTTTCACGTACTCCATAAAGAACGGAGGTAGGCCAAAAATGGCAAAACCGTTTTGGGGTATTAGTCCAAGGATTAAAACTAAGTGGTTAAAAATATTCCTAAAAAATTTGGAGGAAATTGGTACCTAGGTTTATAAATATTTTGAAAAATGCAAGGTGTCTGAAAATAGCCCTGTACGTACATCTTAGAATACAGAGGTCGAGATGTTGTAAAAGGTCAATTCTAATCGAAGATATACAGCGAGAAATTGTGACCAAATTTTCAGGTGTTCACTGAATTTTGCACAGCAGTTTATTTCTTTCCATTGATAAATTTTGTTAGTATCAGGTAATTAAGATTTTTAAATTATATATCGAATTAAGTAGTAATAAAATAAAAAATGTATTTAAGAAAACATACAGTACGTAACATTTTGCGAGAAATAAAACTGATTTAATTTATTTTGTAGTATTTTTTATGTGTACCTATTTGATTAAATGAAAAAATCTTTGTTCCTTATTGAATGAAAAAATTACACACAAATAAGTTTGCCACGTTTAGAGCACCCTTAAAGCTTAATTCTCCTTAGGAATGTATTTACTCAACTCGCCTTTCTTTGAAACGTACAAAAACAGTATCACAAAGTAGAATTATGCACATTACACGCTCCTTTCAGATTCAGAATTCTTTTTGAATGTATTTAAATGAAAACGCCTTTATACTGTTTTCTCACAAACAAATTTTGTATGATCCTAAATACTATCCTGACACAAAGTAAACAATACACGGTATTTATATGCTAAGTATGCATGTTTAATTATAAACAACCAACAACTTTGGAACTTTGTATATACATGTTTTTTAGGGATTCTTGGTAATATAAGATAGCGGGTAAATTTAAAGTAGTTCACTTGCTTGCGTGAATTAAAATTTTTAGAGCCCTATTGAAGTGTTTTCGAGTGTGGTACGTCAGGATATTCATACGCTGTTCTTAGGCGACTTGAAACTTATTCAAAACCTGCACAATGGCTCTATAAGTGGTTGCAGTATGCAAAATATCCCCTTAAAAACTACTTGAAAACTTCCATTATAATAGAAAAGGACGGCCATATACTGAGTAGCCGCCGAAGTAGTAGGGGAAGTATGAAATATTTCACGTTAATGGTTTTGTTGTCGAGCTTTACAAACGTTTGCATTTTTATCTTGATCATTAACAAACATAAATAAACTACGCATTCATTACATAATGAAAGTTTAAAACATATAAATATTTGTAGCGAAGCTTCTTTATTGACACAGTATTTTGGTATTTAAAAATTAGACAATCGCTAGTAAATGCTAATTAAAACTACTACCTACCTATACAAAATTATAATAATAATATATAATAAGATAAAATAGTAAAAATAAATTTTACTATTTACGTCAAAGTTTTAAGTCTTAATCCTCTAATGTCTTAAAAAGACATAAATACTCTTTTCAGAGCTTATTTGCAAACTATCTACATTTAACTGATGAAAACCAGTACTACAAAGGTAGAAAGCAAATAATTTAATATTGCAATAAGCCTCACCAGACAGATTAATCCAAAAAAGGACTCCTTCTGTTATCAGGCAGCGCACGTCACCATCCCATGGACCGGTTTCTTTACCTAGCTATAAAGGCAGAAGTTAAGGGAATTAATTGAATATTTGGAACATTCGTTTTTTTATATTTGAACTGTCAATTGATAGTACAGAATTTCTGTCGAATTTAGTCGTTGGTTATCTGTGGCATAGCTGATGTTTTAAAGTATCGCCTTGGAGAGTCGTGGCGCTGTCTAATGTATAGTGATGTTAGTCACGGTCGGAAATTGTTAGATAATAAATATCGATGAGATGTGAGTGTCATGGAATTGTCTTTTGAATAGGAGACTTGGTTTATTCTTAATAGGCTTTGTAATATATCGTTGGCTAAATACGATTGATTTTATATAATAACCCGGTGGTTGGTTGTGTCGAGTTAACTCGCGAAAACTCTGCTTGGAGTCACAGACAGTTCCACAAGTACAAAGTGAGGAGCGTAGGCGTGGCTGACAATTTGACATTCTGACAGATACCATTTCCGGCAATTCATTTTCTTGATCCAGGCGATAGTGTGACGTGCTTTTTCTAATCAGGTAATTTATTTCCAATCATTGGGATTATTGATGAAAAGCATAGAAAATATAGTGGTAATTTGTTATTGATGTTGGAGAGTCCACATATTTTGCCAATATTTGGGATTAAATCACACTTTGGGGCACACAATGGGACAAAGGCCTATATGGTATAGGAACCCCAGGATCTCACTTCAGCCCGCCCAAGATATACAGGTATATGTCAGATTGTCAACTATAATTACGTTCACGTACTTATTATCGTGGATTGTATACGTTCTCTTTGTAGGGCTCTTTTGCTGTGAAATTGTTTTTGCTTTGAAATTGCTGTTTGCTTCGACGTTGCTTTGACGCCGCTGTACTGTTTTGCTTGTAGTCTGCTTGGTTTTATGCTGTTTTGATGGGGCATTGTTTCTACATTGTTTGACGCTGCTTGACACCGCTTGGACGCTGTCCTGCTCTACTTGGTGACTGTAATTGTTCGATTTGAAGCTGTTGGAAGCAGTCTACTCCGTTCTGCTGGCTTTTCTACTACCATACGACATCCCGACGACCTGGATTGACGACCAGATAAGTACCTGTCAGTCATATTTGTAATATTCATACCATTCAGGTTTAGTTGTGACGCTACTAGTCACAGATCTTTAATCGTAACTGATATTATTTACGTAACATTTTAACAAAATATTACCCTTCAGGTTAACCGATATCAATAAGATTCTCCACTCAGGGAGATACAAATACACTAGGTGTTCTAATATCCCTCTGGGAGAATATTGTGTGTATTGCTAAGCTCGATATATCTGCCTTCACCAGTGTGAATTTGATTGTTGAAATTATAATAATATTTTTTATTAGGGTGTTTTACTACCTCCATCCACTGAACAAACCCACACCTACGCCCACTGAGCTAGCCAGTGTCTCTTCCGCACTTCTAATTTTATTCAGGCTACTCACCGGAAGGGGCACTTTAAACACTCAAATTTGTATTACAATTTCACATTAAGAGGCTGCCGAACTAGATCTATTTTTCTAACTAGTCTTCCACTAGGGAGGCTATTGCCGGGGTAATATCTTTTTTGTATACGATAACTTCTTTCTCATCAATTTCTTCTGCTCCTATAATATTTTCTGTGATGATATCAACAAGACTAATTACATTTTATAGTCTTTGTCTTGAATATTCTCTATTGAATCTTCAATAATAGCACTATCGACATTTGCGTTGAGACATGACTAACCGTGTCAACGGCCACAAAATATTGAACAGGACAGCCCAACTTTTCTGCACCCGCAATTTGTGTTACATCCTTTAGTGCAACTGTAAAAGATAGTGTGTAGAAGTACATCTGGTGCAGGTAAAAATAGTGTGTTTGGGCTCCAAAATATCATTATTGATCGTCCACCTGCATAATAATAATAATTCAGGATGTAAATCATTATTAAACAAATTCCTGTACCAGATATGAATTATCTGGTACATTGATGTTAATAAGTCTTGTTAACTTCACGAATGTTGTATATCGATAGATGTCAATGGATACTCCTGATTTAGCAGTAAGCAGCTCCATACATTGCCAGAATAATGCGTACTCCATTCTACAAAATGGTCTCAACTGGACAATTTTCTTGCTTAAAAACGTCTACTGATTGCTGCAAGTCCAGGCGTTTCTCGAATATTTTAAGAACTTGCATATTTCATTGCGCCGCACACAGTGATGGAAACAGTACATGCTATTTACAGTTAGGAAACTTAACTGTACTAGAAGAAGAGTATATCTTTGGTTCTATTTTTCCTCTACCTGATTTAAGAAGAAAACTGGTTGTTCGATGGAGCACGTCTTATTAGAACTAAAAGATCTACATCTTCTCCGGCGATAGTTACTTGATGCCGATGCTAGCGATATCAGTTTATAAAGTAATCGCTACATTTAAAAATACAACGAATTAATAACATTCATTATAACAGACACATTTTTACAAACACTGACATTATACCGTCCGACACATACTATATTAAAGATATCTATTAAAGATGGTCCTTCACAAAGCTATATAGGTGAGGTTGACCACTGCAACTGATAAGATCACTACACTGCACACCTAATACTGCTAAGCAAACTTGCACCTCTAATGCAGTAAAATCAGTTAGACAATCTGAAACTGAATCGAAGGAAAATACTATGCCGTGTTCCACATCCAAGGCTGACCCATCCAAAATTATTTACAGCCCAATGAGAAAATATTTTAGGGTATTTGAAAAAAAATTAGGTACTTAGTAAAAAGAAAACAATAAATTAAGGCAATATCCTCAAATTCTCTAACTTTGGATCAAATAAGAATGTTCAACGTAAAATATGTCAGAGTCATTCAGAAATATGGAAATTTGGTTCATGTGCAAGTTATGTTAACCCTGGGATGGATCATAAACTTTGCAAAACACATAAGATTTCTCTAGAACCAATGTAGTGAATAACCATAGATATGTTATAATTTATGAATTTCTGCCTATTAAGTAACTAATATATTTTATCGGCTTCAGGATATTAATCCTTTGTTTACATATACAAAAGTAGGCTGGTAAGTAAGTCATAACTAAAGTTGTACAGAAATATTTATTGCCATGCCAACAGCTTGTACGGTAATATTACAATACAGATCTGTCAACAACTGTCCACAGGCATTGAGTAAATAATAATAAAGAGGCGCAACTGTCAAGGTTGCGAGATTTTGGTGTTGTAATTTATTGCCAATAACTACAGAATTATCTACAATATTTAGTGCTATGCAGCCGAATTACAAATACCTTCCAGTAGCACTAAAAATTGATGACAATCCTGAAGCTATTGGCGAAAAAATACAATACTAAAATCTCGAAACCTTGACAGTTGCGTCTCTTTATATTATTCCTTTACTCAATGCCACAGGTGAAATAATAAATAATGAAACTATAGGGCTATTTATTAATACAAACAGACAGAAAACTCCAAAAACTTTGGGAGAAGTCTCTTTAATGATTTCCTTTAGTTTAAATACATGATTTTTAATTAAATTAAATGAGTTCGTAACTATTAATTTTCTTGTATGTTAACTTTTCAATGTTGCCGGCCTTTCCCATAATTTATGTTTATTTAGCTTTATGTGAAAAGAGAATATTTTGATTAAATATCTCACGATATTTCTACGAAATAAAAGAAAATTTTTAAACAAACTTTAATAAAATATCCCTTTAATACTTTATTGTTACACCCGACACAAGGTAACATGCGAGCTTAGATTTCTCTGTTTATTAACTACTCACCGCTACGACCGAAAGAAGGGCTAAGTAGCCATAAAACGTAGTTCTCCGATCGACGTAATCCAATACTTTAAATCCATTATAAACCTGAAAACTTTCATGTGCTCATGTAATAATTAGTGTCATGTTATACGTCGGCCTTTATAGATTAACTTGTACTACAACTGCTCAATTCCACCAAATTAATCACCCCATCTTTGACTTAATAAATTTACCAAGTTATTTTTAGGTGACGTGTAAGCAAACGCACAAACGGCGGTACTTTATAGGAAACATTTTGAATGTTCTGTCGACGAGATGAAAAACAGAAACATGTTTATGTGTTCCACTGGGAATGCACCCTTTCATTTATAAATAACCGTTTTTATATTTTTTCAGGATTTAAAAGATTTATGATACTAACAAGGTGCAAAGAGAAACGACATTTATTATGTTCGCTTCCTTGATGTTGCTAAGTATAATTTGGTAAATTTTATTTAATACGAAGAGTTACAAGACAAGGTGTTTTGTTTATCGTTCTACAGCTCATAACTTATGTACTATGAAACCGATAAAAGAAACAATTAGGTGTAAAACTACACTAAATTCCTCATAGTAATTTTTTTCGAAAGAACAAAGAAACAACGATCACTTCAAAAAGGTATAAAATAGAAGATTTTATCAAAAACGGTCGAATTTACGGCTCATAATTTTTTTGTTCGGAAGTGACAGAAAAATTACAATATTTTAGTCGGTTAGAGAACCATGAAAAACTTACGAATACAAAAATTTAATAGCTAAACTATAAATAGTTTCGGAAATACAGATATTAATATCGTGTTGATACACCCTGTATTCTGAAAATTATTCAATTATCTTCTTAAAGCTTATTTGCAATTGCTCCAAAGTAGACTGTAGACAGCAGACTGAAATATATAAGATTATTAATTTTTAACTAATATTAGGAGACAAACTCTGTGTCTGAATTATAGAATATGAATGAAAGTTTTTAATCTGTTCACACTGAATTAATATATTTTGTACTCTACTCTGATAATTGCCCTGTATTGTGCCTGTAGTGAGAAAACTAGAACACCTGATGTACGCCTATTAAAGAACATTAGTTAAAAATTAATCATCATTATCTTTCATTAAATTCAGCAGGTGTCTAATGAGTACTATAAACAAAATAAAACGTGTGTTGAATATTTGTTTATCTGTGTTCTACTACCGTTATCCCATTAAAACTTTATTGTTATATGATTCTGAAGGAAATTTTAATAATTTTGTTTAAAAGTAAATTCTGAAGTGGGGTATGCATGTCATGTATCTGTATAAGCTTATAAATGAATATCCGGATTTATTATAATGAAATTAGCAGTATCCGAATATTTTCGCGTGTTACCCTCTTTCGCATACTTTCTTCTACATATACACAATTCCATTCAGTTGTATTCGAATGAATTTAGCCGATTCTTGTAGAAGGTAAAATAATTCTTGCAAATAATTTTAACGAGAAAGTTTTATCTCATTTATTTTAAATTAATGAATATATTTTATAAAAAAACGCTGTCTGGTTTCATAACAATACTGTTTTTATTTAATTTAATGTTTGAATTTAGCGATTCAACAAAATACTCAACACTTTTTTTTTCACGATTAAATATAATTATTAACTAAAATTTTAGAAGTAAAAGACTTTGTCTAAAGTCACTTTACAGTTTATTATGTTATAAAAGTTCAGTTTAATTCGAAAAACTGAAAAAACTGAAAACGTCACTGCTTTTATAATAAAAACGGTTTTTGATTCAACAGTAAAGAGAACATAAATAAGTTAGTAACTATGATGGTAACTATTTCACTAAACGCCAGTAACGAAATGTTTCATGACATATGTAGGTTATCTAAAAAAAATCTTTTTATGCAAAATACGTTTTATGTGAAATTTCCCTCGAAAATACAACAAAAACTGCTATGAACCAAATAACAAAGGGCCGCAATAAAAAATAAAAGTATGTGCAAATAAATACAGAAACTCAATTTCTGCAGTTTTAACTTGCTGAAATTTGTATGAAAAGAGCAACAAATCCCGGTAGCAAATTATGTGAATTGGTTTTATCCAACTTTACTACGGTTGTTTGCGAGTATTCGCGTTATTAGGAAAGTGGTGTAGGAAGCGAAAACATTTCCAAAGCAACGAACCGTTTATAAAATCAGAGAGTTAAACATATGGGGAAAAATTGGAACAACTAGTGGCATTAATATCATTTTCCTCTTAATTTATAAGGATAATACGCGGATTTGCGACAGGAAAAGGTAATTGACTTTATAAACTTCAAAAAATTTATTTAACTTCAATTAAAAGCCATTCTTTTAATTATTATGTCATTAAAAGTTTCCTATACCCAATTATTGATCCAGAAAAAATTATAGGCCAGTTGTAAGGTATAGTATAATAATAAAATTATAGGTATCTTTGGTTGTATGACTGACAATGATACTCCCAGCCAGGCCAATTACCAAAGTTTAATTGCAAGAAACAACTACTCAGCGGACAACACTCCGACTTGCATTGAATTATACTTGCAAATTCTGATTGGTGCCAAGATTATTTTTTGTCTTTTCCCTATCAGGCATAGACCGGTTTCGAACTTATGTTTTCGTCAGTATGCCATAAGTATTTAAAAGGACAAATAATAAAGGCAAACCAAACTAGTCTAAGACATACTAAGTAATACTAGTTTGGTTTGCCTTTACTATTTATCTTTTCAAATACCTATGGCATACTGACGAGAACATAATTTCGAAACCGGTATATGTCTGGTAAGGAGAAGAATCTTGGTACCAATCAGATTTGCAGGTGTAATCCAATACAGGTCGTGGTGTTTGCCCGCTGGGTAGTTGCTGAGATCGCCGCTCTCGGTACTTGCTTGGCAAGTCGTTTCTGCCACAAAGACCTCATTGATGACTTTACAGGTAGTAGCACTGACCACCAGATGAATATATTTACTATTTCACCATTTCAATTCATTACTTTTTTTTTGTAAATTTATTGGTATCATAAAATAAAGACTTTTATTATTATTATTATTGAAATATACGTATGTGTGAAAAAAAATGGAAAGTGGGAATAAATACAGTAGTTTCTGTGAATATAAATATTGATTGTCTAATTAATTAAATTATTCATTTTGGTAGTCTAGCTATTTTTCTCTCCATTTAGGGATTCATAAACATAACATAAACATAAACATACCACAGAAATGAGACATTGTTTAATACTTGGAAATAACTGAAGTACGACCTATCGAAGATTGTAAAATAAATTAGGGCGTTAAGTTTGAGCAACTAAACTGAAACTGAATATAAGAAAAAATAGGCGCCTATAAACCAGTGATGATTATCTCTCTCTCTTTTATAAGTCTATAGCTTTTGAAGAATATAATCAAGAAAAAAGTATTGTATTTGGATTATGTCATCAATTTTTTTTATTATTTAACATTACCACACACACACATTTTGTCTTTGAAGTGGTTCTTCTGCCAGTATTGATAATGGATCGTTATCAAGAATATTAAGAAAATTAAAGATTTCAAAAATATTAAAAATTAGGGCAAGGGGCAATTATTTTTTACTATTCATGTTTTGCTTTTATAAAACATTTTAGGAAAACAACCCATCATCAAAGCTGACAAAAAAAAAGTCCTGTGATAAAATGCGTGTGGTTAAAACTAATGGACATTTGACGGAATAATTTAAATGCTATTCTCTTTACTACTTTTCTCGTAAACGGTTCCTCATACGAGACTAAGAAAACAGAGGCATAAAAGAGTTATTTTAAACCTTATTTCCCACCAGTATAGTTGTCTGCCTAAATTTTCCAAGAAAACAAGCTGAGGAGGTGGTAAGGCTTTTAAAGAAGCCTTCCACTTTTTTTATTATTTCGCACCAAATTAACCCTAAGCCTCAGTTATTTTAAGGCATTAAAACATTAAATAGATACCTTGTTTCGACTCTAGTCATTGTTGATTTAATTATAATTTTTTCGAAATCGTAGTAACTCATATTTAATAAAAATTTTTAAAAACTCGAAATTTCGACTTTAATCTCTAAATTTCAATTTTGATCTCAACTTTAATTTCGAGATTTCGGCGTTAATCTCGCAATTTTGACTTTAATTCCAAAATTATGATGTTTAAAAAGACTTGTGAAGGGAAAATGGAGGACATTTCGAAAATTTTTGTAATTATTGATAATTACCAATTTTCTACGTTTAATTTAATTATTGTTTGTACTAAATATTATGTACAATTTCAAAGGATGTTTTAATAAAATGTTGTAAATGTACGTTAATTTGAAAACATAACTAACTTACTCTAAAACAGCTCGATTGTTTAAAATGTAATAATTCCTTTCTTATTTCTAATCTGAAAATTAGTTTTTTATAAGAATGTTTAGAAATATATAAAAATAAAAAAGTTTGGGGTAAAATACTGAGAGCCACCCAAACTACATCTTAAAGAAGAGAGAAGAAGAGAGAACAATAATCCATTGTTTAAGCTACGCTACGCCGATGAGGAGCCGTAGCTGCATCATGTTTCTTTTTTGGGGTCTGCGGCATTATTCTTATCTTTTGTATTATTTAACCCTATTAAACGTCACTCTTTTGTTTATATTTGCCTAGGTAGAAATAGAGCAGTACGCATAGAGCTCAATGTGCCGACTGCTGTCATTTGAGGCTGCAATCGTGGTCCATGATGCACGAAAGCACGAATTTGAGTACTGTGACCTGTGATTTCTAACCTTTAGTTATTGTTCTGATCTTATTACACAGATCCATTGTTTGCTACGCTACGCTGATGAGGAGCAATAACTCCGAAACACGTGTCCGTAGCTGCATCATGTTTCTTTTTTGGGGTCTGCGGCATTATTCTTATCTCATGTATTATTTAAACCTATTAAACGTCACTCTTTTGTTTAAAATATTATTTTGATATTTTAACGCGGTCATTTTAAAACATCGTCATTTTGGAGTTAAAGTCGAAATTTCGAGATTAAAGTCGAAGTGCGTAATTAAAGTCGAAAGTTAGAAATCATAATAAAATTGAAGTTTCCAGTTCAAAATTGAAATTTCGAGATTAAAGTCGAAATTTCAAGATTTTAAAATGTATTACCTACGCCTTAGCAAAAATTATAAAATCAACCATGACCAGAGTCGAAACAACAATACCAGTACAGAGTGGTCTATTTAAAATGCCTTACAATAATTGAAGTTCAGGGTTAATTTTAATTTTAATTGAATGTGGCCCTTCTACGCCTTCGTACATTTTATAAACCTAATAAATATATTTTGTTGTAACTAGCTTCCTTAAAGTAACGAAAGATAAACTAGATTTTTTATATAAATAAACGACCTTGAATTAAACTGCTAATGCTAGAAAGCCTCACATCTTTTGTAGGAGATACAAAACAAGGAAATCAAGGAATGATAATAATTACTAAGAAATAAGATGTTTCATTGAAATACTGCTACATTTTATCTGCTTTATGAATGTCAGTGACTTTGTATTAAAAAAATTATATGATGAGGGAAGTCTAGCACCTGTAGTTAGCGCAATTTTAATTTCATGTTAAATTTGTGGTTCTTTACCGCTACTTACCAAACAACTACGATGATGATTATTTAATTCCGGGTATTATAATATATACTGGCATTAAACTACCCATCCATATGAGGGCCCCATGGATATTTTGTTTTTATTAACTTTCGCACTATTTTGGGTTAGGGGCACTCTGCCTATTTATTCTCAATATAGTCAAAAACTTTGGTAGAGCAAAATGTGTAAAGAAAACAGATAAAAGACAAATTTTAAAATAAGTATAAAAGCAATAATTCTAATTTAAATTATGTGAGAAAAATAGTTCAAGTCTTCTATCGCAAAAGTTTACCAGTTTACTATAACTTAATCCACCTCAATAAAATATAGTGTGTCTTCTGATAATAATCATCTTAGTTGTTTAAGTTTCATGTTAAGAAGATCTGTTTTATATTTTTCGGGATACGCCACTGATAATGGGCGACTAGGACAAGGCACTTTGATTACCTCGCAACGACACGAGGAAAGTACTTTTAAGATAATGAACTGAAATTATGTCACCACCCCAAAAACTCATTGTTTCAGCTTCATACGTTTCCATAGCTTCCGGTTTATCGCTTTTAACTTCTTTTAATAGTACGCCAGAATTCTTTTATGAATTTTTCTTTAATCAATTATCTTCTCAATGGTTCTAAAAAAATTACTATAATTGGCAAACCAGAACGCATATATTATTAGAATGAACGGAATTATTATATAATTGAAAATAAGTTAAACTTATTGAAAATCATAACTCAACTTGAATGAGCAATCAAGGTATTGTCTAGTTTCTTATACATGTTTAATAAATCAACTTATAACAAAATTTTCTCCGGCGATTTCGTAAATATGATAATAATAATAATAATAATAATAATAATAATAATAATAAATTGTCTTTATCCGGCGAAATTCAGTCTGGAGGACTGCTCTTACAATTATTAGCGGACTGTAGACAACGATCTCTAAAAGTATATACAAGGAATTTATTTATAATTTTCCTATAAGTAAATAAAATTTTTGTTTCGTGCAAATCTATTTGATTTTATATATATTTTTCTCATACTTATAAGTAATTATAAAATCTACAGTACGTAAGAAAGGTAAAATGTATTTTTTTCCGGATGCTTTTCATATACGTGAATCTGTCATTTAAATGACAATGAAGCAGTATATTTGTTATTAAGAAAAATGATGATCATCAAAACAGATTGACTTATGGTTAGTTAATTTAACTAAAGAACTTTTATTTTTTTATAAAATTAATAACACATAATTGTTGCTAATCTTTCTAATTTTTCAATACAAATAAACTATGATAATCCTATGCATCGGAACAATTGGTTTAGAGATGCAGCCCCACCATGAGATTGAGAATTGAAATGGTAAAATTAAGCTGCATTTTCTTAAGAAATTTTAAGACTTTAAGAGGATGTAAAGCAGTCGGTCACTTGTCTATTAAATGTTAGGCAAGTACAAAATCCCTACTCTTAGTAAGATAAGAGGTTCGGCAAAATTTCCAGGTTGGGGGTTGCTCGTCTCGTGGCGTCGGTGATAGGCCCTGGTAGCGGAAATAGGCCGACGTTAAATAAGTGAATAAAAAAAAAAACTTATAGTAATATTTATTTTGTATACCCTATTCCAATCAATAAGTTGAGAGCTCGTAATAACCGATTTTGAAACTATAAGAAAAAAAAATTCTAAAATCTTAAAATCAAGTAATTTGAGAACTATATTTTGGCCAATTGGCATCAAAGCAATAATTTCAGGCATAAAATAAAATGACCACAGTTTCTTATTTTAAATAGCACCCTGAGTATGTCAATGACTTCTATTTTAGTTTCTAATGATTTTCTCCAGTTTAAACCGAGTCGTAGATGATCCAGAATTTATTAGTTATTTTTCGTCTAAACCACTTTTCGTCTAAATTTGAACTGCTTTGTTCATTCCTTTAAATTTAGAAATGATTTTTCCGTTCTTCGGTTTTATGGAAATTTAGTCTAGTATAACAGTTTTTCAAATACCATCCTATACATTTCAATTTCTTCTCTAATACTTTTATTACATTACTTTATAATTTTTCTCGATATAAATAATTATATTTAGGACAATTAAACTGTTGTTATTGGTTACTATTACCATTCTAACGGTAGCCTAAAGAAAACTAGCTACTTCGAGTAAAGCGATTGAAGTGTTGAGTTTGGGAAGCCAATACAACATTGGATTTCCTGGAATTAAGGACATTTGGCAAGCACTAACATACCAGTAAATAAATTGCCTCCTTTAAAATAGATTTATTTGGTACAAATACTTTACAAAAAGATAATTACACTTAATTGAAATAAATAGGTTTTCACGAGTCATGATGGACTAACTGGCAGAATTGTGAACTTGGATCAGATAACAAGTTCTCCGGATTATCAAATTCGATAATTTTACCATCATCCATAACAAGTACTCGATCTGAATCGAAAATAGTTTGAATACGATGAGCTATTGTTATAACTGTACTTTTTTTAAAAGCAGAACGAAGAGTATTTTGAATTAATCTATCCGTCTCGTGATCCACATTTGCTGTGGCCTCATCAATACATAGGATCTGAAATAAAAATGTATATATTAACATAAAAAGTATAAACTACGTATTATAGAGAAAATATCAAACTTCAAAAAAAAAAAAACTCGATGGTAAAAAGTAAAACACATTCGATGTTGGTAAAGAATGGCTTTAAAAACTCATTCAAATTCAATCCTCGTCCAATAAAATTAAATTATTAGTTATGTGTAAGTAGTCGACTTAATATAATATTAGTATTCTATTATAACAATCTTCTTACTTTTGCGTTATGAAGAACTGCTCTGGCCAAACAAATCAGTTGTTTCTGCCCAACAGAAAAGTTACAACCTCCTTCATCGACTTTATTCTCAAGACCACCTAACTGTTTTATAGTTCCAACAAGATTTACCTTGCCTAGTGCGATCCATATTTCATCCTCACGAAATTCTCCTAGCGGGTCTAAATTTTCGCGAATAGAACCGCTGAATAGGAATGGGTCTTGGGGAATACAAAACATTCTTGACCTAAAACAGAAATTTTACACGTAAAACGGAGTGGCCGACAATAAATCCACCTACCTCAGTGAAGATATAGATATGCGATAAATATCGACTGTGTCGATAGTAATAGTCCCTGAGGAAACTTCGACCAGTCTAAATAAAGCACATACGAGTGAGGTTTTACCAGCTCCAGTTCGTCCAACAACTCCAATTTTTTCGCAAGGTCTGGTTTCAAATGAAACTCCTTTGAGGGAAGGAGCAAGATGTTCTCTAAAAAATAAAAATAAATCTTACAAATCTAGATACCTTAGATTAAGTTAAATGTTTTAACAATTAAACAATTGCAATAAAAATAGGCAACGGGAAGGCCGGTTGTTGCAATATTGAATACCATTCCTTTGTAAGCTTACGAAGCAACACGTTTGCTGCTCTATATTATTCACAATTTGCATAAATGTCAAGCTTATACCGAAACTTTACACCTTGACTAATGAAGCACATTTCAATGTTACTGTATTGTCATTAAAAGAAAAACAGTTTCATGTCGCAACTTTTACGGATATAACAAATAATTTACCACCTCCTTTGCTATATCTAAAAGCACACCCTTTTAAATATTCAGAACATTCTACTAACCTGTATTTCAATACGACATTGTTAAAAGATATAACCCCTTGACTAGGCCAGGCGAATGGAGGATCAATCACAAAGTGTGTACTTTCTGGCGGAATTTCCCTGATATACTGATTGACACGTTCCACAGCAATCATTTCTCTTTCAGTTTCAGTGAAAGCATTTACAACGCCACTTAAAGCCCCAGTCACTGAGAGGGCGTAAGATATTGCCAGACCGATTAAACCTGTGAAAAGAGAGCGGAATATCTGATTTCGTTTTTCGTTAAAATTGTTTTTAGTGCTTTTAATTCTGCATGGTATTTTATAACTCTTTTGTAGCTAGCAGAGATATTGGACAGATAATACAATCGAAAATTTGCTAAGATACAAGTAAATTAAACCTATTTATTTAAGTACCAAGTTTTTGCATATTGTGTAATATGCTAGAAACAGAAACAATATTTTGTACTTAGAAACGCACAGCTTGACATTGTAGTACACGATTATTGACATTTAAAAAAGATTTAAAATTTTTGTTACTCATACCGATATCTTGGCAGCCCAAATATGTATTTTTAAAATAACTAATATCTGCGGCTAAAATAGCTGTCGAGAAAAGAATTAAACTTAGACTGATTTTAATTTCTTAAAATTTTTCTAGGACAAATTTATGATCAATTTTTTTTTAATCCATATATTTTTTAGATTGTCTGGGAAATGTTCAGAAGTGTGGTAGTAACCCTCCCCCCCCCCCCCCCCAAACATGTAGCGAGTAACAATGGCCAACGGATAATGTGAAATGTTTCATGAAAGAGACACAACTCTGGGTAAATACAAAAAAATTGAACCCATTGGGGATTGGAATATTTACAAAAACAACTGTTTATTTAACGTACCTTCAAAATGAAAATAAAAGTTGGTATTAAATAAAAAATCCAAATGTTCAGCAAAAACAAAATGTTTATCCTTTACTCTCGGAAATCCTGAGGAAATGAATAAATATTTTACTTTCGTATTTAGTATGGCGGATAATTGTTCAAATTAGATAAATTGATATAAGGCAAATTAAATCATGACGCAGTTATTGATTTTAAAATTAAGCAAGACTGACCAGATTAAACGTTATTAATACAACAATATAGTATTTTATATTACTAGGAGTAGAACGCACTCTTTTTTTGTGTTGAGCCCAGGATTTGCAGCTGAGGCGAAGCCGAAGCTGCAAACTGGGCGAAATACAAAAAAAGGCGTTCTACTCCGTGTAATATATACTATTTTTTCTTCAAGCGTATTAAAATGCAAACATTTTTTTATTTATTTATTATAAATGTACAATTATTCAAATTAGCTCATCACAGCGACAGGCGCCTGTGACTCCGAATATCAACTATCAACATAACCACTAATAATGAGTAATGACATAATATATGACAGATGGTTTGTAGATAGCGCGTCACCGGCCGCTCTGGTGGCTTTCCGTACTAACATTATGTTACTAGTAACGCCACCACGGTGGCGTTCTGTATTAACATTTTGTTATTAGTAAAACAATGTCCCATTTCTAATTCTGTTTTTGGTTGCACAATTTAGACATTTTAATACGCTTGAAGAAAAAAATATATATCTAGGGCGCCGACTAAAGCTGTCCCAAAGCGTTGAGGTTAAAGGAAGCCTGCTTAATAATGACATGTGTAACGTGTGTAAGTGATTTTTTCCAGTCAAGGAATATCTGTTTTTGCTTTAAATATTACCGTCACTTGGGTACACCCTGCCGCCGTGTTTTAGTAAGTAAGTCCTGTCTTAGTTAAGTTAGTATCGAGTTGTAAAACACCAGCTGGTAAACAAGCAGTTAAATAGTTAATTGATTAATTTTCGACCATCCCCCGTATAATTAAAATCCGTGAATTATGAATAATGACCGAGCATGAAACAAAAATCATTAGTTACTAAAACCGGTTAAAATATTAATCCGTGTCCGTTTTAATCCGTTTCTTTTTGCAATATAGTCTAGAAATTGCAAGCAATTCATTTTCGGTTAGTAATACTCTGAGGCAATAGTATTAGTTACCTAATGCGCCCGACCTCAGTAAAGAACGTTGTGCGTACGAGTCCTGCGTTTCAAGTCAATCGGCCGTTTAACGCGCATTCTGCCTACGTCATTGAAGTAACAAAAAGCCAGCGGAACGATGAGTCTGGATCAGATCCATCAGATTCATCAGATCTTGGAGATCAATCAAAGCAACCTCAGCAACCAGTTTGATCAATCCGGAATCGTCACCGTGTGCACCGCGACTTAGAGTCATAACTTTCTTGAAACTAGTATTGGTAAGAATAAATACACCGTGGTTCGCTATCAACAGTCCGTACTGCCTTCAGTTAAGTATAGATATTCAGAGTCCTTTTGTCCGGGAGTAACGCTGTATTATACTACTAAATCAAACCAGAGCTAATTAATAATACCTCCGTTGGTTTCTTTTGTTGCATAAATTGTGCAACGGCTGGCTAGATTTGCTCGGTCGGGCAATCTACAGGTCTCCCTGCACAGAGGTTACCGGAAAATCTATTTTCATAACAATAGTCATTGATAAATAGCTCTACGTTTGTGGCAGTCGTTCGCCGTATTTTAAAACATCCAATATAGACTAAAATATCTATAGCTAACCGATTGTCCGTCGTACATACAAAATATCCTGTTGGAGGTCCCGCGTGCTTGCCGTTCGAAACCTTTCATTCGCGAAAATAGACACCGGCTACCCGCAAATTTACCGCCGAAATAAAATAATATTCACGTGTAGAATCTATACTCTTAGTTACCAGCCAGCATATTTATTATATTTCTAAAAATTGTACATATTCGACTACAAAGTCGCTGAAGTATTCTATTCATTTGGTTATGCGCTCCTGTTATAAAAATAAATACGTTGTTTTACCTAGTTAAAATTCACGAGTTATTATTTCCGTTATTTGTTGCTAATTAACCCGTTTGAGAAATTATTCAAGTCACACTGACAAACAATCATCTCACGACCCTCTGGCAAGTTACCGTGTCTTCAACTGTTAGCTACCTAGGGTTTTCCTGGAAACCGCCAGGAAATAATTATATGTATTTTTTATGAACATATCTAACCGTAATTAGGAAGTTTGAAACTGTGGCTCGCTTTACATTATTAATATTGCAACTTCTTCCTGTTGAAATTAATATTTAGATATTCATTATCTTCAATAATATTGCAGGTAGGTAACTATTAATGTAGGATGCATCGTTGCAATCCCTATATTATCGAGCTAAGGACTAAAGACTACAAAAGCATTGTGCTTTTGTAGTACCTATACGTAATCGTATTACAGTAATTAACAATAGAACACCGGGAAGCAATATTATCGATTTCTGTCAGTAGTCTAGTTAGATGCAAATGAGTATAATGGCTCATGCACCTGCACCCACGCCAGATTGTACTTTGTTTTATTTAATTCCACAAGTTATTCCAATAAGTTACTCGTAGTTTGCAATCATTAATAGTAAACTATAAACGATATTTACTATAGTACAGCTATCAAAGAGAAAGCGGTTTTTTTTTCAGTAAAATCTTAGTCCATTTAAAAAAACGGTCTTAAAAACAACTTTGAAATTTTTGTTGCAGTCCCGCACAGGCTGCCACCGGCCCTGATAATATAATTTTTTTTATACTCTTTATAATGCAATAGAATTACCTACTACTTATGTATTTCTTGATATTCTGAATTAATCGGCACTAACGAGTAATAACTGAAAATTTACAAGAATCCAATGCGTAATTTTAAAGAGCACGGCATCCAATCGCTTTAATGAATACACATCTCGTCGCTAATAATATCGATTGCTCGACGTTCTAATTAAACAAATAATACCTGGATCAGCGATATCGTACTGATGCTGAATTACTGCAATGAAGCCTACACCTGTAACTACCGCCACTCCAATAAACTGCAACCTCAAGCCCAACCACCTCGCAGCTGCCTGGCTGGCGAATTGAGCTTTTATATTTGAGTCTACGTTATCCTCATTATCTCGTTTAAATCTTTGAGTTGCCCTCATTGCACGGATAGTTGTTAATCCTAAAAGAAAGCAGAAGTACTTAGTGACTCTATTCACAGAAATATTATTTTAATTGATGTCAGAGTTAGCTGTCTCTCGACTTAAAAAATTGAATATATAGGTAGCTAAAAATAATTGGGAGTTTTTTGTGCGCGTTGTTGAAAATGTTTCAGAGCGGAAAATGAAAGTTAACTAAGATGTGTGGAAGTGTATCCCATGTTTAAATTAATATTTATTTTGGTTAATAAGATGAGTTGGGAACATTAACGAAAATAATGTATTGTGTATTATAAACACATATCTAATAAAGATGAACACAAAATGACTAGCTCTTAATTATAGATAAATTACGCAAAATTGACTAAAACTGAAGAGAACAAAGGACGATTAATGGGAAAATATTAAATGCCTCCCGTAACTCCTCCATGAAAGTCCAGTTGAAGATTGTAGACGATTGTGTACTATTAAAAAAAAAAACGTTAACTATATTAGAAATAGGAACAAACACTCGTGTCAATAAATTCAACTTATGCTTTTTTCTTCATAGTCAGACCTCAAAATAATATAAAATAATGAAACACGTTTATTTCGTCTATTTCCTGCAGGATTATTAGATTATTTTCCACTGTACTATTATGAGTCCTTTAAATTTTGTTGCGATAGGAAATTAATAAAACCAAAAAAAATTATGTCCTGTTGGATAATCTTTTTTACACTTCTGGTACACTCAATTGCATTAAAGGTTTACTCTCCACTAAAGTCAGGTCCAATAAAAGGAAAATTAGGATAGAGTAAATATTGCAAAAAAAGAAACAAATAACGAACCAGAAGATGGGCTGAATTAACTATTCAAAAATGTATTTCTTGAACTTCCTATAATCAAGATAATCACATATGCCCGATGACTGCAGTTTGGTATCATCATCAGTAATTTTAAATAACTAATAAAGTTATTTAACAATTGAAAAATCATTGGAAATATGATACTAATTTAAATGCAATTAGACAAAAACTAAATTAACAAGAACCATTAGTTTAGCCATTTTTTTCCAATTAACAAGAAATTGCAATTTTAAATCCAGCACCATATGCACTAGTACAATATCTCTATATAAGAGAACGAAGTGGGTTATTAACTTTATACTAGCACAAATGCAATTACGCTTAATCTTACCTTGCAGTGTTTCATTAAAATGGTTATAAACTGGAGACAATGTCACACTGGATATCCTTTTAAGTTCTCTGGAAGTAAGCCTGTAATGGTTTTGTAGCCAGTGATATACTGGTACAAGTGGCAGCAAAAGTAAACAAATCCAAGGTAAACCGTATACTGTAATGATAATACATCCTGGAAAATATGGTTTTGTTTAAGTTGGTATTAAATTAATTGTACAGTAACACTTACCAAGTAGGCCAAAAAATTGGGCTAATAATATGTTTAATATAAATGGTAAAGAGTCATCTACGGTGTACGTATCACTTGAAAATCTGTTTAAAATTCTCCCAGCTGGTGTGATATCAAAGAATGTAATCTTGCCCTAAAACATTTCAAGTAAATATAAATATCATACATAAGACTACGAGTACATCTCATTGACATATTACGAAATTGACACTACAGGAAAAATGTACAGTCGGCTACAACCATAGTGGGTTTACATGTGACCGAAATTGATTTTGTTTAAAGATGAGTCAAATATTGGCTCCAATACTCAGAATAAAATCAAAAATTCGACTAATAATTAAGAATTAATGGCATCTGCGCCACATAAGTGTGTTTGTAGCAATGACTCAAAAGTCTTGTGAAACGGTGGTTTAATTTTATTATGTTGGTATTGTTGTGAATTGAATCTGAAAAAATTACAAGGATTTCAAAGGAGTGGAAATGATTTTCCAAATCCTAAAAAAAATTAAAATAGTGTTAGATTTGGAATACTTGTAGTTATTTTGCAGAGTTTCCAGGAGCTGTGGATAAATGGAATTGTTGAAGACATACATATGTTGACCGGCTAGACAGGGTGGTTGCTTATTGTTGTATATTCGACAACTTTTAAACAAGGAGTAATAAAAAGTGAGCAAGTTTTATATCCAGATCTCATTTCCTCCACTATACATATTTTTTTAATTAAGATGAGGTACAGAGTGTTGTCCATTCAACAATTCGCAGTTCTAACCTAACTTTCTTATTCAAATAAATTTTTTAAAAATAAAAAAACTGAATTGTGGAGCATTCCGTAAATATATACGATATATAAGAATTTTGCAGACATTAAATTAAAAATCTGAAAATACAAAATATAGGTACATATATTTTTAAAATGAAACATAAGGTAAAAAATCTCATTGGGTTAAACCATGACAAGTTGGTTATTAGTGATATGTTCCATATTTATTCCTCTATTCCTTATATCTTCGTTATAATTAACAATAGAACAGTATCAAACGATTAAATAATGTTGTCAGGTGACTTGAGATTGTTCCTTAAATTACCCAGTTTACTGACAACGACTTTAGTAAATAGGAAATAATTAAAATAAGAAATAGGTTTTTTATATTTAGGAAGACGAGAAAGATTAACACATAAAATCTTATATTTTTGAATTTAGAAAAATTTGAATTAAAGTTTTAAAAAATATACAGGGAGTTCGATTTATTATATAGCGTCTCGATGCCCTACAAGTCAGTTTTTGAACTTTTAAAAAATCTCTAAAAATTAAAAAAAATTGGGCTCGATATCCTGCACCTCTAAATAATGTTTTTCAATTATATTGTTCTTTAACAATATTAACGCAGCTGTAGAATATGACCTCTGGATTTTTATTTATTGAAATCAATGAAATATTTTGTTTATTATCTACATTTAAAATTATTTTTAATAATAATTGTTGGCAGTTTCATGTTAATATATTTTTTAATTTGATACTGAATTGTTACTTGATATGAACTCTTCGACTTATAAAGACTTTTCTGCTCCTTACCTGAAAGTTATCGAATTTAGAACAATAAACCAACCACCTTATATATGCAAAAGTGTTGATTATTGACAGAGCACTGAAACAGTCATGTGGAAGCACAATATTGCTGTCGCTCTTCTTTGAATAACTCGCACTACTGTTGATTAAGAAATTTTTTTTCTAAAACTAGAAAAAGGATGTATAGAACAATGTATTCTTCACAAATATCCAATTTACTCTTACATACCTCACCGGATGTACAATAATTAAATACGATCTATTTAAATAAATCAAAAACACTGAAAATATCAGAAAACCATAAATGTTTGTAAATTTATACTAATAAAAAAACAAACCTCAACTAATTGTAGTCTGTAAGGTCAATCCCAAAGATTGGAGATGAAGATACGTTTCTCATTTTCTGTAGATATATTATTGATATCCAAAAAGTACGTCAGGATATATAAATGACAACTACTGTTTCAGCTAATATTGAATGCAATTGAACAACATGAAAGATTTCTTAACATTTTAGAGAAAAATAATAACGTAAATATGCAAAAAAAGTATCGTGTTCGGCAGGTTAAACAACTACACTCCTATACATATGATGCGTTGAAAGTAATAAATATAATAAATAATTATATTTGCTCCATCGGGCATTTTTTTAACCTCAAAAACGAATCCTTCAAAGTTTCACTTTTTTAAGGTATTATCGTTCTGCTTGCTGAAATGGAATGTAGGCATATTATTCATATGCATTTTACTGGAACTGAATCTAATGCTGCAATCGCTCTACCACAGCACAATTTTTTTAATCTTAAAAAATGATACAAATTCCTGAAATTTCTACAAAACCTCATGTTCTGGTGATATCATTGGCGTATTAATTGAAAACGCATGAAATAACATTTTTTCGTATCCTGAGCCTCTCGATCTGTATTTTATGCCCTTATCACTCCACGGCACATTTTTTTCTAATTTCATGGAATAGCTTAAAATTTCGAAAAATGGAGATATAATTTTTTTACTTACATAAAACGAATGAGAACATGATATTTTTATGAATTTTAAGTTGCTAAAACCGAATCTGATGACTAAATTATTATGTTACGGTTTTCTTTTAATCTCAAAAATTGATCAAAAAGAACTGATTACAAACCATGAGAGATGATCATGCGAATATATTTTTACCATTTATGGGTATGTAAGAAAGAATTGACTAATTTTTTCCTGCAGTTGTTCACTCTTTTATTTTCGAAAGATTTGTGCATTGACTTTCTGTTTCAATTTTTTCTTTTTTTACTCGTTCTCTTTTCATAATCCAATAAAAGTCAGCCAAAATTAAATAAATGAATATTCGACAGACCTCAAATTCGTGCGATGTGGACGAATAAAATTTTTGTTACCAAAATTGATGATACTGAAGAAAAGACCACATGGCTCAGTTTTCAGAATGTCAGTGAAAATTTCCTGGGGAATTGCAAATGTTGAAATTACAGAAAGATGCTGAATTGGTTGAAAACTGTAAAATTGGGATGTTTGGTGTACTGAATACTGCATACATTATCATCTCGATTACTTCCCTGAAAATCGATAGTGAGTCTATAGCGTAGTAAGGAAAACAATTTCACCAAGATATCAGAGATATGAAGTGCCGATATTAAGAAAGGTGGGACAAAAATATAAAGGCCGACTTGTGTTCGAACTGAAAAGAGACAAACTGTAAAAAAGAAAAACAAGAAAGCTATTGCATAAATCTTTCAAAAGTAAAATAATGCATTACCACAGGCAAGAACTAGTTAATTTTTGTATACCCACCCAAAAATGTTAATATGGTTTGCAATCACTTATCTTTGAGAAATTTTTTAAGGTTAGAGAGAACTGTACCTATTAGATACTCTTCGATTTCAGTGCCTCAGAATTCATAAGACTATCATCATCTTGACATATCCATAAATAGTAGAATTTTGAGAAAACTAAGCTATTTTTTCAAGTGGTATCAAACAGATAAGAATAGTTTAACGTAAGCGGAAACTTTTGAACTTGACGCAATTTTAAATTCTAACTTAGAAAAATTCGTCTCATCACCGCATTGACAGATTAAATTCATTAAGGCTATTTATATTTATACAATACTACCAGAACCATGCGACACCCTAATTATGCAACCACTAAACTTGCTCACTTTTGTCATTAAAATTCTTACCTTCAAAACAGACCTCAGCAACAATTTATGGATCTTTGTAGCCGCCTTAACGCCACCATACGCGAAAAGAAACGCTCTGAGTAACGTAAATATAGTATTCACGCACGCAAGTTCCACGTAGATTTTCAAATAGTAAGACATTTCATAATCGGCTGATTCATAATCAGTTGCCATCAATAGATCCTTATAATCGTATGTCTGGCTGATATTGGGGGGCGTCGAGTTACTTCCCGCTGTGGTAACCCAGTGAGCTAGCCACCAATCGGTTAGATTTCTAGAAAACTGCATAAATATTATCGAAGTCAGAATTGACATACTGAGGATATATCCTATGGCTTTCAAGTAAGAAGTGTACACGCTTAAATCGAGACTACCAGTTTCACTAGTTTCTTCAATTAACACGCTATCCTTTTTCTCTGGCTCTGTTGAATCATCCTCTTGACTATGACTGTCTTTTATGGAACTTGATGTTACCGTTGACGTGGATTGGATGCTGTCCTCCAACTCCAAGTCGATTGGCAACGTGTCATCTATTTTTGGCAAAACATCTACTGGCTTTCCTGAATAGTAATAAGGAAATATTGATATGAGAAATTTGATTAAAAACAATTGAGGGAGTCGAAAAATACGTAATGCAAATAATATTCCATTCCACAGTTCTACTAATGCGTTATTGATCTTTCTCCACCCTGCTTATTTTTCCATGGAAAAAATAATATTTTACTTATTTATTTAAAAAATTCTAATTCAATAAAAGCATTATTATTCATGAAATATTTTAAATTACCTATTTGTTTAAAGGTGCCATTCTCCATGACCGCAATAACATTAGCATAAACCAAATACTGCACATGATGAGTGCAGAGTATCCTGGTTTTATGCAAAAGTAATCCCATAATACAGTGTTGAAATATGTGCTTTGCAACCTTTGTATCCACCGCTGAGAGGATGTCGTCAAGAAGATAAACCGACTTGTCTTGGTAAACGGCGCGCGCCAAAGCCACCCTAGCTTTCTGTCCTCCTGATAACGTCATCCCGCCTTCTCCTACACCTGTCATGTCAGCGGCAGGTAGTTGATTAATGTCCTCGGTTAAGCCGCACGCAAAAAGTACGGATTTATACTTGGTGTCATCGTACGATCTGCCGAAAAGGATGTTGTCTCGCACGGTGCCGCATTGCAGCCAGGGTTGTTGCGTTACTAAGCCGAATCCTTGAAAGATATTTTTAAGTTTTTAGAAATGGTGCCTTTCAGATTTGTATATTAAATATTTAACATAAGAAGAAAAAACAATTGATGACATTATCGTTGAAATAGTCAATTTTCGATAAATTTATATGAAAATGAGGACACCGTTCTACTTATACATAAAATTATTTAAGAAAATACACATCTATTACTAGTTTTACATTTAACCGAATTTTCTAATTCCTACAAGATACGAAATATAAAATAAATCATATAATATGTAGTATTGTCGAACCCAGTATATTTCAGTTTCAAGCTTAACATGTCCTGTTTATATTTCAGTTATACCACCACTGTTTTGACTTAAATAACTTGAACAACATACATCAATAGATTGCTTCACATTTGTTTGGTAAAACAAACAGCAAGAATTTTTTGTTGTCGGAGTGTATACGCGTAATAAATTCCCGGTAATGCAACTCACCTGATTCAATCTGACTAATTGCAATCCCCCCTGAATGCATTGAGAGCTCCGCTAAAATTGAGGATAAAAAGCTTGATTTTCCGCTGCCAACAGATCCAATAACTCCGACAAGTTCACCCTAAAACATTTGTTTCTCATTTAGATAGACGCCTATTGCAGGTATTTTAATTCCACTATGTTTGGACTTACTTTACTGTTGCGCGAATTATAGTTAGTCTTTGCTTTTATACAAAATACAAAATTTTACCTATCAATATATTAAATGCTAATTAAGCTATTTTGGTTAGTTCATTATGTACAGGGTTATCCAACGAAAAGGCCCACCCTTATATTTTCTTTATTTTTCGAGTTAGGAAAAAATGTTTCAAATAAAAGTTGTAGTGAATCAAATGAACTCATTTAAAACCCCTGCAAAGAATATATATACAGGGTGTTCCATAAAAGCGGGACAAACCTAAATTACATTTTTTTAAATGGAACACCCTATATTTTTTTACATTTTTCAAATCCGTGTTTTTTTGTGATTTCAAATATATATATATATATATATATATATATATATATATATATATATACGTGCACGGCTATCTTAATCGCCTCCATACACCACACAGGCACCCAAGCCTCCACGTTAAGGAAGTACGTTTTTTGTGTGTATTTTGTGCAAATGGTAAATAATAACACACCTCTACACAAGCACCAAGAGAGGGGTAAGGAATAAGCATTCTGAATATATACAAATTTTTGCCATATTTGTAAATGTAACACACCTCCAAATACTGAGTAGCTGAAACGCCTCTTTTGTATAAGTTTTTGTACACTAGAGTTCGGTTACGCCTCCAGCAGTGTTGCCACATATTTTGAGCGGGAGTGGGGGGTGAGTTCGTATTAAGATGATGCGCTAGAATATTATTCGTTTATGTAGCAGGCCTAGGTGGTATGGGTGCAGTCGTTTCGAAGTAAATTCGGACTTAATTTTTTTGCTGGAATCGGTTTTGAAACTTACCAAATGGTAACCTGGTCTGATATTGTTTAAAACAATTTTTGTCATAACAAATAGAAAAATTACGATTTTTTACTTAAACTAATTTTTTTTATATATTTTGACCGATTTCCAACAAGAACTGTTCATATTGTTTAAATGCTAATTGTGGCATTTCATAAATTTTTTCTCTTCCTTTTCTTTTGGGGATTTATTTCCATATCTCTTGAAATTCCTATCGAAAAATCTTGATTTATCTAAATAACACTCAAATTAACCAGTTTAAAACTGGGAAGTAACCTTTGACGTGATGTCAGAGGGACAGTTAGAGCGTGTTTTTTTACAACTAATATGAATTAAAAGAATACAAAAACACTGCGCTGGCGTTTCTTAAACTACATCTGTTTCCTTTTTCAAAATTTAGGCTTTACATTTTTATGTAATGTGTAGAATAATAATAATAACAATTTTCTTTTACACCGTGTTATTCTACACGTAACATAAAAATCTAAAGCCTACACATTGAAAAAGGAAACAGATACATTCCAAAACGTCAGCGCAGTGTTTTTGTATTATTTTAATTCCTATTAGTCGTCAAAAAACACCCTCTAATTGTTCCTCTGACATCACGTCAAAGGTGTAGAGGTTATTTCCCAGTTTTAAACTGGTTAATTTGAATATTTGTTAGATAAAACAAGTTTTTTCGTTAGTAATTTCAAGAGATATAATAAATCCTAAAAAAAGGAAGAGATATTTTCAGTTATTAATTTTTAAAAATTAATAACATTGAAAATATCAAGTTTACGAAAAAAAGTTATTGTTGTAAATCGTTCGAAAAATATAAAAATAATTAGTTTGAGTAAAAAAATGTTATTTTTCCCTTTTTTTAAAACTGTTTTAAACAATATCAGACCAGGTTACATTTTGGTAACATAGATTTTCATAATCGGCACTGTCTCCTGAACCGATTCCAGCTAAAAAAATCAGTCCGAATTTACTTCAAAATGACTGCGCCCATACCACCTGGTCTAAAATAAGTTAACAGTTTAAATTATGCTCAGCATATGAACACCTTTAAATTTAATAAAGCAATTTGTCTGGGCTCTACAAAAATCCTCCTGCAGTTTGTCAGATTAAAAGCTCTGGGCCGTTCATCGGTAAATGTATGGCGTGGAATTTTAGATAATAGAGTAATAGGGCCAATATTTTTATAGACACTTTAAAAAGAGACATAATATTTTGCAATATGTCATTCCCAGTTCTTGTGCGCTTTATAATTTATCGCATTTTTGTCACTCTGTAACATTTTTGTATTGGGTAATAATATTTTACTTGCTTCCGTGTAGTTTAGTAAAATAATAGCTTTTATTAATTTAAATGGAATAGAAAACTAGGTACTAGATTATTGGATTTTTTTGTTAAAAATGACAAGAGTAGAAGAGGAGTCCAAATCCAGCCAATAACCCAATTTTCGATTTCAAGTTGATATAAGCTGAACAGGAAGTTGCCATATTCGGGTAGGGAATAAAAAACTAAGACAGGAATGTAGAAGTTATTTTACTTTGAGTCTCACCGGTTAAGCCGGGCTCAGACGACTGGTGTACTTGGCCAATATTTGTTAATGGCGTATACTTGCCATGTCGTCTGAGTGGTTTACTTGTCCAATTATTTGTCATTGGTGAGTATTGGTCAGTTTCCCATCGTCTGTCGGTAAAAATGGCACACGTCAAAGGGATCACAATTATTGGTACACTTGACAAGTGCATACTTGTCTATACTTGTGGTTGCGCTCACACGAGTTGTACATATAATTGTACCTTGCTCCGCTACTATTCATTTTGTATAAGCGGATGGAAGAGGTTCCTTGTTTTAAAAATGCTTTTTTGATTATTATTTAAATACCAAAATCAAAAATCAAAACGAACCAGTCATATGGTGTGCAAAACATTTGAAACATAAAAACCGTAATGCAATTAACTATGGCTTGGAAGAGAATCGAAGAAAAAATTAGTATTCTGTGTTCCATAAAAGAACTTAAAAAGAAAAAGGAATCTTTGTTGTCAACATTTCGTCCTCTGATGAGTAAAGTAGTAAAATGAAGTAGTTACCACAAAAGCTGCACACGCGACGACATTTTCAAGACGACCGATATCCATGATGGTCAACAATCTTCTTTCATTCCACCAACATTGTACCAATTTGCTGGTGTATTTAAAAAAAAAATGTACACGTCGTGTGAGCGCCGTTGCTTGTTAATGGCCTAAATGAGCTGGTACACTTGTCAAGTATACCAATATTGGTGTATTTGTCAAGTACACCACTCGTCTGAGTCTGGCTTTAGAATATACAGCATCTGAAAGTACCCTGTGTACTCGGAAACAGTTAATTTTGATGTATGGTGATATGACAAAGAATGCTTATAATTTTTAGTAGAATTCGAACATGCAAATATATAGCGGGTGTTCCATTTAAAAAATACAACTTTGTTCGCACACGTTCTTTAAAACACCTTGTATGACAACTGTATAGTTGGTAATAAACTGCAGGTAAAGCCTTAAAATTTCGTAAAGGATAATATAGTTATTTAATAAAAATAAAATTAGAGGAGTAGTCACAATCCGGCCAATGACCCTTTACAAACTAATGACTTCTTCAAAGAATTTACCGAGTTATTTTTTAGGTTTTACCTGTTAGTTTACCTTTAATAATTTTGAAAACATTGAAAAATCTTGGAAGGCTATTCTATGAAACAATAATATTTTTCTAAATTAGCATACCTATCTGAAGATTTATTGTTTTTTTATCATTTTTATTTAATTTGTTTTTGTCAATCAAGTAATAAGGTTTTTCTTTAATCACTCTTATAATTTATTTTCTCCTCATACAGACCATTTTTGGCACATTTCTCGAAAACTATTTTAAACAAGTTGGTAAAAGGGTAAAATCTATAGAGTTAATTATTTTTTAAACAGAGTTTATATATAATATGGTGTCCTATTTAAAAAAATATTACTGTTATAGCTTTGTGAAATATGGCGAAGACAAATTGTCAATATTATAGAAAAGTAACACTTTATATAATATACTAGTTGACCTATATTTTGCTTTTTTAAAAGGCAAACAAAAAAATTTAAATTAAATTCGTTATTTTGGGACACAAAACATACCGTGCCTTCATTTCAAAACACTACACAAGAAAATATTCGGTAAAGCTCGTGAGTCCGACCGTAATAGTGGGGATAGCTGCCATGTATCATCGTCTATACGCAAACGCATTCATACGCGTTTGCATTCGTGAACGTGAATTTACCATGCACACGATACTCCCCTCTACTTCGAATGTACACGATCACTTTATCTCCATGTAGCTACGAAAATTGAAAGCACGGTATACCTGGTGACCACGAAATGACGCTTGCTATATCTTCTTGGTTTGACAAGATATGAATTTTGAAAATTTGGGCACGTCAAATAACGGTTAAATGTGCATTATCTCGACCAATTTTACATTTCCCGTCACTTCCGGTTTTACCGGAAATTAAACTAACTTTGATTTTTTAAATGGAACACCCTATATATTTTTACATTTTTTGATTCGGTCAGTTTGGATACAGTTATGGCATATTGAGATAAAAATTTTAATGGCTGATATTTTTATGAGCAAACTTAATATTTCTTCTAGGCAGCCGTGACCCCAAAAATATATTTTATTTTGCTTCAATAATTAATCAAAAAATACAATTATAGTATTATATCATATAAAATTTGTGTTATAAGATCTCGAACATTTCGGAAATCATTTTTTCAGAATAACTATTTTTTTTAAATGAGTCCATGGTGGCTCTATACGTTATTTCAATAAAGCATTTAATGTTGTTCATATTTATAATACATAGAAATACATAAGAATAATATAACATTCAACAAGATATATAAATGAAAAAAAAAACTCATAATATTTAACAGTGGATCTCTATGACGCAGATGCCTATGACCCCCTGAATCAAAAAATGTGAAAATATACGGGGCGTTCCATTTAATAATCCAGTGTTAGCATCATTTCCTGTGAAACCGGAAGCAACCGAAAATGTTAAATTGGTCGAATTAATGCATATTCAGTCGTTATTTGACGTGTCCAAATTTGAAATTCATATCTTGTAAAACCCAGAATATACCAGGTGACCACGAGATGTCACATGCCTTTATCTATATCTTCTTGGTTTTACAAGATATGAATTTCAACCTATGCAACCGAATAACAAATACCTTATTGTAGCACTAAAAATTGAAAACAATCCTGAAGCTATTGGCAAAAAATACAATACTAAAATCTCGACCCCTTGACGGTTGTGCCCCTTTATATTATTTATTTACTCAATGCTTCAGGTTTTGCCAAAAATGATGCTAACTTTGGAATTTTAAATCGAACACCCTGTATATATTTTTACATTTTCTGATTCAGGAGATCAAATGCACCTACTTGATAGAGATCCATTGTTAAATATTATAACTTTTTTTCATTTCTAGTTGAATGTTATTCTTATGTAACAAGAGTAACGCAATTTTCTTCCACTCTAATAGACCCTATTTTTATTAATGACATTGATATTGTCGAATCTCATGGTACATTAAGTGCTGATGATATATCAGATCATAGATTAACTTTCTGTGACATAGCTTTAAATATGACCAAACATAGGGTAAGATTTAGCACGTATCGAGACTTTCAGTTTTTTAATATAGAGGCTTTTAATGCTGATTTACTTAACTTACCTCTTGATAATATTTTATACTTTGATGACGTTGATGACAAGGTTAAATATCTGACTGCCAGTATAATTAATATATTTGATTCTCATGCCCCTCTTCGAACAGCTCGCATGACTAAATCGCCTGCGCCTTGGCTTACACCAAACTTAAAAATTATTTTAAAACAGCGTGATAAAGCATCACTAAAATATAGACAGGACAAGACGGATGGCAATTGGAATAACTATAAAGTGCTTAGGAATTATGCAACGGCGTCCATTAGGCGAGAGAAAAAGGCTTATTTAGCATATTTAGAGAATCAAAATAATTCATCTTTGCTCTGGAAAACCCTAAAACAACTTAATGTGCAAGCAGATCGCAATATAAATATACCACCCGAACTACAAGACCCAATAGAGGTTAATAATCACTTTATAGCAAGTTTCAACTCCAGCAATACACCCTTGAATATAATTGATGATACGGAATCTTATTACAATAGTAACACATACAAACGAGATATGGCTTTTAATTTTAAACTTATTAGTCCAGATGATGTTTCTAAAATAATCTTTGAAATTAAATCTAATGCTAGCGGTCCGGATGGCATAACGTTATATATGCTAAAATTGTGTTTACCGTACATCTTAATTTATGTTACTCATATTATTAATGTGTGTTTGGAAAGGGGTATATTTCCAACTAAATGGAAAGAGGCGGTCATATTACCAATAGCCAAAAAGAAAAGTCCCTGTCATTATAATGATCTCAGGCCAATCAGTTTACTGTGCATTCTAAGTAAAATATTGGAGATAGTTGTTCATAATCAGTTGTATGAGTTCTTTACAATAAATAATGTATTCCCCGTTCACCAATCTGGTTTTCGTACTGGTCACAGTACTACAACATCACTTTTATATTTATGTGACAATATTATACGTGAACTTGATAATAAAAATGGCGTCTTATTAGTCATGTTAGACCTATCCAAAGCTTTCGATCTAGTACATCATCAAATATTGTTAGCAAAATTGAAATATTATGGTCTAGATGTAACTGCTTTAAATTTCTTTAAGACTTACCTAACTGATCGTGTCCAAAAAGTAAGAACACAAAAAGGTGTATCTAGCTTGGAAATAGTGTCATCAGGTGTTCCACAAGGCTCAACTTTGGGACCCTTATTATTCTTGTTATATACCGCTGACCTAGGCATACATATCAAGCATTGTAACATTCAATCATATGCGGATGATACTCAACTAAGCTTTAATTTTAATATGCAAGATATTAATGAATTGTCTCATAGAGTTAATCAGGATCTGGCTGTCATAGCCGAATTCTGCCATAAGCATTGCCTTAAAATCAATCCCTCAAAATCTGTGTCTTTATTATATTGTTCTAAAGCTGCATACAACTTTGTAAAAGAGAAACTTACCTTGTCAATTGATGATGAACCTTTATTAATAGTAGACCGTGCGAAAAATCTTGGTGTTATATTTGATGATAAATTAAGATTTAATTTTCATGTTGCTAATCTAATAAAGAATAATTATGTGCGCTTAAAGCTTTTATATGTTAGTAAACATATTCTCAATTTTAAAACTAGAAAAAAGTTGTGTGAAGCTGTTGTATTGTCTACTATTAATTACTCCCTAATAATGTTTTATCCATGCCTTGACAATCTAATGAAAAATAGGCTCCAAAAAATACAGAATAACTGTTGTAGGTTTGTTTATGGTTTGAGAAGATATGATCATGTTTCAAGTAAAATTAACAACTTAAAATGGTTAAAAATTAATTACACTTATAAATATTTCTTTATTACATTTATACATAAACTATTATTTACAAGTTGCCCTCCCTATCTCAATGAAAAATTAGTGGTTAGAGCTAATATTCATGAGCGTAATCTTAGGTTTGTTGGCAAACTCACCATGCCTCAGCACTCCACTGCATTGTTTCAAAGGTGTTTTACATACAATGCTGTTAAGTTGTATAATACCTTGGATGTTAATATAGGGTCTAAAAGTATATATTCCTTTAAAAAAGCACTAAAATTAAGTCTATTAAATGAGCAGCTTAATGTAATTATATAATTTAAATTATAAATGTGTATTTCTTTCCATTTTCTTATATATACAGGGTGGTCCGGTATCCATGGCGGAAACTTCAGGGGACAATAGAGGACCAAAAAACAATATGACTTTGCTTATAAACATAACCTTCTAAACGTACCGTTTTTGAGATACAGGGTGTTAAAGTTTTGATTTTTTTAAATATATTTTTAAATATCTCTCTAACGAACAACAATATTAAAAAACTATTTGGTGATGTGAAATATCTCGCAGAGCACTAGTATTTCACCATTAGAAAAGTTTGCGAACATCACCAGTGGCGTCGATCTGGGGCATTGTGACCCTTTTTCCTATCAGAACTTCTACGCCACTGGTCCTAGACACCAATTCTATCTTGTTTTATATTTTCTGATGTTTTTTGCACAAAAAGTCACTCTTGTGATTTTTTCGTAAGATGCACCATTTTCGAGTTAATAGCATGTAAAGATATTAATGTTTAAAAAAAAATTATTATTATTAAAAATTTATTAACATTATTACATTTTATTAACAATTTTTGAGCTCTAGTTAGGAAGAAAAACATCACAAAAATAACAACAGATTTAATAGCATCTTACGAAAAACTCACAAGAGTGACTTTTTGTGCAAAAAAAATTAGGATTTTTTTTTTCATAAAAAGTCACTCTTGTGAGTTTTTCGTAAGATGCTATTAAATCTGTTGTTATTTTTGTGATGTTTTTCTTCCTAACTAGAGCTCAAAAATTGTTAATAAAATGTAATAATGTTAATAAATTTTTAATAATAATAATTTTTTTTTTAACATTAATATCTTTACATGCTATTAACTCGAAAATGGTGCATCTTACGAAAAAATCACAAGAGTGACTTTTTGTGCAAAAAACATCAGAAAATATAAAACAAGATAGAATTGGTGTCTAGGACCAGTGGCGTAGAAGTTCTGATAGGAAAAAGGGTCACAATGCCCCAGATCGACGCCACTGGTGATGTTCGCAAACTTTTCTAATGGTGAAATACTAGTGCTCTGCGAGATATTTCACATCACCAAATAGTTTTTTAATATTGTTGTTCGTTAGAGAGATATTTAAAAATATATTTAAAAAAATCAAAACTTTAACACCCTGTATCTCAAAAACGGTACGTTTAGAAGGTTATGTTTATAAGCAAAGTCATATTGTTTTTTGGTACTCTATTATCCCCTGAAGTTTCCGCCATGGATACCGGACCACCCTGTATATATATATTTTTTTTCTTCTCTAGTTACTAGCGTAAGCTGATGTTTCATAATGCAAAATTATTTAGTTAGCCTTTTAATGTATTTATGTGTTTACTGATATGTAATGACAGTGAGTTAATTATGTGTATGGAGGTTAAGTGGTAGAGTAGCTCTTGAGCTAAACTTCGCCTCTAGGTGAAAATGTATGTAATGCATATTTCATTTAATAAAGACGATTATTTATTTATTTATTTATTTATTTATGTATTTTAATGTATAATAATAGGAAAATATTGTGAATTATTTGGTACCGTGTAATCGGTAATTAAATGCTTTATTGAAATAACGTAGTGAGCCACAATGGTGCCATTTAAAAAAATTAGTTAATTTGGAAAAATGATTTCCGAAATGTTTAAAATCTTATAACACAAATGCCATGTGGCATAATGTCAAAAATATATTTTTTGATTAATTACGCAATCAAGGCAAAACATTTTTTGGGATTACGGCCGCCTAGATAAAAAATTAATTTTGCTCATAAAAATGTCAGCCATTAATATTTTTATCTCAATATGCTATAACTGTATCCAAAATGACATCCTGAATCTAAAAATGTAAAAATATGTTCCAAATAAGGTATCACAGGTCCTTACTTCCCATTAAAAAATTTAGGGGTTGCAACTGCCACTCGAACGGGGTTGAATTAAAAGATGAAATTTGTACGTTGCAGGTTGTCATTTCAGAATCCAAAATCGACGTAGGTACCTAGGGATTTTAAAAAAATATGCACAATAATTGAGATAATGAATTTATTTCATTTGGCTGTTCCACACTGTATGTATTAACACAAGAACATTACTTAACTATTTGATATGACATGTTGCTAATAAAATATTAAGCTTGTTTTTTATGCAATACATATCCACTTACTTTTGTATAATGTCAAACCTGCAAATAAAGTCATAACTGGTTATAAAAATTTAAAAAGAATAATACTACTTACCCATATCTATATTAATAGATTGTCGAGTTCATCATCTTCAGGTTAAAGCTGATCTTTGAACACCTTTGTATAAAATGTGTATGTGTATCTATTTAATCTACACAGTACAGTTTACAAATATTTTTAATACTGTTCATATATAGAGGATTTTATTATTGCTAATTTACATATTTTATACTGGTTTAATAACTGCAATTTTAGTTACTTTTTTATGAAAAACATATTGAAATACTACGTACACTACCAACATTAATTTTTTAACCAAAGGAATAAATAAATAATTTTACACACACCAAAATCATTCACACACATTTTTGTTCTGAATAAATAAAAACGTTAAATTATGTTTATTCTTATTTTGTTTTAATAAGCTTCCAAATTATTTTTCAACTAATTGTATTTTCTGAGCCTGAGTATTAATTGTAATACTCGTCTATTTTAATTAATCATTAATCAATATGTCAATCTAGTACTAACACTAGTTGCTAGTTGAAATATTACTTCTTAAACAAAGCTAGTACGTATACATGTTAATAAAATATTATTGAAGTCAAATCGCACGCGAGCGCTTTTCCACAGAAGGTAAAATAACTCCAATGAATAATATTTACACACATATAAAACTAACGTACTAACTTACCTCCGTACACTGTTGCCATATTTCTGAGGTGTATTGGTGTAGAGAACATGTGGAGGCAAATTCTGCTTAACCACCATTTGTAGCGTATATGCGTATTAACTGGTGGCGCCTACTAGTGGAATTACAGTGAACTACATTGTATAACTGTATATGTGCACCATACCAATTGGCCTCCGACAGAAAATTTGGGAAACGCCTACTAATGACGTAATAATGACAATGAACATGTTTTACACATAGGTTCGTATGGGTCACCGATTTTTCGAAGCCGCCTCCGATTTTGGAGGCGTATTCGTTAAATACGTATATCATTTTGGAGGCGTATAAGACACTTTGCATATATATATATATATATATATATATATATATATATATATATATACGTATCCAGTTACACAAGCGAGGCCCGATATACTCAACAGGCCACCCGAGGCCCACCTAAAGGGATGATTTTGATACTATATATATTGATGTTTTGCAATGTCCTAATAACATTTAACAATAATCCCTCTTGAGGGGTTAAATTTTTCCAAAATTAAAACATACATGTTTACAACGTATATCCGAGTCCCTTTATAATATTTATGTAACAAGCGAGGCCCACTGTTTATAAATGGCATTTTCAGTATACATACGAGTCCCTGCAACGTTGTCAAGATATGCTCCTAATTTTCTCCCACAAAATACATTACCACGTGCATTTTTGAGGTTCCTGCTAACTTATCTACGTATTATTTCTGTTAAGACTTTAAGCATTGATTAAGGAATGAATAAGATACGCGACTCCAATGTAAAGTGCGAGGCTAATTTTGGCAGCGAGAATCCCGGTAAGTTGCGAGCATTCCTGTGATTCACGTAGTATGCTTTTGATAAACCTGTGTCGTGTCTGGTTTTACATAATTTATAATCTAGTGAAAACAAAAATTGAATGTTCAGATTGATTTTAGTTTAAAATTATGTGACGGTTAAAAGTCAAACAAACGTTGAGGAATAGCTGGCAGAGAGGACATAATACGTTAATAATTTTAAACTAAAATTAATCTGGAAATTAAATTTTTATTACCACTAGATTATTAATGATATAAAACCAGACACGACACAGGTTTGTCAAAAGCATACTACGCAAATCACAGAGTTATAGCCCCCAGTATGTATTAATTTTTATATAGGTATAATAATTTATTTCTTGTTTTTGTAATTTGATCAAATTTTACAGAAGTATGTTTTTTTGTGTTACGAACACGAATATAGGTTTATTTTTTGCGATAAATGTACAGGGCGTTCAGAGCGCCCTTGCCACTACATTGTTTACGTCACATTTTTTTAAAGAATGGATATTTTTGGAAAGTGATCAGTTATTTTAAAACAGCATTCGATTTGCTTTGAGAAAGGTATTCTTGTTGCATGTCGCTGAAATGCACCGTTTTAAAGAAAATAACGTTTAATGTTATTGCTTCAAATATTGTTGTTTACAATTTCTCAATTTAAGACTTTTAATCTAGTAGTTCTTTTTGTTATTAGATTTATTTCTAAATGGTTATTTTTGGGTATTTTTAAATGCTCACATGTTGTCATATTCCTCTTTATTTAGTTTCAGTTTGTAAGTCTTCAGTTGTTATTATAACCATATTACTAACTTATAATTAATTGTGTAATAAGTTATTGTAATTTATGCATTATTTTAGAAAATAAAAAATATTACGTACTTATTTTAAACGTTATTTCCTCTAAAGCAGTGCATGCAACAAAAGTATTCTTAAAGCAAATCAAATGCTGTTTTAAAATTACTGATCATTTTTCAAAAATATCCAACCTTTAAAAAAATGTGACGTAAACAATGTAGTGGTAAGGGCGCTCTGAACGCCCTGTACATTTATCTCAAAAAACAAGCCTATATTCGTGTTTGTACCACAGAAAAACATACTTCTCCACAAATTTTTAATCAAACTACCCAAACAATAAATAAATAATTATAAAAAGATGAAATGTGGAAGAAACAGAAAACACAGACAACCTAAGAAGAAAAAAACTAAAACAAGACCCAGATTCGGATTCGGAAAACCATCGAAATTTTCGAAAATTTCAAGCATTTTTTTACTCTGAAAGGAAAAATGATAGACTCTTGAAACTTTGGTGGAATATGTGTCTCATTACCCTCAACTTACGAAAAAAATTTCGTTTTAAAATGTTTATTACTTTTCGAGAAATTCTATTTGTTTATTAAAAACGTCCCAAATGTTTAATGAAAAATTGACCTATTAACGTTATCAAAAATAATTCAACCACAGCTCATTTTTTTCGTGAAGACGTCAATTTTACGAATCTGTTATGGGCGTATCGATTTTCAATAATTTTGACCGTCAAAATGGCGTTAACAACATTGCTACTTTTCGGAGCAGCGTTTTTTGCAAATAACTTTACAACAAATGAACGTATCTGCACAAATCTTTCATATTTGAGTTGCTGGTATTTTTCTACAAATTTATAAAAAAAAATTGTTGCTCTGGGACATGTAGGAGCCGAGATAATTTTTTAAATTGTTTAATGCGCCAAACGTTTATTTATTAATATTTATGGCCAAAATTGAAACTGGTTGTTAATAAGATCTTGAATTTTGTGAATTCATCAAGTCCTATTGAAAACGGGCCCTTTTTGAGGTCAAAATATAATTTTTAATAATTACTAATTTTAGAGCCTCTTCAATTTGTTTGGCTCAAGGGACAGGTGAATTTTTTATCAAACGAGTTTCAAATTGGGGTAGCGAGAAAAATTCGTCATATCTCCGTTATTTTCCGGCCAATTTCGACGTTTTTTTTTTTAATTTGGGGTAGCTCACGAAAATAATAACAATGGGCACATTTGCAATATCCAAATAATAAACATATAATTGTTATAAACAATTTTTTTTTTTAAATTTTTTCTTTTTTGGGCTTATGCAACTTATAATGTGCTAATGTATTAAATATAAATTTATAAAGATTATATAATGGTAACAATGCTGTAACATCGTATATTGTTTGATGGAGAAATAGTTTGTGCATACATTGTTACCATTATATAATCTTTATAAATTTATATTTAATACATTAGCACATTATAAGTTGCATAAGCCCAAAAAAAAAAATTAAAAAAAAAAGAAAAAAAAATTGTTTATAACAATTATATGTTTATTATTTGGATATTGCAAATATGCCCATTGTTATTATTTTCGTGAGCTACCCCAAATTAAAAAAAAAAAACGTCAAAATTGGCCGGAAAATAACGGAGATATGACGAATTTTTCTCGCTACCCCAATTTGAAACTCGTTTGATCAAAAATTCACCTGTCCCTTGAGCCAAACAAATTGAAGACGCTCTAAAATCACTAATTATTAAAAATTATATTTTGACTTCAAAAAGGGCCCGTTTTCAATAGGACTTGATGAATTCACAAAATTCAAGATCTTATTAACAACCAGTTTCAATTTTGGCCATAAATATTAATAAATAAACGTTTGGCGCATTAAACAATTTAAAAAATTATCTCGGCTTCTACATGTCCCAGAGCAACAATTTTTTTTTATAAATTTGTAGAAAAATACCAGCAACTCAAATATGAAAGATTTGTGCAGATACGTTCATTTGTTGTAAAGTTATTTGCAAAAAACGCTGCTCCGAAAAGTAGCAATGTTGTTAACGCCATTTTGACGGTCAAAATTATTGAAAATCGATACGCCCATAACAGATTCGTAAAATTGACGTCTTGACGAAAAAAATGAGCTGTGGTTGAATTATTTTTGATTACGTTAATAGGTCAATTTTTCATTAAACATTTGGGACGTTTTTAATAAACAAATAGAATTTCTCGAAAAGTAATAAACATTTTGAAACGAATTTTTTTTTTTAAGTTGAGGGTAATGAGACACATATTCCACCAAAGTTTCAAGAGTCTAGCATTTTTCCTTTCAGAGTAAAAAATGCTTGAAATTTTCGAAAATTTCGATGGTTTTCGGCAATTATTTAAATAAATAATCAATGAAATGAAATCAACCGGAGCTTAAATTAACCGGTTTGGAATTACCTAGTAAACAGAAACATTCAAAAAAATTAATCTACTGCAGTCTTACTGCAATTTTTAAAAAACTCCAAATTTCATGATTTTTTCACATAAAACTGACTTTTAAACAATGTTCTGTTTATTTGATTTGGGAGGAATCGCAGAGGTATATTCCTTATAACTAAATACACCTGTTTTTACCTACGGCTATCTGAAACGAATTAGTTACAGATTCCCGTTCACATCGTCTAATTCTACAGGCCTAATGGTATATTATTGTGGTTATAAAAGCATATGCCATTCATATATCTAACTTCCGGTTTAGCCTTTTGCCTATTTAATGACACTAAGTTTATTCAAACCCATAACAAAAAAAACTGCATCCAAAAAACAAGAAATTTTAATTTTTTTCCCCACTTGGAATATCTCCTTTAATAGCAAAGGTAAAAAATGCACCAAAAAAGCACATGTTAAGAAAAGATTAACCTACAATTAAGTTTGAACTGGAGTTCAATTTTACTGCTGGCAATTCCCACAGGGTGTTTTGAATTTTTGGGAAAAACAGCTTTATTGTTGCGCCCTATATTTAATGAATAAATAATTTTTACTCTACTAAGTCGGCAAGGCTATACATTCCAGAAGGGTTCATCTACAAAATAAAATAAGCATATTAAATTCAGGCAAACGGTTGAGAAGAAAATCAAAATCAAAATCATGGTAAAATTTAGGTGGAGCGTTAATTTTGGTCGTCAGTGTATATAACACATGTCCATTACCTTCAGTAGTTTTCTTTTTCTTATTTCGTTTCAAGCTATGTGTGAATTATAAGAAAGGTTTTAGAATTAGCTTATTATATTACTTTATCGCATTTCGTTTCTCGAAAATTACTAAATATTATGGATATGTGTTATATTCTTGAAGTTAGGAGATTGGCTACTTTTCAATTACTTCATAATACACAGGTTGTCTCCAAAATTTTGCTGGATGTTAGCTATTTCCAGGTAAACCGGAAGTTAGATGTATGAATGACATATGCCTTTATAACCACAATAATATACCATATCGAGTTCCGTAAAAATATATAGGGTGAAGAGAATTTGTAAAATCGTTTTTTTGACAATACCTCGCACATTACAAGCTCTATCGCTTATTCAACCTTAAAATCGAACTCCTCACAAAAAAATACGGGAGAATAAATTTAGGTTCTCCATTTTAGTCCAATAATAAAGGCAGGAAATCGAGTGAGCCTCTTATTTGGGACACATTGCACTACTGTGCAAACGATGCATTTTGGATTAATAGCGCCAATTTTGAAAATTTTTACTTTTTCTTGACCTTTTTCCGAAATAAACGATCCAATCGCTTTGGTCCTTATCCGCTGTACGGCAAATAATTTTTTCGGTCTTCGCATTCCAGTAAACCCTATCATAATTTTGGCAATTGAAGAATTTGGGCAAGTCATGCGGATTTTTCTTCAAAAATCTATTATTTATTCTGCAACTAACTTAGCATTTTGGAAATAATTTCTTTTATCCTATTTTTTAAACATCTCTTAAAATTTGCATAATTTTCATAAATATTTTAATATTTAATAAATAATCTAATAATGAAACATTTTAAAACATTAAGAAAACCCTAATGTCTTAACGAATTAACACTGTTGCCATGTTTATGGGCCTCGGATTTGATAATCGCCTTGGAATTTTAACGGATATGCGGGGGCCTCACTTTGTTAATAGCAATTATATACAGAACTATTGAAGCGACCCCTACTTAAAATTTGCATGAACTAAATACGGTATAAGACGTGATATTCAACATCACTTGTGAGTCCCATGAAAAAATTGACAGTTAGAGGAAGGGGGTGCAGGGGATGGGAAATAAATCTATATACACGCATTTTAAATGCGAGGCCCGATTTCGGGCCTCGTATGTGCAAAACGGGTCTCGTATAGTATGTTGTACATGCATTTACGGGCCTCGCATGTGCTTAGTATAAAGATATATATATATATATATATATATATATATATATATATATATATATATATATATATATATATATATATATATATATATATATATATATATATATATATATATATATGTTGTATCTTATCTTTTACTGTTTTTTATTTATTGCAAATTTCCTGAGCAATATTATTTATACCACCAGCATCTGCATGCGTATCAATCAGGTTAGCCATGGATGAAAAGTTTGCTTTTTGAATTTATTCAATTATTCTGTAAGGCATAAGTGTCAAATCATTGAGTAAAAAATAATAAAGAGTTGCAACTGTCAAGGTTTCGAGATTTTAGTATTGTATTTCTTTGCCAATAACATCATGATTGTCATCAATTTTTAGTGCTACGGGAAGGTATTTGTAATGTGGCTGTATAGCCCTTAAAATTGAAGACAATCATGAAGCTATTGGTGAAAAAATACAACACTAAAATCTCGAAACCTTGACAGTTGCGCCTCTTTATTATTTTTACTCAATGATCAAATTAATTGTTTTTCATCCATGGCTAACTGATTGATACGCATGCAGATGCTGGTGTTACAAATAATATTGTTCACGAAATTTGCAATAAATAAAAAACAGTAAAAGATAAGATACAACATATATATATTTGAAATCACAAAAAAACACAGATTTGAAAAATGTAAAAAAATATAGGGTGTTCCATTTAAAAAAATGTAATTTAGGTTTGTCCCGCTTTTATGGAACACCCTGTATATTCTTTGCAGGAGTTTTAAATGAGTTCATTTGATTCACTACAACTTTTATTTGAAAAATTTTTTCCTAAGTCGAAAAATAAAGAAAATATAAGGGTGGGCCTTTTCGTTGGATAACCCTGTACTTTACAAATTTCACGTTGAAGTTTAAAAAATACACTCACTGACATAAAATTCGGGACAATTATAATTTTGAACAAATTTAATTTATGATAACTTTTTGGTCATAGTTCGATTATAACTTTTTTTTTTGAAAATGTAGATAAATGTTTCGATTTTAATTAGTTTTATTTTATTTTCCAAAAGAAAGTTTACATATTGAAATATACAGGAGAATAAAAAAATACTTATTGCCCCTTAAGTTTATAACACCCTGTAGAATAATTTTGCAATCTAAGCTCCACTGGATAATATGCTTTTTCATTCTTCTCGATATCTTTCTCAGTTCAAGAGATATTAATTTTTGAATAACTACATTATACTGCAATAATAATTGAAAACATTCTTCATTTTTTTTTGGAATCTTTGGGTTTTCTTCCAAACTTATTTTGCATTTGTCAAACATATTTATCTGATATTTCGAGCACTTATGATGTTAGTTATTTCTATATAAAATTGGCGGATATGCTAGGTTTTACAAAATCCAGCGTGGAAAGAGCCGTGGCGAGATTTCGTGAGACTGGGAGTTATGGTAAAAGACCTGAATCTGGAAAAAATCGTGTTATACTTCTGCTTTTGATGGTCACATTGGAGTGTGTTTTAAAAGATCGGCATACCAGTGCAATAGAGATGAGAAAAGAACTCCGAAGAGTTCGATTAGTTGATGCCAATGCAATAAAACTACACTAAGTATTAACTAAGATTCCAAAAAATTTAAGAAAGTTTTCGATTATTGACACAAAAAGTTGAAAAATTCATATCTCTTGAATCGAGAAAGATATCGAGAATAATAAAGCAGAACGTTAACAATGAACCCAGACTCTGCTGAAGGGCATCTCCAATGGAGTTTAGATTGCAAAATTATTCTACAGGGCGTTACAAACTTAAGGGTAAACACATACTTTTTTATTTTTCTATGTATTTTCTTCTGTATTCAAAAATATACATAAACAGAGTGATGTTTGTTGGTAGAGAACAAAAACATTTTATTTTTGTTGTAGTCTGCACATAAAAGGTACTTATTTACTTTGAGTAGTGTATTTATTACAAATATATTACGAAATATGAATCTTGTATTGCATTGTCTTATTATTGGCTGAAAAACTATTTGTCAGCAAGAACAACAATCGTAAAATAAAGAGAGGCTCAAGTGGCTTATCCATGGATAATTTTAATTACACTGGGTTATCTACCATAAATCCATATTCGTTTTATCAATTTTATTTGTTTTGTAAAAAGTCGAAAAAGAAATTCATCCGCGAACTTAAACATAAATTTTCAATTAGGTTTCGTTTTTCAAGAACGAGTGAAAGACGGTTTGTATTTTTTGATTTTCGAATCACAAAGAGTGTATTGATTCGAGTTTTAATTGCGAATGAACAAAGATAACAATTGAACTATGATACGTAGTCACGAGTAATTGGAATAATGCTCTAAATGGAGCAGACTTAAGGAGCAGTTAATACAATCAACACGTCAGTGATATTATAGTCGACTATGGAGAAGATATTGTGAGACAGGAGTCGATTACAGGATGTAGAAAAGACACCAAGTCGGTACATGATCAGTTTCTCCAGCAAGAAAAAATTGAGGCGTTCGATTGAAATAGACACTAGATCATCAAAACTAGAGACGTTAAATTAAACCTTCTTTTAACCCAAAATGAAAGGGTTCTTGTTTAACTGCAGTGACGAAATAACAGTAATTAAAGAAAATGCTGAAAATTTCATATTTCTCTTAATATTCTTAAATATCTAGAGAACTATAGTTTTATATCGAGAATTTCATGGAGAATTCAAATTTTTAAAAATATATAGGGTATTCCATTTAAAAAATTGAGATCTTTTATGAATCACCCAGTAAATTTCGAACTAATTTTAAAATGTAGCCATTTTGGTCTCCTACAACTTCTATGTAAAATTTTTGTTTTTATTATCGGTAATAAAAGAGGTGTTGGACTTTATCGCACCGTTGACTCACCCTGTACATACATATACAACATCCGCCATTTAAAATAACGAAATTTTGTTGAAAATTTTTCGAACATATACCTCGCACAAACATTCTGCTCATGTATCAAACTTACCTTTTTAATCTTGAAATTTATGTGAAACAGTTTGAAAATTCTCTCGCCATCATCCAGAATATGACTCTCGACGCTATTTCTTTTATCAATAGTCAAAGCCGATCTTTTACCTTTACCCTTTCCTTTTATGGACTTTTTCTCGTTCAGTGCATGTAACCGCATTTTCTCTGCAGTGCTTAATTCCTTGCTCCAATTGAAACCGCCGTTTATAATTAATATTTCAGCGTTGTCCTGATTTTCATCAAGCAGTCTTTGATTGTAAAATAAATCTAGGTCTAAGTCTGGAAGCTGAAAGATGACACATGAAAATGTATGCATTGAGATATGTAAAACAAACACAGAAACACGAATACACATTATAATATAAGAATATTGTATTTAACGAATTCTTAGTTTTATACAATTTATTTATTTAAATTAGTGATGTTGATGCTTGAGATTTGTTTCCTTGCGTAAAACACTTGTTTCAGCATAAAAAATTAAAGAAATATGTGACGCGAAACCGATCTCCCTCAATACGACACAAAAAGAGAAAGAACCCATTTTTGTGACAACTTGTATAATTGAAAATAATTTTACTTTGTAGTAGAGATGAAACGTTGAAAGTTTTGTTAAGAAAGTTTTTTTATAAAGTTTTTGCTAACGCTAACTGGACGTCCTGTATATTTTCTAGTCCTAATATAGCAACTGTGTAGTAAAGCAACTCTTTGCTACAAACACGGTACCAAAAATTTTTGCTGCTGATTTAGCTAAATCAGCCAGTCCTAATCCAAATTTTTTTCCATTATTATTTTTCCCTCTTTAAGTTTTGTCTATTGTTATTAACTAGAAATTCTATTATTAGTTAGTTTAGTGAGGATAACAATTTTTTTATAAGCATTTAAATTACTGAATTAATAATATGATTTCAACAATATCTACTAAATAATCTGTTTACGTTTTCAAGCACAATTTAATAAATTCTGCACTACATTTATTATTAATCAGATTATTTGAACATATTTGTTATCAGGTAGGTATTAACAAAACATTCACGTTACGAATTTCATCATTTGCAAATAATTGGAGATATATATTAATTTTAGACTAATCAAATTAGGATGATCCAGGTATATTAATGGTACCGTAATAAATACAAGTAATTTAACGCTGTAAACACAACATGAAATACATGGTAGGTACTCATATTGGTGATAAATCACTGCATATGGAAAATTATAATGTATATACTGTTTGTTTGTATTAAGCAAAAGCCATCAAGTTTATCGCTTAATAACTGCAATGGTTGGACAAACAGGAAGATTAATAACCGTAAATTACATGACAATATATTGTAAGCCATATAATACAGGCATCATTGGGAAGCATTTCCAGGATTGAAGATAGATAGAGCAGACCTATTACGAGAACGAAACATAGTTGATCTGAACAAATAAACGAAATTAAAAAATATACTGCTGCCCGCAAAATTTTAACTTCTTAAGTCTTCTGAACTGAAATTTTTCCACTTAACATCGGATACAAGAGACTTGGAATTGGTCATTTTTATTATGATTATACCTATTTTCTTCTATTTTAGGTAATATTAGGTGTGTCGGTAAAACCTTGTTCGAGTACCAAAAGGTATTTTGTCTCAAATAAAATATCAGCTCAACAGAGGAATGACATTTACTTACCTTACTGAATTCACCAATATTTCTAATCATATACATTTGATCAATGATAAACAAATCAATTTACGTTCTCTGCGAACACATATCGTTTAAAGCATAAAGGAATCATTTTAACTTACATCGATCAGTCTTTGTATTCTCTTAATGGAGACCCATGCTTCGGCCATACCATTTAAGACCCACGGAAAGGCATTCAATGGGCTTATGAGCATATTTAATAGGGCGATGCCAGTAAACACGGTCGCTGCTGTCAACTGATTGCCCATCAGGACGTATGTGCCAAAAGTGAGAATAGAAATTATAACGGGAGTAGTTGCCCAAAAATACACGCATAGAGCATCTAGGTATTTCCGCCCTTTCAAATATTTCAGCTCCTGATCTCTCAATTCTGAAAATAATGTTATCAATTCCTTAAATCTAGTAATATTAATACGATTTATATATTAATACAGTCATTTGGTGCTCAAAAAGGGGTTACTTGGAAAGTTTTGCGGGAATTTTGAAAATTGGTATTTTTACAGATTTCGACGTTGCTCTTTTCTAATTTATACTTTGCCGCTCGCGCCGCCATATTGGAAAAATGACGTCAAAAAACTGTTTTTTATAATATCTCCTTTCCGACTCAATTTACGATGAAAATAGTTATGGTATAAATTAAACTAGAGAGAATTTCCTATAATTTATGTACTAATATTTTTTTGTAAAATGAATAGTTTCAGCGTACGAGCGCTTCAAACCAATACTTTTCGAGTTGATACGGTGGTCTATTGTAAGCACGCAGTATTGAGTATTGGTATTATTTGCACGAATTACAATGGTGTCTGTGATAATATTCAAGTTCCACTACAAGATAGCGATGAAGAGTCTGGCGTGAGCGGCAGAGATACGAGGTGGCAAAGTAAAAATTCGAAAAAAACACGTCGAAATCTATAAAAATACCAATTTTCAAAATTTCCAAAACACTTTCCTGGTAAAACTACCAAATTACTGTACTATGTTGGGTGGCCAGGAAAATATTGTCTACGGAATATTTTGGTTATTATGAAAGAGAAACTTCTGAAATTTAAAGCGTAGAATAGGTTACTAAAGTCAGAATCTGATTTGACAATTGAGCATAAAATGCTACTTTTGGTCTTATCGGAAATGACACCAACTGTCTTATTTTAAATGGAACACCCTTTATTTTGTGTTTTCTTGTTCATCTTAAAATATGCCCTTTCCTACGGGGCGAAAAAAAACATGTTCTCGTTTAAACAAATTTTCATTATTTTTAAAAAATGAAAAATCAAAAACGCATTTTTTTAATTAAGATGAAATTTGCGTATATAGAGTGAAATCCATCGCCTACTTTCTATAAGATTCAAAAATAAAATCCTGTAGAGGCTTACTTATGTATTTCAATAGTACCTATTGCGGAAGTAGTATTTCGCCTTTAATTGTGTCAGATTCCGAATTTAGTGACCTACTATCCACGTTCTGAATTTCAGAAAGTTATCTTTTATAATAACCGAGTAGCTAATACTTTTATGGCCACTCGGTATTGTATAAATTATTATTTTATTAAGCTTTGTATGGTGATCCAATGAATAATTATAATAATTTTTTAGTGGGTGATGGGATCATAAAAATTAAAACGAAATATTAGATGTAATGAGATTTTTTTTAAATACAAACGAAACGTTTATTTTTTATTTTTAACGTAACAAATTTTGTTTCTTCTACATTTGGGCCCAGAAGACTGTTTTCTGGGTAACTTTTAAGTTTTCCCATCCCTTGCTCTGATTTCTTATATACACTTTCCAGGATTCACCTACAAAGATTATCACAGTATCATCTATATATGATACAATATCTCCACCTACACCCTCTATTTGCGATATGGAATTTATATAAACTAAAAATAATATGGAGCCAAGCACAGTGCCCTGAGGAACACCCATTGTAACGGGCAGAGGATCACTGTATGTATACATTATTGATTTTTACGCGATAATTTCGTTCTGTAAGGTATTCCTGGAAAAGATGTAACGCTTCACCACTCACCCCAAGGGATTCTAATTTTTCATGATTTACAGTATCGAATGCCTTTGCCAAATCCAAAAATATTGCCAATCACTTTTTATTTTCATTAAAACTACTTACAATTTCTTTTTGAAACTCCATGATGACATCTTGATTAAATTTTGTCTAAAACCAAATTGCTTGCTGTTTAATTTTATATCATCTAAAAAGTTTAATAAACGTTTTTTAAGACACTTCTCTAACAGTTTCGCAAAATGATTTATTACTGATATAGGTCTGTAACTAGTTGTCAATTTTTTATATCCGTTTTGGTATATTGGAGTTATAACAGATTCTTTCATGGTTTTAGGTATTTGTCCTTTCGAAATAATTAAATTATAAATATATTTAAGAGATGTAAGAATATGTAAGTGTATTGTTTTAATAATTTTAACAGATATCTCATCCAAACCACATGAGTTTTTCTTCAATTGCGAGATATACATAATTAAATCGTTTTCAGTGACTGGATGAAGAAATAGCTATTTGTATGACAAGGGAGAAAAGTGCATAATTTCCTCCCGCGGATAGTTTGATGCCCGACGCGAAGCGGAGGCCATCAATATCCAAGGGAGGAAATGGCACTTTGCTCCTGTGTAATACATATGATTTTTTCTACGACCATTTACAGTGTTTTACATTGGTTTTACATATATTTTATTATATTTTCTTATGCATGACAATCAAAAAACCAAATATGTCAAAATGTCATAATAGGTATTTAGATAAGTAAATATTGTTAAAAAAGTACATGGAACGTTGCTAAGGTTGCTTCTAGGGAGAAAAAGTACTACTTTGCTCCCTGAAATAAGGGAGCAAAATAGTATTTTCTATGTAGGGAGTAGAAAAAATATTTTCATTATCGCCGCCATTATTATTGTAAAAAGTGTTTGCTTGATATGACTTTAAATCCTTATTAATTTTTGTTACCATGTTCTCACCAACGTGAGCAAAGAATGTGTTAAAAACAACACAACTTTATGAGAAACGTGTGTTACGACAATAAACAATAAAACAAACCAATTTTTGAAGCCCATGCACCATTTCTATACTGTTTTGGAAAATAGGATAATATATTGTGCAAATAGGATTGTCAATTTAATTTAGTTAACAGATGAACAAAATCTAGTCCCAATACGTTTTCGGAAATCGATTACAAATTTAGTCCATTAACCACGTAATGATCAGAAACTCTATCACTATGTGTGAAAATAATTTACAGAATTTTGTCAAGAAAAAACGAAACGTTTTATATTTTTACCAATATTGGTTTATTCAATAAGATTTTGACTAACAACTGTGCCTTCAATATGAAGAAAAAAATGGTATGGACTATAAAGATGCTAAATTAATATGGATACCATAAAAAGTACGACCTAGTTACGTGATTCTTAAAAACGCGATCGAAATAAATAGTTAGCCAGGCAGTAACTGGAAGAACTACCGAAATTAAATAATTTTATCAGATCATCGCAGCTACTGCATTAGCCAGAAACGGAAGTGAAGTCAGTACTCGGAGATTTTTACAAATATATCAACAATAATCGTAGGAATTCTTATAATTCCTAATTTTTCAAATATTCCACAGAAGAGAACCAAGAATATGTAGATAAAAATGAATGACAACCAATTCGAAATATTCAATTTTTGTTGTTTGAGAAGATTGTTCCAAAAAGAACTACAAGTGCAACTGTAGGCAAACAAACTTTTCCCAGTTATAAGTCCCAACTGAAACAGTTCCTTTCACAAAAATATAATATAATCTTTAAATGGACAACTCAACGTGCAAAGGAAACTAGTTTGGATATAAATGTAATAAAAATAATGAATCAAATTCGAAATCAAAGTTTATGAGGAACACTTAATGAAGATTACAGGACACAACAAAATAAAACATATTTACAAATGGATAAAGAATGAACATGGAAAAATATTGTATCTATCAGTCGCTAATGTCGCTATTAAATCTAACTGATGCCACCATTAAAATAATTAAGAAAAAACATAGAAACTTAAATACAATACCAGAAAATTTGTTCTCATTTAATTAAATAAATAAACCATTATCCAATACTAAAAATAACAAAAAATAATCTTACCTTACTTAACGTAAATGCTCTCACCAGAATAATAATTATAGTGCACCTCGTTATTTTTATAATTTAAAAAAATGTTGGATACTTAAATGATTTTCGACCATCCTTGTTCGTAACAGAAAAATACAAAATCAAATAATTTCTGTTCCGTACATAGGCTTTATAGTATGTAATCTACTGAACAAACAAATATATTATTATACTAGTGGTTTTTCTTTGCTGATATTTTCTTTTACTACACAAGACTATAAACAAAGTTTCGTAGATCATCGTAGATGTATTTACTATAGAATATTACAAATTGTTAAATACATTATATTACATAGTAGAATTTCTGTTAATTTTCAACGGTTTACTGCTTTTTCAAACTCCAGACACATTTATAAGCAGTATAATACACATAATTTAAAATTACTAAACACCACTTACTCGTAATAAGCCGAATAAAATGTTGCTCCCAAACGTATAACTTTATGGCTCTAATGCCTCTTAAAACTTCCGTAACTAGTTTAACTCTAGAATCCTTTTGTTCCATAAGTTTGGTACTTAACTGGCCGATTTTGTTCGCTATTACTTTGTTTATTGGTATAAGTATTATACTAAAAATTACACCAGCTATAAAGGCTATCCCAACTTGACTGTACAGCAGATATAGGGTTACTGCAAGCTGAAATTCATACAATAGAAAATATAATAACGTTAAATTGTTAGTGATGGTTTATTATTATTTTAAATGATAGGTCGAAATATTTTTTTTACCTATCCCATGAACTGTCACCATTGTACTGTCATCAAATCAATAACAAAAGGCAGAAATATTTTACCTGTTAATATCCAGTGCTTTTGCTCTATTGCTGTCAGCGCAGACGTTAATACAATATCGCTAATCGTTAAACTATTTTGCAGGCTGTAGTAAAACGCTTTCTTACAAACACAAGAGACATTTCAATGAAAAATCATAAAAAGTTGCGCCAGTAGTTGAAAAACGTATAGATAAGTACAAATATTTTTAAAACCTAAAGAAAAGAAAGAAGAAAAATATATCTGCCTGGAAGAAAAACATGAAAAAGAGAAAAGGCTTCAAAGAGAAGAGTATGTTGGCTTCAAATATGTTTTTACCCGAGGTGACCCATATTGCCTTCACCCTGTGGTGGACTACCACAACACAAGTGTTTCAATATCGTGAACGAAGATAACAGAAACACATTTTATGAGTTTCGAAATTTGAAACATGTAAACGACAAGACGACCAGCGTCACTCGTTATATAACAACCAAAGAAAAGACAAATTAGGAATATAGAGGATTCTAGGAACCACTATTACTCTACAGGATACCAATTTCTTATGGCTACATTGAATACTACAGACGCCTTTATTAGAAGCTCTTTAAAAAATAGGGAATTCATACAATAATCTGAATGAGGAAAACGGGAAAAAATATTATGTTGAAAATCGGAAACCTGTACGTATAGAAAAATATCGAAATGTTCTAAAGAGTACAACTTGCGGTTCTTTAAACTTAAGAAGGACCAGTGCAGGAAGTATCTATTATACTGCGCTCACAGAAAACGAAAAAATCAATAAAGAAAAACAAGAAAAACATATCGGAAAGAAAAATACAGCTCAAAGGTTTGAGATGAAGACAAAAAATTTCTAAGAGTGACTACACGGTTCTATCCTTTAATTCCGATTTGCAGGCAGTTTTGTCCACACCAAAAAGGCCAGCTGGACAAATATTTTATTTAAAAAATCAACTGTCTATAATTTTACGGTGAACATTATGTTATGAGTCACCCAATTATACAACTTGTTAGCCTGATGGTTGGAGCGGTGAGAAAAATACCCAATAATGATTGCAATGTATTTACAGCTCTTATCAAAGCACCCATATTTACTTCAAATAGATCACAATTTTTTTTAACCAGGTTACATGGAAATGGAATATGACTGTATTCACTCTAAAATTGAACAAGAGTTGACTTTTACGATTTTTAATCATATTATTCTACAATCGGTCCAAGAAACATGCTGCCCATACATACAATCGATATGCTGGTTACATTTTTACAAAGCTGATTTTAAACAAGAGAGTCTCTATTATAAGACAGAGAGGTCAGAATGAAGTTGGTGTAGAAAAAAGTTATAAAAATGTCCTTTCAATTTCGGAAAAAACACCAAAATTTGCAACAAATATGTGAAGATAATACAATTACAAAGATTTATCACAATTTTTATAAATCCCTAAAAATAGATAGAAATGCACGTGTCGCACTTCCTGAACCTGGCATCGAGGAATCGGAGCCTGAAGAGGTCGAACTTCAGACAAAGAATGTGATTTTTTTTCTTTGGGTGGCTTGGGATAATTATTTTGTTCGTGCAATTGAAAAGGTAATATTTGCGAATATATCTAATGAAAATATTAACAATGTGACTTTTTTAGGACATTTATACTAACTAATATAATTAATAATACTCAATAAATAGGATTATAGGAAACAACTACTGGACGGGCCCTACTCCCATTGAATTATACCTATAAATCTAAATTGGTAGCCAAATTTGTCATTTGTCTTTTCTATACCAGACACAGACCGGTTTCGAACTCTTTATGTTCTCATCAGTGTGCCACAGGTAGCTGAAAAGACAAATAACAAAGGCAAACCAAACTGGCCTATGGCATAAACTCTTCTCATTTAAAATGCACATCGCGGTTTCGGCAGGGGACTAACGATGTGATTATTATTATTATATTGCATCAATATATTTTTAAATTATCAGAGCATTAGATAAGCCACACATTGATCTAGTGATACCTAAAACACGTCACTGCTTTAAACCATTGTGTTCGCACTTATTTCATAAATATCTACAATCTAAGTTATTGCACTTTATATCTATATTGATCTGATGATAACAGTGTAAACCTTGAAAATATTGCGACCTCGGTTCCGACCAAAATTATAATATAGAACTCAGTCATCAAAGGCATGAAGTTTATGTATATGTTTCATTTAAATATTACATGAAATCAAATAAATTTGTACATGATATTGACATGATTGTTGTTTTAATCTGAAAATTAATTGAAATTATCATTAGGTATTTCTGAGGTAATTCATTTTAAAATTGTACATAAACTTCAACTCATTGGTAAATGCAATTTTATTATAGTAACGTTTATTAATTTAGAGAAAAGAAAATATAAATAACTACCTGGAAGGGAATACTCCACAAAGCATGAAAGCTTGGGCAGGAATTCACGATTCGGTCTGTATCAGTTGACATGAAATTTACAATTTCTCCAACTGAGAAGTGTGCATTTAAGACAGTGGAGCTTACTGTTAACGTTTTCCTGTAAATTGTCGTGATCAATGCTCCTCGCATCTTAAGACCGACTACTGACACCAGAAAGTTGAAATGCGAATCGCACAATGCGGCTGAAAGAGAGGTTATACACTGATTTATTTTAACATATTTGCACTTATTTCTGAGACACCCTGTATAAATAACAACAAAAGTTATTTTTTCTATAAGATTCAAATACATAATTAATGCATGTATAGTTATTTTCAGATATCTTGGCGCCTGCATCATCTAAATATCAGCAGATCTCGACAATTATTCTCTCTCACGCTAATTGACCTACATAACAATATAGAGGATAATTTAATTTCGCGTCTAACTACAAGGATTTTGGAAAGAGTAAAAGATGCAGTGGCAGTTAAATTAGTTGCTGAATTTGCTGTTAAGAAATCAAAAATATATCTTGTCAATCTTTATATTTTTGAAAAAAGTAAATTAATTTTTTATTATCCGCAAGACAGCGTAAAATTGTTATAAGACATTTTGTCGTTTCACGACCATTAATAATTCCATTGTTTTAAATACCGCCCTATGTTTTTTATTGCATTTTTTTGTGACATTTGCATTCTTATGTAATATTAAACTATTTTGTTGTTAAACGTTATTTTTCTTAATTAATCATTACATATTAATATTATTATTATTAATCATTAATTATTAATAAAACTATTGAAATGGAATTACAGCCAGAAATACAAATTAAGACATTAATAAATACTTTTTAACAAAGAAACACCTGGAGCAGTTTGAGTTAAATGAGAACACGATTCATGTGGATTGTGAGCATTTTGGTGGTCCCAAATGAACACTTAACGTGTCTATCGTTCTCCTATGCTGAACTACAGGAAGCTTTATTGATTTGGTTCAAAATTCAGGTTAGTGTTTATAAAAAACTGATATTTTTTTACAGTTCAAAACCAACTGCTATAAAGGGTATAGCAAATCTGTTTTTATATTTAAACAGGGAGAAGAAAACATTGAATTCAATAAATTTCATTGCTTGCCATTCAGTTCCATGAAAAATAAGTTGAAACTTTGAAAATTTTTACTTCTAGTAATAAAAAAACCTAAACCTTCTATACCTACAAGAATCGTTTATTTTTGGATAATATTGATTATGTATACTGTAACCTCCTTTCGTTATGTCGGAGGTTCGAAGAAGGTTACTTTGATGCCTGAGGGGCGGAGGTGCTTTTAGGATAGTGTCTCGGGCGCCAGTGTCTGTTTTAGAATGTATAAACACCACTTTACTCCATTAGCAGGATAATAGAGGCTAAGGTAGCTGCAGTGAAGACACGGTTAAGCCAGGGGTCTAATTAACCTACAAAGAAAACTCAGAATTTCAGATTAAACACAGAACAACTTTTATTCAAGATTTAATACAATAAATTTAATACAATACGATAAAAATAAAGCACAAATATAAACACAAGTATTTACAGCAAAACTTAAAGCAGGCAGGCTAGGCAAAACTAAAAGCGAACTACGGTTATAAAGCGGAAAAACAGCAAGCAAATAATACGCTGGGGGAAGCGAGTAAGCAAATCTACGGTAAAGCGGAAATGCGTGCGGATGTCTACAAACTGGTTACTAACAAAAGCTCGGATGGCAATGTAATATATTTGTCTTACTCTTTCTAGCTGCGGAGCTCCCTTCTGGTTCGGTGCGGACTTCTTCTGGACTGGCGGTCTGGTCTCGATGGAGCATGAGCTCAACTGATTTTTAAACGGCGGGCATTTTCTTGCATAAGGAGTGATCGGATCAACATCGCGGCATAATTTAAAAATGTATAAACGGAAAATATGCGGTGCAGAAGGCTTAATTTGAAGTAAATTAATATTAGTTCAATTTTACTTGCCTGTTTTATACATTTATAATTATATCTTGATTAAAACTAACAATATTTCGGTGCTAAAATTCACTTCGTTACAATACCTAAACATTTTATTTACAATTGATCAATCTTTCAATCAACCTTGATACAATTCCCATCCAATTCACATTGAAGCATATCAAGAGAACAAACTTAAATGTTTCTCGCATTTCAGTTAAAAATTGAGTTTTAAGAGTATCCACACTACCGCATATACACCACAAATTGAAAACAATAAATTATATCAACATTTTTATCACCACTGCTAAATTATTAACGATATTCATTATTAGTAAATCATTCACAGATAGTGTGTAAATTAGTGCGTATATGCGCCAAGACAGCTGAAAACGACCATACTGAAAAATTCACCCTGTTGATTGTTGCATTATACTTACATATGGCTGTTGTGCTCATAAGCCCAGCGGCGTAAATGTATCCCCATTTAATATCTTCAGATTTGTCCTCGATAAATCCAACTAATTTATTTAAAAGCATCGGTCCCGCAAAACCGGCACAATCTGCAGTAAGCTTGAGAATGCCTACGCTGTAAAACTGCACCCAAAAACATTGATGTAGGGCCCTCAGTAAAGTTGTATTGTTCTCCTTAACTTTAACAAAAGTTATATCAGGAGAGATTGGAATGGACCTACTACTCGAATACGATGAAAAGGCGTGATCTACAATTATTTCCCTTTATAGAAGTCATAAAAGAGAAATTTTTGTTATAAACGTGCCCTATTTTAGTCATTTGTACCACTACTAAATATTTTTAGCCTTCTTATATTACAATTTTGTGATACACAAACTAAGAAATCCAGTTGTAAATTATAGAGGTGAAATAATATCACCTAATAATCGCTCAGAGAAGCCGATTTGTATGTTATTTTTTTATTTTTTCACGAACATATAAATAGTTTTTAGAAGTGTGTGAGAAAATTATGGGGTTACTTACAACTTTTTTTGTAAAACTGTCATTAAAAATGACATTTTTAATGTATTGACAAGTGAAGTAAAAATTGACATTTATAATGTTACGTGTTAAAAACAGTTTTAACACTAGTGTTAAAAATATTTTTAACACTAGTGTTAAAACAGTCTTTGACACGTTCAAAACAGTCTTTCACACGTTTAAAACTCATTTTTGCGCAAAAAATTTATGATACAGAATCAATAATTGTAGTTACTAATAAACACTAAACAATTTCCTTTTGTTTTACTTAGTTACCCTTTATTTAGTACCTGACTCGATATAATATTTTATTGTCACATGTACATGGAACGAGAAGGTGGTTCAGGTGGAACCGCGTTCGACACGTAAGCAATAGATCTGGAGGTCGAGCCCCGCATCCAGCAAGTTTTTTTTTTTTTTTAATGACAGTTTTACAAAAAATATTGTATGATACATTTGTTAAAAGTGATTTTATTTTGCTCGTGGGGTTGCTCCACTCGCTACGCTCGTTCCGCAATATTCCCCACTCACAAAATAAAATCTCACTTTTAACACTTGTATCATAAATAACTATTTTACAACTCTTAATTTTGATGATAAAATCGTTCGACAAAGTTTTTTACATAACGCAAAAATAATGCATTGTATGATTGAAATTCAACAGAACCTGTACAGAAATCTTTTTGTAATGTAAAATTTTAATTTCTTTGCTAATAAGGGTTACAAATCACGTTCAAAGACAATGTATGGCTGCATGGTCAATGACCTAATGCAATTAATAATAATAAAAAAAAAAAAAGACAATGTATGAGTTATGGAGATTTTTCTTCAAAGATTTTTAATACAACAGTACCTACAAAAATAAAATATTCTAAAAACGTTACAAAACTTTTTTTTCTGGCGAACCTTCACTCACTGGCCCTTTTGTTTACTTATTTTACCCTAAATTTTAAACAATACTAAAACATTTTCACATTTTAATATTATAATATTATTACAAATATTTATATTGTAGATTGCAGAAATATAATTTTGTGAAAAGCCACATACCTGTTCCTTCACCATGCTCTCGTTGTAATTTATTACTCTTTAGTTGTTTATTGAATTTGGCACTAATATATCCACAATTAAGTGACAATGGTAAGTCGTATAAATCTTCAGAACTATTTAGTTGATTTTTCAATCCCTTCTCCATTAACGGGTTCACCCAAGAGAATAGCACCTTTGAAAACCAGGTGGTTTCTTCCATTGCTACTCCCAAATATAAGGGATCTCCTTCCTCGGTGAACCGAACGTAAGCATTGTTGTTTAGCAGGGGTTGATTTTCACTGATCTAAGGAGTAATAAAAACCTGCATTTTTCTACGCGGTGAGTTAATTAGTTTTAACACAACTTGTAGCTGTTGTTCCAGATTTTTTTAAGAAAAAACAAGTAGATCTTCTCAATCGCTAACAATTATCTTTTTTAAAATAAAATAGAAACTAGTGTCGATTTTTTTGTTTAAATCAATCTGCAGGTCTTAAAGATACTTAAGAACTCTGAAAGTTCTTTTTTTAAATATTTTAAAATCGTTTTCTAACTGCATATATCGATCTGTCGAGGTAGATTTACGATTTTTGCCTCCTAATTTTTAAAAATTTGTGTAAATTTTGTTTAAATATCACTTGACAGACTGTATTTCTTAAGTAATTAATTTTGAAATCTTCAAAATTCCCAAAGAAATTTGAAAATTTTTAAAATTTAAGTTAGCTGCAAAAAACGAAAATCTAGCTTGACAGATCAATAGGTAAACAAAAAACGAAAAAGACATTTTTTGATGAAAATATAACTTTCTTTTTTCAAATCAGTGTGCAGATAATACTTAAGCAATCGTAAAGTTTTTTTTTAAATCTTCGATTTTTTGCCTATCGATTGTCTAGTTAGATTTCCGATATTTGCCTCGATTTTTCAAAAATTTACAAAGAATTTTTAAAAGATAGTGGCAAAAATCGAAAATCTAACCCGACAGATGAATAAGCAATTAATATAAACGAAAATTTTGCCGTGTTTACTTAAGAAATGAAAGTGATATTTACGCAAAAAAGACGTGTTCTGATGAAAATTCTTTATGTTAAGTTTTAATCCAAAATGCTTCATTTACTTATACAGGGTAATTCATTGGCAAGTATACATACTTTACCTGCAGGTTACTTGAGCGATTCCATATAACCTATGATTATTGGGTCAATAATCGTTAATTACCACACAGGGTATTTTATTGATTTTGCCTATTTTTATCTTAGGCCTTGAACCATAATTTTAGAACCACTAGGTAGGTATAAAAAAAGCAACATTTGTGGTGTATATTTTGCTTAATCAGTTATACCGATTTCTCAATTTAGCTGAATCAAAATACAGGACCGAAAGAAAAAAAGGGCCGAATTGTTAAATCTCAAAAACAACACCCTGTATGGAAAGTTTTAAAAATCGATTTTTAAGACAAATAAAGTACCTACTTATTCAAATTGACCGTCTCATTTTTCTCTTCACTTTTTTTGATAAAATATATTTTAGAATACTAAGAACCGAGTAAAATAGAGTTTCTTCTTTATAATTGACTATGAGCATCGAGTAAAGAAACAATATAAAGAGGAGCAACTGTCAACGTTTCGAGATTTTGATTATAGTATTGTATTTTCTTGCCAATAGCTTCAGGATTGTCATCAATTTTAGTGCTACAGCTACGGGAAGGTAGGTATTTGTAATTCGGCCGCATAGCCCTAAATATTGCAGATAATTATGTAGTTATTGACAAAAAATGCAACACTAAAATCTCTAAAATATGCGATAAGATTTCCAGAACGTCGCATACCTAATTACCAGACTTTTTCTAAAGTGTTTACTTACTTCAAAGAACATGGGCGACTTGCAACTGCAAAATTGAACGAACGTCAGGAAATATATAGTCCTTGAAGAAAATATATTAAATATGCGGTTGAAAATTTCACACGTCGCATTTTTAGCCAATCAGAAGTTTGCACTTGGTTTCGTTACCATGGCAACCCAAAAAATTTCCGAAAATTTTTATCCTCCAGGGAACCATGAGCGAAATTAATAAGTGGAACTTTTTCTGTCAAATTATTGAATATGATCATATTTGACATTTGCTTTTCAAACACTATTTCCGAACAAAAAACCGCCGCCGGATCGCCATTCTGGCAAGAAATCCAAGGTAGAGTATCCAACTTGGAAATACATCGTGAATCGCACGGTCCCGCTGCGATTTTCGGAGCAGGAGGAGTGAACGAAAAGTGGTGATTTTGACGTCTACCATTAAAGTGGCCGTTTCAAATTTTCTAACCTCATTTATTTTTGCATTTAATTTAGGTGTGAAGTTTTCTTACCAAATCCTGTACGTGCTTGGATAATAACCAGAAATGTTTCTCGTGCATAAATTTATATAGGAAAATTTGTGCACCCGAAAAACTTCCGGTAATACTTAATTCAATAACTAGGGAGATTACTAGTGAAAATAATTCTAAATTTAGCACCCGAAGAGTTACTAGTGCATTAAATATTCCACAATCTACCGCTTGGGTTCAAAAAACACCAACCATTTTCATATACAAATAGTCCAACGGCTAGCTGCAATCAGAAGATTATGTCAACCGCTTAAATTTTAGTCGGTGGATTATTAGAAATCAAAGAAATCTAAATAAGATATTGTTTACTGATGAGGCGTAATATACAAGAGATGGTGTGTTTAACCTCAGCAACTCACACGTTTGGGCTGAAAATATCTGTAAGACAGGTTATAGCATAAATTGTTTGGCGTGGTGTTTCTAATGGCCTTTTAATTGGACCATGCAATTGATTGATTGATTGATTGATTTTATTGGTCATAAAAAATGCACCGTGGTCATGTCATAAAGCATAAAGAACATGAGTAAAAGAATACATTGTCAAATACAAGTATTACAGGAACAATAGGACCAAGTCCTAAATATAGTCAAAGGATATGACAATAAAATAAAATAAATTGAAAAACAAATCAAAACAATAAATAACATACAAATATATAAACATAATCACAATTAGGAACATTGGGTCCTAATATAGTCACAATACAAGTGTATTATATTACAAAAAATTAACAAAGTTACACATAAATAAAATCAGATATATTGTAGTAGGCATTGGCCAAAAGATGTCTTTTTAATTTAGTCTTAAAACGCGCAATTGGTAAATCTTTTATGCTATTTGGAAGAGAGTTGAATAAAGCAATTCCAAAGTTTTTTTTCTGCGTATGTGACAGTCTCTGATTCGGAGTTTGCATATCATCGCGGTTACGAGTGTTGTATTTATGAGTTTCGCCATTCTTTATATATTTGTTCAAATGCTCTTTTATGTGAATTAAGTTACAGTAAATTATTTCCGATGGTAATGTTAATATATTAAATGTAATAAACCATAATTTACAACTCTCAGATTGATTCACACCCGCTAAAGCCCTTATTGCTCTCTTCTGTGTAATGAAAATATTATGAATTTGGTTAGTACTCCAGTTTATCAAACCATATGTTATCGTATTATGAAATAATGCATGGTATGCAATAAGGGCGGCATCTATGTTGACCCTATTTTTGATTTGTCTAATTGCATACACTTTCTTTGACAATGTTGTAGCTAAATTATTAATGTGAATGCCAATTTAGCTTACTATCCAAGGTGAGGCCCAAAAATTTTACGGTTTCAGAAGTATTTTTCTTGGTAGAAAACTGTAATGTGTTTGTTTTGTTCGTGTTTAAGCATAAATTGTTTGCATTAAACCAATCAGCGGCTTTATTTGTTATGATACTTTCTGTCTCAGCAACAGCTCTAGCAGTGTCTTCCACCCATTTCGCAAAAGTAGTGTCGTCTGCAAAAAGGACCGTAAAAGTTGACATAACGTCTGGTAAATTATTCACATAAATTAAACATAACAGAGGTCCCAGGACACTACCCTGCGGAACTTCATGTTGAACTGCCAACGTGTTGCTATATTTGCCTTTATCAAACACACATTGATACCTGTTCGTTAAATAGGATCTCATTAATTGAAGTGCTACGCCTCTGAAACCATAAAATTCTAACTTATTCAGTAAGATACCTTTTTCAACGCAATCAAACGCCTTACTCAAGTACCAATGATGAGTTCCGATTTTCAAAACCCTCACTAATAAAGTTCACAAGCTCTATTACAGTCTTTGATGTACTTCTGCCCTTTCTGAACCCAAATTTCCTGTTTGTAAAAATATTGTTTGAATCAAAGTAACTTACAATTCTCTGGGTTAAAATTTTTTCAATTATTTTAGATAGAATTGGAAGTAGTGCAATTGGCCTATAATTAGATACGTCCTCAAGATCTCCTGATTTTAACAAGGGAATAATTTTTGCCCTTTTTAATTTATTTGAAAATATGCCTGTTTGAATTATTTGATTTATAATGTGAGTTAATGATGCAGACAAATATAGTAAGTTTTCTTTATACATACCTACAGAGTGGTTATACAAGTCAGTAGCCTGAGAATTTTTTAAGGACTTTAATACATTTTGTATACGTCTATTTCCAAAACCGGATGAAGAAATATTGACAGAGCTATTTAGAACTATTTTGTAGATATTCCATATAGGCCACATTTGATTTAGGTACCTATTTGATTTATTATTTTGTCTGCTATTTGAGTAAAGAATTCCCAATAGACTAACAGGAGAAATATACCTAGACTTGATCAAAAACGTGTTAACACGATGGAGCTCCTCCACATTTCAGATTAATTGTGTAATGTAATGTAATGAGGATATAAGAAATATTCCTGGTAAAATTAGGAGAACAGTCAACAGTTTGCCTAAAAGGGTTAGAATGTGTATTAACAAAAACGGTGGTCATTTTGAACGATATTTATAAACTTAAATCTAAAAACCCAAGATATTCTTCTTGATTTCCTAAAAATAATTTTTTAGTTTGTAAATTCGTTTTTAAGTGTGTTGATTTGTTGTAAAATTTTCTTTTATCAAAAAAAGTGAATAGACGAATGAGACGAGCAATTTAAAAATGTACTTTATATGCCTTATTTTTTTATGCCCTTTCCAAATCTTAAAACAGATTTTTAAAACTTTCGATACAGGGTGTTGTTTTTGAGAATTAACAATTTGGTGCCTTTTTTCTGTTCAGCCTATATTTTGATTTCTCTAAGTTGAGAAATCGGTATGGCTGATTGAGTAAAATATACACACCAAATTTTGCTTTTTTACACCTAGTGGTTCTAAAATTATGGTCCAGGACAAAAATAGGCAAAAGCAATAAAACATCCTGTATCTTGATAATTAAGTTTTATTGACCCACTACCCACAATAAACACAGATGATATAAAACCGTCCAAAGTAATCTACATATACATATGTAGGTAAAGTATGTACACTTACCATTGAATCATCCTGTATTTGTTTTAAACATATAATTTTTCCTTCTTCGAATTTTTAATCTACACAACTTTTCTAAACCAACAGAGACAATTTCTCAAAACATACGTAAAACTGTGTACTTAATAAAACATTATAATAGGTCTTAGTACCACGCTAATTGTTGGTGAACGACTTGACACAATTTCAGTCTTTAGAGAATAGTTTTATTGGATAAATAATCACATATTTACATGCATGTATTCGGTACATAAATTTTGCTTTGCAATTTTTACACCCTTTTAAAATGTTATACTTCCCATTAACCCTTAAACTATATCTTGTATTTTGTCTCTAGTACTGTAGTTATCTAAAGAATTAATAAAAACCAAATTGAGGTGAAGTTTAGTGAAGTTTTCAGCACAATAAGTGGAAACCGAGGTGGAAACTATAATATAGTTTCGACTGTATCTCAGCTAATTTTTATCAAAAATACTTTTATCGTGCACCATTTTGACGGGAATTACGTCAGCTTCCTTTTTTGTGAACCAATACCTACCTATACCTAAATCCCCTCAGAAACAATTTATACACGAAAATAAAAAAAAATAGATACATTTTTCAGACTTATCTTAAACAGTTTTTTCGACTTTTTTTTGTTGAAAAAAGAAAGTTTTTTGACTTTTTAAAGTGTCATTTCGATAGGAAATTTGATTCTCTAGAAAAAATATTATGTGTGTAAATAATAAAAATGCATAGTTTTTGAGTTATAGTTAAAAACTATAAAGTGGACAAATTTACTCCGTTCTCAATAAATCAAGCCTAAATTTAATACCACTTTATGGATTTATCATTTTTCATTATAAAGGTATTTTATTGTTTCATAATATGTTCAATTGTACCCGAAAAATGATAAATCCACAAGTGGTATTAAATTTAGGCTTGATTTATTGAGAACGGAGTAAATTTGTCCACTTTATAGTTTTTAACTATAACTCAAAAACTATGCATTTTTAGTATTTACACATAATTTTTTGTAGAGAATCAAATTTCCTATTGAAATGACACTTTAAAAAGTCAAAAAACTTTTTTTTTTCAACAAAAAAAAGTCAAAAAAACTATTTAAGATAAATCTGAAAAATTTATCTATTTTTTTAATTTTCGTGTATAAATTTATTCTGGATGGATTTAGGTCCTATAGGTCATTGGTTCACAAAAAAGGAAGCTGACGTAATTCCCGTCAAAATGGTGCCCGATAAAAGTATTTTTGATAAGAATTCGCTGAGATACAGTCGTTCAAAGTTACCTACTTTTTTACGATTTCACCACTTTGTACCTTTATACCATGGTAATTTTAATTTCGACATAGTCAATAACCTAAAATACTGAATTGCTTGTCTAAAAGTTATTGGGATTTACAACTATATGACCTTGAATATTTTAAAATTCCAGGTAAATCCAAAAAAATATCTGTTTTTCCAAAAAAATTGATACATATTTCTTAAACGACTTCCCTGTTAGTATATTAGAAATTGAAAATTGTACGTTACTTACTAAAAAATGTTCTTACCTGCGTATACCTGTCTGCAAAATTGAAATAGGTTGTGTTACTGCCTTCACTAGGAATTAAAGTCACAGCATATCCTAGTTGAGCTATCAAATAGCATATACTAAATGCATACGATAAATAATCACTGTAAGTAAAAGAGTATTTATTATAGATGAGGTAGTGACTTCTGAAAGAAATCACAGTCACAGCAAATTGTAAAGTCCAGAGAATGCACATGAAAGTGGGTCCTCGCGGACTTTTGCCCAATTTTTTCCTTAAACCTATATTATAAGTGAAATGTGTAAACCAGGTTATGCCCTGAACGGCACTCAGGAAAAATGAAATATGGTATATCTTCACATCACTTTTGTTGATATCTATATATACCTCAAAAATAGGTAAAAGGGCTAAGGCTAATACAATAAGACATCGAGTGTTAATAGCAATCAGCTGAATTCTCCCTCTTGTAACAAAACCTTGTCTTCGACCAAAATAAAAAGCCGACGAAATAGCTAACATCACCAAAACTGGTATTTGAAGGCATAATTCCTGAAAACAAAGACCTAAATCGTGTCTTTGTGCTGACCAAATTCTAAATCCCTCTTCGCCACAGAGGCTGTACCAACTCCACTGCCAATCTGACGCATTTTGGAGGCTCGTGTTAGTCATCGTGGTAAAGTAGATTTCTGTAAAATAAACTTCGTGTTTGTTTTGACAGAACAGCTTTGTTCGTAATAAAATGTAATTAACTCCAAAATAAATGTAGTTTAAGTTATTAATTGCATTTCAACAATTAAATCAACATCACACATTTAAACCTAAAGTGCAGTGTAATAGGATTGTGTTATAACAAGCTGTGAAACTAAGTGAATCAAGCTTCACTCCAACAATAACTATATTACAAATAATGACTTACGTTTGAAATTGTGCTAAACTTTCAGCTGATAACTGTCATATTTTCGGTAAGTATTTAATCTTCACGCACTACATAAACATCACTTTGACTATTATAATTAAGAGGAGTATCACAATGCATAGCAAGCATAGTTAGGTTAAAACGATACAGAACAGAAGTCTGTGTCACTACTTCTAAGCTACGACACACGTATACGAAATAAAGAATACATCTTGTTGATTTTGTTGTGTTCAGCATCTGTCTGATAGAGGGCGCCACGGTGATTAAACTGAGGAATTAGATTTGTTCCTTATCTTCGCTCGGAGTGCTTCGAGGTGGAGGGCATAGCGCTTGTGCTATATTGTAATATATCGGGATTAATGCAAATCCGCTAAATACGTGATAAAATCAGAGATAATCAGGGTAATTTTAATGACACTTGTTTTCCTAAGAATAATTGTTTTGTAAACAATTTCACTCGCAATTTCACATCAATATTGAAATTGAAATTGAATGGCTATTCTAGTGACCATATAAAACACAAATTTCCCCGAAACATGCTTGTTGGTAGGGTTAATGTATCACTTACATCCCAGACTCCTTCGAGCTATTGAAAGTGCAATTCTTGCTTTTTTTTAATTACAAAATTATTATAAAGTCAAAATTTTATCAATTCACTCTGAAATGTTTTCTCACCACTCATTTAATGCCATGTTCAGCAAAACCTGAGGGCTCTTACTGGGGTATCAATAATGAATGAAAAATAATCTCGAAAATAATTGAGTTTATTTCAATAAAAATTAGTCACCTCACCAGAATAGCAATTCTGGATAGTAATATTGATATCATAGCAATAATTTTATTGTTTCATTTTCAATATTGATATAAATACAAGTGTTACAGGAATTCCAACTCAATATTTATTGAAATCGTTTCAATAATTGTTTAGATTTCAATATTGTTAGGAAAACAAGCATCACCGGAATTATCCCCAATAGCTAAAGGAATAAGGGACACTCTCTAATAATTTTTTCGACGCCTTCTACACAATTTTGAGGCCTACAATTATAAAATTACCGTTTTAACGTCAATAAGCTCAAACAAATTTGTTTGTACTTATCAAAAAGTGAAAACCTGCCTTGGGATAGTTTTAACAATTAAAATGCAATATAAAAAAATAATTAATTTTATTTATCATGCACTATAATAAAATATATAGAAAAGAATAACAAATAAAATGATAGAACAAAAAGATAAGGTAGATTAAGCACTTAAACAGGTTTTCTAAAGTTTTCATATAGAGCATAGAGCTGATCCTGATGATTTATATAGAAGAGTTTTGGGTTCTCTACCATATTGATTGCTTTAAATTCTTGAAGTTTCGACTATGTTGTCGACTTCTTCTAAAGTGACGACCACAACAAGTTAGTTGAAAGGTGGAGAATTCAAAATCAGTCTGAAAACTCTACTACAAAGTATTTCATACTTATCTTTTTTACGTTGTGTTAAACAATATTTTTGTAATCATCATTAATATCTATTCTTACCAAATAAAATGGTTGCGAGGCCATTAGCTGAATTAAATATAAATAATCTAGTACATTTTTTTAAATCAATTCATTTAAGACTGTATAATGTTTGACTCAATGTAAAATATCCAAATTTGTATTTTTTTTAATTTTATTGATTTATTTTTCAAATACTCGTTTAATGTGCAATTTTTGAGAAAATAAATAATGTGACTATAAATTTTTAATATAAATTTAAAAAGTAATTATAATCTGGGTTCTTTCTGGGTCTTTCAATTTAGTAAATTGAATTGAATTGAATTGTGTTACCTAGATCTCTATTACTGAGTCCTATGATAAGCTCTTGACATTTTTAGAGATTTTTTACATCTTTTCATTCTTTCCATGGGAGTTAATTTATTTCGTCATTCTGCATCCAAGTTAGTGATCGGATTTGGACATGAACGCGTACTCTAACTCCTCTCAGGATATCCAAGGAGATGCAACATAGTCATCCTAATTTCTGTTATACCTAAAATAAAACATTTTATTAGAATTTAAAGAGTAAATTATTACGTATTTAATCATTCTATGATTTAACAAGAGGATCGACAGAATCATTTAATATAAATATTAGAAAATTAAACCTGTTTAGATTATCATGCTCCTTATTCTGTGTTAATAAATTTTCTACTACCTACAGTTTATGTTTATAATGTGTAGTCTATCTAGACACTTAAATAATTTCCTAACGAAATTATTGGATATTGTGTGTCTCGTTATTAGTAACGAGGAACGTCTTTGATATAAAATTGTATTGGCTGTCAATAGTGTAAATAAGGTACAAAACGTATTTGCTGCTGATGTTCTTTACTCATGTAACAGATAGGGGCGATCGAGGGGCAATATTCGCAATAACCTTTTTAGTTTGACGCATATTGCAAAACATAAGTTCAGTTGATTAGTTTGTGTGGAAAAAAATAAAGTAAACAATTTCTAATTCCTGATAGCTATTAACTATTAATATAAAACACATTGAAAACATGAAATGGAATCAATTTCTAGCGGTTTGGGAAATATAGCTGAAGAGAGATTATATTCATTTCATAAATAAGCAAATATTTAGTTGCCTAATAACTTTAAATTTAAACATATGATTATAATCAAATATAACTTCACGAATAGATCTGATGCAGCTACGTTACGAAAAAATTGATGACGACTCATTGATGAAGAAGTAATGATCAGTAGATACTAACTAGCCAATTACGTGTCCCAGTTTCAGTTTCCGTCTATAACGATCATATCTCGTCTAATATTTTGCACAACTCCTAAATTAAAGAACTGCTTCTAATATATATATATATATATCGCGCATATTATTAAGTATCTACTACAATTTGAGAAGTAGGTACCTAGGTAATCCTACCTCATGTGTTTTTATTGCATAGAATATTGGTGATATTAATAATATAGAAATATTTAAATATTAACTAAGTAATATAAAATTATAGTATAATCTATGTACTACGTAAGCAAATTGTTAGCGTTCATTTTGGAAATGTTGTTTTCAAATAATATTTAGTCCTGGTACTTTATATACTTACCAAAGATATGGGGAATTTTACTATGAACATTGCCATTACTATGTTAATTTAGTGTTCCTTCTGAATTAAGAACAATACATTCTAACTTAAATTTCAATGTATTAATTGTCTCCCCAGAGGGTTTATCTAGGGATCAGAAAAGTCATGCGATCTGACTAATTTTAATCGAAAAAAGTATCCTAAAAAAGTTGGGATCCTAGCAACGTGGAGTCTCCCCTTTCTTTAATGAATGGTGTTCAATTTTATTTCTTAAATATCTTGCGTTCTGTTCTAGAGCAATTTTCCAAAAAGCATTTTAAATATTTGAACCTCTAAAAGTTTGATTCATGTACCGGAGTCGTCAAACAAGTTATTTATAAATAACAATTTTTATTTTTTTTCAACTACATTTTTTTTTGGTACATATTTATATTATATTATGTTAAGTGCATTGTTTAATTGAGGAACTTAAAAATATAGATGTATAAACGGTTTTAAACAACAAATGTTGCATAAATAATGTAAATTTTATGAACTCAATTCCAACTTCTGTTTTGTGTGCATGCACAACGATTTTCGAGCCATTTTATTTCTTCGTACTTTGTATCCAGTATTATAGTTATAAATAGGTATATTAGGTATTAATAAATATGTTGCAAATACAATGTTGAGGTTGCTAATGGAACAAAAACATTTTATTACAGAAAAAACAAGCATCTAGTTTTTTTTCTGCAACCATCATACGTTTGATAAATATTAATTTTGCTTCATTAATAGTAGTATTTTTATAAATTAATAGTAGGTACTACAGTAACAATGTGGTGCCGTAATTTCGCCGGCAAGATATTGGCCAAAGAGAAAAGTGCAATTTAAGTACCTACTATACAGCTTAAGAATGACAAAAAGACGCTTCCCGATGGACCGATTTTTTCCATCGAGGTCTTAAAATGTAGAGAATGGTCCATTTTATTGCTTTCTTGTATTAATAATAATAATAATTTAATAATAATAATTTATTGCCCAAGATACATTATAATAATGTTTAAGGTTGTCTACAAGTAGAAAAAATACTGAAATATAGAGATAAAATGTTAAAAGTACACAAATAGAATGCACAATAACACTAAATAAAACAATAAATAATTAAGATTATGTACGTACACATATACATATACTTATTATACTAACGTATGTAGATATATGTATATGTAATGAAATATTGCATAATTTGAATTTACAATTTGCACACAAATTTTATGTAACATCTTGGATAGAAGAGAAATCAAAATCAAGAAATTCTTGCACGCTGTAAAAGGTATTTTTTACTAAAATGTCTTTCAGTGTCATATTTAATTTTTTTGCATTCAAAATTTTTAGATGATTCGGAAGTTTATTATACAATACCGGACAAATAATTTACTGGTTGCTGTATTCTTTTTAATCTGTGATATGGAATATTTAAATTATTTTTATTTATAGTGTTATATTCGTGAAAATTTGAATTTCTTAGCAACAAGGGATTTTCTTTTGCGTACATAATGCATTTATGAATGAAAATCCCGGGCAGCGTAAGTATCCTGAGGTTCTTGAAAATCGGTCTGCAATGTTCCTGTACTCCCGCAGATGCGAGAACTCTTACAACTCTCTTCTGTATTTTAAATATTCTGTCAAGCTCAGATGAATCTCCGCATAAAATAAGTCCGTAAGTTATAAGGCTATAGAAATTGATGTAGTAAAATGTTAAGGCTGTGTCCAAGTTGGTTAGATTTATTAATTTCCTTATCTGATAAACTACTTTATTTAGACTATTTGCTAGGTGGTCAATATGTTTATGCCAATTTAATTTTGGATCAATATATAAGCCTAAAATGTTTACAGAGTTGGTTTCTGAATTTAACAATGTAATTTTTTGTGTTCTCTCATCATTCATTTTCAATTTATTTGCCTCAAACCACCTAGCAGCTTCAGTTAGACTCTCAGTTGTTTTGTTCAGAACTTCGTTACTTTTCCCTACATTTATGAAAGTTGTGTCGTCAGCGAATAATACAATTTTATTAGAATTTACATTTACAGGTAAGTCGTTTATATAAACTAAGAAAAAAATAGGTCCAAGTATTGAACCCTGTGGAACACCTGTTGTAATTTCTTGTATTGACGAACATTCTCCTGTAGGAGATTCAACATACAGAGTTGTATTTTTCAAGTAGGACGTTAATAAATTCAGTCCATGGCCACGTATCCCATAGAATTGCATCTAACACAGTTTCCAGTACGCTAATTATTGCTTTTATTGTTGACCTGTTTTCCCTGTATCCAAACTGTTCAGATACAAATAAATCATTTGTTTAAAAGTATTTAATGATTCTGTTTTTTAAAATTATTTCGAATATTTTTGATATGATGGGCAATATGGAAATAGGTCTATAATTATTTTCATCATCCGCACATCCTTTTTTGAATACGGGAACAACTTTAGCCACCTTTAGTAAGTCTGGAAATGTCTGTTGCTCTATGCTTTTATTTATTATATAGGTTAATATTTCTAATACATTATTTTTTACAAACTTTAATATTTTAGAATTTAAACCATATGTATCCGCACTGCTTGTATCTTTTAATATTTTTATAGCATCTTCAACCTCAACCATGTCAGTAGGTGTCATGTAAAAGGAGTTAGTGGGAGAAACATGATAATTTTTTAAAAATTGTTCAAAATCATATTCTGCGTCTTGTATGGTATTTACAACTTCTTTGGACACGTTTATAAAAAAATTGTTAAAATTTTCTGCCGGTATGCCTACTTCATGATGCTTATTTGTTTTTAGTTGAGCATTTATTAGTTGCCATGTAGCTTTACTTTTGTTGCATGAATTCTTTATAAAGTTTGAATTCGCTGTTTGTTTCGCCATTTTAATGGATGTGTCATTTCGACATTTTTCCTTAAAAAAGAATTGGCCGAAACAAAAGGCTATTTTCAAATGCGCTGCCATCTTGCATTTAAAGAAATTGGCCCATTTTGAAATCTTTCGTCAATACATTTTTTTTTATAAGCAACGACACTAAGTAAATTAAAACCGGTTAATAAACAAAAAAGTTATTTTCCAATGAAACAAGTGCAATTTAAGTAATACAGCTTAATAATGTCAAAAAGGCGCTTTCTATGATTACGTATAGCTCCTCTCCCGATGGACCGATTTTTCTCATCGAAGTCTTAAAATGTAGAGTAAGGTTCATTTTATTGCTTTTTCCTGTTAGATGTATCATTTCGGCATTTTTCTTCAAAAAGAATTGACCCAACAAAGGGCCATTTTCAAACCCAACCGCCATCTTGGTTTTTTTAAAATCGCCCATTTTCAAATTTGTCGGCGATAGTTCATTCTTTTCTGTAAGCAACGACACCTGGCTCATTAACATCGGTTGATATAGGTACAAAAAAGTTACGGGCAAACGTAAAAAGTGCAAAATTTTTTGGCCCCCCGGTATAGTATAGGTACTGACTCGAATTTGAACTGAACTACCCTAAATATAGACCAAATTTACAACGCTGTAACTTTTTTATTTATTTATGGATTGCAGATATTTTTCAATTGTTTTAATCCTAAACTCTTTAGCTTTAAACAACAGTTTGAAAATATTTAATTTTGCTTTATACGCACACCATACAGGGTGATATATGTAAGCATGTTTTTTTTCAGTTTTTCACTCTAGTGTCTCGTATTTATCGAACACCCTGTATAATTACTTTATGGTGCAATGCACCAGGTGTTGTCAACATACCTTTTTTGAATTTTTGCTTTATCTCTTGTAATTCAAAAGTAGCATGAATTTTTATTTACACCTGTTATTTCTAACTTGATCAATCTAAAAATTTATTGAAATTGGATTGGATGCTTTTGATGAAATTATGAGACTTTTGTGACGTTATTACTCAACATTTACTTAAGTCGAAATGCCTCGCATAGAAAATGCTTGGTATGGCATTATTGAACGTATGAAAATATTAATTTTTTGCTTAATAACTGGGGGTCAAATATTAATACTTACTGAGATACAGGGTGTTAAAGTTAGAAAAATAATTCAGTAATGTTGTTATATTTCAGTTATTTCTTCACACATAAACATAAAAGTCAGTACAATTAGGTTTTTTGACGTGAGAAAATCGAATATTTTATCATTTTTGGTGTATCGCATAGAGGGTAAGCCAACTTGGTTTAACAGAATCCGGCATAATTATTTTGTTCTTTCATTTATAATCTCATTGCAAATTTTTGATTTAACTATTATTTTTATACAAAAAAGGGATACTTGTTTTATCTTCATAAAATGCACCCCTATCGAGATATTTAGATTTTAGAAAATCCTGCGCACCCATAGTTTTAAACAAACATCTTGATTAATTAAAGGCTAAGTGCTTAAAATGTTTAACAAAGTGTGCTATGGAAATAAGTGAAACATACTGACATTAGAAGTGTTAATATTTCACCCCCAGTCATTAAGCAAAAAATTAATATTTTCCGCTATAGAATCTCTAGGTAAAATATTACCCATTCCTTATGAATCACCCTGTATATAAGCTCACCTGCTCGTGTTATCAAATTTTGAAAGAGATAGACTGTGGATTATGTGAGCGATCCACACCATTAGGCAGAAGTGGGTGTAAAATTTCGAGGCTGGCTTCTGAAAATGCTAAGAAAATTCATCAGTCTCATGCACCATTCGATTAAAATTGGTCAGATCGCATGACATTTCTGATCCCTAGTTGCCCATGTATTGAAAACCTATGGAGACCAGGTTATATTTCCTCTAAAAGGAAAACACCTAGGTGTCGTGGAAAGCTAATCGGCAAAAAGTAGCTTAAATTTTAAGTCTTAAACCTAAAAGTTGAGAAGCCCGTCAGTAAGTTTATAAGAGTCTATTCTTTATTTTTGTGAGAACGATTAATTTTATAAAGATAAACCTAATAGATATATTTATAATGTACGGTTTTAACTGATTTGCTGAGTAATGCCATTAATATCTAACTTGTAAACTTCACGAATCCTGAAAACTATTCATACATTAATTATTTTTTATTATTTTATTATTATTTATTATTATTAATTATTTTTAATAAAAAAAGCAGCCCACAAAACAAAAGTTAAGGAACTTATCAGCAAAATTTTAGCATAACCACATTAGTGTCCCACTAATCAATTTATTGTTGTTATTATTGTGAAGAAGATAAAATACGTCAAGTTTTTATTTCAAACTCAACAGTTGTGTTTCTAATCTATAAAATAGTATTGAAACTAAAAATATTAAAGTATTAAAGATGATTTTAAATATGTGGGTTCCCTGTATGTATCTGAAAATAAAATATTAGTAAAATAGACATAACCTGAACTTGAAAGAATAAAATACGAATCGAATTGTAACACCGTTAAATTAGTATTACTTTCTAAGGTTTAAATCTTCCCTATCTTTTTTTAATTTCTTCATAATCATATCAAATATGCCCTTGCCAGATTTTTCATAAAAACTAGGGGTGGGAGTAAAAAAAACAAAAAAACATTGAGGGCATGTATTGATTACCTTTTATTAGAGTTAGTTTTTTAAACTTCTACACATCCAGCCAGCATGTTTACATATTCTCTGTTTTAGGCATAGACAATGACTATGGAGGTGGAAATAAATCCAGATCCGCCAGAGGACCAACAAACAATACCAGTAGATACTGAAATAAGTGACATTGTAAGCTTTTTAACACAAAACGAAAAGGTCTTCTTTAAAAGCCAACAGAAATGGGAAGCTGACTTAACTTCGAAAGAAAAAACAGAAATTGCCTTGGATGTTTTTGAAAAGAGCAAATTAAATTTTCTTATCAGGTTTGGTAAATATTTAAAACATGGCCAGCTACAATATTTTGAACAATTCACTGAGAGTTGTGAACCTGATAATGCCGAGATAGACTTGGTTTTGAAAGACTTGTATCGGAATGTTTCCGAAAGTGCTCAGCAAGTCAATGTCAAAAATAGGCGATATGCAGCCTTGCTGCAGATGATAGCGGAGGATTCCTATTTTTCTGAAATTGAAATGATGAAGAGAAATCCTCTGTTATACGAGCAACTTGTTGGCCAATATTTGACACTAGAGGAAAAAAAAGAACGAGATAAGTATAAAATAGACGAACAAGCGACTTTTGTGAAGATACTTTTGGAAGGCATTGAACGAGACAACGCAGAATTAGTTAGGAAAACTGAAGAAGAGAAAGAAGATACACAAATGGAAGACGACTCATCAGATGAAGACGCTGAAAGACCAAGTAGTCCGATACCTTCATTTTCTAGATGGGGCGAATTTGAAGATAATAAAGTGTACAGGCCCAAACAAAAGCGTAAAACTCCCAAAATAACAGCACAAGAACGTGTATTATTAAAAGAAGAATTTATAACTAGTATGTATGAAAATTTTCTAGATGGAAAAGATGAGGACTTTAATTATGAGAGTGTAGACAATAACACCTCGTACGATAATATAGATGAAATAGATCATGATGAAGAGGATAAATACTTTGCCTCAGACGACTCTGAAGAAGTTAATATGCAAGACGAGGATCAAAGTTCCGAAGATGAACTGGATATTTATATGAACGCTTTGAATCAACATCCAGCTGTAAATCAGTTATCTAAGGATATGAAAAATCTGTAATGTCTTAATGGTGTTTTATTTCTCTTAAACAGGTTGCCTAATGTATAAAATATTTTAAATAAATGTTTAATCAAACAAAGTGACTGTATTAGTAGAAGCACTTCTATACCAACAATATTGTCAATTTTAAAGAAGGATTATGTATTTAAGTAACACCCTAAATTGGAGGCATTTAAGAAACAATAATTTCCATCTTATATTTCCTTTGGCCTTATTTTGATAAGGATGTGCGCCTAATATGATTTTTCACGTTCAGAATATAGAGTAGCAACATGAAATATTAGATTGCTATTTGTAACAGCTTTTGCAGTGCAACCAATAGGGTTCAATAAGTGGTATTTTACATTAGTGTCTTTAAATCCACTTCCTTCACTGTTTTTTTAAATTTTGCAAAAAGGCTGTGAAGTAACAAAAATAACAATCGTATAGGTACATAGTGAAATTCTGACGGAGTCAGGATTAATACATCAATCGAATTATTGTGTTCATTTTTCTTATTTCAGTTACTTACTGGGCAAATATACTATATGTAAGCAATACTATTTTCATAAAATGTTTTGTTTTCTCAAGTCATCGAAGTAACCCCCGGAAATCCTAAGATTTTTGTTGTTTTCTGTTAGATAAAGATAAACTAGGTCCAGTTTATTATGGACCACATGTAGGGCATCAAATATTTCCTCTGTAGCTAGTCACAAGCAAATCAGAAATGTATTTTTTTTATTTGCCTCAGGATGGATAATAATAAAGTCCTAAACATTTATAAAAATGTGAAGTTCATCAAATTGAAGGAAATATTTGTTTGTTTTTTTTATGCGCAAGAATTTGTTTTGAAATTTTGCAGTGAAAATAATTTGCATCTCATACTTATAAAGTAATATTTTATTCAAGAAATCTATAAATACGTTAATTTTTCTAAAGAGGCCATTGTTTGATATAAATAAAATATGAATAACAATACTAAAACTTAAATTCAGAGCCATTGTAACATTATAGAGTAAACATGAAAAATAGAAGCACTGCCATCTGACGTTGCAATGATCAAACTTGACACTATTGCTGTACAACACTGCGCACCATGCTCGGAACAGGTAGGTTAATTCAGTGATTAGTAAATAATTTTTAAGTACCTAATTGAAGAAAGTAAACAAAATTCGAGTTTTGTCGATTTGAGCAAATACGCAATTATTTGTACTGTATAATTTAGTACAACATTTTTTCTAACCTTTTTAAAATACCCTATATATGTACATGTGGTTAATTATGAATGTACTAAATTTTAATATATTCAAACATTATTAAGAATTAAAAGGTATACATTATGGCAGAGTCACACACCGTGTAAATAAATAAAAACTGAGCAATGTGAATACATTAATAGTTAATGAGAATTACCCATAATAGCCCTACTATTTGGTACGGTAATGTTCAGTGAAACCTGCTGTCAGATAACTCTAATCAGGTTAATGGGTAATTAGAGTAAGAACTAAGAAGTTACCGCGAATAGTTTGTACATATTTAGGGGACAATTAGAAGTTTCTCGCCACTGTTTGTGAACTATTTATGGGGTATGAAGTACACCATATGATTTTATCGAAGGAAATACAAAGGCAGAAGTGAAATTATGAAAGTTCATCCACTATACCTAACTACGTGCCGACAGATCGATGGTAATAATTGTAGTCGTCCGTTCGTGACTTATATTTTGATTAGAAATTAATACATCTGTTTACAATTTATTTAGAAAGTGTATTCAAAAACAAAATTTTTGTATGCAAAGTCGTGTTCACCGACTATTATAGACAGGGAAGTGAAATTTTTTAGCACCGATTTCAGCAAAAAAAGAATTTATTGCAACAAGTACACTAATAAAATATTTATTACAATGGCTGAATCATCTACTGAAATTGGTTTCCAACTAAAACTTTGTGTTTGATTTACATATTTATGTGCTTAGTGTAATTTGATTTTGTTATGTGCAAAAAAATTTTGGTGGTTGATATAAAAAATATGTAGACATTATCCTTGAAGAATCCACAAATAGATATATTATTATTATATCCTAAGTATAGATATGTATAGATTAAACAATAGAATATTGTCACGATTGGGTTTAACTATGTTATTTGGGGGTTAAACTCTCTACCATATGTCGTGACTCAGGGGTTGATTTTAATGAGATAAATACTAAGACACTCTAATATAGTTATTTTACTAAATTGTAGACTCGCTTCGCATAAGTTATATTAAGAAGTTTACAATACTTTAATATGGATGACTCGCTTGGCACACGAGAGGGTTTTATTTATAAGGGTGGTATTTAGTAAATTAAAACATTAGGTAAGGTTCCAACAATATTAATGTTTATTGAAATAAAGAGACAATAACAATTATGAAAATATTATTACTTAACGACGGGGGTCAGAGTAACCTGGAGATCAGAATGCACTTTAACCTGAGGGGCCCTGAAGGGGTAACCCTTGAGGCGTCTTGCCTCTACAAACCCGAGAAAACAACTAACTTTAACACCTCATTTCTCCACCTACGGTAGCGAGTTTTCTCTCGTCAGCAAGACTTTTCAAACTCAGCAATTGTGAAAATGATTGCATTAAATTACTATCAAACTTATCAAAACATAAACATGTGAACCTACATTGTTGCACTCGTTTTGATTATGAAATTCATGTACAGGGTGTTGCAGCTTATAATATTTAAAATGATTGGCCATTTGTGACATAATCTAAAATTTTATAATGTAGAATCTGGAATGCTATTTACGTAAAATATAGCCATCACTAAAGCAATTTCTTAAAAGCCTAAGATTTTGAGTTACATAAATACAAATTATACCGTAGTTTACGTGAAGTCCAATCACATCTAAGACATTGATCTTCCCCTCTTGTTTATGTCTGAAAAGTACCACAAATAAATTTTAACCAAGACATTCGGATCCAAGTTACCCGGCGCCCAATCGTGACTTATATTTTAATTAGAAATTGTTACATTTGTTTACAATTTATTTAGAAAGTATATTCAAAAACGAAATTTTTGTATGCAAAGTTGTGTTCACTGGCTACCTATTACAGAGAAGGAAGTGACAAGTTTGGCATGGATTTCAGCAAATGAAGAATTTATTGCAACGTAACAGGTAAACTAATAAAATATTTATCACAATGTCTGAACCATCTATTAAAACCAAATGTAACACAGAAAGCAAAATAAAAGTTATTGGGTGCAAAAGGCATCCCTTACTGGTACTTTCGGTAACACTTGTACTTCTTGTAAATTAAAACAAAGAGAAATACTATTTTCCGGCGTTTTCTTAAAAAATGCGTGAGACTGTTTGGCTCTCATTTTATGAACTCCGAAGTTATTAGCGATTGTTTCTGGATTTCATTTAAAACAAAAACTACAGATGTCATTAGCTGGATTGCCAAATACGACATTGAATTCTCTGTGGAAAATTTTGCTATACTTGTAATTTACGCAGAATTCATCATCATCAAATTAAAAAAAATTTTTTTGACTTTGTCCGGCCACAGTGACTTTCTTTTCCTTTTAATTTTTTTATAAATTCTTTTACTTTCTTTATTACAAGTTCTGTTTTGACCTTTCTCGTCTCTTCTCTTTTTACTAGGAAATGCTTTTATTATATTGAATTTATTTCCCGCTCTTCCCATTCTGTCGTTTATTTCCAGTTTCGCATTTTCTCCTATAATAGCGCCTAAGTATTTGAAGTGTCCTACTTGTTCGATTTGTTTTCCGCCCTGTCTCGTTCACGGGTTTTCTGTCATCATTGTTTTTGTTTTTCCGATATTGATCTTCGCAAGTTCGTCTATCATATTTATTACATTATACAATATTGTAAATTCTCCTTCGTATTAGCAGTTTCTTTGTCGTCTGGGAACATCAATTCTGTCATTCTATCACCTTAATGTGTTTAATTTTACAGTATCCCAGTGTTAATTTCTTTATTTTTCCTTAGCTTCCTTTATTGCTTCGGCTAGTACCATTGAGAATAGGAGCGGGCTTAATATGCATTATGCATCCCTGTTTGACGCTTTATATTTATAACGTTCCAAATTCCTTAGATCCCTGCAGATTTCTGCTTAATATGTTCGTATTTCCTTTGTACATGTATTTTACTACTTATATGGAGTTTTTACTCACTTATCTTTCCTGCAACGCTTTCCAAATGTCTTCTCTTCGCACTCTGTCAAACGCTTTTTCCAGATCTATAACTAATGTGTATTTTTCTGTTTTAATTAATTAATTTTTCAATTGCTTTTGGAATTATAAGAATTCGCATTGTGTGTCTTCCAGCGTTATTTTTACTTCGTTTCCCGCTCTTTTCTCTATTATTCTTGAAAATACTTTCGCTGGGACACTTGAGAGTCACAGTGTTAGTCCTCTTTAATTATTGCAGTTTCTTTGTCGTCCTTCTTACATATGGGTAGAATGTTAAGTTTATTCCAGCAGCAGCAGAATCACGAACTAGTCAGAACCAACCAGCATTATTTAAATCGATCTGCTGATCAGTTAGCAACTGTTTTTCATCGATCTTGTTAGTTCTGACTAGTTTGTGATTTCTGCTGAAATAGACCCATTGTGAGTCTTCCTTTCCTTTGGTATTTTTTCATTCTTCAATATATTGTTCATTACCTGTGCTAGTTTATTTGTTCCCTCTCTTCCCATATATATTTTATCACAACCAGGGTGATATTGTCTTTGCCACCAACATTTTTATCCCCTCTTCTATTTCTTCTTCTTTTATAATTTCTATAGACTTGCCTTGCCCTTCATTTGCTTCTGCTTCCTTCTCCTCTTGATTTTGTATATTCGCGTGAATTAGCTCTTCACAATGTTCTCTCTGCTTGGATGATTGATATACCATCAAAGCCATCCAACCACATCCAACCAACCTAGCAAATTATATTCCTTTTTCTGTTTTTTTAGTGCACCACAATAGCTATTAAAATTTATGATACGAGTGTGAAAAATGCATGTTTAAGGCACGCGTATGAAAGTTACACAACAAGGCGTAGCCGAGTTGTGTAACTCATACAAGTGCCTTAAACGCATTTTCACACGAGTATCATACAAGATTTTTTCTCTACGAACGTACAAATATTAAAAATAAGTTATTGAAATAAATTTTGATTTGATTGTTCGTTATTAATTTCTCTTTGTATCAGTGCGAAAAGTGACAGTTCTTTTCTCACTGAGTGTGAAAAGTGACAGTTGTTTTCGCACTGGTCCACCATAGACTTAATAATACTAACGTATGGACGGAGCCTTGTGCCACTTTCCGTTCGCCAGTGTGAGGACGACATTGAAGAGAGATAGAGAGATATAAATTGAGTGTGTCGAACAAGGATAGTAAAATTTGAGACCACGTGACTGTTGGTTCAACAGGAACAGTCACTTGGCCAAGTTACTTTTTTACAAGGCGGATGGGAACATTTTGCCGAGATTCTTCATAAATATAGGTATTTTAGCGCGTTGTAGTGATTTGTGATTAGAGGTTTTGATTATAATACGTAGGTACAATTTGTCGATGAAGCATAAAAATAGGTGCATCTCAGATATTTATACATTAATAGGTAGGTACCTAACGAAGGTTAATTAACAAAATACATAACCTTGAACTCGCAGTTGGAGAAAAGTTTTCTTTTTTGAGAGCTATTACCCATTTTTTCCTCAATTCATCATTCTTAGGAAACCTATAAAATGAAATGACGTATTATTAATATAATATTAAGCTAGAAATAGCCTAATATTCGATTAATTACGTATACAATGACAGGATAAAAATAGGTTATTTATTCTTTATTCAAGAGACTTACGTGTGAAATGAAACTTCATTGCCGTTTTTATACTTATTGTTGCACCCATAAGCACAGCAAGACACAACCATATCCTCTTTTACAGAAAATTCACTTAAAATGTGTAAAAAACTCGATAATGCGTAAAACACAGCTCACACGTCAACAGACCACACACGCGCTCGTTTTACCAACAATCAGCTGATCATCTATCGGCCTCTCTCTCGTCGTCATCACCTCTCTCTTTAGGCTCAGTCCATAGTATTATTAAGTCTATGTGGTCCACTGGTGCCTTAAAGTGACGTTTCTCACACTAAAATGACAATTGAAAAGTACGACATTCGATTGTGAATTAGAAAAAAATAGTTTTTGATTCTCTGTCATTTTCTGTCCAAATTTCTCCCAAAATTGTTTTGCTCTTTAACTTCTTTCCTTCCTTCTTTGTATATTTCGTAGTCTTAATTTCTTCTTTCAGTCAGGTATTTTTTCTACTTGTCTTTCTTATATTGTTTACATTTGTACGTATTTCATCCGTTCTCCACACGGTTTTTCTCATCTACCGTCATCAGTATGTTGTTCTAGAGGCTTTTTCATTTTTCCTCTATGCTTGTTATTTTTCCTATCCCATTTAATTTAACGTCTTTCAATACTTTTCTCCTCTTAGTTCGAGGCTTTTTATTTTTTCTTTTATTTCTCTTCCCTCTTACCTATTTTTTTCCTTCGATTTTTTCAGTTTCATTATTAATAGATAATGATCACTTCCAATATCTGCGTCTGTTTTAACCTTTATGTCTTTTAGGCTTTTCCCAACCCAACTGATTCATGGATATATAAAAATGCAAATTGCGAAGGATTCGGAAGTATTACATTATATGATTTAAATAATCGTGATTTTAATTAGATGACAAAAAAATAGAACAAAATATTTTGACTTAAAAAATTTAACAGTTTCAACATCAATAATGTGGTTTTATTAATAAGCCGCTAACAAGTTAGTGCTAATTAAAAGGTAATAAATAAACATAAGTATACCCTATAATTATTGGTTTCCGTAGTAACATGAATAAATCAATTTCATATAATATTCTTTATTCTAGGAATAGTAAATGAACTATTTTAAAATTTATGTGGCCGGGCGACAAATCGGACCACCTTGTACTTGGTTACTTTCCAGTGGCGGCCGATGAACTTTAGATTAACAAAATCTTAATGTTGGAGCATAGGTTCACGTCATACTTTAAGGTATGAATATCAAATCTCGATAAAAAAGTTCTAGAATTAATTGTTAATGAAATTTGCGAAAAAAATGTAATTAAAAAAATGTAATTTAATTGGAAGAAAAATTATCAACAAATTTCAAATTCTATTTAGAAAATTTACTTTCTTGCATCATCTTTGAAATTTTATTTAAAATTGATTATTGACAAAAGTTTTTAAAAAATTAAGGATTATAATTTTACAAAAAATACAAATTTCAAATTTTTGTTTATACCGCTCAATTTTTCTACCGATTTTGGTAAAGCAGCTTCTGAGTAATATTTTACAAATATTTTTATACACAATTTTTTTCCTCAATATTTATTCATAGTCATGGTAGTCAAATTTTGCTTGAGTAACACGCTCCAATAAGTACTAAGATATATCTAACCTAAATCCAAGCAGTTGCGATTGTTCTATAATATATTGAAGCGACGATGGTCCAATTGGTCGAGGCACTTATGGAGAGCTTGACTGATATCCTCTTAACATGTTCACTAGAAAAATCAGATTATTTTTCTTTAGGTTTAGCCTTATAAAGAAAAGTTCATATTATAAATTTATGGCATGAGAAACTTTTCTGATATACCTACAGAATATTAAATATTCAAAATAACAAGATTTCGGTGGGGCCAGGCTGAAGTGAATTAAACTACTGGACAATTGAAGCGTACAATCGAATTTTTAGGTTAATTTTGAAAGCAAATATTTTGCGACCGAATATAGATATCGATGCGCGGTTTTCAGATTTTGAAAGAGAATTTATTTCTGAACACGCCTGTTTGTTCAGATTTTTTTTATTTCAAACATCTTTCTGTCTACAGGTGGTAAAAGAAAAGTAGGTTTTTTAACCAACGTTTCTAAGAACCTGGTTTCCTCAAAAAAATTTAAAAATTTTTTTGGTTGGCATTTTCTTGGTGTCTTGTTTATAAGGAAGAATAGTAACGCACTTAAATTGATTTAACGACGTTACTATTCACATAGTCGTACCAACATAAAATCCATTCGTGGAAAGAACCAAAAAGCTGCGAAGTAACACAAAATCGAAAAGCAAATAAACTATCAATATCAAAAAAAATTACAATTTACTATTATTGTTCAATAAGATGGCGCATTAATGGTTGTACTCTAACTGGTGAGAGACATATTAATGAAATACGCATTATATGTGTAAGAGTGACTAGTAATGGATAAAGAAAAACGAGAAGAAAAATAATAAAGACGTTATCATTTTTCCCATTTTTTTAAGCTGGACAGTCTCCCGTAATCTCTGACACCTCACGGAAAAAATACCAGCGAATTTCCTACAGTCACTCTTCACATTCCTCTGACTAATTAGATGAAAGAAATTTAAGACAATAATTGCTTTCTGTATTGACCATCTTGACAGATTAGTCTGGGTATATATAGCACTTGGAGCTCATGTCAGAGATCTCTCCATTTCTTCTCCTCCTTCAAGGCTATGTTTGTGTGGCAACAGATGCTGAGAACTCTATAGCATGACTTTGGTCTGATGATCGACATAGTCCTTATGTCAGGCTCATTTGTTCTAATTAGCCTGACGTGGCGCGACGGTCGTAAATGAGTAGTTGCAATAAATTCAGTTCCTCAGCAGCGGACTCGATATCTTTGGGGATATATGGCAGCAATGGTATCTCACACGAGTACCGTAGGTGATAATGTAGCACTTGTAACACTGTGTTAGACCAAAGTCGTAGAAATTAGATTAGATGCAAATAATATTATTGTTATAATATATAATTTGGAACTCTCATTTAATTTCTATTTCAAAACTGTTTATTAAGAGTATTGTTTTTGTAGATGCGTACTAGAAAATAATAAAGTGAAGGAAATTGATTCTGTCTATTGGGGTGGAATTTTGAGCCGGTGGTGTAACCCCTAAAACCTCGCTTCGATGCCAATGACTTCTCACGAAACAATTCTAGGCCAAGAAGACAGATAATATCTTGCCTATTTACTACTTTGGGTTTGAAAAAGAAACCTATGTTCTGTTTAGGACATATTAAGAAGAATCGATTTTTTTTCTTAATTTTAGACCAGATGTTCATAAAATAAGAAATGTATTATTATTTACTGTTACCTACTCAAGAAATTAGTGGTGACTGGTGAAATTTAACTGAGCCTTTAGTACTGGGGCTTACTTTAAGGCATGACTACTAGGACTCGATTAAGGTTTGCGCAAAATTCGTGGTTGGTTATCGTAAAAACAAAACTCAAAATATAATATACTTGGAAGAAATTTGCAAAATATATTTTCCAAATTGAAAGAATTATTGTTTGGCAGATTTCAAATTTAAATAAACATTTTTGATTTTTTTTTTTGTTAGAAGTTTTCAATATTCCATATTAAATCGGTTTTTGTCCCACTTTAAAAAATATTGTTTGTTATTATTTTTTGGATATTTTTAGAAAAACTTGGGGAGACAGCCTCTTAGTTGAGTTTTAAACAATATAGTCTAAGGCAAATACATTCTTTTTAGTTTATAGAAAAAACTAAAACAAACCAGTAAAAAAATATTTTTTCCAGTAAATTTAAAATGTAGCGTTAAAATTTACTAATTTTTAAACGACTTTAAATCGGAAATGTTTAACAATAATTTTAACTTTCGAATACTTTATTGAAAACCTAAATATATGACGATTTTATACGTTCTCTTCTATTGTTATTTTAAACATGATTAACTACAGATTTATATTCATTCTTAGTTACACGGTCTTACCAAACAACAATTTATTATCGCAGTGAGTCTATTAAACTTATTTCGTATAAAAAGTCTATAAATATTACATTTATGTAAATGACCGTTTAAGTTTTATCAGATGGAAGAACCATTACATGTTAAGCTTTCCGATAAAGTCTACAGTTAGCTGTTAGCTACACAGATAAATGTAGAGACTCCTTGACCTCACATACGTGGTATCTTATTTTAGGTGTAAATTGTTTCTAATCGTATCTTTATGAATGAGCCCTCATTAAGTTGTATATTTTACCCAAACAATCCAGTCAGTGTGCTTGTTTAAATGTTATATATGTTCTAGTCTAGCATATGACTCGGCGACCACTTTCTCTTTGGATATCGTCGATTATATTTGTATTACATTTTTTACATTCTTTCCTTAAACCCTATGTGCATACGTAATTTAATTAAGGAAAGTTAGATGGTTACATGGAATAGAAATTAAAAATGAAATATTTGCAAAGACTGTAGAGAGAAAAATCATATTTCCTAATGACTTCTTCGTGATTGATAACCAAATATAGAGAAATCACAGAAACAAAATCGCAGTTATCTATTAATCTAGGATAGTATTTGACTAAAATTTGATCAACAATAGGGTATTTTACGGTTTTTCTAAAAATGTCTTAAATAGTTTATATGGTAGTATGATCCACCCGAATTTTTGTTTTTTTGTAACGAAATCGCTAAATAGTCTAAAACGACATTTTTAATTTCAATTTTTAAATTTCGCGCGAAAACGCTAACCGCCACGATTTGTTTGGGCTTGACGTCACTATGATAGTCAACACACGCATACAGATACGCTTGTGTGTATGGTATTATAATTAATTAGTTTTGTGTTTTAATTGTCTAAAAATGAGTTAGAATCTCTATCATTGGTGTGTACTGTATGTAGTGCCGAATTGCAAAAGTACAAGTACAAAAACACTAGAAAAGTTATTTATTAAAGTGCCGAATGATATTTACAATGAGAAGCAATAATTTGATTTAAATTTGTAAGAAGAAATCCAAAATTATTATCGAAAAGAAGTGTAAATACTGTATTTTTCTAACGATCACTTCGATGTAAGTTTAATAGTTTGCGATTAATCGATATCGGTATTTGTAATAGTAATTGGAATCACTTTTCGTCTTTACGAAATTATTTTAAATTATTCTAGTTTTAACATTAAAAATGTATGTTAGTGGAAATATTTTTAGTTTTAACTGTGAAAATGTTTTTTGTTAAAGAAATACCTTTTTATTTTTATTTCTAAATAAGAATGCTAGCAATTCGATTTTATTTTTTTTAAATACTTTGTGTTAATGAAATAACTAAACTACTGGCAGGCAACAAATTATCGTTCAAAGACATGTTTTGTGGATAATGAAGGCTTCCAAAGTATACCTAAAATTTATAGTTTTTAGATAAATGTCGAAATCTCATGAACGAAGTGAGATTTAAAAAATTTGGGAAATACGTTTTTTCCTTATAAACTAGAGACCAAAAAATGCTAATAAAAAATATTTAAAAAATTGTTTGTGGTTACCCGGCATTTAGAAACTTTGGTTAAAAAAACATTCCTTTCTTTTACCCCCCTGTACACAAAATGATATTTGAAATAAAAAAATCGAAACAAAGAGGCGTGTTCAGAATTAAATTCTCTTTTAAATTCTACAAACTGCACATCGATATCTTTATTCGTTCGCAAGATATTTAACTTCAAAGGTAACTTAAAAATTCACTTAGTCCGCTTCAATTGTCCAGCAGTTTATTTAAGATTTTGCAACAAATTTTCATCTTTATTCCATCCGAAATTTCACAGATTTATGTTCTACTTCATCATTTTCAATGTCTATCTATCTACCTATATACATATACCATATGGCTATTAAATGAATAATTAGATACTACGCTTATAAACAAAAATACAAAATTTTCCAATTTAAAAAGAAGACGCCTAGGAGGATTTAAGCTAAATGACGACCACGAGAATAAAAGCAAATAGGTCCACAAGGAAGCAAAGCCTAAGTTCTAAATGGTGATCAATAAACAAATGAAGGTGGCATGGAAATATCTTTGTGACAAACTAAAAAAGGATATCTGAAGGAAGTGCTATAAGTTATTATGAGAAAGCTCAGACTAAGGCTACTAGCAACTCTGAGCTAAAAAAACAATGGAGCATGAGGATAAACTGCAAATATTCTGTAACCAGATGGCTTGAAATTATTAGCAGACGAAGAGATGATAAAACGAAAAGCACCCAGATTATTTACGACCCAAGGTAATCAAAGCGATAGCGTGGAAGAATTTGGAATTAGTCACACGAACCAGTGGTAAATGATGGCGAATTTGCCAGGATTTTGAGCTTTCCGATTTGACTTCCACTATAACCTTCTCTAGTGTTTGGAACGAAATTCTAATATCGACTTGGCATTGACTTGATTTTAATTTTTTCTTGTCAGTAATGGGAACAAAGAGGCAGCAATCCGCCTAATGCAGGACACCCCGTATATTAAATAGCTACTTTACTTACAGACAAAATAGATTCTTATTTTATTTTTAAGATTTCTATATTACGGAAGATTTTCTACAAATTATAACAAAAAATTTTTGGATTTGTATGTTATGTAAAACTTTACTCAAATTATAACAAACATACACTCTTCGTCCTTACCTCCCAAATGGTTAGTTTTCAAGATAAAATTCATTTTAGCCTGGCTCTTCGCCCCAAATCTATTGCAGTCAGAATAATAAAAAAATAATAATATTAAATGTAGAACTAAAAAAACAAATCAAGTCAAAATCTTAATTGATACAGATTATATTTACTAACAGTAATTTCAGACAAGAAAATAAATAAGCGCTGGCTTTTCTTTACATATGTTAATTTTATGTACAACAAAAATTATGCCTGAATAAGTTAAGGATTTACTGGGTTCTATCCACAGTACAATAACATCGATGAAAACGTTTATAAGAGGTCTTAATCCTAGACGAATAAAGTAGTACATAAAATCTCTTCATCTATTTATAAATTGTGGGTTCCATAACAAACAAAGCAAAGTATATTATGTTAACTACATTTACAGCTCCTCTAATAATCGAGTAGAAAAATAAAAGTAGAGAGGATGGCTCAGTTAACAATGACCAGACTCTAATTGCCTTATCAAACAAATTGAAAGTCCATATATATCTATACAAATCACCGAATGAGTCTTACTTTCTACGAAATTAACAATTCAAGCCGGCTGGCAGAACTCAGCAACCTCAGAGTTAACAGTCAAATTGGATTATCAGTTAGTTAACATTTAACAATACGAATTTCTTCTTCGGAAGAAGTGAATGAGTTGGGGAGGTGGGCAATGGGTCTAGAGAAAATAAAAGAAAACTTGGAGGGGGCCATGTCGGTAATTCTCAAGTCTTCTGTGATCAGTCTTCACATGGAGTGTTTACGAACAGGACTCAATCGGTAATTAATAACTGTGTTAACAATACGTGCGACGTGAGAAATTAAAGATACTATAAATATTAATATTTTATGTAGACGTAATTAACACTTCTACTGTGTGAGTAAAAACACTATGCATTTCGGTTGTTAAAGATGTGTCGAATTTTGAATTATGGTTAACTGTTTTTTCTGGAAAAAATATTAATGGATTATTTTAATTTTGGAGCCACAGTATTTTATCAACAATTGGTATGTTGTTTAAATTTTTTTTTATATTATGCATCAGCGTGATTTATTTTGTGAATTAAGTAAAATGAATATTTTTAGTGGTTTATTTTAATTAGGTACATATATGTAGATATATACCTGTGCCCCTAGTTACACAACAAAAAATGTAAAACTTAACATAATTACTAAAAATATTTTTAATCATACAGGGTGTTTCGTTTTGATGGGGTAGTAATCAGCTTAGTTGTTAACTTTTTAAAAAATCTTATAGGCTGTCGCATATTTGGTTAAATAAGATCAAGAGCTTTTCAATGAACTATCGTAGTGTGTATGTCTTTTAAGTAGCTTATAAAGTAACTTAAATTATGTAGAAATTTTTATGGATATAAAGAGAAACTTATTTTTTTTTATTTGTGATTTTTTTAAACTTTTCACTGCTATCTGGTTTAGAGTCTTATCTACAGGATGTTAATAATTTTGTGCTAAATTTGAAGATTCAAAAACCACAATAACTATGGTATTTTAAATGGAACAGTCAGTATATTTTTTCATATTCGATTAGGTATCCCAAGAGCTTTTCGACATTTATTTAGGAGATTGCTCATTTACGTCAGAATTTTAATATAGTAATTAAATTTTTTTGATATTATAATTTATATCTGTTTTATAAAATAGACTCAACAGCAGTTATATTAATTATCAATATGTTGTGAAATCCTTGGAGGGTTATTTCTGCATATTCATTTTCTTTTGCAATTAAATCTCTTCTGTTAGGTACCTACTTTACATAAATTACAATTTATATGATAAACAATAGATTGGTTAGGTATATAACTTGTGGCCTATTTATTGTTTCCGTATTTCACTAAAATTGTTTGTTTTCAAATTTTTCAGTTACAGTCATTTGAAAAAATATTTAATTTTATTCTTTCTTAGTACCTGCAACAAAAAATTTGCTAATGCAACTAATTCTTCTTCCAAAAAGCTCTTAGAAGTATCCAAATATGAAACATTTATACACGGTTTTAATTAGAAATATCGCAATTATAACCACACTGTATATAATAATTTAAGACCAGATGCCATTAATTAAAAATTCTTATCTAGAGTAATTTTAGTTTATTGCAAATAAAAAAAATATACATAAATTCAATTACTTATAAAAAAATACATGATATGGTAAGTCAGTGGAAAATATCTTGATGTTCCCCGATCAAATATACGGTGTCCAATTAACTTAAAAGAACTGATTATTTTACCTAGCTAAAATGAAAGATTAGGTATTACCAAAATTATCCTTATAATATCATTGTTGACTACTGAACAACTGTGTAATAGTTATACAGTTATGAAATTTAAATTCTTTGAAATTCTCGTACTAAAAGTGTTTTTATTTATAAACTAAACCGAGGGTTAAGTTAAATTAAAATGGGTCCGAGGTAATGGTGACTTTTTAAGAAACTTTCTTATACTTATTTAATGCTAAAATCTGCAAGGCATATCAAATGCTAATTTATAGCTGAATATGATTTATTACAGGCGTGTATAATAACAAGCGATCAAAAGTAAACAAATGTGAAATGGAAAAATTTATTTTGCGCAGATTGATTTATAATTATATGTCTTGTCATATTCTGCCGCTTCAATATGCAGTTATGAACTTAATCAGTGGAATATTTTTTTATCAGTTTCTTCTCTCAGGTCATTTATTAATCTCCACTAGAAACACTTGAAAATATTCAAAGAAAGTCATTTATTTAGTTAGATTTTTTATAAAAAAATATTGCCAAAATAAAACATATTTATTCTTCTTGATTTACAAGCAGCACACAGGTACAAGTAATTGTAACATTTGATTAAATTTATCTGAAAATTGTGTCGCTCAAATATGAATGTTATTTTTTTAGATTATTATTAATCTTATCGTTCTTGATTAGCGAAATATACCTATTAGGAAATTTATGCTTTCATATTTTGGATTTTCATGTGATAGAAATACCAACAAAATGATACTTTTTCAAAACTATTTTGTTTGTAGTTAGTTACATACAGGTCACTTTACCTTCGTTTCGCTCATCATCCTCATTTATTGAACGATATTGCTTAACCACGAACTTAACCCGAGGTAGGTTGTGAGTTATATTTTCAATTAAATTTTTTCTTCAAAGATTCTTAAGTTAGGTACCTAAGTATCTAATTAAAATATAACTTTATCATAAAATCTGAATAAAATTGTTCTAAAGTTTATATGTGATTTAATTCGGTATTGTGATCTACGAAAGAAAACTTGAAAAATCCTTTTTTTGACCGATCCCAATACCTCCTTCACGGACTACATTATACAACACATTTAAAATTATAAAAACTGGCCTCATTTTATGTCTTTATATGCTTAAAAATATCATTAAGAGGATCGCCTTTAAATTTAAAATGTAAAATTAGAATTTAGAAATATATATTTTTTATAAAATGTGCAGAGTAAGTTTCATAAGATGTTCATATTCATCCAGTCACTGATTTCGTTTATTCTAAATATATTTTCTTGCCTCATATATCAACATTATGGCCTATTCTACATAAATTTATTAATCCTGAAATTTAAAATTTAAGCAATACATAGGTACATGTATAGAGTTCCCAAAAATATGTGAATGTTTAAGGGCACGTTCTGTATATTTTTCAAAAATTCTATAGAGTCTATCAAAAACATTGCAAAAGTACCTATACAACTGGAACACACTTGTTTCATAAATTGCTTAATAATGTTCATATTTTAAAACAACCATTTAATTTTCAAACAAATGAACTTCTTTTAACAGTTCTTAAATAAGGAACAAAAATACGAATTTCAAACATGAAGTAACACAATTTATGAAAATTTCTTCATATTTTACTTTTTCTTTGATACATATTGATATTTGTTAATAAAATTTATTTGAACACTTCTAAGTTTCATTAGTAATACCAGAGCCTCCATTATTTTTTTGGGTACTTGAAGGTATCTACCAATTTTTTACGTTAAATTTTAAATTTGAAATAACTAGAAAACAGACACGGGAAGGGGACAATTTAGGACAGTTGGTACAGGGGTAAGTCTTACCCCTGTACCAACTGAATTCAAATATAATGAATTTATTTTTTTTGTTTACGTACCTATAATAATAAAACTGCTGAAACTCCCTTCATCGGATTATTTGCTTACTCAATGAACCTTATTTTATTGATCACCACATAGTCGTTTGGTTTTTATAAGTCATTATGTTGAAAATTAATAAAAGACAATGACTGATTGCGCTTACTTAAAAAAGGAGCAAATTAAGTAGATATACAGGTGCAAATTTTGTTCTCTACAGGAAACAACTAAACTTAATTTGCTTCTTTTTTAATCAAGCGTTATAGATAGAACACATTATGATCAAAAACCCATTCGTCCTCTTCAAAAGCAAAGCCACCTGCGATGCCAAAATAAATGGAAAATATCAAGAAATCATATGAGGCATTTTTTGTCGGAAAATTTTACCAACGAAAGTTATTCAGAATTGCCCAAAAAGTTTAAATGTTTGATCAATTTCAGAAAATATTGAAATTTAAAAATATTGAAAATTGTAGATCCAAAAATATAATTTTAATGGGTTTTTGCGTTATGAAAAGCGTACTGTGACAATTCGGTTTCATAAAATTGTCACAGCACGCTCTTTAAATCGAATAATCCCATTAAAATTATATTTTTGGATTTACAATTTTCAATATTTTCAATTTCAATATATTCCGAATTTGATAAAACTTTGGATTTAAGCTTTTTGGGCAATTCTGAATAACTTTCGTTAATAAAATTTTCCGGCAAAAAAATGCTTAAAATATGATTTCTTGATTTTTTCCATTGATTTTGGTATCGCAGGTGGCTTTGCATTTGAAGGGGGCGAAAGGTTGTTTGGTCATAAAAAGACCCGATTGTGTTCTATTTTTCAGGCAAAATTTGGTTCAGATCGGTCCATAAAATTAAATAAAAATTTTAAGGGGGCGGTAAGTTAAAAATGTGGACACAGGGAATATAAGTATATTAATTTGAAATGCGTTAAATCATAATAGCGACTTAGTATGTACCACTTATAATATGTAAAGAAGTAAATAGATTAACACGAGAGGCAAACCTCGGACAAAAATGTACACTAAATTTCCTTATTGCGGAAAATCGTTAGACTTCCTACAAACTTCCCAAAAAACTGACTTCAATTTCCTAAAACTTCCCCGAACTTCCAGAAATTTTATCAATATTCAAACTTGTTCGTACGTTCTAAAAATTTCTAATTTTTGTTAGTCAGCTAGGAGAAACAAACTTTCTTTTTTTTTTCATTATTTCTAAGGATTATTTTCTATTTTAGTTTTATGTACAGGGTTTTTCCTTATAATAGAATAAGTATAGAAAAATTTTATGCACAAAAGTTGCAGTATTTTATTTGAATTTTAATAATCTGTCAATAAAACAAACAAATAACAATGGCAAAATGGCGAAATTCTATAAACTTAGGGCTATACACCCTATATATTATTATATTTTCGAAATCCTTATGATTTTCTGATTTCAAAAACATAGTCTATATTTAAACAATCTGTTCTCCAGTTATTCAAAATAAAAATGTATGGAAAAACATGATATTTTGTGAGTAACCCATGGGTTAAAATAGACAATATTATGTTTTTATATACATTTTTATTTTGAATAACTAGAATTTAAATATATACTTATTATATGCTTTTGAAATAAAAAAAAGGATTTCGAAAATATAATAATGTATACTTCAAATCACGAGAGATGACCGTTACGTCACAAATTAATTTCTAATCTTCAACGTACGCTTCAAGTGTTCTTCGTTTACAAAATAGTAAAACGAGAGAGACAGGGACAGGGAGTCCATTATATGTGACTGTTAATATCTCCGTCTGACGTTGTTGATAACTAACGCAGTACTGATTTGATTCTTACGAATTATAATGATGACGTAACGGTCTTCTTTCGTGATTTGAACTATATAGTGTTCCATTATCAAAAAAAAGTTTATGGAATTTCGCCATTTTGCAATTGTCATTTGTTTGTTTTCTTGGCAGATTATTAAAACTCAGGAAAAATACTGCAACTTTTGTATATAAAATTTTTCTGTATTTCTTCAAATAAACGCCTCTCAAGTTACCGAAGTAACCCCCGGAAAATCCTAGGATTTTGTGTTAGGTAAAGAGAGACGAGGCCCTACAGTTTATTGTGGAGTCCGAACCACATCTAGGGCTTCAATAATTCTCTATCCATCTAAAGTCCGAAGCAAATCAGAAATAAATTTTTAATTTGCCCCAGGATGGATTCGAACCATCGATCTTTGCAACCGAGTAAGTACGCTCAACGCATTTACCCACGCGGCTACCGGGTGGGGTGGATAATTATAAGGAAAAATCCTGTACATAGGCATAATATTCCAGACAATATTTAAGTAATGTAAAAGATAACTAAGAAATAGTGTGTGACATAACTAATTTGTTCTAAATCCTCTAATTTTTTTGTCAAAGAGTGGCTATATATTAAACAAAGGAGAGATTTACACATTTACAATTTGCAATTTTCATAAAATCGTTGCTCAAAAATCACCACTTTAAATAACAGAGGTGCACAACATTAATTCTAAATTCCCGTTTCTCTAAAAAGTCTCTCTCTCAATATATTCAAGAAAAATATTAAAGAGCAATAAAATTACTCCGTGGTGTTCTCTAGAATTTGTTTATTATTATTTAACACTTTGTATTCTTAATCCCTATCAATCTATATTAATTTGTAATATAGGTTTAGGTTTAGGTAAATCATTGTGTGTAAGTTCGAGTGTCATATGTACTGTCACAAAATATCAGTTTACTGTGAATGTAGTATGAATTATGTACTTTGTTATCCTGAATTTTGTATTATTATTACTATATTCCATACATAGAAAAGGAACCTTATAAGCACCATATGTTCTCGTCCCAATAGGAGGTGTGGAAATAATAATAGTATACCATAATCATTAAAATCATTACTTTTAAATCAATTATGTCAAATATTTTGGAATTTTAAAAATACTTTTTTATTCCAATGCAAAAATATTCATTTTCTAATAGCTCTTCACCACTGTGTATCTGAGAAATGAGGCATTATCGAACCCATTTATATTTATGGTCACTTTATCTTATTTTGACGTAATGCTGCTATGCCGTCCTTATTGAAAATAGTTTGTATATATAGGTTAATATTAACCTGAAATTATCTAACTTGATTGCAGCACCTATATATACGGGTACCAGTAACGTAGAAATAAACTTAATATTCGTGATAATTTGTTGGACTGAAACAATAAATAATTCTAGTGAAATAAATGTTTCTCTAACCTGTGTTTTGTCCTTAATGCCACACAAATAAAAAACTGTGTTTGTTAAAATAGTTGAAAATAGATAATTGTGTCGTACCAATTCAATGAGTACCACAAAAATAATTTAATATTTACCTATATTTTAATGTTGGGAAAAATTGGATATTTTTTGTTATGATTTGACTGAAATGTCATACGTGCTGCTCCAAAAATGCATGGAGCACTGTTTTCGTCTCAATTAAATTATGAGGACATTGTCGGTGGTCTAAAATATCCAAAACTCTTGCATTCGATTAATATAACTAATAGAGTTAAAAATAAATAATTGATTATTTCGCACCAATACACAGAGTACCACAAAAATAATTTATTTATAGTATTAATTAATATTAATGGGAAAAAGCCTAAAGGGTTACACAATGTTTAACAAATGATAGCGTTTGATTATATCTCCAACTGGCAATGTTGTGAAGTAATGGAAGTTTGTGTGCATGTTTTCGATTTTAGCCCCTTCTCCGAACTTCCTCGCTTAGGACTTGTAGCTAGGATTAAAATGTATGTTTTTTGTAAATAGGTATACCTAATAATGTGTGATTACTAATATATACTTTAATGATTGAGCAAGAAACCTAAAAAGCAGTACTATGCAAATTTCAACTCAATTTTTGGTAGTGTTTGAGAGGTGATCCAAATAATTTCCACGCTTAAAAGTTTTAACTAAAAGGAGGTATTCTAATCAGGATTACATTTGTTTGAAAAACGGCCATTTTTAATATTCATATGATTAGAAGATTGTCAAAGTTTTGTGAATGTAGAATACCTAATATAAGTTATCAGTTTCTCGTTCCGAATTTTTTATGTCAGCAACCCCTAAATTATCAAACATAAATTTGAGTCATGTTTTAAATAAAAATGTTACTTAATACTGCGCACATTTTCGTTCATTCATTACGTGAATGTCACTCAGATTCAAATACCTTGCAAAAATTAGCCATGTATTTTCAGATGATACACAACTCAAACATATCCGTGAATTCAGTTTCTTTAGTTATGTTACTAAGTTTTGAAGTACCTACTTGGATTGATTAGAACACACTTCTTGTATAACACAACCATAATTGCCTATAATTGATAACAAAATTATGGTATACTTTTTGGAGAATTGAAAAAACTGAATCCTTTTCGTAGTAGGTATGAATTATAGGTACTGAATGAGGTACTGGTATAAGTAAAATAGACCTCATATAAAAAATGTGTTGATTTCAATTCTGCGGAATATGTTCATTTTTTAGTTTCGATATAGATTGCAGAGGAGATTCCGCGCTCTCTTCCGCGGTTAATCTTTTGACTTCTTGGCGTATTGACCATCTTGTCTTGGTCTCCTAAAGCAAATCAACAAGGCTCAGAGTTCCTCTTTAAAAAAGTACAACGAAAAGGTTAAAATGCCAAAATTCAAAATATACAACGCGTCTATTTGTCTATTTCTAAATTTATAACCACAGCCTTCACATTATTCCTTTTATATAAAAAGTTAAAAATTTAATTCGTTGAATTTCAATGTAATGTCATAGATCATCTGATTTAAATTGTCATTAAGTGAATTTTTAAATTCCAACATTTTTCGAGTCCAAAGTCATAGAAAGTACTTTGCCGTCTTTACAAACGGCTCACCGTGTACATATTGTGCATTAGGTACGCTGCTGAGGCTGAATTTATGTGCAAATTAATTATATCACATTTTCTAAAATTGCAAATCACTTTTATAATTGTATTAAAATTTGTATATCGCTTTTATAATTTTCAGTTACTTTTTTATTTCATTTTTTGTGCCAGTATAATTGCGGTTAAAGTGAATCATTATTATTTAAACCCGCATAGTACATAATAATATTTTATGGTAGATAATTATATGCCTTTTTAAAACCTTGTGGCCTCTAGATGATTCAATAATCTACTCTACTGTATAGCTTAAAGCTACGAGTTTACGTTACAAGTATAACATTATAGCCATCAGCCTGCTAATAAAATTGTCTTAATAATTGAATTAGAATAAGGTTTGCATCCACCACGAGAGATAAAGTATGTTACACATAAATTATTTATCTTCAGCAAAAAAAGTCAATATTGACATGCAATACAGGATGTCTTATCTGTTTCCGTTTCTATTTGGGTTTACAGGTTCACCACTGGGTTAGTAAGATGATTTAAGAACTGTATTAAAGTAATATTTTTGCAATATTCATGAAATATATGTCAATCAAAAGTGGACGATAAGTTTTCAGAAATATAAAAGTCAGAGATTTTTTTTACAAACAAATAGGTATAAGTGAAAATAATAATGTTGCGACGTATCGAAACTTGATTCTATTTACTTTCTCAAAATGATATGTGCATATTGACACGACACATATGGTTATTTATTTATGTTGTAACCGCAGATACCTATAACTACTTGTTCTTGTATTTGTCTTAAATCGTTAATGACATCACAAAGATATCAAATTCAAAATCGTTACAATATTCATTGAGCCGAAGTCATATATAGAAGGTAATATCATAGGTTTGCAGAATGGTATTTTTTTTTTAAACTATTCCCTTCTTTCTCCATCTAAACTTTACAGTACTAGGTACGTCATAATTTTTTCTCACCTGTAAATATTTGATATTTTGAGTCTATAAAGTAAGAGTTATAAGGCAGTTAGTTATTCAGAGACTCTTGCTACTACATTTATTGTCCATTTTTGTATAACATTAAACTTGTAGATCCAAAATGTATTAAAATGTCCTGAGGTATTTTCTAGTTATCTTAAGTTCTTTAATAATTTGATACAACCCAAATCTTGGATAGATTTGATGATGCTCTATTTTGTATTAGTGGAATAATTGGTTTTATGTGGAATTGCTGCAATGAAATCACTGAAGGTACCATAAAAAATAATTAGTCTTAAAATGTTTAAATTAGATTTCCATCATTTTTCTGAATCGATTTTCAACAGTATCGAAACTATAAAAAAGATATTTTGTAAATCTGCCAATACAAAAAAACAAGTTATGTACTAGCAAATTCTAGTACCCACGACCAGATTTAAATATCTAATTTTCCTGAAAGTTTGACTCGGTTTGTTTATTGAAAACGATAGCCCATTTTCGAGCCTCATCATTAGGATCTCGGAAATCGTATGAAATACAGGGTCGATTAAATTATGGCAAAGTTGCGCAGTTGATGCTTATCAAAAATGCTGTGTTGCATTCTGCAAAATACCGAATACTTTCGGAAATATCCGGAAAAAAAAACAAAATTTCATAAAATTTCTTATATTTTATTCTGACGTTATTTGAAAAAAAAATTGAACCGAATAACACTTGTATGGGCAGACAGTTGTACACTGTACTAAGGAGAGGATTATTTTAATTATCTGCCTAAATTTTAGATCTTACCTTTATTTTTTTAGTAAAATAAAAGAAAAGGATTTACTTTGTATCACCGTGACAAGAAATTTTATACCATAATTAAGACATCAAGCAAAGACCATACGCAGTAACACACAAACACTGTTTATAAAATTGGTATAATTGACACTAAACTTTCGTACAACAATCGCATAAAACGACGACACACAACAAGCAAATAACGAATATTTCAGAAAGTTATTTTCCAGAAAAAAAATCATTGAGCAATTTATTTAATTTACTGTCCCGTCGTTTCAGTCTGCACCATATTCATTTGCCACTTTTGTTAAACCTGAATTATACACCTACAAAATGTCATTGAAATATCGGAAAGATCTTCAATTTATTCAATATTAAGGCAGACTGTGCAATCTGATAAACTAAGGAGTACTTTAGACTTCCAGAAACCTTTCAGGATAATAATAATACCGGAGAGGTGGTGAAAAGAGAGGAGAGAAGCTTCACAAAACCGAGAGGGGTTCAATTGGTATGCAGATCCAAAATGGTTGAAAGTATTGGTGCGGACATTTATGAAGAAAGCACAGGGATGGAGTAAGTACAACCTGGGACGCTTCACAACCGTATTCCAGGCAGAAGTGATAGCAATCACAACCTGCTCGCAGATCATGTCGAGGAGGGAATATGAAAATAAACATTTACATCATGAATGACAGCCAGGCAGCATTAAAAGCCTTGATAAATGTAGAAATACACTGTAAAGTAGTACAAGAATGCCTTAAAAACCTGGAAGCCCTGGCAGAAAATAATAGAGTTACTCTGAAATGGGTACCAGGACACAAGGGATTTGAAGGTGAGGCTGATGCTGAGGAGCGGAAAAGGTCCTAGTTAGTCCTGAACCCATAATAATAATAATAAATTGTACTATTTCCTATTTCTATCTATATTATATCACGAGGCATATAAATTTCGCAATTTTTATTTAGATAAATTAGGTACTAACTGCACCAATCAAATCTCAGCAGTTGGATTGGACGATAAATTGAGTTCTCCAGATTTATCGCTACAAGGCCTTTTATGGGGTTATCTAAAGAATATTACTTTCAATATGCTTTTCACAAAACATTATTTTTGATCTGATCCCATTCTTACTCCATTCCGAAAATACTAGGGTGGTAGAAATGACTTTAAGGATGTACCACCTATTGTTTTAAATAAATATACCTGCAAATACATAAAGCGAAAATAAAAAAAATTATTAAATAATAATAATAACATCGCCTTGAAGGAGGAGGACAAACGGACCAAATTCATAGATCTCCGGTACAGGCTCCAAGTGCCATACCCAGGCTACTCTGTCAAGATGGTCATCCTGATAATCGGTGTACTCGGAGGTATGAAGCCCACGCTGCTCTCAGCATTGAAGACCATGCCTGCCTGCCAAAAATCGGCAGAATGGTTCGTTGGTCAAATGCAGAAAGCGGTCATATTGGGTTCCCTCCGTTTACTTAGGGCACACGAGTCTGGAATCTACAGTCACTAACCCTGCGGGATGCAGGAAGTGGCTGTAGATTATTCGCTGGCGCTCTCTCTGTGTGGTGTCGGAGGCCACGGAGAGACTGCCCAGCATCGGGAAACCGAAAAAAATAAAAATAAAATAATAATAGTAATAATAATAATAAATGATCTTTATTTATAAGACGACTATTCTTACACTTAACCTTTAATTAAGTGTGTTTTTTATAGCGTCTGTTTTCGTCCATTTTTAGAACGCTAGGAATATTTATTCGACAGCAACATATATAAATGCCACATTAATGTATATTTACATCAATTTTCACAGGAGGTTTTATGCTACGCTGACAGTCGAAAATCATTCGATTGAATGAATTATGGAATTCTTTTGCAGATTCGAGAAGATAATAAATAGTTCTGATTATTTATTAGAAGAGTGTATGTGGAATGATATAAAAAACATAATGTATTTCTAATCGTGGTATTTATATTTAACCTTATTAATAAATTTACATAAATCTGTTAAAGCTAGATACTGATATTCTGTCACGTATTATTTATTTTAAAGATTATTTGATAAACGTATGAAGGATACTTGTATTATTTCTCCTAAAAATGATAGTTTCCGCTGAACTCCAAAATATCTAATACTTAGCTCGACATTATCGATAAATACTAAATATAATTTATCAATTCAGCTATTGCCATTGAAGTTCGTTAGGGTCTAAATAAAGCAGGCCATTTGGAACAGGTCCTTGTCACTGTTCATACTTACTAGTTTTATTTTTTCATATCCAAACTCTAAGTAGCTTTCTGGTTGTAAATTAAGGATGAACAAAAATAAGTATTTTTTTATAAATCTTATAAATCTTCGATACGTTTTCCAGAGGTTTAAACAAACTACCAGGATTTGGAAAACCCATACTCCTTTTAATACCACTTTATATTAAATAAAAATAAAATTTACGTTTTTCTTGACTTTTGACGAAAAATGTAAAATAAAAAAGTTTTTCCTATTGTGAACTCAATCCGGGGAAAGTTAACGGTACGAGCCGCAGGCGAGTGTCGTAAATCACCCGAGTGAATAATAGCCATTATATGCGAGTAGAATAGCCTCGAGAATACCATACTTTGTCCACGACTAATAAATATGTTTGACTAAATTTTTTTCTGAAGTTTATAAGTGTGTATACTTACCAATAAATCACTCTGTATAAATGTTCAAAATAATTAGTGAGGCCGGTTATACATTATCCTTATTTTTCACCTCAAATTCTACCAAAAACCTCTTAAATTAGAAAAGTTACAAGCGACTGAGGTTTTGAAATATTTAAATTTTTTTGATATCAACTAAATACGTACGTTTTCAATTAAAATGACGTATAATCAGCATTAAACATAAGTACCAATCTCATAAGTAAATAATAGAAGAGCTTTAATAGAAAATAAACTTTTCACAAAAAATTGTAGGCAACTTCCTCACTCTATACAATTGTTATGCACGTATAATCATTATCATTATTCACTACAACCAATTTCTATAAGAGCAATTAGTATTGCTGTCCCCGAATAAAACAGCCTATTGTGGCTTATAGTAACAAAATTAACAATGAGAATCATAAACGACTTCTATTCTACGAATCAACAAATCATATGCTTTGTGACAGATGGTCATCAGATATCGGTGCCGATTTATGAACACCCACTTTCATCACCCACACGCTCTAAGGTGTTCTCACGATACCCATAACTGCTCTTTGGGAGGTACCGTCACCATGCGGGTCATCGATTTTAACTCGTTCACTTCAAGTGAGGCGTGATTAAATACATGATATATTGATTAAGAAATAATTCAACACGGCATATTTATGCAACAAAGATTATTTACGTTTATGAAGGAGAAATGCATAATTCGTAAAAGCATGATTTCTTCCATACTTCTGTTATTTTAAAACAAACCTAACTTCGTAGCTTTTACATTTTTGTTCAGAATATTAGGACATGCAAATATCAATTTTATGGCGAAAAAAACACGCAGAATACATTAAAATGCATATTATTGCATATGTCAACCAAAACCACTACTGATTTAGTAAAACTTGAAATACATGAATTAATTTTTGGCACTTTAACGCAAATATTTTGGAAACGGTTGTATTGAAGAAATACAAACTTCAACCCTTCATATCTACTACTTAAATGTTGCCCTCAATATCAAGATTCATTATTAAAAGTTTAATTCAAATCTGTACAGTAATTCCAAAGACATTCGTAGACGTGACACAGACCAATTTCATGTTGGTGCAGGAAAAAATATTTTTAATATATTTCATATCGTAATTGAAGACTTCCTGAGAGAAGTGTTGATTTTTCTAATATTTAGCATTTTAAGGTGTAGTGTGTAATTTTTTTAGGACAACTATACACATTGTAACTGTATCTATTGAATATGGCCTAAGGTGTGCTAGATATACCTACCGTGAACATTTCGATATTCCATTACTACCACTTTCATTTTATCCATACTTACGAACGGAAAAATGTTCTATGGGGAAAAGACTCAGCAACTTAATCAATTATTGCGTACGAGTGTGTGAAATTAAAAATCTGTGCATCGTGTCCTTATTGAAATAAGACTGCTATCAGTGCTATAATAAAGAATAATAAAGGCAAACCAAACTAGTGTCTATGACAGACAAGCAAATTAATATCGGCGACGACGACGAGAACACAAAAAGTTTGAAACCGGTCTGTGTCTGGTGCAGAAAAGACGAATAATAAACTTGGCTACACTTTTGGATTCGCAGGTATAATGCAGCGCAAGCCGGAGCTTTTGTCCGTTGAATAGCTCTTTCCTATAATCCTATTTATTATTAATATTATATTAAAAGTTCTTCCTGTGCTTGAGCAGCATATATACTAATGGAAATTAAGGTATCTTTGTTAAGCCAGCGGAGTCCTTATGTTCAAATCATTTTTGTACTTGGACATAGGCACGATACACGTGAAAGTTACAGCTTCTATTGTTATTTTCTTAATAGCAACCTTCATGAATTACAAAAGAAATTGTTCAACAACGCGACGTCTCTCGTGTTCCATAAATTGCAAGCAGCTCTGAAAACTCTTTGATGCGATGACTGAGATACAATTTTCGATACACATTCAATCGATATCTGCAAAATATACTGAAGCATTTGACTTTACCTTTACGATATATGCAAAATCATGTTGCAGTTATTCTTTGCATGTAAAGAGGCATATTGTATCTTGGTGATTTTTGTTATATTTCAATTATACAGTATAGCCTCCCTTTTGTTTTGATCTTTTAAGCTTTAAAAAGTAGATCGCCCATTAGGTGTTAATGCCACCAACAGTACAAGATTTACATCTTCACCAATAACAACTAGAGTTTTAGTAAAGACAATATTGACAACGTGTAAACTCTTTTTTATGATTTTCTGGTCTTATCTCTGTAGTAGCAACCAAATATGTAACAATCAAATTTGTTAAAAAAATGTATGGGAGGTTGAAATCCTCCCAAAAAAGTTCCACAATGTTCCACTAAATCCTTTGTGATACCTTGTACCTGGTCCTTCCGTCGTTTTTTGTGCCTCAATAGCCTGGATTACAATATTAGATTTTTTGTTTTGTAATAGTTCCAGTTGTTTGCCTGCCTGTGTCGAGGAAGTAAAATCTCGAAATCGAATATCAGATATCATCTGAAACACCAAACATATTTGAATTCAATCAACAACTTTCTAAAAAAAATTACTTCATAGGCCTAAATTGAAACTTACATTATTTTCCAATTTTTTTGTGAGTACATTCAGGAACTACGCAATGTTATGGTATATCACAGATATAGTGAGGTGTCTATCTGCCTCCTATTAGCACTGACCAGTCACCATAAACTCAATGAGTGATTTAAATAGGCCCGTAATGAATATATCTTTCAAACAAACCGTGGTTTTTTGGATTATACAAAATAAAATATTTGTAAAATTTTGCCTAATTTTAAAAAATACAGTAACAATTAAAACTAGCCAGTTTCACTGTTTTTCAAATTATTATGTTTTTAATATAAAGTACTTGTGCGATCTTTAGCTTTTTGGACATGTAAAACATTGTCATTGCAGTCCTTAACAAGAAGACTTTTTCACCATCCCATATACTTTTTAGAGTACCTTTGGGTAAAATATTGTTATAATTGAATTTAAAATTTTAGAGTGCTCGTGGATTAAATGCGACTTGAGTGTCTCATACATTCTGCAATATTGTAGCGAAAAGATTTTTTAAAACAATACTTTTTGATATATTATGTATCATAAAACTTTTTATTTTGTATCTTCTTGAAATTATTAAAATTCATAGTTTTAGCATCGGTTAAACAAGGATTTTTATTTTAATTTTCAACATTGAGTAGAAAATTAAATATTAGAAATTAACTTATTTCAACAAATCACCATAGTAGTTTATGCCACAAGCATATAATGGCCTATATTATTCACGAGGGTGAAAGTTTTCGGCACGAGCCGAAGGCGAGTGGATAATAACCATTATATGCAAATAGAATAACTTATTTTATCCTCAACTATTAAATATTTTTGACTAAATCTTTTAGTGAAGAAATTTATAACTATTATTTATTTTTAACATTTTTTTATGAGCAGGTCGTTATGCGTCAAAAGAACGGCCTGTCATAAATTAAATTTAAACGTCACCGTTGTTTACATTTAATTTCGTGCTTTGACTCACGTATCCTGGCTACTTTAATGAAATTTTTAACAAATATCCAATACGTTGTCATAGAACCTTTGTTCGTTATTCACTTGTAATGGCCTTTTAATTGCGCAGCCTGTCTTGTTTGTAACTGGCTACCCTACAAACAGGACTCGCTGGCGTTTTGACACTTTTCGGACGGAAACTTGGGCGCCAGTTCCTTATTTTTAAGTGCAAGAAACAGCACTTGCCTGGCTCTCCGGGGTGAGAACGCTTGCGGGGTAGCTAAAACAGTGGAGATACGGTTGTTTGTCCAGAGCGTCGAAAGATGATTGTTTTGTCAACTGGACTGGACAATTTCTCGAACGGGTTAATTAGAAATAGACAACGGAAATAATAACTCGTAAATTTTACCTAGCATACCAATATATTTATTTATAAGAAAACAATCATGAACAAGTAAGGTAAAACTGGACCGGTTAATACAGCGATTTACGTTGCTGTCGGTTATGTACAATTTTTGAAATGATCATAAGCAAACTGGCAAACAAGAGTACGCGTGAAAATAATTTAATTGCGGCCGGCCGGCGGTAAACTCGAAGTGCGAACGGATCGAGATATACCCACGCGGGGAAATCGAACGGCTGGGGCTGGCAAGTATGACTCCAACGGGACACCAAAATATCGGACCGCTATGAATACGCCACAGAGATTCTTTTTATTTCGGTTTCGGATACGAATTAACAAACGAGGATTTCTACTGCCTGAAATACAAGGAAGTCATTTTCTTCCTTACCGGAAAATAAAGATTTAAATCATACACTGGGACCACAAACTACCATGAACAGGTTACCGAATTGTTTTGCCTGTGTATGATAAATCCACGTTTTGAAATACATTCACTGGTGGCTAGGCCTTACCATCTGAGCAGAACACTGTAAGGCCCAACCTGTGAATGTGTGATATAACATTAAATACGAATAAACGGAAAATTTAAACCGAACTCTGATTTAACTAAGTAGTTCTACAAGACGTCGGTACTTACACGATGAAATCAATGGCGAATCTCGGTGCTTATTCGAAGGCCTGGATAACGGCGGACTACTATTGTTCTTACCAAGATGGTTCACGATAAAGAAAATATTTCGGGTCGGTTTTCGTTGTTGGTGCCAGGGTGTCGTTAATTCGATTTATGTTGTTTTGGCCGTTCCCGGTGAATTTATTAGCTTTTTCTTGCTGACGCCGGCGGCGGCGCGCTCATACCGTGGGTGGAATCTGGACAGGTGGCTCGAACTAAGAACGCGGTTTACTAAATCCGAGCGTGTTATGTAACTTGCCATATTCAACCGGGCTAACTGAAAACGGAGATGCATTGTTTACAATTTTTAAACTGTATCGCAAAAAGAACCGGCTTAAAACAGACACGGATTAATATTTTAACAAGTTTTCGTAACTAATGATTTTTACTTCCGGCTTGAACATTAATTTTGAACAATTCACGGATTTTAGCTATACAGGGGACTATCGAAAATTAATCAATTAACTCACGGCTTGTTTACCAGCTGATTTTACAATTCATTGTTACCTTAAACATAACTTAAATACTAACAGAGTTACAGGGTGTACCCAAGTGACGGAAATATTAAAATAAAACAGGCACTCCTTAATGGAGAAAAATCACTTCGTTACACACTGCAGTGAATAATGAAACCATTATTCGTCATTATCTTTATGATAATCAATGCGGAACTCTTTTACATTTTTAACTAATATTTACATTACATTTGGCACTTATATCCATCTCTAAATCAGAAATGTAATATCGTTATTATTGTTTTAGTGTGATGGAACATTCGTCGTACACTGGACAGTAGAATCAACTTTTGACCAAGTAGATAATTGGTCTATTTCTCTTCTATACTGTCCAATTTTTGCGAGGTATTCCATTCGTCATTCCATATATGTATTCCATATCTAATAACTTAACATAAATATACACATTATTAAGCCAGTTGCAGTAAATTGTTGTATCACACTTAATTTCAATTTTGTCTGTTAAAAGCCTTTTGAACAAATTATCCAAGTGGCACAGTTTGTTCTCCATACATTTTATAAACTTTATTTCAAATTATGTCGCCGTCACCTCGAATTAACTTTGTCGAATTCCTCCTTTTTTTCTGAAATAGGAATTTTCCATATTTTATACTTGGTTTTTGTTAAAGTAGCAACTGTTTGAACTACCAATAAAATATCCATTAATTAAAGTTTATATTTCGACACTACCATTCCTCAAATAATTAATTCTAAAGAACACATAAATTGGTTATAAAAACTGTTTTTGGGAGCTATAAATAATAATGCACCGCCAAACTACACACGACTTGACAGTAGAAACACAGCTTCACAAATCATTTGTTAGGTTTTCTATTTCTTCTGTTGTGTAACATAAGTCAGTACTATAAAATATGTTCTATACGTTGGGTGAGTGGGTAGGCAAAGTTATAATTTGCTACTCATAATGCACTACTGTACCTTCGGGATTCAAGAGCATAATAATTTAAGTTTAACTACCCAGTACTTTACAAAAAAAGTGAAAATGTTTCGTTATCTATTAAAATGAAACATTTGCAGAAAGTAGACATGGTCACTCGATGCAATGCGATAAATAAGGCTAACTCATTGGTTTCTTACAATAAAATAAATAGTAAAGACAAATAATATACTTCACAGTTGAATCTTGGACAAACGAAAAACTTACAGCTTATACGATAATATACATAATATAATATTTCTCAATTTTTTTTTGTTCACAACCCACTTTTTGGGTTCCAAGACACCACAGTTGGCGCAATTTTGGACATACCAAGTTAACTAACAGTTGCTAAAATGCTAAAATGAACAGCATTAATTTCGAATTTGTCAAATAAAAATTAATGTGTACATCAGGTTCGCTTAACTTATATCTCTTTTGACTTCATAAATTGCTGGAACGTTGTGTATAATTTATTACTTTTCTTACTAATTCATTTAGAGAATATTCTAATGTATTCTTTATATATTTATCAGTCAGCGTCTTACTGGCAATAAAGCTTATAATATGCAGAAGACATTGTAAAAGTTGTCGTAAAAAAATACGCGGTGTTTTATATTGACCTTTTTAGCTAATGATATGTAAATCTCAAAGATACATGACAACTCAAGTTATATTGAAACAATTAAGTTATAATATGCAAATTATGGTTGCCTGGGAAAATTAGTATTGTATTGGGAATTGTAACTGGTCTGTAGAAGAACTGGTAGAAAAAAATCGCGCTGGGTGTGTTACTGATTTGACATTATCAATCAAATTACCAGAAACTATAGTAGCCGTAAAGGGATTATCTGATTCCATTGTGTCCACGTCTAATCACGTGTGGATTGAGATAATAGTTGAAACCTCTCTCATAGTAACTATTCACAGCTGGCTACTCTACAATTTTAACAGTATTCCTAATAGTAGGAGAGCCGTCAACCAAAATTTCGAGTTATCGCGACACGGGTGATTTAATGAAATGTTTAGTTCGAGTCAAAAGGAACTAGTTTTATTTATGAAAGAAAATCCCAGGATGTTGCGGAAAGAGTGAAAATAAGTTTTCAGTCGGTAAAAGAAAAATTGCGGTGATCAGGCAGACTCGCTCTAATTCCGTGTGAGCTTTTTATGTACTTTGCCGTCTCACTGGCTTTTTCCCGGGCGAGTGTCGGCACGTGGCGTCGTATTTTATAGGCGTCTTCGTGTCGGAAAAATCTTTTAGGATATATTTCGCAGCGATCCTTCGAGTATTATGAAAGTTATTAACGTTTCAGTACCTCCGTGTCGGAGAATTGTGTAAAATTTGTGAGATTAGAAAGAGATGCGAGAACAATGACCGCTTCAGAAAATTTGAAAATTTTAACCCAACTTCAAAATTTTCGTTAAACGTCAAAATTCCACTTTCTCGTTCACTCCTACTGCCTCGAAAATCGCAGCGAGACCGTGTGATTTACGATGTAGTTCTAAGTTGGACCCTCTGCCTTGAATTTCTTACCCAGAACGGCGACCCGGCGGCGATTTTTCGTTTCGAAATAGCATTTAAAGATTTCGTGTTTTCGCCATTATTTTCAATTTTTCAAATTTCTTCAAACACGCATCCGGACCGAGCTTAATAACTCACACCTACTTTGAGATGGGCCGGCTGCGTATTTTATTATTTTTTTTAAACTAGATGGAATTTAGAAAATCCAGAGACATAATCGTTTTTCTCAATTCTACCTTCTAAGAAAGATATGATTTTTTTAAATGAGTTGATTTTGTTGGTTTTTAGCGATTTTTCAAACATATACCCTTTAGAGACGCGCCACAGCCTTTCCCTTTGGATCTAAAAAATCCGGACCCCAAACAGCGGGCGAGAAGAAGGAAAAATTAAGAAATCTTTTTTTTAGCTCCATCTCCGATATTAGGCGAGATATGAATTTTTTGAAAAGGTCGATTTTACCGAAAAACTGTACTTTTCCGAGGGCCCTTGCTTCCCTCACCGAATGATTTTTTCGACAGAACTTTCAGGAGAGCTAGAACCAACCTTCCTCTCGGATCCCAGAAAATTTCGTTGCTTAATCGACAATTCGATTATCCGCGGTCGAGCTCGGATAATCGAATAACTAACCCGTTCTTTTTTACATCTTCGATAATTTTTTTCACCCCTTTAGTAACGATATAGACATCATTCGCAATAGAATTTTTTTTTCATGTTGACATGAACTGTTGAAAAAAAAAAATAGAATCCTCGTGTCGCGATGAGGTAAGAAAATCCTGATCTAGGGCTCTCCTACTATAATAGATAAAACTCTTAGAAATATTATGATTTGCGAGTACCTTAATCGCTAACGATGTCAATGTTGCAAACTTAATGGGAATCTAAACTTTAAATGCGAAAAAATACATTAGTTAATATTATTTTATTTCATTTAAAATTATTAGTGCCGGGAATTTCCCAACATCTGGAAACTGTATAGAATTTCGTTTATTCGGTGCTGTGGACTACTTTGCTAATTATAGACGTTTGAACATATTATATGCCATTCACACTTTATTTAAATTAGATTAGGCTTTGGAAAATCTAAATTTAAGCCTTGGGTATGCATGACTGTTTTAATTATTGAGGTTTTGTTGAAAATTCAAAAATATAACCACAAATTCAAATTAGTTCTACATAGTTGCCAGAGTGAGACCCTAAAGAAAGCACAGCAATGTAATCAAAAAAAAACTTGGCAATTCGTCATAATTAAATGACAGTGACAATCAATTAAATTTGACACTTATATTTTATCCATGGTAGACAACCCTGAGACAGCAAGAAAAACATATCACAACAGCCTACCCTAATGTAAATAAAATGTGAATGGCATATACTTACAATATACATAGCATATTTTCGAGTATCCTGTATATTAATATAATCTCATATGGAACAAACGGTTGACTACCGGGTCGTCCGCAGTATCTAATCTAATTCGCATAACGCAATAGACATTTAAACTGTAGATGTCACTTACACCGAATTTTCCGAGGCGTTCGAAAACAATTATTATGACTGCGCTGTTAACCATTTTTGATAAGGTTTCACTATTACTGGCATTGATAATCTACCAGTTGCACCTCATAGAACGTTTTCAATTTTTGCAACACGTTTCTCATTCAATTTTTCAACTCTGGGACCATTATTTTTCATCATATAATAATAATAATAATAATTTTTATTTGCAATTTTTACAATTTTTTTAGAATTTTACAATTTTATATATTATACCTATATACAATTACAATTAGCAGTAAATCATCATTTCATGATTAGAACTGAAAACATCATCATGCAAAATATGCCAAACTTAAACTTAAGAAGAGAAATCATAAATATAGCAAGTAGGTATGCAAATTGTGCAGAATACAAACATTATAAGATCTATATAAAAATGAATAGTACCATTTTGAATTTTACAAATAAAAAGAGAAACCCCATTTAGGCTCCCTCAAAGCCTGTCACCATTTCTATGTTATTCAAATAATGTAGAAATATTCACAAATCCATAATCATGTACCTATCCCAAATATAAACAATTTATCTTACTAATTAAGAGGATCAATAATATCATTAAATAAATTCCTATCACTGACGATATCCATGTTCTTAACTTTATTTAGCAATATTGCTAATGATATTAACATCGTTATATTTTGTAATCAAATGGCATTAGATTATATTGTTAAATTTATTATATTGTTGGATTTTCTCTCAAATATAATATTTAGAGTGCTACTGCGATGTTCGACACTTGCAGTTATAATAGCAAACCTCCAGTCAGGGCCTTTAAGTGTACTAATACGTCTTTCCACTGTAATATATGTATACTTTTGTTTTATTATGTACTCGTAAGGAAGATTTTGAAGAAAGTTGAGGATTTGGAAATATTTTAGTTTTAACCATTGTTTTATTTATTTTTTATTTATCTCAAAAGTAAATGGTGTCCTCTTAAAAGGACGGTAGTAAAATAGGGGTCGCACTTAAGGGGATAATAGCACCCAACATATTTTTGAAAATTCATATTTTCGTTACTATTCATCGGAATCGTTTCAAATTTTTATGAATGATATAGAATTATGTAATCTAGGGCTGTGTGCATGCATATTTGAATCGGCCGAAAAAATTTAAAAAAAAAATCGAAAAAATGAGAAATTTTCCAAATTCATGCACATGCATCTAGAAAATGTAATTGTAAAGACGGTGCTAAAATTCAAATCGTTTACCTGCTGTCGTTTGCGTATAATGAATTTTCAAAATTCATGGCATTTTGTATTCCAGGTACAAAATGCCATGAGTTTTGAAAATTCATTATACGCAAACGACAGCAGCTAAATGATTTGAATTTTAGCACCGTATTTAGAATTACATTTTCTAGATGCATGTGCATGGATTTGGAAAATTTCACATTTTTTCGATTTTTTTTTAAATTTTTTTGGCCGATTCAAATATGCATGCACACAGCCCTAGATTACATAATTCTATATCATTCATAAAAATTTGAAACGATTCCGATGAATAGTAACGAAAATATAAATTTTCTAAAATATGTTGGGTGCTATTATCCCCTTAATAGAGCAAATTAAAAATTAAAGCAATATTTTGGATGCAATAGCACATCAAATATATCGCATCGAAATTGTACTTTTTTGGGCAGAACCCGCATCTTGCCTGGGATTCTTGATATATCACTATATGGTTTATACCATCATTATCTTGAATGAAGGTTAGTTAACAAATTTCTTTCCCTGGTTTTTATATCAGTAGGAAATTTTTTCTGAGCTATGCATATTTCATTATGTAACTATCAAATCAATGATTTCTGCATCATGGAGACATTTAAATATTTGAAGGGGTGTTTTCATATTGAACTGCCCATCCCCATTCTGACATTTCTGATTCCAGATCACTTTGCACCCAAATGATTTTCATTTTTTTGGTATATGACATAGCTGTTTCAGTGGGATATTATCCTCTGCATCACTTGAAATATCCTTATCTCCAGAATCATCAGTAACATCTTCAATTGCATTTTTCCGGAATAAGTAAGCTTATACTTGCTGGTGTGTTACACAATATTCTCAAGTTCTTCCAATAACAGAATTTGTACTCAAAAATACAAAACACGCTGCTGATCAGTGTAATTTTTCATGATAATAATATTTAATGTCAAAAAACTCCCATGTTTTCTTGATTAGAATCCTCAAGCAAATTCAAAATCAGACCACAAATAAGAAAGTTATTCCATACCAAAATCCCATGTTTTCTTGATTAGAATCATCAAGCAAATTCAAAATCAGACCACAAATAAAAAAGTTATTCCATACCAAAAACCTTCAATGCATTATGAACTTCCCTGTATATGAAAAGTTTAAATGCAAATTTAAATTACTTAAACAGATAAATAATTTTAAATTTTAATGAATTCTTTCTTGGAGTAACTAAATAGAATATAACGAGCGAATTTAAACAGATGAAATAATAAAATATACCGAATGGCCATTAAAGCATTGCCTACGGAACAACTCGGTTATTATAAAAGATATATACCTACTTCAAGTCAATAAAGCCAGAATCTGACACAAAATACTACTTTCGGTCTAACCATTTTTCTTATTTGAAATGAAACAGCCTGTATATTTTTACATTTTCTTCCGTCTTCTGTCCGTCATGAAATTTGTTTTCAGGGGTCCTTGTGTTTTTCAGTTTTTTTACATCTTCCGCGCCATTTTTTAAACAAATGGCAACTTGTGAGACATCGCTAAAACCATAATTTCATGAATAACAAGAAAATGTGGTCCATTTAAAATAAGGCTTTACGTTTCAAATTTCACAAGTTTATTTTTTATAATAATCGAGTGATTCTATAGGCAATACTTTCATCGATATTGAACTAAGAACAAGCAGGCAGTTCGTATTTGCAAAAAGTTAATGTAATAACAATACAGGAAAATAATTTCAAATCAAATCTAGCAAATATATCCGATTAAGAGGGTATCTCTAGGTGGATAAGTACCGTCAAATTTAAAGCATAGATACCTTTCCTGAATTCTTTCCAAATTACAAATATGAATATCATATTGTGGTTTCCAAACAATACAATGTTATAACTTTACTTTCAAACTTACAAAGGCATTAAAAATGTGGAAATGTCCCTAGAATGCCTTCAGTATCTCATATAAAGCCTATATTTTTATAGGCATTAGTAGTAATGTAATTTATATGTGCAACAAGAGTTAGTGTTTATTCAAAAATGAGTCCTAGATCTTTAAATTGGCTGCACCTAATAACTGATTTATTTCCTGTTTTATGTAAAAATTTTATCGATATTTGATATAAGTATTTAAGTGCAATTTATTAACTTGCGGCCATAAATTAATTTTTGAGAGATATTGTTGTAAAAGATAACAATTTTCACCAGAGATGCAAACAATTTTAGATCAACAACTTTAACTATTTCGATAAATATGTCATAAATAAACAGTATAATCAACAGTAGTCCCAAAACGGAACCCTGAGGAACTGAAGTTGCTGATATTTAATAGATGGAAATACATTATACTGTATGTATATTTAATGTTCTTTTCAGAATGCTCAAAAATAAATTTCACAAAATTTTGACATTTATACTAAACCATTGATTAAGGAATGAATAAGATACGCGACTCCAATGTAAAGTGCGAGGCTAATTTTGGCAGCGAGATTCCCGGTAAGTTGCGAGCATTCCTGTGATTCACGTAGTATGCTTTTGATAAACCTGTGTCGTGTATGGTTATAAAACCATAAATAATCCACAAATAATTTATAATCTAGTGAAAACAAAAATTGAATGTTCAGATTGAATTTAGTTTAAAATTATGTGACTGTTAAACGTCAAACAAACGTTGAGAAATAGCTGGCAGAGAGAACATACTACGTTAATAATTTTAAACTAAAATTAATCTGGACATTAAATTTTTATTACCACTAGATTATTAATGATATAAAACCAGACACGACACAGGTTTGTCAAAAGCATACTACGTAAATCACAGGAATGCCCGCAACTTACCGAGATCTCGCCACCAAAATTGGCCTCGCACTTTACCATTAAAGTCGCGTATGTTGTTCATTCCTTAATCAATGACTAAACATAACTGATCAAAAACACGTTTACTTACTTATTTAAAATGTGAAACATTAAGTGTACAACTGTACTTTCTTTTATTAAGTTCAGAGTTAACAAAAAAATGCGACTCCGCTTAGTTTGTCATCTTCAGCATTCGGCAGTGTCCTATTATTACAGTCGGATCATCCAAATGGTTCTCGTTGTTCTAACCAGGAACTATATAAACCTGCCTTAGCCAACAATGCCAACGCTAGATGACTTTTAGATAATAGTATTAATTTGACTGTAATGACAAGATCAAGATAGGCATATTCGATTAATGCTACGACAATATATAATTCTTTTATGTTTGTCCATAAATATTGCATTGAAAAAAATGTGTATATTAAAGAAGCCGAATAAATCTTGTCGGTCAACGTGTTAACTTCATTTTGAATTTGATTTATATTTAGCGATATCTGACCTGACCTAACCTTGTAGTGCTTTAACCCGAAATCCGACGTAATATTCAAGACATTGGCTGCGTGTGAAAGTCTACAATCTGCCGATGCTTTGTGTTAAATTAATAGTAAAAGTTTTGCTGAACATCTGATAATAAAATATAATGTGAAATATAATTGTGTGCTACATCAGTGAAATGATATGGGAAATGGATTAGTCAGCCACAAGCATTATTATTTTAATAACAGTTTAACGTTACAAGATGTATCCGTTCTTTATTATCGCTTATTTTAAAGTAACATACAGGGGATTTGATCATTTTCCAAAATGTATTAATTATTTAACAATTTTTATTGTCTTAAATACTGGAATAGTTGAGTTCATTTTATGATTCTGGTGGAAAATGTTTGAAAAAATAAATATTTTATTTGTTTTTAATATGTGATAAAATTAATGAATAAGCAGAAATGACAAATTGCAAATATCACCTTATAAATTAAACAATGTGAGACCGCGGTTCGAAATAACGTTTTACGGTAGTTACTGCACTCATCAGTATAAAGTTTTCATTTCTTATTTGATTATGGCACCAAAAAAAAATTAAAAATTTACAGTTGAACCAAACATAGAGAGTTTATGTTGGCAAATTTTTGATAATTTATAACACGGAAAATATGGCATATATCATTAAAACTTAAAAGTGAAAAATTATTACGACAAATTTCAAATTTTGTGTGCTGAAACGAACTATATACCTATAGTGATAAAATCACAAGAATAGAACCCCCATAATTATTGTCGAAAAAGTACTATTTTATTATAGCAAATAAACCTTTCTGTCAAGAAACTCTTCTTTTGTAATTTTCCTATAAATTTTGGTTATCTGTATATTCCTGTAATATCCCCTTGAAATCTATTGAGCAAGGAACCTTGTCTTATTTAATAGTCTACTTATAGTGACTTGCATTATCCATTACAATCTCATTATTTGGAGAATTATCCTTTGAATAACTGACTCATCTTCAAGTAATTTTGTCATTGTGTCTTCGTGATAATCAACGTAGGACTTCTTTATATTTTCCACTGCTAACGAATATGTCTTTAGATTCGGCTTGTTACCATTGTTGCTGTTATTTTTTTCCTCAATTTGATGATGATCTATGGACTTCTTTTATATTATTTGGTAAAATCAAGCTTCAGGCATTGAATTTAAATTTGTGTTCAAAATGTCGGTCCGTCTTTCAAGAAGTAAATAAAAGGGATACATTTAATAACCTAGTACGATTACTATAATCTAGTGGTGTAATTCAGTTTCCTATATCCAGAGTAATGAATGAATAGTTTCTAAAAGTTTTAATTTTCTACGTCTCTTCTGTAGGATATCGCGTCTTTCTTTTTTAAAAATATTGTAACGGATGAACAGGGACCTGTAAGTTACAATCAACTGTATGTAGTTTTCTCAGTGGCTGTATTATTTGCAGAATGCTCCGACAGATGACGCAACTTTCCATCATATTAGTAACTGTTCAAAGGAAAAAAAACTTGGATCTCGGATTACTTTAAATCCTTAGAATTTAGATGTATAAGGTGACATTTAAAGTGAGAGCTAACATGAATTAGGAATTGGTCAGTAACTCCATAAATTTGAATTTTGCGTTACTGGTTATTCCACTGGATGACTATTAGAGAAACATAGCGTTCCACCTTCCTGCTTAAATACAGAAACTATGCGATTTTAGTCGAGGACTGAGTAGTGGATATACCATTATTTGAAGTAGATGTAAAGCAGTATGTCTCTTGTTTATTAGAGAAGAGGTAAAATTTTCAAGGTAGCTCATTTTCCGATGTTTGTAATTGGTTTGCGGAAAATAGTTTATTAAATATTTAAATATTTTAAAAGCACTCTTTAAAAATTTATTAAATTTCACTAAATTATTTCACCAAAACCCTCCACCGGACAAAAAATTAGTATTACAATTTTCTATTTGCATATTCTACGTGCACCTTCTCTTAAATTTGTTTTACTTAGGTATTTTTTATTATTTTCCATGTACCTAATTAACTTTCAAAAATCAAAGTTACATTATTTTTTTGGGGGGGAAACCGTTCAATTTTCGACACGTACTGTATAAGATTTTTTTGTTCCTATTGGGCCAATATATCACCTGTTAAAATAAAGGTACTTACACTAAATACACTCGGTATATAAATATTTTTTGATTAATGTATACAATAGGTAGTAGGTTATTTTCATATGTTTACAATTTGATATTAAATCAACTTATCTATAGTTCTTATGCATATTTTTAATACAAATCTGATTTTGTTAAATAAAACCAAAGACTCATTGATCAGCATGCGGTATAACCACATTCAAAGTAACTAAAGGATACAAAGATATGTCGGAGGATATAGAGATTTAACCGTAATTTTACTAGAACATTTTTTGAACCAATAGGAATTATGGTTTAATTCAAATTCATGTAGGTATTAACCTCAAAAAATGCTATTCAAGATTTTCTGCGTAATTAGGTAGTTATATATGAAAGACTTACCGGATGAAGGGAATTTTCTTGCTTTAATAAGAGAAGTAGAACAAGACTTATATTTATATCTATATACAGTTTGTCCATAATTATGTTTATAAACTTTTTAGTTTTCTAATTTTTCACAAAAAGTTATTTTTACCAATAACTTCTGGTTATTGCGAAACGATTTTAGCTATAATCAGAATTATAATTTGAAGTTGAGTGAGCAGAAATGAAATATTAAGTGTTTATGACCTTATAAGACAATAGTGTTACACTTTTTTGCTCTTTTACCAACTGTAAAATAAATTTGTTAAAATTTGGAGGGGATCGCTCAAAGAAATCGCATATTTCTAACTGGTTTAGAATTCCAAAAATTAAACATATTTGAAGTAAATTCATATCCTTCGGAGCAATTCTTCAGTTTTGATTTTATGGACTCCTCACAAATCTTATAGGAAATTGGCTTACGGTGAAATTGGCCTGGACTTTTTTGTATATTTCGGTATCCTGTTTAACTTGAAAACTACAGCTCTCAGGAAGGGCTTCGCGCTTGTGGAAGATTATGATCAGGACACCGAAATGTACCTATGTTATTTCATGATTTTTTTGATCGTGTATTTCATGTTAACAGAACATTCCGTAAAGACAAATTTTTGCCTGAGAAGTTATTTGTCACATGTTTGATTTTTGTTTTTACCTGAAGGTTTACTTTATTAGCACATTCCACTGAACTTAACTGTACATATAATGATTCATTAAGAATCCGCTACCTAAAGTATTTATCAATTTTATCAGCTTTAAAAGGAAAACCAAATAATTCGTAATCCCCTTTGTCTTACCACCTCCTCACAGTGTTAATGTTGGGCCTCTTATCATGTTGGTGATTTCATTTGAGATTTGTACTCATTACTTTAAGTGATCTCTTTACGGAAACATTTACTATTTTTGCCCAAGTACGGGACCTCTAAAGAGTATATAAGCGATCATAGATGACATTTATAACAAATCTCTTTCCGTGTTTACGCTAATATCGTAAATAGCAGTATCTAAACTTCATCCTATTGCTGATTCTCTAAATCTAGTGTTTGTGGGCGTCACCTTCAATAGCTCCTAATCCAACTTGGTTATTCAGTGTTGTTCTGATTCTTGCAACCTATTTCTAATTTTTTATATTGAAATCTGGTTACCACTGACCTGCCGAGATTTTTGCTGCAACTATATGGTTTCTTTCACGTATGGCTTGTCGTTCTATAAACCTATTATTGACGGCTGAGGTATTCCTTGTTTGTCACCACTTTAGGTATAATTAATCTCAATCAAATTCGATTAGCTTGGCAATATTATGATTACCACAAGTTTATTTGCAGTACTTTTTTATTAAATTTTAGCTTCTATTATACCAATTGGTCTTCTTTGTTTCGCTTATGCGTACTATATTTGAAAACTTTTAAAGCAACCAAATAGTTCAAAGCAGACGCATTGCTCGCGACCATGTCGCCCAAATATCAAAATTAATATTTGAATTTGAGGCCGTAGTTGTCCAAAGCCTAAATTTTCAATGCTTCCTCAAATAGATAGTCTATCATTTTGTTTATGTCTCCGTTGAGTTTGAAATAAGTCTAATTTTTGCAGAGTTACGCCAGATTAGCTGTTGTCCAATCCATGTATTGCAGTTTATCGTGGACTAGCTCAATTGCCTTTCCTTTTGATAATTTTGTAAGTTATAACGTTACTCTCTATGCTGTTAACTGTTGTATGACATGCACAAAACAAAACACTTGACATGAAGTATTATTTGAAATTAGCAAAACCTGCAGCTTCAATCATTTCCAAATGATGCTGACTTGGTTAGCGAAATGTAACTTAGGTGGTTTTCTTTTAGCCAGTATCATAATCCCTAAATAATTATGTATTAAATTCAAGTTAAGTACATTGTATTGCTGTATATGTTGCTTTAACAATGAAAGCAAAATGTAATTTGCAGATTCGTTACAGATAAATTTGCAAGAACATTTCATAGACAACGCAATTGAGTTGCACGATTATATAAAGAGGTAAATACGATAAAGTTCTATCTCTTGTAACATCTAAATCGAAATTAACACACAGTCGGATTACAGTTTTTAAAATGCACTGATGCCTCAAGCCAAACACATGTGGCTATTAGCAATATCTACTATGTATTTTATTTACCATTGTCAACATAATTTGTAATTTAATACATGTATATCCCAGTTTAATTTGTAAGATACAACTGTCATTTTCCGAACAAATTATTCTTTAGTACTACTTTTTGTAAGCTGCAGCATATATTTATGAATATTTAAAAGGATACATTTAATAAATTTATTCATAAGGTTAAGTGACATTAACTACGTATTATGCTGCTGTTAAATTAGTGTGGGAAAATTACTACTAATATTGAATGAAGATATTTAGGAATTAAACATTTTTAGAACTAGTTTGGCAGCTTAGTGTGATGTTAATTGAACTAAGAAAAGTAGACATGGTCATTTAATTTTTGCAGAAAATACATTTCTAAATTATCGTTCAAGGAATATATTCTTGATACAGGTTCAGATTATCTCTGATAAATTATTTTATCGAAAATTACACAGTATTGACCAATATTTAAAAAGTAGGTAAGCTTTATGCATGTACGAGAGGGAAATAAAGATACTAACGTTGCCCTAGACGGCAACGCCGTCAACCCCCCCCCCCCTTTTTTTCACGTGTTGTTGATTAGAAAACAATATTCCCTAGTAATAGTCATTAATTTAATAAATTTCACAGACAAAAACTTTTAAAAACTTGCGAACAGAGATGTGATTTTGAAGAAAAGAAGTATCATCTACTTGTGCACTGAGGGGCACTCGCCACTGATAATTATGCACCTGTAGGCTCCCAGACCTCTCTTTATCAGGAATTTCAGCAGAAGATGGTCCACCTGCAGAGAGAAATTGCAATCCTATAGACTTTTCCAGCTACCGCAAAAGCACATATCACAACTACCTCTACAGAGTTACAAGCTTCTCCCCTTCACAAGATTAAACCAGAAAATTTTCAGGCAGGGAGACCTACTGCTCAACTACCCCAAAATCCGCAGAAATCAAATGATTCCCCTTCAAAGAAAAAAGCGAAAAACACCTTTTGCCCATTATCTGTACCAGGAAAATAGATAATACAAAAATTTCCGCGGCTAAAATCATACCAAAAAAGTCTATTTTCGTCAGCAAGCTATCAACTGATGTTACCGAGACTGATCTCTTAAATTACCTAAAGGAAACTTTTGACAGGAACGAAAACTTTAAAATAGAACAACATAGAGTTAGATCCGGGGACTACAATAGTTTTCGCATTACTGTCCAAGCGATTTTTTTAATGAGATGCTCAATGTGGCCTGAGGAAATAATGGTAAAACAATTTGAATGTAAACCTAAGTTTTTTCGTGCCAAACCAAATTCTACAACTAGAAAACCTAACTATTAATACCGAAATGATAATATGATTGTAGTACACACCTGGAAAGCTATGCATGTAAATGCCCAATGTCTTCAGAATAAGATTTCAAAACTACAACTAGAAATAACTTTTATGCCAGGTAACCCAGAAGCATGGATTTATTCTACTTTGTGGGAACTTGTCAACAATCTTGAAAATTCTTTAGAAAAAAAACTACTAAATTAAATTTTTTACAGTTCCTATTTGAAATATATCTTACCTTCTGAACCTACTGCGGAAGTTTTTAATAATAAACCCTCAGTACTCGATTATGTAGTTACTAATGCCGCGTGTTTTAAAGCTTGTAATTTAGACATAGGAATTTCCGATTACAAGGCACAACATATTAGTGCTTTTTTTGCCTCTTGAACAAACAATGGAAGATGGAATGGAATGGAATGCTTTTAATGGTCTTGATGATATCCCTGTCTTTGTTGTTGAAATTATGTGGGATTATATCAAATCTCCCCTGCGTTTTCGTTTTGATATTTCTTTGAAAACAGGAGTTTTTCCAGATATGCTAAAAATAAATTAAAAACCATAAAAGTTTATAAAAAAGGTGACCATGAACTTTTGGAAAACTATAGAGCCATAACGGGTTTACTGACTTTCTCTAAAATTTTTGAAATTAGCCGATTAGCCGATGTGTATTCCCTTTTTTCTTTGAACTGAAAAACACTACATAGGATTAAACTAGCATTAGACTTCAGATTATGAGCAATCCACCAATTATGGTCAATCCTTCTGATAAACTTACTGAATACTGAGAATAATATAAATCTCTCTGGAACCTTTCACTAAGATAGTTTTGAAGTAGCTTTACAGATACCTCATCAAGTCCATATAATTGAAGTTTATTACAAAATGTTATCGGATCCATAATATTGAATGCTTTGCTGTAGTGTAATAGTATGAGACAGCTAACTTTACTTCCATCAGAAGCTTGCAGCAAATCGTCAACAATCGTTGTGTGGCCATTGTGTGTGCTTTCTCTAAAACATAATTGAACATTTGGAATGATTTTGTTTTCAAAAATATATGTACTAATTTGACTATGCCTATTCTCTTCTAAAACTAAAGTTTTAGAAGAGAATAGGGGTAATATGTATACTAATTATTGCAAATGTGACATATTTACGGGATTTAGTGTCTGCGATTGAAATGATATTGGCTAATTTCCATGCATCAGAGAAGGTAGAACTAAGACAACTATTAATAATATATGATAAATGATCAATAAAAAACACTGTGACTATTTTAAACATTTTCAAAGATATCAGATCTGAGCCAACTTTTCAAAGAATCGAAGCACTTAATAACCTCAACATCTATCAGCGGAAGTAAACTTAAAGTCAGCGCTCAAATAAAATTTTCTGTCATTATATTCCTTCAGTATTTTTATTTATAAATTAATTTGTGGGGTGTCTATAAAATGTCTATTAAATTGCATCAACATCAATTAATGATGATGCTAATTCAGAGCTTTTATTATTTATTATGTTTAGACTGCGAAGTGTATTTATCTTATTTCTTTCCTTTTCTTTTTTGGGATTTATTACCACATTCCTCGAGATTCCTATCCAAAAAATTCGATTTATCTAAAAAATATTCATATTAACCAGTTTAAAACTGGGAAATAACCTCTACGCCTTTGACGTAATGTCAGAGGATCAGTTAGAGGGTGTTTTTTGACAACTAATAGGAATTAAATTAATACAAAATTTATCTTGTTTTAGAATTTTTTCTATCAATATGCTATGCTATCAATATAAGCTCTTTCCTTTCGTATAATTAAATAGCCTTTACACATTTAGTTTTTTTGTATCGACTCTGCGATTTATTCCGTAATTTTGTACTAATAGTGTGTGGAAGAAAGATTACTTTTCAATCGACAGAAGTGAATATTTAGAAAACGCATATCACATTTGCATTTATAAATCAGAACTACATTTAATTTTTAAAAATGCAGCCTTACAACTTTGTCAAGATATATGCCACTATGGATGATTAACCAACATAACATCCCACATCACGAAATCTTCAAAATATTATAATTGATGATGATGTCAAGTTTCATAATTTTAGTAAGTATCCTGTTTTGACATCTGGCAACTATTCTCAAATTTAGTCATTATTGGCACGCACCTACAAAATATATTATTATTCGCTTCCTATTTCTTGAAACTAACAGTTCTTATAACAAGTATCAGATAACATTTTCTGATATGATCAATTTTATTAGGCTGATGTCTAATAAATCTCGCTGTTTATTACTTTAGTAATCGTGCACAATAGATTTGAAAACGAAGTTGATACCTTTATCTAAGTTCTACTCTAGTACTTCGCAAGAACTCTGGATGTTCATTCGCTCGTTTATCTATATGTAATGCGTAAGTAGCTTAAATAGTTTCACATGGGCAGAGATACCATTTGACCTAATATAACATTATTGTTCTTTGTAGAATATGTTATGAAAAAGTGCCTCAAACCAAATTTTGGCACCTATGATTTTCTTAATGATTTAAGGTGCTATGATGGTAAAATTTTCTCAATTAGCTAATTGGTGGTACTGGTGTAATGGTGTAAGTTGTTAAGGGTCTTACTAAATCGTTTCACTTTGATAATTTACATTCCCCATTCTACAAGTAATTTTCTGTCATAAGTTTCTCAAAAAAATTAAATAAGGGTTAAAATTTGGTAAAAGAGCAGAAATAAATGTATGCAACCAAGGGAACTGTAGAACGAAGCGAAACTTGTTTACAATTTGGTACAATGACAGTGTTAAACTTTCATTAGCCCCCTGCTAGAATACTAACATGTGGGAAAATTCGAAAAAGTATTTCTTTTATGGAACAGTGTCAATAGTATCACTTTCATCGTTAATCTTGTTTACAAATTATTTATAAATTTTATATTTAACACTAATCACACCACTTAACCGCATAATTAATTAATTAATTAAAAAGGAAAAGGAATCTCATCGGTCTTTCTATTCGAAACAGATGCAATAATTATGTCTTTCCGTCCACTTCAATATACATATATATCTAAGCACTGGTAAGGAAAAAATGAATGAGACCACGGGTCAACATTTTATATTGGCCTAAAGTAAAGGCGCACATTGGGTAATTGTCTAGTAAATGGTAGCGACGCAACATACACAACGCACTGCCAGTTCTATTAATTATCATTTATTTGGAACTGGCATACAAAGATCAACAAGTAACGCGACCAACAACGATATAAATCATAGAACGAATGTCATTAGATGAATTACGATTTTCCCTTGTTATGTTAGATTGAAATAGCAGGCGCTGTCAAAACTGATTTCCATTTTTTTTTTTTGAAAATTTGTGAGCCGTTTTGATAAATTTGTGAGCTTACACCGGAACAAAAAGATTTTTTATGGGATTATACTTTCTATTAATATGTCCAAAAATAAAAAGGATTAGTGATGCGCTATATACTAAAATCATAAAACATGGGGGAGATTTTCCGAAAATCAAGCATAAAAGGAATACCAAATAAGGGAATATAGGTGACTGTCAATGTGAATATGACAGAAAATAACTGTTATTCTATTTACAAAACAAATTTTGTAAATTTGTCACCAGTGCTGGATTCATTTTAGTGGTCACATAGTAAAAATATGAGAATTCAATTTCAAAGTAGATCTATGGATGGCAATTTCGCTGGGAAGATTCTTTTTTTATTTACTTTTAAAAATTGAAACATGCGAGATGTCACCGATAGTGTTTTTTTTAATTTTGTTTATTTCAGTACCTAGGGTTTGAATTGGCTGCAGTCGTAACATTCTCCTCGTACTTCAGCTTCTGAATTTGTTTCTAAATTCTAAAATTTAACGTTAAAAATCTTCAATTTCCAAAATTTCATGGGAATGATCTTAAATCTTGATGCAATAAGCAATAAGGTTCGATTCTCATTTTTCAATTATACGTATTATTTCTGGATTTGGATCTACAGGCCAGTTGCTGAGGGACAAAAAAGGTGCAATTCATAAAAAAATCTTTGTAAAGGTTTTCTCATTTTGATCACTTCGGTTATGTCCCAATATGGCTATTCTAGGTTTTCCCCCTCCACTGAGTTGAGCTTAGGCCACTAGGTTGTTTTCTTGCAGTTTTTTTTAAATTTCTCAGAAAAGACCCTTCAGATCAGCAAAGTAATATGAAACTTGCAGAGCGTTTCATTTTGCGGAAAATAGGTACCAATATGATATATTTTGTTTCACATATATTATGTATGAGCTCTTGTCAAAGTTGCGTTCATTTTTCAACTTACCGAATCAATTCGTTTTTTCAAAGAAGAACGTCGCTGAAATGGCTTATACGATGATTTACACCACGAGAAACGATGCATTTATGGGTATCAAATAAGTTTATTATGCAAAAAAACTAAAGCATACAATATAAAACAAAAGAAAAGTTTCAATAATAAGAAAATGTTACAATAATTAACTTAATTTATTCATCCAATCGTGCACGTTTTGTAGGAACCATTGGTTTGCTTTCGGTTGAGAGGTCTTCTTCCTCATCCAACGTGAGCTGAGCATTTGCTCACTGATGACATCGTCCTCCAGCATCTACATCCTCTTCAGTAGGTGCATCTGTACACCAAATGCCTTTGCAATTTCTACAAACTGCCGAACATTTAACCCTAGCTTCTCTGCAGCTGCAACATGTTCTACAGCCATTTGCGTTTGCAGGCTATGGTAGCCAATAGTGACTGTGGAACAGATTCTATCTAGGTGGCGACAGGAGCCAGGCCATATTTAATAGTTTACTAACCCCAGTCCGAGCGATTAATGTATTAACTAACCACATTTGTACTTGTAGGTACACCCTCAAGTAGTGTTGGTGCGCTGTTTCCAGTGGTGAAGGTAGGGAAGCCATATTGAAGTTGGCTTCACAAGGGCTGTAGCAAATAGATGCAATCTTAGGCTCTTCAATGTTTCATCACACTGACCCCCGTACAGTGCCAACAAGAATGTTTGCCCTGCATCTGCAATAACTTCTGTGTGGGCGTCTTTGGTCATGAATACTTCATTGACCTCCAGTTCTTCACTCGGAAGAACCCGCTGAACAAACTTCTTCTTACTTTGCCTGATAAGTGACTAAGTGGTGTCACAACTACTAAGGGCATGGATGAAAAGAAGAGCATTCTTCACTCTTTCGGAATGTCGGAAACTGTTCACATAGAACATAGTGTTTGATGTCTTCCCATTTCCAGGTTTCATGAAGTAAAATGGGCCGATGGTGATGCTAGTGCTGTTAGCATGTTTAGAAGGTCTGTGTCTTCTCCTACAAGTACAACATTTTCATGATCTTGTGCAGCTCGTATAGCAATGGTGACCATTAAGTGGTCTGCATCCTCAGTTGCTTGCTTAAATGATAAGCCCTGGCTTTTAAGGTTCTCAGTCAGTATAGTTATAAGCCTTCTTTTGTTATGATCGTTAATATTGCTCTTGAGTCATGGTCAAAGCCATAGTAATGCTTTTAATTCTTTAATGTTGCAAGTAATGTTATTAACTATAGCATGTTGAAACGCACGTGCTATATAATAATTTTTTACTGTGCACGTTTGCAGATATCTAAGACTCTTTTGTCTCAGTGACCTTTGTTGGACAACATACTGCGTAGGAATCATCAGGTCTAAGTAGTTATGTTGCAACGTATAAAATGCTACCAGTTGATTAAGAATAACTTTTATTCTACTCCAGTATTTATTTGGTGCAACTGGTATTGTTGAACTGCGAAAGAATTTCTACAATATATTATTTTCCTTTTATTTTTTTTATCTATATTCCAATCTTAGTCCATTCAAGCAATTTACACCTCTTATAAGTCTTTCATCTTCAATGTATTCATGAACTAGCAAGATCCGATCATTACTTTTGGTAAGCTTAATTTCTTAAGGACACAGCCCAACGCTTTTTTCATGCTTCTCTTTCTTGATTTAAACCATATTTTTCTTTATTAGTCTGACATATTTTATTAGATACCGCTTATTACACAACCTTCTACTTGAGTTATACAAATTTTAACTATTAAATTTTCATTTTACTGTACAATAACTGCAACCATTTTATCAATGTCGATGTCACATTTTTTAGCAGTCAGTGCTAGTAGATTACAATTATTAGTTTCTCATAACCACAACCTGGTGTTTTTGCATAACCTACAAGACGAGCTTTATAATTTCAATTCGTCCATTTTTACTCACTTCTTTTGGTTTTGACTGTCCATTTACGGTTTATTGTTTATTTTCCTTCCCTTAATAGACCTGACATCATCCAAGTTAATTTTTTTTATTAATTCTTATTCATTGTCTTTCCCAAAAATTCGTGTTTGGTAAATTTACAACTTATACTGTCAACGTGTCAGCAGTATCAACAGAATTTGTTTTATAAAATATTCCATATTCTCCATGAGTCTTCTTAAATTACATAAACTATTAAATCAACTGATTATAACAATGCCTCTAACCATAAATTTTAGTTTTGTGTGTTCATGGTTATTTTTACTGTCAATATATCAGCTATCTCAGCAACATTGATCTAAAGAAATATTCCATATTTATTTTAAATGATGTAAACTATTGATTCAACTGATTTTGACATTGCATATTCTCAAAAATTCCTATTTTGTGTATTCATGGCTTCTTCTACTGATAAGCTATTTTAGCAACATACCTATGTGTGGTAAAATCTTCCATAACCAAATAAAATCTTCCACATTCATCGTTATTCTTCTTAATATCCAATAGATTACATCATATTGGATCAACTGATAAAATACTGTTTGCTTTATCCCTTTTGTACTTTTTTTCTTCACCAATATTTATTTCCCTTTATACATTATCTGCAGTGATTGTCATATAATACATACTTTTCTTATCACTTGATTGATGTTGTTTTTGACCATTGTCTATTAACTTAACCAATACATACATATAATAGGCGCTACCATTCGCAGACATTGACCAACACACACCTGAGAGTTATTAGTGTTGCACAAGTTCAAAAGTCTTGTAGAGACGACACGCAGTCTGGGAGCTTACTTAAGTTTGTGTGGTCATGTATAAGCGTTGATAATTTATACAGACCATTTAAGTTATCTTTCAATATTTAGATAAGATGAGACATTTAACCTACTTCTGTTTGGTGAACAATGATGAGGATTTTGTTTTATAGAAAATCTGCTTTGAAAACAAATCGGTTATAAATAAGAGACTAAAGGTCAGTAGGTTAAAGTAGGTGAGAGAGTATATAGTCGAACATTATGTGATATATTTTTTATTTGTTGAAGGTGAGGATTCATTAATTAAGTATACTAAGTAAGACATGTTTTATGGTAATAGGCAAATATATATTTTAGTTCGTTGAAACATTAAGACATAGTAAATTTAGAAACGCGTCTATAGTAGTTCTACTAGTAGTTTTAACAAATTTGTCAATGGTAATATTTTAAAATAATGGTAAAAATAGAATGGGTTTTTCGTGCTTTTTTAGTATTTGATATCCCTCATTAGATAAAGTAGTGCATTTTGTAAGTTAATTATGTCTCGAGAGCAGCCATAGTAAAACCAATTTATGCCGGGGCATGAAAATTGCACTATTTTTGTCTAGAATTCTAGTACTAATTATTTAGGGATATGAAAATTAAGTTAAAACTTTACACATAAAGTAGGTATCTAAACACTTTAAACCCTAAATGGTAGGTATTTAACAACGTACTGTTTTAGTGTAAATATTCTGTGTGTGTTTTATTACTTGTTGAATGTTGAACTATATCTTGATTACCCCATTGCAAAGCTACGTATTTTAATTAAAACAGAAATATTTACGCGATTGTGACTATTGAATTCTGAACAATTTCCATAATTATTAGTCAAATTCGCTTAATTTTCAAAATATCGATCTATTTTTCTGATTGTCCATTTGTTCCTCGATTTGCCCATTCGTTTGTCTGTTTGCCACTCTATCCATCGACTTAAATGGCTCTTATTCTCAACTAAGAATTGATAATTTGAGTATTTCTACTTTTCGTTAAATTATAAGTTGAGGTTTCTAAATAATACAGTCGCTTGGTGCCATAAAGTACCCAAACTTCGAACTAATTCTATAGCAGCTTGTAAATGTTCTTTTTTTGAGGATTCTGAAACTTTAGGGTCTCAACTTCAACCCCAAGAGGGGTGGAATATACTGACTAAAATATTAAGAGGTAGTTATTAAAAAAATTCATGTATATGAAGTCAGAATTTAAGAATTCGCGATTGCACTCCTAATATGGCCGATATAATAGGGGTACAATGGAAAAACAAAAATTTTGTTTGTTTCGAGGAAGTAGAACTTTTTCTTTGCAAATTCTTATATTTTAGAACTTATATATTGATAAGAAAAATTATTGCTTCAACCCCTAAGAGGGTAAAAACCACCCCTAAAATAAAAAAATCAATAATTAACGAAGTACTGAGAATAAATTAATGAAAATTATATTATTTATGATTTTGGAGTCGCTGATCACGAATGTGACCTCAGAAATTAAAAATTTATGTTGCACCCTCAATATGGCCAATATAAAAGGGGTAATAATTTTTTTATTATGATGATTGTTACATTTTGAGAAATAAAACTCATCCCCTAACAAGAAAAATAGTTAATCTTACCCCTAAGGGCACGAAAACCACCTATAAAGTTAAAAAATTAATAATTAATGAAGTTCTGAGACTAAATTAACGCCAAACGAGCAATATCGTAATTTGCTAAAACGAGGCGTGCTTCTTATTTCGGGCATATCTCCTTTGCAATTAACGCCAAAAATCATCAAAAAAAAAATTTTTAAATTATTTAACCGCAAAGCCAAAAAAATTAATTACTCCAAAAAATTTTTTTTTAACGTCAGTTACTAAAATGAAACATGTTTTCATTGACATTATTTTTTTTGCGTTACCATGACCCTGTGCGCAACACTAGGGTGCAAATATTTTGCACATCACATACAAAGTTGTTGTAGAAAAAATATTGTTTGCAACTCGTGTGCGAAATTCTTTGGTCGTCTCGAACTTTCGTTCTCGATCACCAAAGTAGTATTTTGCACCTTAGATACAAAAATAACTATTGTGGATATCCACTTTATTGTAAAACTCTCATTAGTGTGATTTAGTGTTAAAGACTGAATAACATATTTGGTAAAATAGCACTTTCTAGAACAGGACTTCAAGAGTTGTATTGAAACGGCTGATTAAATTTTAACCATAGGGAGATCTACATTATTTTGAGAAAAAGCAAAAATTAAACAAAAAGTTCTTATTGGAAACAGCGTTCTGGATAGCTATAATAATTGAAGTACGGCTAACGCTGAGGTGTTTTTTACAACAAAAAAAATAGTGCACATTATACTAAAACAAGTTGCATTTTTCTAGTATGAAATAAACATTTAAAAAATATAAGATTATTCGCAAAAAACTACAAAGAATATTCTGTAGAATGTTTTATAAATAGTTTTATGAAGAAATCAACAAATCGAATAGCATAACGTTTATTCACCAGCTTTGTATTGTAACATAATTTGATGTTTGCATCAGAATTCAAGTTTCCTTACGATAATAAAGCATACTCATTTTCAGTAACGTTAAGGTTAAAAAGAACCAATAAAATGTATTACAGCTATCATGTTCTTCTCCTCGCAGTCAACAATCAATTTAATTCGTGTGGGCCTCTTCCGAGAGTGTCACGATTTCGTGACCACTGCGTTTGTTTTCAGAATATTTTGCATCCCGTAGTACTGTGAAACATCACATCTTGTAACTTTTAACAAGAACCAGCCTCGTTTCAGTTTTTCACGTTTCTCTTTACAATGTTGCAAAAATCCGCGATGTTGTTGCTCGGGTCATTATCATCACAAAATACTGGACACATGTTGGGAGTACCTGATTCTTTCATTATCACATCCGAGTGAAAGCCATAGGTTACGGTATTGTTATGCGTGGGCTCCCAGTGACAAGTTGATCTTGTATTATGAACATATTTAAATTTTAAAATACGCTTGTTTATTGTGCTAACCGGCGTGCCACTGCCACAAAATTGTTATGTTAGGCATTGCGTGGGTGCAAATTCACTCCATGTTTTAATGCATTTTCGATTGGGGCAGAACAATTGATACTGTTCAATATTGATTAGTTTACTGTTTGCTAGAGGCAGCTGTATACGGGATGGTCAATCTAAGCGAGAACGTTGACAGCGACTTTGTTGTGTAAGAAAAAAATTCAATTTCCTGGCATTCCGAATATGAAAACAAAAAAGCAATAAAATATCAAATGGAGAAAAATTCGCTAAAAATCAGTTTAAAAAATCACCTTGTATATGTATACTCATCAAATGCTGCGATCAACGTTCATAAGTAGTCAAATTCAAAATTTACGTATAAATTGTTCCCAAAATCTCAGCGAATTTAGTATTGTCTGCTCAGCTCTGTACAGTTTAAAAAGAATCAAATTCGGATTTTTTTACTAATACCAACGATACCATATTCGATATTCTTGCTACAGACAGCTTCTGAGATATTCGAAAAAAAAACCATGACACACCCATTTAAAGGGTTCCGAATGGACAGGAAAGGCTTATTTTGAAAAATTTTGTACGAAGTAAGTAACATTTTTGCGCGTTATTACGGGACACCCTGTATATCTAAAAATCATTATTTTCAGGAGCTTTGTCTTTTATTGCACGAATTGCCATTTTATTGAAATTTCACAGAACTGCTTCCACTACCAGGTATTATTAAATCAAGTTCAGGATCGCAGACTATCCGATTACGTCAATGATTACACCTACTTTCTCTGATCTACTACACACAAATTATTGCTTTTAGACTCATTGACGGCTAACCATGCTAAGACCTATTATTAATTCGTCACATAGTTGTGAGAATTGGTTTTTGTTTAGTCTATTGTAATATGTGCCAGTTCAATTTAGTACGCCTATACCGTTTTGCGTTAAATAAAGTGAAAGATATAATATTGATTTATAATTTGAAATGTATGGTCATGCTTTTAAAGATGATATTTGTGTGCCTATTAATCATAAAATTTTATTTTAATTATTCCTTGATGTTAATTAACGCAGGTATCAAAAATTGGGCTGAAAAATTAGGATTATTTGTATTTTTTCCTTACATACAAAAATTATTTTTTTATCTTTAAAGATATAGGTCGATTGATTTGATTATCGTCCTAGAAAATGTAGATATCACTCACTTTTCATAATTAATTTAACTTTTCCTATGTCCACTGCTAGTAGCTAATGTATGTAAATGTAGCTAATTTACACATTTTTGTAGAAATGTATTTTTGAACTTGTCACCATACCCATCAATGATTAAATTTATTGCATAAGCCAGTAGCTACCTTAAAGAATTTTACCTAAGAATTTAATACCAATGTAATTAATTCGGTTTTCACCGTACACAGCCTCTCGCATTGGAAGTATAGAAATATACTAATTAAACCTAACCTAACCTTAATATACACTATTTAAAACATAATTTTACAAAGTAGATTATATAAAGCTATGGTTTAATTATATAAAATTATGGAAATGTAATTTAATTAAATAGTAAATACGTAGCGGTAAAAACGTATTATAAAAAGAATTGATATTATATATATCAAGGAAGAGAAATATAGGAAATGTTATGTAGAAATTACGTGGTATAAAATGAGCAGAAAAAATTATAGTTTGAAAAAACTAAAAAAACACGCTTTAAAGGGAAACCGAAAAAGCGTGAGGTGCATGATATCAATTGTTATAGATATTTCATTGGTAGCTATTGATTAAAGTAGAGTTAGCACCCCAGCACCCCTAGCTTTTTTACAATAAAATTATTTTTTGTCAATTACTTTATTCTTATTTTAAACTTACTAAAAAGCATTTAATTATATTGAGTTAGTAGTTAGTGGAATAACAAAATCTTAATAGATAAACATTAATTTTTACTTTTTAGTTCGGTTTCCCTTTAAAGCGTGTTTTTTTAATTTTTTTAAACTATAATTTTTTTTTATATTTTTAAAATCCATTTTTGCTTCAAAATTTTTCAATTCAATTTTTTTTTAAATTTTTCATTTCAAAATTTCTTCAAAATTTTTGAATTCGAATTTTTTTCAAAATTCTTAATGTGAAACTTTTTTTGACATTTTTCAATTCAATTTTTTGTGACATTTTTCAATTGAAATTTTTTTTCCAAAATTTTTGAAATCGAATTTTTTTCAAAATTTTCGAAATGAAATTCTTTTGACATTTTTCAATTCAAATTTTTTTCAAAATTTTTCATTTCAAATTTCTTTTTCTGTGTCGATAAAGAAGGATAACATTTACCGTCATTTTGTTTTATAGATGGCATATGCTTAACCTGTAAAATTATTTTTATTTTATCCTGATGGTCCTGGTAAGGACATTAGGACAAAGTTATAAAATTATTGTATTGTCATCGATGCTTGATAAGTGTGCAAAGTTTCAGTTTAATCTGACGTTTTGAAGTGGGTGAAAATCTCCTTGAAAGATTCCGTTACATACAAACAAACATACAAACAAACAAAAACATATTAAGAGGTGAAGCTAATAAAAGCGTGTTAAAAACATAACTTAGTGCATAGAATAAGAGGGAAATGCGGTGGTTTTGACAATAAATGGCAACCAACAACGTGTAACTAAAAATTAATAAATATCTTTTCCTAGCATACACTATGTATTTAACGGTTGCTTTAATATCGCAAAATTAATAAAAATTATTGCAATAAAAAATTTGTGAAACGGTTTTTTACTTGTCAGTTTGCATTTTATTTTATTATTCTCTGACTAGTTTCATCCTACTCGGACATTTTCAAGTAGAAAACATAATAATAAAATAAAGTGGAAATTGACAAAAAAGAGTTTCGTAAATTTTTTATTGCAGAAATTTTCTATTAAAATGGATATTCACAAAGTATCCTCATCATCAATCAACTACCTATTTTCTAGCAAAATTGTTATATCTAGAGGGTAAAGTTTCGCTAAATATAATGTACGTGTAACCAAAATAGATTGAAATTATGCGACCCCCTACATTCTTAAAGATTTCCAATATTTGAGGTATTAAAACTGAAGTTAGGTCAGGAATTTAAATCAAGTACATTTCTTTGTTGATCAATATTGAGCAACCGTGACAGTTTTTTTATTTTTTCCTTTATTTTGTTATCCAATAGTTCTCCTCCAACTCGAGATATTCTAGGCATAAGTTTTCATATTTAAAAGCTTTAAAACTGTCGATAGAAGCGAACATGCTTGCATGTCAAAGAGAAAAGCTACTGAAAGGTACAATTTCAAATAATTTTCACACCTTCAAAAACGTAGTCCTGACTTGTCTTACTCTGCTTAAATTCCGTTCTACATCTATATCGTTAATATAATATATTTTCTATTCTGCTGATAAACATAAATACAATTTTCTCTACTTTCATCTTTAAACTCAGTCTATTACTTGCTTCATTTACAGCGTTTAGCAGCAATTGAAGATCATCAGCATTATTTATTAAGGTTACTTAATAAGTTATCGAAGCAACCATCTGAAATGTAAGAAATCTAATAAGGAACGTGAAAATTCAATTTGAAGGGATGGAGGAGTATCTCAATATTCTGTTGATTAATTTCTCATGCGCTGATTATTTCATAACCACTGAGATGAAACTATGCTTCATCTGTGGAATAATTCTAGTTGGTTAATACCACTTGGTTATAGTTGATGTAAAATAATTTTGTAGACTAAGTGCAGATTCTTTGATTGTTCGGCAGGTACCACAAGACAAATTCGTCTTATATTATTAAAAACCCTTTTCGTTGTTTTCCCCTAAAATCTTTCTACAGAAAAAATATTTTAAACGCAAAATATTTAAAAATAATCAGTGGTAGTAACCATCAATAATAGGACAGCACTTCACATTTCTGCCTGACATACCAAGAAAATAACAGTAGTACTGCGAGTACCATGACATTCATGTTATGTGTATTCGATTAACAAAAATAAAAATTCATTAATTCAAACAATTCTACATGTTTCATGTTTAATATGCAATAAAATGTTTACTTTTCCTTTCAGATCATGCGGAACCGAAACAGGAGATGGATACTATTCTGGTTTCTGGTATCAATTCTTCAATTGGCGTTCTCGGAAGAAACTAACAACGCGGGCAATCTGACGGAGGATAACATTAATGGTAAGATATGACTTAGATATATTTGTGAATCGGTCAAATTAGGAAACCAAAAGTATGCATCATTAAACAAGTTTCATGAAATTCCTTTAAACGCAAAAAATTTAGAAATTTTTATTATTCTAGTTTAGTTTCATGTAGAGCGTTAAAAAGTGTAAACTCTACAGTAAATTCTTTGTTTTAATGAAAATGAGTAAAATAGAAACTCGCATCTTATATTATTGTATCGTCTCTGACTATTTTAAAAAATGTATTTATTACCAGAACTTATCGTTTTTTCTCAAAAATCGCCGAATTTGGAGCTTAAAAATTCTTAATTTTGTTGAAAATTTTTAAACTTTAAGGAAAATTAATCTTTTATATTTCCACTAAATACATTATAATATTACCTAATTAGTAATCTTAATCTTCATCAAGTAACTGCAATTTTTTCTTGTCCTTAGGTGACCCAAATCTACGAGGTGTATTTTCACCTAGAATGGATTATGAGCAGTGGAAACCATTGGGAAGAGGAGACCCCTTAAAAAATGATCCCACCTATGACTACGTCCCTCCTGTTTTGGATCGAGTCCACTATTGGGTAGATCCGGCTCTAAGAAAACCGGACCCTCCCGTACCCGGAGAACACCAAAAGACGGAAATATTGCTTCTTGGAATCACTTCCAAGAAACCATCTGTATCGTCACAGGCTGATTCAAGAAGAGACACATATGATCCATATACTAAGTATGTGCCTGGGACAAATTTTAACCCGAATTCCAACCAAAGAATTGCGAGGCCTTCATTCATCCCATCAGTGCCAACTTCATTTTTCCCATCATTCTTTTCTCTGAACAAAAACAAATACTCAGAGAGAGCACCATTCTCTAAAGGTACTGAACAAAGAGTGCCATATACAATGCTTATGCCTCCTCCCGTAGATACAAAAAGTTCTCTAAATGCATTGTCAGAAACTCCGAATCCTATAATAACGCAGAAATCTACACCATTGGTTATTCTCACTACTCCATCCCCAACAACCACAAGTACTCTGGTGCCAACTTCTACGTCTTCTGTAACAGTACAAGCAGCTAACTTAATATACCACTCTAGCAGTCTAAGTGATGGAAGTGAGTGGAATACAAATAAAAACAGATACTCTACAAGCTCCTCATCTATAAGTTGGGAGCCACCGCCAACAACAACGAAACAGACAATTCCAGATTATAGAGATGAATTGGTATACAATACAAATTTAGCACCTCCGGAGTCGTACTTGCCCATAGAATTTGCAACACGCAATTTCACAAATAAACCACTGATAGCAGCTGACAGTAATCATAATATAAATTATGTGACGCCTCCACCACTACTTAAATCACCAAGTAAGGAGGTTATGTTTAAAGGACATGTGTCTGATGATAACCTGGATATTTCTAATACCTATGTGAAAATCGGTAAACCAGAGGCTGAGGTGCACTCAACGGGTATGGGTATGCCTAACGTAGAAGCGATAGTCCAGCAATCTGTGCCTATAGTTCCTCCACCCGATGTAGTAATGTTCCCACATATGCCTAAACCTTCGATGCCTAACGACTCAGTTAAGTCAAAGATCCCCCCATTAACGATGCAAACTATACAAGAAATGCAAACTATGCATCCACCACCTGTTACGCAAAGTCCAATTTTTAGAGAAAGCACTAATGCTATTATTAACATTTTGGAGAAAGAAAAATCCAGACCAATAAATTTTAAAGATTTAACTGCTGTGCCAGAATCCCAGAATTATATAGGAAGCAGCTCGGATATGACTAATACGTATGTTACAGTTCCAACTATTACTACAGAAGAGACAACTGTAACAACTACTGTTGAAACTCCAACAACGTCTACTACATCTTTAACTACTGATCCTTTATTTAAACATTACAAACAACCAGCTGAACCTATGAAAGGGCCGTTGTATTTAATAATCCAAGGACATTCTAAAGTAAAAACTTACGGACCAAGCAAGCAGGTTAATGGAATTTTAGTTCAAGAGACTAACGAAATATCTGATGACAAGTATGAAAATGGAGGATTTGAGGTGAGACACTTACATGGTATTCGCAAAGAAATGAACTTAGAGGACCAGCCGAGGAAAGCACGATCGGGAAATATTCAAACTTTAAAGCACGTTATTCAAACAGGTCTGGGTGCTATTGACTTTTCTGGTGTAGATGAAATCAAAAAAAGAAGGGACGAGGACTTCCAGGAGGCGGCGGTGAAGGTTGGCTATGAGGTTTCGGATGAGGAAAATGCAACAACAGAAACATACCACAAGGGTATCGTGGAAGAGGCTAGGAAACTGAAGTTGTAATTCAGTTTTGTTTTTGTGATTATTTAAATTATGTGCTATAATTTTATATTTATTTAATATTATTATTTCTCTAATTGCAATTTAATAAAGAAAACCTCTAAAACATCGTCTGGTGTATTTTTTTACGACGTTGTTTTAATGATTCGTAGGTGTAGTTAGAATTAAAATTTGATCCTAAGAGACTTGCACGGTAAATGACCTGTGTCGTTTATACAGAAATATCCCCATGGTGATGAACATTTAAAGGAATATTCATACTAGATCTCCCATTCCGAAAACTCTTGGATCTAGAGGGCATGTATCTTAGGGTAGCCCTGAGTATGGCATGTAATCTCCTCAGGAGGTAAGATCCACTCCTCCACAGGAGTTTACTCATTAAAAAATTGTGGGTCAGCTATAAATTAAAGGACACAGAAGACTGCTTTGCTTTTACTTACAGTATTCGAAAATTTTTGGATATCTTTATTAAAGTGACAGAAATAACGTTACTTATCTAGTTAATAACTTCAATGCTAATATAGAGCTAGTTAATTATTTTGCAGCGTAAAGAGGAGCACATGTGACAGAAGAAACTGTTTATGTAACAAGTAAGGCCAACTTAATTCACCCATTTGTTTCAGAAATTTATTTTATTATTTATTTCGGCGAAGCCCGACATGTGCTTTTAATCCTATTCTTCTACTGAAACAACCTTATGAGGAATTTAAACAATTTACACGTTTACCAATCATCTACCAAGAAAACCAGTAATAAATAAATATATATATAAGCTAGACGATTTCATATTCTTCTGACAAGTTCGCGCCATTTCTGAGAAATACAAGGAATTCACAGGAATTAATTACTTATTCAAAATCTTAATGCTGGTATGAAGACGGACTGGTAGAAAGAATTTTCATAAAAACTGGTAATAACAAAAATGTTGCATATCGTACTGTACTTCGTACAAATACATGTGAATCACGTTCACTTTCATAAGTATGCAATTTTAATTGCTTGAAAAACGCAATTTAATTGAGTAAATTAAATTTCATTAGTGCTAAACACAAGTAGTTAAAAATCAATTTGATTTAATCAGGTGGGAATGCATAACCGGAAAATTTTTTGAGATAATAATTGCATTAGACAAAAATGAAAATTCCGAGAGAAGCGTTCTGTAAAATTTTATCTTATTGACCAGAGAATTATTTTCAAAAATCGGTCGGACTAGTCCTTTTTTCATGAAAAACATTTACTGCAGATAATTAAAAATATATTTATTTTCATGCATGTACAGGGTGAGCCACGTAACTTCGACCCCACCCCCTATCTCTTTAAATAATAATAATAATAATAATAAATGGACTTTATTAGGCGAAAGTTTAGTTACAAACTATTCTTACACTTTAACCTAAATAATAAATAGAAACAGAAAAAAAAAATGTTATCATAAGAAAATCTTAATGGGGAGGGGAAGGAAAGTTCAAAAAGAGAGAAAGTTAAGATATAAATGTCTACAATTATTAACTAATGATGATAAATGTCATCACTTTGTTTAACAAGTAAATCTTTTTTAAAGTTCATTTTAAAAGAGTTTGTAGATAGCAATTTTAGGTGATCATCTATATTATTGTATATATACGGTGCTTGATAGGAAAATGATTGCTGAAATTTGTTAATTCTATGCTGGGGAATATGTAATGCATATGGATTACGGATGTTGGCATTATGTAAGTTACAGCGATATATTAGTTTCTTGGACAAATAAGGAGGAGATTTATTTGTAACAACTTTGTGGAATAAAATAGCTGAATGCAGTAAACGACGATTTTTCATATTTAACCATTTCATATTAGTAATTTCTCTAGAGACATGATCATATTTTCGTAAATTTAGAATGAGACGACAACAGCTATTTTGCATCCTTTGTACTCTGTAAGTATCAAAGGAATCAATACAAGGTCCATATACTACATCACCATAGTTAAAGTGCGAGAGCACAAGTTGTTCACATAATGTTTTCTTTAATTCCTGATTAAGAATGAATCTATTTGAGTACAATAATTTAAGTGAGCAGTACGCTTTTTGTAAGCACTTGCTGATATGCTCCGAAAATTTTAGATTAGAGTCAATAAATAAGCCAAGATTTTTAACAGAAGGAATTATAGGAAGCGTAAGATCTCCTAATTTAATGTTAAGAAAATTTCCAACTCTAGATTTAAAACATTGATTACCAAAAACTAATAACGACGATTTGACTGGATTAATATGTAAATTGTGTTGTTTTGAATAATTGATAAGTCTATTTAAATCATTACTAATAAGAGTACTAGCAATATCAGCATCATCTGGATCAAAACTATAATAAACTTGACTATCATCAGCATAAAAATGACTATTACAATAACTTAAGGATTTATAAAAGTCTGCGGTGTATAGTATGAAGAGTAGCGGTCCCAATATTGATCCCTGAGGCACGCCACTGGTGACATTAATTGAATCAGATTGATTACCATCCAGGGCAACAAACTGGCTGCGACCAGTCAGAAAAGATTGAAAAAAAAACCTGGCAGTTCCACCGAAACCATAAAATTTTAATTTTGAGAAAAGAAGTTGGTGATTTATAGTGTCAAATGCCTTTGAATAATCAAGTAACACTAAGGCAGTAAGTTTCTTCTTATCCCATCCTGTCAATATATCATTACAAACATTTAGCAAAGCAGTAGTAGTGCTATAACCCCTTCTGAATCCCGACTGATGTTCTGGTAAAATCAAATTATCATTTAAGAAATCATATATTTGCTTGTATACAACTTTCTCAAGTATTTTAGACAATAGAGGTAAAATGCTTATTGGCCGCAAATCAGAAAATCCTTTCGGTTGAGAACATTTAGGGATAGGACGCACTACTGCCTTTTTCCAAGTTACAGGAAAATAACCCGATTCCAAACATAAGTTTACAACATGTGTGATAGGTAGGAGAAGAGCTGGCATGCAATATTTTATCATCCTTAGTGATATACCGTCATTCCCAAAGGCATTTGACTTCAACTTAGAAATAATGTTTTCAACATTCTCAGGACCAACTAGGTGAAAATCAAAATTAAGATCATCATTATAACGGTTATTTTCGTACTTTTCGATCATTTCTGAACAATTCTCGTTTAAATTAGAGACAGCAGCCAAAAAATAGTCATTGATACCATCAACATCACGAGAAATGCAAGGGGGTATCTCAGTGGATTTATTAGGGGTAACATGAAGATCGCTAAGTGTTCTCCAGATATCTTTAGAATTGGTTTTATTGTTGTAAATAAAATTTAAATATGCCTTTTTCTCTCTACGAATCGCCCCTAAAGTAAAGTTACGTAATTTTTTGTAATTTTCAAAATCTTCAGGTAACTTACTAAGTTTATATTTATTTTTGGCTTCGTCTCTATCATTCATTAAAATTTTAATCACGTCGGTTAACCATGGCGCTTTTGGTTTTGTAACTCGAACAGTTTTTATAGGAGCATGCTTATCAAAAAGACTAATAATATTGTCAGTTAAAAATTTTATTTTGTTATCAATAGAATCAATTTGATAGATTAGATTCCAATTAAGAGAATTTAACTCAACATGGAAATCATCGGGAGAAAAATATTTAAAATCACGAAACGTAAAAAATTTTGGAGCTTTATCAAAACTTTCGAAATTGAATGTAGTAAAAGTTAATTTATGATCAGAGATACCATCTGCATTTATCGTACCTGAGGATATCACAGAGTTTTCAGATGAAACAAAAATCTGATCAATAAGTGACAGTAGAGTGCTACTTATTCTAGTAGGCTCATTAATTGTTTGAATAAAACCAAAAGACTCCATTGCTCTACACATTTTATCAACATCAGAATCATGTTCATTAAAAAAATTAAGATTAAAGTCCCCCATGCAAATCATTTCGTCAACTGTAGGTAAAATGTTGGAGATAGTATTTTCAATCAAATTGATTGACTCAGCAATATTTGCTCTGGGTTGTCTGTAAACTACACCAATTGCAATATTTTTTTTAGACAATTTTAACTTGACCCATAATTGTTCCAAGTTAACATATATTGATATATTAAAAAAATTGAAGGTTGCAGTTTATATAGTTTTTTCAGTAGATTTCATAAATGCCATATTCTGACAACTACCTACATGATTTGTTTTTATAACTGTCAAATAATTTTTGTTTTATTTATTCCATGGACTTCTTTGTTAGTCGTAATTTAAAATAAACGAAAATTATGCCTAGTATTTTATGAATAACTTTTCTGTTATTGGCTAAAACATACAAGTAATATAATATGTATTTTTGAAATCAGGAAAACTTGACCAATTCAAATATGTAAAAATATATAGGGTATTTCATTAAAAAAAAGTACGTTATTGCATACCCTGTATATTTTGGCTGCGATTTAATTTTCGATGTAATTTTTGAAATCTACTGAAAAAACTATATAAACTGCAACCTTCAATTTTTGAAATATCTCAATATTTAAAGAGATAATGGGGGGTCGAAGTTACGTGGCTCACCCTGTACATACCTTCTCAACTATATATGCTATTCACATTTTATTTACATGAGGGGAGGCCTTGGAAAATCTGTATTCTGTTGGTATGAATGGCTGTTTTAATGACTGAGGTTATGTTGAAAAGTCAAAAACATAACCACAAATTCAAATTGGTTCTACATAGTTGCCACAGTGAGACCCTAAAGAAAGCACAGCAATGTCATCAATAAAAAATTTGGCAATTCAGCCAAAAATAAATGACAGTGACAATCAATTAAATCTGACACTTCAATATTTTGTCAATAGTAGACAACCCTGAGACAACCTAAGAAAAACATATCATAGCCTCCCCTCATGTAAATAAAATGTGAATAGCATATATGCGGAGGTGAATGTTGGAATTAAAAAAAAAATAATATATACATACCTATGTTTTATTTTCTTTAAACTGCTTTTTAAATCATCGAATTAACCCCTAGAAAATTCTAGAAGGGATGAAACCCTACAGTTTATTGTGGAGTCCAACTAGATTTACCATGATAGCATGTGTTCTCATAATTAAAACTACATTATTGGTTTAGCAAAATCAAAAATAAATAAACCAAAAGGACCTTCCAACCCAACAATGTCACATTTGTATTAAATACTTATAACTATTAATTTTAATAATTACTAGCACTTTCTAATAAAAATATTTAGCTTTTCTACTCTATATGAAGTGTAGCAAATATTCAAAAGTAGGTACCTGACGTCGGCGTCGCCTTCAATATTAGTTAACCAAAAAATTGCTCAAATATTTTTTTTTGCAATTTATTTTGTTTGATACATACCTATTGTTTATAAGTGATTTTATTTATTTTTTAATATTTGCTAAGTACTATATTCTGAGAATATCCCTAAAATACTTTTATTGACAGGTATTATTATTATATTATTGGGAACTACGTCGGTGCTACAACTACATCAAAGATTCCAACCCCCCAAGATTTATAGCAATATCTCAAGAAAAAGTCCTTATTTCATAAACAAATTATGTTTGTAGAATATATTACAAATATTTTGAATATGTTATATGTAGCTTCTAGAAACATTTAAAACACTCCATTCTTAATGTCCATATAATGTACTTAAGATATAGCAGCAGTTTGAGAGAACATTGCTAGAATATTTAAATGTTTACGGAATATATTTTCTGCATATTTATAGAACATACTTGTGCTGTCCCTTCGTGATCGATTTTTTACAAATTACTCTGCTTTCTTTGTTTGAGACGTGTTGCTTATAAATAACTATATTTAAGCTTTATACTAGCAGAATAAGAATAAGAAAATTATCCAATCCTAAGTATATTTATGGAATGCTCCACTTCTGAACACAAAATTATAAAATCTGTTGGACGTAAAAATCATTGAAATCACTTTTGAACATTATTATTGCTGAATAATGCAAAAACAACTACTCATTATAACTACATGTTATAAAGCATTGAATTATATTACGGAATTCATAGCGTCCAAAGCAGAAAACATTGAAACAAAAATAAAGAATATTCAACTCTATAAAATTCATTAACACAACTTTGGCGTTGACATCGACGTTAAAAAATTAACATAACCTAGTTTTCAATTTGACTTTGACTTATTTTTTGGGTGATGTTAATTTATTTTATCCGATATGGTTACGGTGCTATGGATAAAGAACCTGTTTTATTTATGTTAATTATAATAATAGTTGTTATAATCTTCTTATACAATAACCCTATAAAAAATGTACTTCCTAGTGCGCAAAACAATTCTGAATGCAACAAATTACAAAAAAATACTGTGGGATTTGAAGATATTATTTCCACTGTAGGACTTTTTGAAACATGAACTGTTGATATATTAAGTGTGATTTACTAAGAACCTGGACACCCTGTATATTTTACCATATGATTTGGGCTGAGAGAGAGATAGCTTGAAACTGCAAATAAATTCGAGCGTTAGAACAGCCTTAATGTAAAGGTTTTCTTTTAATTTCAAGACGTTCACAAATGAGGCGCTGATTTGCCCACTTTTTCAATGTTTTGAAAAATGCCCAAGTGGTCCACCCATTTTTAACAGTTTGGGACCACATATCCCTTAATTTTTTTATCGCTACTCCTACGCCACAAATTTTTTTTATAGAATATGAAACATCAAGTTTTATTATGCGTTTTTCTCGTAAAATATTTATTTTGGATTTAAAGCGTAACTGCGTAGCAAAAATATGTATGCTGACGTATAATTTCAGAAGACTATACTAATTGAGTTTCCAAATTTTTTTAATTATTCATAATATGTACACATATTTGATTTTACCATCCTGTAACCACTATCAAAGCATTAAATAAATTGTATTATAAGTATTTAAGATAATTGCTGGCATCGTCGATATTTACAACTTTTACTCGTTTTCTTTAAATTACAGTTAAATAGCGACGAATATTTATGTTCAAAACATTAATAAGAAAAGTGAGAAAATAATACGTAGCAGATGCATTTTTATTATAAATATGTATGTATCAAGGAGTAACTTTTACATGATGGCCTTGTACTGTTTTGTATACAAGAAGAACAACAATTTTTAAAGAAAGTTGACCATTAGAAAATAATTTAATTGGAACAAAATTCATAAATAATACATAAAAGTTTATTAATAAATTCACTAACAAGAGTAGGTTCATTTTGTTTATTTTTAACAGACGTTGATATCAATTAACGCAGAATTCCAGATTCCAGTAAATCTAAAAACTTTCAAAGAAAACTTAAACGTCAGTCGTCAATCACAGTTTCTTAGAATAAATTTCTAGTGTGAAACATAGCAATTTGCAAAGCGTAGATGGTACAAAACGACATCGATAGATTGAGTGTAATGTTTGCCACTAACGTTTTTGTCTGTCTATAATTATAGAACTAGAAAAATGTTCACTTCTAATCTGATTGTGATTTAAATAAATAATAATATATACTAGTTACCTTTCTTAAATTTTTTTCTTTTATTATTTGCGATCGATTGTACTGACGTATTATTATAAGTTTAGGTAAATTCCTTCATACTTTGTTTTTATTTAGTGCAAAATATATTGTTTCCTCTAATTACAGAGTATTTAAGACTAATAGTTAAGTTTTACTGTAAATTAAAACCGGAAAAGTGATGCAAAAGTTTTAGCTGGTGCGCTTCCTTACCGACATAGCAGAATTTGATCGGCAGTTTATTACCTACAATTTTTTAATAGATGATATTTGCCACAAATTTAACAAGTGGGCTTTTATTTTGCTAAGTCCCTGATTGGCTCTGATGGCCTAAATCCGAATTGCTATACTAGTGGGCCATAAAGAATGTGACAGTTTTAGTTGTAATATCTCAACATTTTTGTGTCCAATAATGGCTGCTGATTTGGTTGGGTTTCCGGATGTGCCATACGGTTTAATATGGTATTGGTCACTTTTGTTTTCATTGTAAAATTTATGGGTTTTGAGTGCATTATAAAAAACTGTCCCCTATTTTCAAAATTATTATGGAATTATTTTTTAAAACCGCAATCTGTAAATCAATTACATCAAATTTATGAATAAGAAAAAAAAATAGAAAAATTATTAAGGACATCCAAAAATACAACCAAATCTGTATATATTACTGTCTACAACGAAATTTATGCTATAATCGAAATAGAAACAGCAAATGATTCGAAAAGAAATACAAATTTCCAGGTATTCTGTAGAGGTAGCTGAAATAAAAAGGATCTCTGAAAATTCTCATTTATAGCAATCGATTTGAGTAATCAGAGATGTTACTAATCAAAGTGAAAGCTCATATACTAAATTTGAGACAAAGACGTCAAGTAATTTAAAGGTTATTAATAATAAACTGCTGAACGAGCTCCTTGAGTCTTCACTCTGATTTACAATAATATACCCTGCATATTGATACCTTACACTTTAGAAACGTCATGGCTGATTATCTGTAAGCTTCTGCCCCATTTTTTTAAATCAAAAGTTAAAAAACAATCATTAATCAAAATTAGGCTATTAGATGCTATGATGATTGAGGTATCAATATACATAGTTAACATTTTCATTATTTCAGTTATCAGTTTCTTAATTTTTGGAATATTGTAATAGCGTTTCAATTGTCTGTCAATCTAATGTCAATGTATCAGTAGCGGTCCGGCGGTGTAGATATTGCACTCTAATGGTGACGATGATTTAAATCAAATGAAAATGGAAATGTTGAATAATAATATTCAATACTAGCAAACAATACAAGAATTTAGAGTAGAGTAAAACTTCCTTAGATTGTGAGTTCCTACTTTTTTATATTCTTTATTGTATACCTGCCACCCATTTATGATGAGAGAAGTAGGGTTATAGTAGTGGGGATGTCAAAGTAGTGGGGTAAGGGCTGGAGTGGCGGTACTCACAAGATGTCAAGGTCATAGGAGTTCAAGGTCACTCTGTGTTGAAGAAGTGGTGGGGAGGGGGCGTGACTGGAGTGGAGGTTTGAGGGAGCGGGGACATATATTTAATATAAAGTGTTAAGATTCCCTAACAAGTGCGCGGGTTCGAATCCCACACCTGACATTTTTTCAAATCCCATAACTGATTCGCTGTCGATATACTCACATTCCTCAAAACATCCTGATATTTTAAAGTAAGAATGGTTCATATCTGTTAGATTAAATGTTTCTTTATTACATCGAAGCTGACTTGTCTCAATAAATTTTTCATTAACAAGTCTGTAGTTTTCATCATAAAATTTGACTTTTATATAGTACCTAATCCATGCTTCTAATTAAAATTATGATCTCATACTCACTCTGTTTTAATATATTAGAATGGGTATTTAAAATGATCGTGGGGAAAGGGGTGGAGCTAAAAGTGGAGTGGGGTTTCAAAATGGTGGGGGAGGGGCGTGGCTGAAGTGGAGGAAAGGGCGTGGTTGGATTAGGAGGAAGTAGGCGTGGCTAAAAGTTGAGGAGTGGGGGTACAAAGTGGTGTGGGTCACAGAACTGTCATTCTTAACCCACTTATTCTTTCTTGTTCATCGTTTAAATAATTTTATTACATTTAGTACCTTCAAAATTGTATATAACGCTTTCCAGTCAAACTAAATTAACAGCAAGCACTAAGCTTTTATGAACGTACACCGAAAAGGCCAAAGTTTAAACAATATTGATTTTGCCACTGTGACACAATATGTAGCATTTTATAGAAATACAAAAATTTAGTTGTCCGTGTAGGCATGATTTGCAATTTTTTTTATAGTTTTGTTATTTTTAGAGATAACTATCATTTGTTTTAGAAAAGTAACATTTTTTTTATATTTTAGGTTACAATTTTTTCTTCGATAGTCAACACTCCCAGCAGCACACCCACTTCGATTGCAAATTGAACAAATTATACTGCGTAATAGGAAATTAAATGACTAAAATTAATTCAAATTTTTCATATTTTTACCAATTTTCTTATAAACTGAATTTATTATACGCATTTTCTGATTCATCAGTACGAATACAGAAGTCCACTTTCATATATTGGTTTCCGAATTTGATTCAATTTAATGACATGTTTGAGGTTATTTTAGGTCATTGGTCAAAACTGTGACCTGATTGGGCCAAACCAATGTCATTTTCGAATTCAGCGGACCAAATTACCTATGAGTAGACTAGCCAGTGTTGTGGTACAGGACAAACATTTTTTTGGGTGCCTGTGATTATTATCATGTATAAATGGAAGAAACAGAATTGTAGCCTTTTATTAGTTTTGATGAAGGATCATTTTCGGTGAGGTTAAAAAGAATTGAAAGTGGAAATTTTTTTAAAAGGCACTAAAATTAAATACTCATATCTTCTTAATTAAAGTTTATGGGGGTAGAAACAACTCCCACCACAATTAAAGTAGTCTTATCGTCTAGATCTAAAACTCCCTACCAAGTCTGGCTGATTTGACTTATCAGGTCCAGATTCCTTGTTTCCTTATTCTTTCTTTCACAGGTTGTAACTCTGTAAGGAATCATTTTTGCATAACTGATATGATTTTTTCTGGAAAATCCCACTTTCGATAGTTTGAAACAAACCCTATATGCTCAAAAATAATATGTCTTCAAAAAAGAAGAACAACAAATAAACCTCAAGGATTTCAACAATCTGTCAGGCGCTTTAACTATAAACCTTACTTTAACGTTTCCTGGTATTCTATCAGTTATTTTATATTTCCAGAGCAACAGGTAATTATGATGTACTTGCCACCACCATGCGTTATATATTTTATTATCATGCACCAGAAATTTGTTCGAGATGAATTATAATATTGTTTATAATTTTCAATTAAATAAAGCAAAATTAATCGCTGAATGAGTGTGTTAGTGTGTCAAAGTGGCTTTTATGCTGAGCACGCTTATATCTAATTTATAATCTAGTTCTAAGCGGTGCAAAAAAATATAACTAATGCTTTCTCAGCTCCTCCACAGGAAGTTACAAATTTGGTGATATTTGTTTTTATGCAATTCTTCGTAAGCGATTTTACAATATGGCGATACCAACTACAATGTATTCTATCTATTTCCTTAATGATTTTACTACATATTTTATCTCATTCTAAGGATAAATTCTGTGTTGCCTGTAATTTATTGTCATTACTTTAATTACACACATTTTTATCTCTTTCACATTTCACGTTCTTCATGAATTCTGGAACATAGCATTTAAATTTTAAGAAATTTACAGTTGAAGAGAAACAACAGAAATGATTTTTTTCCAAGTAAGTAAGATAATGAAAGACAAAAAAAATATCTTAATCTGTATGTTTTGGTGGGAACCTCTGCATATCTCACCCAAGTTCGAATTTCAGCTGAGACAGGTGGCGGTGTACCAGATATTGATTATGCTTTGTGTATGTGCCCTGGTTAACTGAGAATAGCTAATATTAAACTCCGTGAGGACCATTGAGTAAAGAAATTCTTTATTCAATGGCCGGGACATTAATAGACATGAAATGACCTTAAAAACATAAAAGGAATAAAAATAAAATGTTTCTTGAAGAAGTAAATATTCTTCCTGCAAATATCAAATACTTCAGAATTAATAATCTTCAGACTTAGAATGGATAAGGGATGAAATACACACAATAACTTTCTTCTAAAAGATTTATTTCACTAAATCATACTCGTGGGTTCAAATATTGTAATTTGCTTGAAGATGCAATCCCTCAATGTTAGCAACATTAAGAGTTTCGTTATTTTGAGCACTTTTTAAGCCTAACGAAATGAGATGAATATCATCTCAAAATTTTTAACAAGGGTTGTTCAAACTGTAGGGGTGGTTTAGGTAAAAATGACCGCAATTTTTTTATTTGTGTTTTTTTTTCAGTTTTGACATTAAATCATGTTTTGTCATACAGTTTTTCACAACGGAAATGTCCTCTTGTGTAACTCCAATCGAAGGCACCGTTTTTGAGTAAAATTAATTACTACAGACCTACCTTCAATTCGTGCTGGAAATGGGTTACCTTTGTGGCATTTGGATTTTCATCACAGCACACGTGTTCGTTGTGAATATACACTCCTCCTAGTGAAGCATAATTCATCGATGAAAAGGATTTTTTTGTGGAAAATCACATCTCGCTGTTCTTTCTTCAATGAATTTACAAAAATGTAAACATTGATCTGGATCAATAAAGAACAGGTCTTGAATTGGTTGAATATAAAAAAAAATTAAGTAACTATTCCCGAAGACTTCTATTAACGGTATCTATGGATACCCCAAATTGCAATTTTAATTGCCTAATATATACTTAATTTTGGATCGCCGCCTACATCTGCTAAAATGTCTTCTTCGACTTCAACCGTCTCGCTATATTCCCTAAAACTTGCCCGACTATTCCCTTGACAAAAACCGTACACCAACATGTCAGTTGCTCTGCAAAGGAAACTGCTTAAGCCATGATGAATACAAATACAGTCCATTCACATTTAAAAAAAATAAAGGGTGGCTTTGATTTTTCGTGACATTTCACTCTATATAATAAATTGACAACATAAAATATTTTAAGGTTAGGTATTTTGTCAGCTCTATGTCGAATTTCAATTGCAGCGTTGTAAAATTTTATTAGGTGTATTCTTTTCACACATAATTTTGGGTCATTTTGAGAAATCTTGTAATTTTTACAGTAATTATTTCAATAATCGAATGCACTCATTTCTATAATTATTTCTGTGATTGTGACATTTGTGACATGGATGACACATGACGAATATTAAATTATAATTTGTCAAAGTTATTAGTGAAATTATTTAAATAATAATGCCCAAAATAGTTTCGGCAGACAAAAAACTTGGCATTTTGAAATGTTATAAGCATTATAGACACGCCAGGCCAAACTTGAACAATGATGCTATTGTAAATAAACTGGTGGACATTTTCAGTGTAAGTACAATGAATCTATTTTTAATAAATCATTTTGTTTGGAATGTTATTTTAATTTTTAGGTAGGAAGATCCGTTATATGCGGGATAATACGGGATAAGACAGGGGCCATGCAGGGGCGGCGGTGTCTATTAGAAAAAAAACTGAAAAATGGAATTATTTTTTTAAAAGGGATCTGGTCGAAATTATCAGTGGATATAATGAAAGAAATCAATTTTTTACTTTGGATAATTTGTTAGAAGCAGCCCGAAATTTAATAGATTATAGGGGAGGGAGAACTACATTATATAAAATTTTAAAATCAATAGGGCTTAAATACAAAATTGCGAATGATAGGAAAATTCTGTGTGAACAGAAACACATCAAAACTTTAAAAATCATATTTTGTCGTAAATTTCTTCAATTTCAAAATTCTAGTGAAAATTACATGTTCGTGTACCTGGACGAAACTTGGATTTATCAGAACGGGTCTCCAATTCGTCGCTGGGTACACGACACAGATTTAAAATTTAGTCCGTCTAAAGTTAAAAATGAGGGGACACGTTATACAATTTTGCATGCAGGGTGTGAACTTGAGTGGTTGGGAGGGTGTGATTTCCTTTTAAATTCTAAAAACAATGACAGAGACTATCACAAAACTATGACCGGAGACCTTTTTCAAAAATGGATAAAAGACCAACCAATTCCTGCATTGGCACAGCTTAAATGTAAATGTGTGGTGGTGATGGATAATGCTCCTTACCATTCCATGCTATTGGATAAGCCACCAACATTTGCGTCTAAGAAATGTGAAATGCAAAAATGGTTGACTGACAGAACTCAAAAAGACTATCAAAATTTAAATAAAAAGCAACTTTGGGAGGTAATAAAACCCTTTCGGCGTGACTGTAACAAGACGTAATGACGAACTATTGAGACAGCAAGGACATGAAGTCCTTCGTTTACCACCATACCATTGTCAGTTCAACCCAATTGAAATGGCATGGCACGTAACGAAGGACTATTATAACAAACACATAAATCTCCAGTCTTCTTCTATGAAGCAGACTGAAGATTTATGGCTTGAGTCCTTGCGTCAATGTACTGCTCAGACATGGAAAAATTTTTGAGTGCATTGTGAAAATCTGGTGAGGGAGGAATGGGTACGGGAAATGGGACAAACATCTTTTGAAGATATGCCTCCTTTTATTATTTCACTAGCAGAATCTGACTCGGATTCAAACGAAGAAGAAGAATCAGACTCTGATAGTTAAATGGTGAAAGGGGATTTATAAGTCAGATCCAATTTAAAAGAATCATATCATTTTTCATTTTTTGGTGCATTCTTTAGTAACAATTTTGATTCTTGTTTGTAAGGATCATCGAAAACATGCGTTCATTTTTCGGTTACGCGAACAAACAGTTGGGAAAATAAGTGCCAAAAGACTTGCGTTTCTGAGATCAAAACGCGTGATCAGTGTTGAAAGAATGCGCCTTGTTTAAATATGGTCGAAAATTTACTTAATTCGTATCTTATAATAACACCACAAAATACATATATTATAACCCCTGCATGTATCCCTGAACTAACGCTGTGCAGGAGAGGGTACAAGTTTAAAGGTAAAGGATCACACATCCAATATGACAGGAAATCGAACCCGGGACCTTTAGGAGTGCGTTAGCCTCATCTCGACCGTTATTATAGTCATATCATATTTGCATTTTATACAAATATAACCAAGATATCCCGAATGCGACAAAAATTAGACAGAATAGATGTGAAGTCGACTGCGCCACATATATTTTATACATAGTGGGATGTACCAACTCTCTCTGTAAGAATGTTGATTTATGCATTTATGGATAAGGCAAACCATCAGCGTCGGCGAACCCCGATCCCACTGTTCACTAGAGCCTGAATCTCCAATTCGAGTGATTAGCATTCGTATGATGAGAAGAAAGATGGTTCTATATAGAAGCAATAAAGATGACAGAGATAAAAGAAAAGAAAATTAATTTTTAAGTACTTCTCTGATTATTGTTTTGTTTTCTTATAATAATTGAAAGAAATATGCATTTAATTTAATTTACCTCCAATATGTTTCTAATATGGATATAAGTATCTATGTATACACACTTATTTTGTATTAAATATAAATGCTCCACTCTTAATAATTATCTATTTTATTGCTATAATTAATTACTACGTTGTATATTTATTAGTCTCTATAATGTCAATAAACATATATTATTTTAATAATTTTAATTTAATAAACTTTATGCCAGACTATTCCACAATTACAGAACCAATAAAAAATCTAAAAATTGTATAGTTACAAACATAGAACATATAGGGTCAGACTGTTGCTAATAGAAATTTAAAGAAAATGGCAACGCTTTCTTGCCGAAATATGTCTGTCAGTATACATAACCTTAAAATATTTAATGTTGTCAATCATTATATAGAGTGAACCATTATGAGAAATCACAGCCTTCACTATTTTTTTAAAAAGTGAATGGACTGTAAATATCATCATTGTTTGGCCGTCTTAAGAAAATCACTAGGTTAAACATGTACCTACCTGTACTAAACTCTTGAAATCAATTTTCCTCGAAAATGGTGCTTCGGATCGAAGTTACATAAGAGGATATTTCCTTTGGAAAAAACTCAGACAACTCATAATTTGAAGTTAAAAAAAAAAATTACAAATAAAAAGTTGCGGTCATTTTACCTCCACCCTACACCTTGGCATACCTTTTGTAACAATTTTGAGATGTTGTTCATCTCATTTTGTTAGGCTTAAAAACTTTAGTACTAAATTTCAACACTAATTTGAACAGAAATTACATTTAGAAGAAAGTTAATAAAATTTTTCGAAAAATATATGATCCTACATAATAGTCAACATGAATATCGTAAAGGAAAATCAACTATCACAGCTCTGCTAGAAACAGTAGAGAAAATCACGAAGCACTTGACAACCAGGCAGAAACTGAAATAATTTTTTGTGATCTAAGCAAAAGCTTTTGACACAGTTGACCACGATGTTTTCTTTGGTAAACTGTATTATTATGGTATAAGGGGAACTCCACACAAGTTATTAATATCATATCTGACTAATCTCTATCAGACAGTATGGTGGAAAAATTAAATATCAGATTCTACGTTAATAACTCAAGGTGTACTACAAGGATCAGTTTTGGGCCCTTTATTATATATAATATACATTAATGACTCTTTAATGTCGATAGTTATGGAGCTTGTCTATATGCAGATGATATAACTTTTATATCCAAAGGAAAACAAAACTGATCTAATAAACTCGGAGATAATAAATAAAAACTATCTTTTTAGGAGTCTGAAGGAAGCATTTTGGTACAGAGGTAAGACTGATTCAATCGATTTATTTTGACGTCCGAAATATGTAGCATCTTTTTGTGCACTTATTTCTGAGACAGAAAAACTCCATTTCGATGGAGTCATAGAAAATTTTACCTATTCCAAAAAACTGCTTTTTGAAAATTCTAATCCTAAAATGATTAGCGGAAAGATTTTTTTATTTAGTTGAAACTTAGTAAAAAAGGAGAATCAAGGCCAAACCTGAAGCTTATCGTTGATCATTAGATTTGATCGATCACAAATAATAGTTTTAAAACGCCATATTTTATTTTTGAAAACATTGAACGCATGTTCGATTTAATACTAAAAAAGTTCGTTTAATACCTCAAAATTTGGAATTGCATTGGACAATATAAATTGACGAAACTTAAAAAATTCAATTTTCTATTGAAATGCGAGAGAAAATCAAGTGTGCTGTAGGAGTTGTATTAAGACTAACTGAAAAGCAGTTTTGGAAAATATTCATAGTCTCTGTGATCGAAAAATTAACCGAAAATGGTTAACATTCAAGAATTACTGTTCGCTCAAAAGTTTCGCGTACCACCTTCACATAAAGTGCCAATAAAAACTGATAGAAAATATTAACTGCTATTAAACATTAAATCGAAATATATATTAAATGTTTAGGATTAATTTGTCAAAAAGCTCAAATTCGTATAGCGTTTAATAATCGCCTCCCAGGCAACTCTTGAAATTTAGGCAATCTAATGTTGTTTGTGTAAAAGGTAAAAGGAAATCAAAATTTAGTTGTGTAATAAATTATGATAATGAGTGTGGCGAGGTTGTCAAAATGTAAGCTTACAGTAAAAACTCCTTAGTCACTGTAATAAACTATACTATAAACTTCTTTCAAAGAGAAAAAGAATCATGCAATTGGTTACGTATGCGTCATTAAATACCAAAATAAACAACAATTAAATATACTCGTCCTTTTTTTAAATACATATTAAATTTTCTTAAAATAATTCAGATTGGATTCTTCTCTCGTGACGCAACCATTAGCAGCGGGATCTAGACACTGATAAAGAAATTATTACCGATTGTATGTGGTGGGTAAAATAAGCGCATGGTGAGGTGCGACACCTGTGGTCCGAAACCAGATCCTCGAACAGCTATAATAATTATTTAACCACTTCTTGTCGACTATTGTTTATTGCACCAATTATTCTGTAGCTGATACAAAGTAAACTGAAATTTCAGCCTGAATTATTACTGTTTCTCATCTCCGCCGAAATGGATTTTTTACATAAAAGGCCCCCCCGTACACTTGTTCGCGTTGTTCGTGGATTGCTTCTATATTATTTAGGTATTTGTTTTTAGGACCCTCTAATTAAGTATCCAGTGCTTGAGTTATTTCTACGGGGTTTGGAAACATATACCGAATAATTAGTTTCAATTTTAAGCAAATATCTCTATAATAGTAACACCATTCGAGTACCCACCACAATATATTTCCTAAACTAATACTCTCTTGTTCAATGTTTAGCTATACCTATTCATTTATTTTATGATTATACACGATTAAACAAAACATGCCTCTGATAAATAAATAAAGTAAATAAATAAATAAATAAATAGATAAAGATATTGTTTGGTGATTTCAGGAATGAAGTATTTATCTGGGTAATTGCGCAATATACAGGGTGTCCTAAAACTAATGGGCCAAAAATCAATTGGAGATACTGAACATCAAAAATGACTGTTTGAGTCAAATATGCTTTAGCAAAATTTACTCATTAGAGAGATACATGGTGATTTTTTTTCGAAAAATAGCAATAATTTGAAAACGGTTGAACATACATAATATTAAATCCAAAACTGCAGAATTTGTTAATAGTTTTAAGATCCCTCCTATAATGAAAATTAAATATTAGGTACAATGTATTATTATAGGTAACTAATAACTTTTGCTTGTGCAATATTGACTTAAATTGACACGTTGCTAGGAGATAACCCAACATTGAAATTTTTTCAGCATATATTTCTTGGTCGACAGCCACCATTGTAAGTTACAGGGTTTTCAATGGTAATGGATATTGAATGCAATCTAATATTGAAGTGCAAATATTTCGAAAACAGAATGAGATATCGAGAAGTATAAGTTTTTTACTCAAAATTTCTTTTCATAATATTTGGAAAAAGTCATGAGTTTTGCAGGTAAAACAAAAGTCGTAGATTTATTCAACCAGAAGTGTGTAACTAGCGCCTTCTAGAGGAGATCTTAAAACTATTAACAACTTCTTTTTCTTCATCTACAATAACCTAATTCTGCCAGTTTTGCATTCAACCGTTTTCACATTATTGTTAAAAAAAAATCACCTTAAACACCCTGTATTCTATAACGAGTAACATTTTGCTAAGGCATATTTGGCTCAAACAGTCTATCTTGATGTCTAGTATTTCCAGTTGCTTTTTGCCCCATTAATTGGGTTACCCTATACTGGATAAAAATGAATTTATTTTAGAAGGCGTCAGTTAGAAATTTGAAATGTAGGTTGAAGATAATAGTTCACTGAGACTCATATTTCTCAAAAAAAAAAAAAAAATTAAATATAACTTTCGGTTTTTTCGAAAGTACCTCGAAGTCAGGAGTTTTAAACGGAATACTGCCTATTTTTTGACACAGTTGGATAGAGCATAAACTTCTCTCTTTAATGACATATCACAAGTTGCCAATTTTCTTCGAAATATCGGCGTAGGAGGCATTATTTACCAATGAAACTGATGTCAAACAACTTGTTAAAATAACAAACAAAATTGGTTTTCTTATTGGTCAAATTTATAAAATTATAAAATTTTTAATTGTAAGAAATATTGCATTTTTAAAAGTAGGTAGATCTGTTTTCGACTTTATCTGTGGGATTTGTAGGCCTCTTTAAAAATTAGGGTACTTGTACAACCACATCTGGTTGCATTTAGTCCGGCCCGAAGCGATTCTAGGTATACAAATATTCAAAAACTATGCATACCTTCCCTTTGGCTCTTTAGTAAGTTTGTTTTGTTCTTAGTGAGTGGTTCTTAGTTAAAAGTTTGTGATAAGGCAATTGCTGGGCTTTTCTACGTTGATAAGGGTGAGTTTTCACTGAGCACCTTCCTAGCGATCTAGTAATTATTATTGATACGTAATTTATATTCTATATGATATTAATTTGGCTTAGAATATTAAAGCAGTAATGTGAGTTTTTATTGAGCATCATTTTCTAGTTTTCTAAATATGCTTAAAGTTAACGTAATTATTGATATGTAATTTATATTCTAATTGAGATTAATTTAGCTTAAAATATTAAGGCAGTAGCATTATTTCCTAGTATTCAAAATTGAATTACAGTAAGTAATTATTGAGATGTGATTTACATTCAAAACTAAAGTAATTTGAGTTAAGTGTTTAATCAGTGATATACAGTTTTGTAAACTATTAGCGAGCATAGCCCATAGGCGTGCGCTTAGAGATTTGAATTAAAAGTTAAGGTTGAATTAAATATTAATGTATAATATGTAGTTTTATACAATATTAATGCGTATAGGCGCAGTACTGTTTTGCTCACCAGTGCAGAGAAATCTGTGCTGAAATGTTGTGTTGATTCATTCTACTAGTACTAGTTGGTTATATATTGTTGGGCTACCATAATTAATAAATAAAATAGTAACGCTAGTTCTTGGAAGGGCCGTCGCGTTTTCGTGCCCATTGCACTTCTGGTCTAGCGGGCCTGGTTTTTGGGTTTGGCTACTTGACGAAGTAACATTAGTCTTGAGAGGGCCGTCGAGTTTTCGTGCCCATTGCACTCCCGGGCTAATGGGCCTGGTTCCATTTTGGGCTACTATAATTAATTGTCATATGGTAACACTAGTGCTTAGGAGGGCCGTCGAGTTTTCGAGCCCATTGCACTCCTGGTCTAGTGGGCCTGGTCAGGCTACTGAGTTAATCACTAACAAAGTAACATTAGTCTTGAGAGGGCCGACGAGTTTTCGTGTACATTGCACTTCCGGGCTAATGGGCCTGGTTGAATCTTATTATTATTATTGTTGGAGTGAGCTCTTTGGGTGGGCCGTCTAGTTTTCGTGCCTATTGCACATCTGAAGTTGGTACTGGGACATTCAGTGCCAAGAATAGTAATGAGTCTGATATAATCAGTTTAATATGATATGTTTGATATCATGGTTTTAATATGATATGTTTGATATCATGGTTTTAATATGATATGTTTGATATCATGGTTTTAATATGATAAGTTTGATATCATGGTTTTGATGTGATAAAGGTTAAAGGTAGTTAGTAGTCATGTCTCTAAGAATATTGGATTATTCATGTGTTTAATTATTATTGTTGATCAACTAGAAAACATGGTGCTCAGATATTTTTATTTATTTACAGTGGCTACCATTTGAGTGTTTAACCAAAGGGATCACCTCGTCATCACAATAACCGCCATCTGTCCTGACATGACAAATGTGTATTTCTAGAAGTAATTATAAAACCATTACTCTTTAAGTAGTTATTTGTTTATAGTGTAACTTATAAGATTATTGGCAATAACGCCCTGTCTGTTTATAAACAAAAAAAAGGGATGTATATTTTCTCCCTTATATATTTTTTTGCTATATATTTTTCTCCTGTCTTACATAATTAGCCACAAAATGGGATAAATTTCAGTTTTTGTTTAAATGTCAATATTTATCTGAAATTTTCTCGAAGATTTTGAATAGAAAGTGGTGTGTCTTATTACCTGCAGAATAATTCCTAACACAATGTTTTTAGTTTTCTGTTTTACTTTTAAAGAATAATTTTTATTTAACACAATAATATTTAATGAACTAAAGTAACTAAATAAATAAAATAAATAAAGAAGTCATTCAATTAAATGTTCTATGGCACTGACCGAATTGCTCTTGACACAATCTTATTCTCCTACTATTTTCTATGAGAAAGTTTCTTAAATGTTTTTCCGATAAGTTTTCAATAGCCCTTCTAATCCTGTTCTTCAAAATTTCTAGTGCTGGTGGAGGAGCTGCACACAGTTTTTCTTTCAGATAACTCCATATTGAAAAATCCATCGGGGTCAAGTCAGACGATCTTGCTGACTACCGTATTGGTCCAGTCTCACCATATCGTCAATTCAAATAATTTTTCAAAATTTTTGAATTATGGGCTTGTTGTAAATTAAATATTTGTTTTCCTGTAAGTTAATTTTTAATATGCTGTATTTGGTTTTGAAGAAATTCCAAATACATTACGCCATTTAATGGTCGATTGAATACTATTGGACCAATGAAGTCCTATTACGCCTAACCAAGCGTTCCTGAAAAGCACCTTCTTTCTCTCACCATTCACTGATTATCCCTAGCCCCATAACTAGTATTATTCCTGCAAAACATTTCTAGATTCGTGAACCTGGATCTATCAGTAAAAATAATCTTATGATCATTGAATTCTTATCAATGTTTATGATAAAACCCTGGATTTATGTCAAAATTGTTTAAAAACCGGTTGCAGTAATTAGTCTTTAGAAGTTATTTTCATATAGGTGATGGTGAATTTTCTACTTAAATTATTTAAATTCATGTTTCTTTAAAAATTTTCATGGTACTGCATACCTAATTCGTGACCGGAAGCAGTACGGTCATATTCGATGTACGCTAGAACTTCTTCCCTTACTATGAAACCTTCATCATTATTAGCATTAACATCACCATTATTTTCATTTTTCAAATGTTGCACCAGCCAAGGGTAATTAATATACATATGAATGAGCTTCATGATATGGAAAGCATTCCTGGTACAAACTATCTGCGTTTCTTCGACATTCCTCAAAAATAAGGTGAATGTCATCTTGGTACTCTCCTAAATAAACCATAATAATTTTTACAGCAAACTACTTCTACTGATGCTTTTAATGTCAAAAATTAACCTTGGTGTTAGTATAATAGCGGTGTATACTGTCAGGCAGCGTATAACTTATTTACAGGGAAATAATATCCAATGCTTACTGCGTTTTTAGTTATAGGAAAATGTCTTTCTCAATGTTTTCTCAATTTTTTTCTAAAACAGAAAACGGAAATGCATTGTGTTAGGCATTTTTCTGTAGGTAGGTAATAAGATACACTTTAATACTAGAATTTTATAAATACCACGTCCTATTTCAAATCTTCGAGAAAATTTAAGATAAATGTTGACATTTTAAACAAAAACTAAGATTTATACCATTTTGTGGCTAATTAAGGGTTTTGCAAATTTGATTAAAAACCAATAAGAAACCAATTTTATTTGTTATTTTAACAATTTGTTTGGTAACGTCAGATTGCCGCCACATTGAATTTGGAAATAATGCCTCCTACATCGCTATTTAGAAAAAAATTGACAACTCTTGATATGTCTTCAAAAATGGAATTTAAACTCTATCTAACTGTGTAAAAAATATCTATTCCATTCTATTTAAAATTCTTGACTTAGAACTAAGTAGTTCCGAAAAAGCTGGAAGTGATATTAAATTGTTTTTTCAAGGAAAATATGAGCCTCATTCTCATTGAACTACATCTTCAACCTAAATTTCAAATTTCGAACTCAAAAGACTATAGAATGACGCCTTGTGAAACGAATTCCTTGTCACCCGGTAGCTATTCCACATTCCACCACTCAACTAGAACACACACTCCACCTAACCGATCCCCTTAACATCTCCTCGTGCTTCAGTTGAAATTTGAACTCAGGTGAATATGTAGTGATGACTCTTAATTTTCTCACAACCGCGATCTAACCTACTCCGCTACCATCACCAATGTTACTATTGCAATCCGCATACTCCACGTAAAATTAAGACAATTTAACCCGTATCTGCCTTTCAAGTAGACAGCTAACATTTCTGTGTTCCACAGACATGAAATTCGTCACTGAATATTTTCAACTAAGTCTGTCTCCGAGTTCTATATTAAATGAGTCAGTAAGATTAATTAATTTTTTGATAGAAAACCTGGTTAGTAGTCGTCGACCCGTATCAGATATTATTTATTTTTCACAGAGTTGAAGGTAATGAAGCTAGGACTGCAATCCTGCATATTCTTCATATTTAATAATTGTACCCACGTTTCAATTCCTCCACGGCGATGTTAATGCTTATGTCCTCCTATTCCAACTGTTGTACTTCTATTAATACACGATTTGCCAAATTAAATTAATTGATAAAAATTGGCAAGTCTTTATACATTTGAGTATCGTCAATAATATTTGGTAAACAAGCAATGCATTTTAACTAAAGCAAGTTATATATTTGCCTCTGATAGTAATAAAAGTATAGATACAGATAAGTATAGTATTTTTGTATTGAGCGCTGAATAGATAGCTAGTTTTCCTAAACATAATCTATTTTAACCACTTTGCTTAATATCTACTTTTTTCATAAAAATATATTTATGGTGATGGAGTGACCGACGTTTAATATGACACTAAAAAACATAAGCAGTAGTTGTTTTCCCCATTAATTATTTAATTACATATTTGGTGTCTTTAACAAGCTATTTGGTGAGGATGGAATCATTTAAGCTAACATAAATATTCACAATCCGACTCAAAGCATGGATTAAATTGCTGCATATAGTATATCGAACTTTTAATCAGTTTATAAAACTTGTCATATAAATAAAAAGAAACCTAAATAAAAAAAGATTGAGGAATTAAATAATCATACGATTATAATTTAGGTACGAAATTTAAATTAAATTGTTGTACTACATACACAAACTACCGCTTTCAAAAGATCAATTATCGAAACCAGTAGTAAGTGGTCTCGAAAAACTTAATTGTTACATAACGTCAATGTCGCAGAATGCAGTTTGGCCACCCCGACGTTCTTCAAGATACCTCTAGTAAATTTTTGCTTGTTTTTTCCTGTTCATCTTAAACAAGTTTACCAGAATAAATTGGAGAAAAATGTGGTAATTGTGTCAACTTATTTTATCTAACATCGCGATATATTTGTATTTGGTTATCATTTATCATCATTTGGTTTATTCCACAGTTTTTTGATTTTTTTTCACATTTTAAGATTCAAACCAATTTAAACGTGTAAATTGGTAGTACCTAAAGATTATTATCAAGTTTAAAAAATAACTAACACACTGTGATACCGTATGCTGTCTAAAATACGAATGCTGTAGCATATCATTCATTGATTTAAAATTAAACGCCGCACATAATAGAGCCTCGTTTTTTCCGGAATAGATCTTATGAATGCTGAGTCAGATTAATTAAAGCGGGATAATAATATCCTAGTAAACTTATATTAATCCCTTCTTTGAAAAAAATCTCATAGCTACGGCTGGAAACCAGGAGAGTCTTGAATGTGATTGACTCGTAAATATGCTGTCATATGGAAACTGAAACGGACTAGATTCCGTAAACACTGTTCGTTATTTATAAATTGGAATTCATTTAGTTGGTCTTGTATTAATCTTTGTGTCAAAAACACTGGCATTAATGAAGGTGTAAATATTGTTCATAAAGCAGCATTTCGTGGAATACATGACTTGGTATAGCGTATTTCTCTCTAAATTGAATGCGCAAAATGATTTCCATTCCATCTAGGAAATAGGAATAAGGTCTATTTTTAAATACCCTGCAATTATTTCGAAAGATTGTCGCGAAATAAGCACTGGATTGGACCCGAGTTTTACAAGTCACTGATTTTAAGTAAGTAACCACATAAGAGAAAGTTTAATGGGGTTAAATCTGAAGATCTGAGGATTATCAACCCATTAATTTGGATAATTCTGGACTAGACGAGTTCTAACAACGACTACATAATCCGAAAATAATATTTTTGTAAAAGTGTCAATAAAAATAACATTTTTAATTTATTGATAAATGGAGCAAAATTGACATTTATAATGTTATGTGTCAAAAACAGTTTTAACGCTAGTGTTAATAACTATTAATGATACGAGTGTGAAAAATGCATGTTTAAGGCACGCGTATGAAAGTTACTCATGTGTAACTCATACAAGTGCCTTAAATGCATTTTCACACAAGCATCATACAAGATTTTTTCTCTACGAACGTAAAAATATTTAAAAAAAAAGTTATTGAAAAATATTAAATACTATCATGTTTCTTTGAATAATCAATTCTATCATATTATGTACAGTACGATATTTTGTTCTTCTTCATTCTCTTTGTTTATGTTTTAATCTTGGTTTCCGTTTTCGTTTACTATTCTTCTTTTTGTTGGATTTTCAGTATTCAGATTGCAATTGCATTTACAATTGCAGATTTTCCTTTTTAATTTTGTTGATTTCACCGCTAATCTGACCTTGCACGCTTCTATTAATTTGACGAGCAGTGCCTTATGGCCGGGTCGAATTTTAAATAACCTTGTATTCTTAGCATAAATGCCAAAAAACTCTGCTTTTTCTTCAGTGTCTAAGAGCATGGCCAATTCCTCCCTGGCAAATTTTTCCATATCGGAAATATATATGACTTGGGGTATATCTGCCAGATTTGACAACGACAGTAAATTGTCCCACCCCCCCAACTCTAACAGTTTGATTAAATACTTTGGGAACGTAACAGGCAGTACTTCGATCACTTGTTGCAGTTCGCTTGATGTAATTGGCTCCTCAGTTGACTCCATTGTTCAATAACCTAAAGGACAAAAATGTTACTCCTTGTTCCTGGTACCAATAAATTGTGACACATTCCAAGAACAAATAGTAAAGAAAAGTTGTTATTTTTTTTTGGTAAATAGATACTGGGTGAAAATTCAAAATAGTGAAAAAAAATAAGGGCAGAGGCGTGCCCTTTTCGTAATATATACCGTATCACCCTTCCTATAATTACGGCATTGGTTAAAATATTTATCTCGAGATTTATTCAAACATTTTTGAAAAACAAAGGTCTATCAGTAAAACATACTGACCCAATAACGTTCCAAGATTTCGCACCGCTTTGATAAAATCGAAAAAAAAATATATTTTCAATTCTTAAAAGGGGACTTTTCCGGCAAAATATTTAACTTTTCTTTATAATTTGATCAGAAAAATCTACCATATAAATTCGTTACCATATTTACGCCTAGCTCTGTATAAAAACGGTACGGCTACTACCCTATATTTTATTCCGTTTTGCAAATGTTCGAATATGTTAAAATATTTTTATAATTTACTGAATTTTCAGTTAAATAAAATTACACTAATTATTTTGTAAACGTCGTATCTTTGAATTTTAATTTGAAAAGATCGTTAAATTATTTTGTTCTAATACTGACTATTAGTAAAACTACCAATATTTCAACAATACCCCTCGCCTGCCAGAAAATCGCATTAGACTTCTTTATTTGCATGTTCGTGCACCTTGTCTTAAAATTTTATAGCTTATTTTCTATATCAAAGTTAGATTATTTTTTCTGAGAAAATCGCTCAATTCTTGACACGTACTGAACTTTTTGTGTCTTTTAGATCAATGATCTAATGATTAAAATAATGACCGAGATAATGACACTCATACTTTTAACACCCTGTATAATTAATATCCTTGTTCAGTCAAATAATTTGTTATAAGTATCTACTCTTTGCTAATGCTATAAATGCATTGCTGTTGTAGTATAGAGCACTACGCACGCAGTTCGCAACAAATTTATATACGCGGTAAAGATCCAAGATCCAAACAACAGACTATAGGTATAGTTTGTTATTTGGATTATTTTAATACATAAATTTTGTGTGAAATAAACATAACTTCACAAAGTTACACTTAATTTTCTGATGCCTTTCTGATTTTATGCGAGATTTTATGTTTCAACATTTACAAATAGTTACTTACCTAGCTTTGTATTAAACAAATTCACAATTCTCACAACCGTGTTGTTTTCGTGACTATCTCATCACGAGTCTCAACACTAATAACATCACAGTCTAGACTCCAGAGCATAGTATTTTGCAGATTTACGTCGTATATTGCTCATTTATTACCGTTTATTGCCGGTTATTGCCGACTATTGCTGATTATTGCCGACTATTTCCGCATACTGCCGTCTATTGCCGACTATTGCCGGTTATTGCCGGCGATTTGTACACCTATTTCCGAGTGCGGTAACCCCCTCGCAAAATTATAATAAATTTTGATTTAATTATTCGTTATTAATTTCTCTTTATATCAGTGCGAAAAGTGACAGTTCTTTTCGCACTGAGTGTGAAAAGTGACAGTTGTTTTCGCATGGGTCCACTGGTGCGTTAAAGTGACGTTTTTCACACTAAAATGACAGTTGAAAAGTACATTTCGATTGTGAGTTAGAAAAAAATATTTTTAAAACTGTAAGCGTTTCCCGAACTTCGTCAAAATTAATTTTTTGGGCACAAAATTTATAATAGCAATGACAGCATCAATAATTGTAGTTATTAATAAACACTAAACATTTTACAACTTATTGTTTTACTTAGTTACCCTTTATTCAGTCCCAGGCATATTTTTTTCCTTTTTTTTAATAACAGTTTTACAAACAATATTGTATGATAGATTTGTTAAAAGTGATGTTATTTTGCTTCTCCTGCTACTGCTCCTCCTCACTCTCAAAATAAAATGTAATTTTTAGCACTTGTATCATAAATAACTATTTTTGTTATGGAATAGATTTTGCCATTAGAATTTGACCAATAAATAGGTAACATAGAATCTGAAAAAATACCTACTCAGATATAACGTTCTTTAGTCATTGTTTATATTTTAGCCACACACCCAGATGTTTTCCTTTTAATCTGGAGAAAAAAGTAAAATATAAGAGTTTTAGATAATCAAGTGTAGTTTATTTCAAAATTTTAAAATTTCTATACAGGGTGTTCCAACAAACGCGTAGTATACCAAACTTGCATTTTCTTAAATGGAACACCCTGTGAATTATAAATATCTAGCATATCCTATGTCTAAAATTAACCATTTTTGAATAAATGATAATTTTGAAATAATTCAATAAAATTGCTTTGAGGCAGGCGTGCTTAGTTTTCCTAGTTAGACATGGAAAGAAAAGAATTCGATATGCATTGCACGTCATCCATTTTAGGTTTCCGAAATAATTTTCTATCTCATTGCAAAATGGTTTATGCCACTGAAGAAAAAAGAAAAATTATTAAGTTTTTGTCAAATCTGACAAAATATATTCAATAGTCGACTTCCAAATGCTTATACTTTTAAGACTGTGCACGACATTTGATGGTAAAAAAAGGGATGTTTTTCTGTATGGATATGAGGAGAGATAATTAGACATATTATTATTCTTTCAAGGTTTGTAATAATTGCTAGAACTTTTAAAACAAGTAGATAAACATTATTTTTTTCGTAGAACAACCTGAAAGTTCTATCTCTGAAGATTCTGAATATTTAATATCGGATTGGAAACTTCAGTCTACATTAAAAAAACATAAATTTCATGCATATAAATATACCAAAGCCCAATTTTTTTAATAAGAGAGAGCGTTTAGGATTTTGTGAAGAGATTGTTGAAATGATAAATGAAAATCCAGATTTATTTAATAGAATTCTGTGGACGGTTGAATGTTGCGTCACAACAACGGGCGTTTATAACCGAGGAAATACAAATTTTGGGAAAAAATAAAACCATTTCAACCATATGCTTGTCATTTGTTTAAATTTTCCTAATAGCAACATTATTGAAAAAAATATAGAGGTATTTAAATCACCTGGTATTTTATAGTAGGAGATAATATAATTTTCCAAAAAAAGCGTATAATAATCTTCCCACAGAAATCAAGGATATTAATGCAATTCAATTTAAAAATAAAACTAAAAAATTCTTATTATTATTATATTATTACTCCTTCAGTGAATACATGAATTCATAGCTTGAGGATAAATACTATTATACAGGGTGAATCTTAGAGTGGCGGCCATATTTATATGAGGCGACACCGTTCAACTATGGGAACACAAAACTACAAATTTTTTTTTTTTTTAACGCGCTATGAAAAATGAATATTGTTTAAACCCTTTTTATTTGAATTTGGGTACCCCGCCAGTGGAATGCGCTAGCGAGAGTAACGTCTAATAACTGAGACGCACACGCCTGTCTAGAACAGTGCGTTGTTGCCAAACTTCACGACTGAAATAAAATACGGGGAATTTATTGTAAAGCAAACAAGAAACTAAATAAAATGAACTATCTAAACAATAACAAAGTAAAAACTATTCTCCGTGAGTGTAACAATAAAAAAAATAATACCTAAAAAACTTAATACTTAGTAACAAATAATGAACAGAAAATTATTTTTTCTAATAGCAATAAATCTTTACTTATCTTGGATCGGCATTTCTCATAGCAGGTGTTGAAACTGTCCTCCGTTATTTTCCAAACACGCTGTAGCTCGCCGCATCATAGAATCTAACTTTATTGTAGTCCGTATTCTGCCTTATGTGATTCGCAGCGTTTTCTACTATTTCCCGTAATTCTTCAACGTTGTTGACAGGAGTCGTGTACCCCAAACCACCATACATTGTACGGTGCACCAAACTTTTCATGTGCCCCCACAGATAAAAGTCGCCTCTAAAACACCACTAAAATAAAACTACACACACGTAGAAGGTACACCTCACTCAATTATTAAACACAAACGCAAAACTTTTATAAATTTCTTTCACTACAAACTGAAACAATTTAATTTTATAACCATAATAAACCACACTAGCTGCTGTCTGACTGGTCACTAACACTAAAAACTAAAACTAAAACATAGAAAAACAACTGGCACGCCGCCGTGCGAGGCTTTTGCATTTCAGGAGAACCTTTTTTTTTATCACCCTTTTTTGTTAATGCACCTGCTCAGTAACTAGGTCAGTATCATAGTTTGTAAACAGTTCAGCGACTCTAACAGCTGATAGGTGGTTTTAAATGTCCTATCCTATAAACTAATTCTGTTTTTAAAATCTTTTTCATTTTGTGTCATAATAATTATGCAGACTATGCAGCCGGCTTTTTCATTTTGTTTTGTATTACAATTTTCATTATGGAAGTTAAAACTGCGTATTTCAATAAACCTGTTTATCCAATTGAATTAATTAATTTTTCATTTTCACTAGGTACCCTTATCTCTCTCTCGTGATTGGGTATCTCTGAATTATTAATGAAAAGTGAAAATGTAAAATGTAATCGATTGGTTTTATATCATCTACACTTGGCAACACTGTCGACCGGGCACACGTAATGCAGCAAGTGCTTGCCCAGCGGCACCGGAATTACAGGAATTATACATGAATCGCGAATTTTTTAAAAAAATTCATAACTCGGCCATTTTACAACCTACAAAAAAAAAGTTCGGATTCATGTTCATGACGACTAGTACTAAATATGGCCGCCACTCTAAGATTCACCCTGTATATTTTCTAATATATCATTCTGCCAAAGAGATCTCTAGCAAGATTATAGTAATAGGGGTATAAATTGTTATTGTTGTTGTACCTTGTATTATTGTTGTACCTTGTACTATGTTTATTTTTTCTATTTTACTATTTTGTACTTTCCGTACTATGTTGTACATTTTGTATTTTATTAACATAATGTAGACATTTGTTTTTTTTTTCAGACAATGCTGATATTCAATTGAATCAATAGCAATAAAGATTTATTATTATTATTATAATTATTTCACCATGATGATAATTAGTAGAGTTTCATGAACTGAGAGACATCTATTGGCGGTTTAATAAAATGGTACGCCCATAAGTTATATGATCACAGAGAAAACTGTAGTGTAACGAGTTATTTACAATAAAGACGATCGTCTTTGCTCAGACGAACTGAAGTATCCCTATTTCATGCTCTTTCTACTCATGAAAGAAATTAAATACATTGATGAGTCAACGACGATTTTCACGTTTACATGTAAAATATTGGAACTAAGATAATTATCACGATTATTATAATCTAGGAGGCCAATGTGGGGACTAGTTGAAATTATTTTATCTGAAAGGAGGCAGCAAATCTCAATAAATTGCCTCCTCTCTGATGTAATTGTTAATTTCTTTAAGTGCTCGTAAATATCAAAGAATCACTAACCTCCAGTTTTGAAGTAACAAACAGTGTTCTGTAGGTAAGTAAAATTTGTAAAAAAATGAGAAAAATGCTGTGTCCGCCTTTTTTTATTTTGGAGAGGATTGTCTCAATCCAATATTTGTCAATACACAAGTATTTCTGATGTCATTTCTTTAGCTGCGATAATCAGTAAGAAGACGTGTTATTTCATATATTTTTGAAGGAGTATCGCTTTTTTCTGGGACGAAAGAGAAATATTAAGATTTGTTGTGGGTACATTGTTCATGTTTTCTTGGGAGGATTTCTTTTACTTGAAAACGGTAGGTACCTAACTATAAATTAATTTTTATTATAATATTTTATATTATTTTAAATTCCTATGTTTAGAAACATTTCAACAAAACTATATCATAATAATATATTTAGTTAATTGATTTATGTAACTTGTATGTAAATATAAATATCATATGTATATGTTGGATTAAATAGTATAGATGTGCAATATGTGCAAATACTCAGGTGCAAAAATTATATATTTATAATCAACAAAATCAACAATACAAAATACGTTATTTATTTTTTATTATGCAGTTACTATCTGGCAACAGTTTCTAATGAAATGTTTATGTGAAAAACATTTTTGGCAGAGACTCCCTAATTGCCTTATTTCAAAACACTATTAAATGTTTGTTCCAAAGTGTAGGTACATGTTGGATTAAATAGTATAGATGTGCAATATGTGTATATACTCAGGTGCAAAAATTATATATTTATAATCGACAAAATCAACAATACAAAATACGTTATTTATTTTTTATTATGCAGTTACTATCTGGCAACAGTTTCTAATGAAATGTTTATGTGAAAAACATTTTTGGCAGAGACTCCCTAATTGTCTTATTTCAAAACACTATTAAATGTTTGTTCATAAGGTTCGTAAAATTGTGTGTCGTTATTCAAAAATCCAGGTTAACTGGAATCATTAGTTAACTTTAAATGTCTCAAAATAAGAAAAGATCATATTATTTCGAATTAATTATTTATTAGAAATAGATATCTTGAAGCTACAAATGCCACAAGTGCGTTCATAACAAAAGTAACACAAAAATAGTTTAATATTCTAAAATAACTACTTATTTGAAATATATTCACTAATCTAATCAATTTTAATAATAATACACTGATAGTGATAGCTAAGATATAACACTAATATCTAATTTTTATGTATTTTTAAAATTCATTTTAATGATATATCACAGATTAATTTAAAAACGAACTATTTTTGATAAAGTGATTAATATATCATGCAGCTATTTGTAAATACATAAATTTATCTACTGTTAACTAAACTATTTATCATTTTATCAATAAATAAATAAAAATAAGTTCAGATGTTTTGCACTTGCTTGTATTTATAAAATATTAAACACAGATGATAATTTACTACATTTCATATTTGTGCTATTTATAAAAACAGATATTTGATTTTGGAAATGAAGTACTTTTTTGAAAAAATATGTTAATTTCAATTTACATATATTTTTGATTGCTCCAGTTATATATATTTATATATTAATACTTTTGTAACAATATTTTAAAATATAAATTGATATATATTAATATTAAGTATAAATAATAATAAAAGATAGTTTTTGGGGTTAAACAAGAATGGGTTTCTGCCATATATCCCTAATATAAACAACAGAACAGGATACGTGTATGAGAATTATTGTTCATGGTCATTTTCATACGCTGTTCTTTAAGTTACGTTGCGCTGATGAGGAGCAATAATAATAATAACTGGCTTGTTTAATTTAGGATAATATGGCAAAGAAGACACTCTTGTTGGCAAATGATAATACAATATGTCCTAAATTCTGACAATTTCTGATGAAATGTCTGTGGCACTTCATCTTCATCCTAACAAATTTTAGAATCAAGGTATTTATTTCGACATGAAGCAGTTCAAAGGACATCATTTAGTTTCTGCAAAGACATATTATATTTAACAGTCTTGTTTTATACATGTACAGTAACTAAACCTAATTCCATGTTTAAGAAATTAAGTCAGAATAATTTGTGGACTGTAAATTAATGTAGGTCCACATCTATGAAGTACAACAATTGATGGGCATCCACAGAAAAAAAAACGTAATTTTCTAATGGATCAATATTTCGGTTATACCAAATTATTTCAACTTTTTTCTCCATTGATTCTTTTAACATTCTTTACGATTCTTCTATATTAGAGAGGTAGGGTTGTAAAATCTGGTTGGTGTGATACAAATTTAGAGCAATAATTGCTCTGGTTCTTGCAACTCAAAGAATGAGGTAAAGTTGTTGCTCGTAGACTAAATTACAACTTAAGATAATATGGACCACCGACCACAGAGAATTTATTGTTCAGTGTTCAACGGAGTTCTATGTCGTTTCTACTAGCACTGATAATCTCAAAATCTGATTTTTCACGAGTTGGTCTTGTCCAGGTATTGTATTTTATTTCCAACATAGATAATGTGTATACCTTAAAAAAATATCTTTAGTCCACCCTGTGTATAAATTTGTAATATTATAAAAGGTAACGTAAATTATTATAATTTTGGTTAAATATCTTCATGAAGACATGAACTGCAATAAAGACAGTTTTTATTTAATGGTTCTAATTTTATTGGGAAAATATTCTATTAAGTGTGTTTATTTAATTCAACAGCATATACTTTTATGTTTATAACTGAAAGTTCGCAATAATTTGTTATTGGATCTCGATAACAATACAGTTTGTTTTTGTATTCTTTGTCTTTATATTTTCGGTGTTTTGAAAATAATAATACACTTAAATTTAATTGGAAACGAAATAGGAGTTAAAGATGTGGTAATAGGAGAAAACTGTTCTAAATCTACTGTTTTGTCGTCAATCCTAGGGTTTCCATTTAAATAGAAATTTTATTACGTATTAAAATTGGGACGGAATCTTTTTTGTTTTTTTCATGGACTTGATTCGAAATATTTCACTGACTTAATGGAATCAAATATAAAAGTGGTAAAGATTAGTTTACTAATAAAGCATATTTGTTTTTAATTAAGATCCCTATAATTCCCTATGTATATAGTTTATGTAGTTTAAAAGTTAAATTTAGACCACAATGACGCGAAACTTTTCTAGTTGGAAGCTATTTTAAAGTATTTTATGCTTGTTTTGGTGGTAATAAACCGCATAATAAAGCATCAGCGAAATAATTATATTACGTCATATACCGTGGGAGAAATTGTATTAGCGTGGTACACGTTCCCTACACTGAATTCAAAATTACATCGTTTGTCAATATTTGCTTTATATGCAAAATGGTTTAACATTTCAGATACTTGTCCTTATTTTAATAGACCTAAATGATATTGAAGTCAAACCTTTTTTAAACATCAACCAAATTATTTAAATATTTATTCCTTCTGGTCGATTTTAGTTGAGATTTCTTTAACGTTCCATTTTTCAAATTTATTCTAACATCAGAGCAAATTAGATGATGGTTACCTTATTACCAGTATAGTCATAGTATTTTTAAATATTGCACAAATACAATTCGTTTTGTTAAAAGTGAATGCAATGTTAAAAGTCAATTCTTTATAATTTTAACAATTTTAACATATTTATACTAATTTAAACTTAGCTGATGTCACAAAAAAACTCCTAATCTTTCAACAAAATCTTAGAGATAAGAAATTATTTTGTTTATACAAAAATATATATCCTTAACACAATTTGAAATTATATTTTAAACTAATATCGGAGACTTTAAAATCTGTATAAAATATTGTATCTGTATAAAATTTGTTGCAAATTCTAGGAACTATTAAATGATTTAAAAAATTAAACATGTTTGATAAATTGCTTTATTTAGAATTGCCTTTATTTGAAATGTAGGTACACAATACCTTTGAGATGTTTAATAGTAAAGGAATTCAATAGTATTGCTGAAGTACCAGCTCTTCAATGAATGTTGTATTCAAATGCTAAATAATTTACAATAATTGTTTAATTAAGAAATAATCATTTTCTTTGTAATCAGACAAAGTATATTTCTCACATAATTGTTTCACTTGTTTGGTAGGAACATACCAAAGGGAGTCTAAAGGCAATATTGAAGAGCATAGGGTGCTTTTAATATAATTTAGTTTGTATAAAAATGCCTTCAATGTCTAAGAAAACAAATGGTAAATATTTAAAATATGTTTTTCTAAAAATTTATATAACCATACTTTTCAATGCATACCTCATACAATCTCAGAAGGTAAGACACTGTAAATATTACTCACGCTCATCTTATATCCTCAATTAATAAATAAACAGCGTATTCTAAAAGCTATCAATACAAATAAAATATGGCTCCCAAGTTAACTTTAACATTTCTTTGACTCACCACAAAATTTACCTTATCGATTGGGGACAAAACTGTAATCAAGCAGACTACAAACTAACCATATGTATTTTTTAAATCATACACGTTAATTTTCCTCATGGACGCCCATGTCAGCAAAACAACAAACATAGTTATTACAGCATACATATTAATACTAACTAAAACACACATGTACATACACTAAAAATAATTAAAAAATGTCTTTCAGTCACAATTAGTTGCGTAAATTAACAACAACAGCTTTGTTAAGTTTAATTAAACCTCATGAAGTTGGTGTATCCGGGGATTAACCATCGTGCGAGGCAGGAGCTCTTTGAGGGAGTAAAATCGACTGGTATCGTCCCTGTCCACTGAAGTAATGTGTTGAAAGCAGCAGGGCTGAGAAATGTGACTCTTTGGAGGTAGCGGGGCTGGTTTTGGTTGCTTCTTTTCTTTCTTCTTTTTCTTCTTGCCTGAAAAATGAAGTAATATGAAATTCTGAATTTGGATAAATATTTTTCAAATACCCTTAAATTAAAAGAAACTAAATAAAGCAGAAATTGTCCAAAGTTTTATATTTTTTAAGAAAAGGAGATAGGAAAGTCACAAGGTGGGCGTAATGACCAATCTGTCGATTTTTGAAATACCGTGGTGGTATTAGCTACTTCTCATCCACCTACAAAAATTGTAGTTATTTTGGTCATAATGACAAGTAAATAAGTCCACAAGTCTTTTAAATATAATGAAATCTCTATAATTTTTTTTCGTTAAATCCTCAATTTTTTCGTATAATTAATTTTAGATCGTAGCATAGGACATTAAGAAAACCATTGTTTTTCCTATATGACGAGTTCCTTCTAGGATTATAATACATTTCCACTATCTATAGTACTATCAAATATCCAACGGATGTGTACAGATATAACAAGTCTAATTATTGTTTAGCTATTAGAAAGGCAAATGTATTGAAAACATAATTAGTTGTTTCCTAAAATTAAATTTAACATTTAGTAAAAGGTAAATAAATACTAGTTCTAGTTTTTATATTATTCCAAGAGCCAATTTGTTATGTAAATGGTATTAATTATTTCTGGAAAGTGTTTTAAATTTCTTACACTTCCGTTCGTTTTAATAACGATGAGTATATCTTGATATATACCGGGTGAGTTAAATAGTTTATTTACACCGATATTTTCTGTAATATTTACATTAGAAAATTAAAATTCTAAGGTGTTATTATAGAATTAAAATGTCATTGTCTTCTTTGGGAAATTTCCTTTTAAACCAGAAATAACCTTAAGTTTACTATTTCAAACGCGATACCTTGTATGTTTTAACAAATCTGGTAACTCAAAGGACTTACGTAGTACGATTCACCAATTTTAATCGCTGCATAACAATCACTTCAAATCTGTTTAATATTTTGTTTTCCCATCAAGAATTCTGTAGTGTTAAAAAATAGTTTAGTTGACATGAAAAACAAAAAAAGGCACTAGTATTGTAATTTTTAATTGCTTAGAGGCAAATGGGCAACAATTTTTTAAGTACATTATTTTTATAAGAATTTCTATACACAAAGTTTAAAAATGTTTGTTTAAAAAATTGGTTTTTAGCTAATAATAAACCCTCAAATTTTAGAATATTTCAGGAAATAAGCAGACCCACCCGTATATCCATGTTGTAATAAAATCTTTTGTATGGCCTAATAAGTGACAGTAGTGGCGAGGGTTATACTGGCATCCCCAACACCACTATAAGGCAAAGCTGCTTCAATAAGTGGACAGCAGCACATATCAAACATATCAGCAATTATATAGCCGAAAGCCAAGACCGTTTATCACAATTAGGTACTATCCTACACAGATCCTCTCCGACACAAGCCACTTTCCTATATAAATTCTACACTCGTCCCATCCTATCTTACGGATGGTATCCACTAACTCATTCTTCGGGCCGACCCAAAATACAATCCTCTGCATATGCAGTAACCTACATGAATCCATTCATATCCAAAAATTACATAACTACACCAAAATCCCGACTATTGCTAATTTCTTCACATCAATAAGAGCCCATCCCAATGCTATAGCCACGTCCATATTGACCCTAAAATTGTACACTGATCCTAAATTCCACTATCTCAAGTTTTTTTACAACCAACGTGGTCCTAACTAATCTCGTAACTAATCGTACAAATCAAAAGAGCCAAAAACCAAATAAACCTGTAAAAACTGGAAACTATCAAATAATTGCTTACACTGCCCCAGTTTAGGCCAAACAGATTTTTCGTTAATTCTATTCCAACTAATTGGGTAATACGTTATTCCAAGTTAGTTATTATTTTTGGTAATAGTAAAGATTCTAATCATTCACTTAATATGCGAATGGTATTTGGTATCAGATAGAGATTTGCAATGCCCTAGATGATAACTACGAGGTATTCAAAAATAAGGCTGTTTTCTGTAATTATATTGCTATTTATTTATTTAAACGAGACATAATCTAAGACGACCAATATAACATAAAACTGTTAGTTCTATTAAATTTCTTCTTTGAAACTGTATTGCGCTTTTATCTCAAACCTGAGCATCAATCAATGAGATTCTAATTCGATATGAATGTAACCGTCTCGAGATTGCTATCCAAAAACGGTTGCCAATTGAACATAACACATCACTCGACAGAATCTGTTTGGCATAGGAATATGGAAATTTCAATTTGAATTATACCTTTAACTTTGCCCTCGTTTATCATATCAGTCAACTCATGTTTGGAGTATTTTCATGATTAGTGGCGGTTCTGTTAATTCGCAATCTTACTACGATCTAAAATCTACGTAATAAGATGCCTCAACATTTATTTTAGATAGTGAAAGTTTTTTTTGGCATTGGGCTATTAGCCATGCAGCCAGACACAATATAAAAAAAAATTGAGTCTAATCTAAAAAAAAACAAGGAAAATGAAAAACGATGGAAGAGTTAACAGGGAAGGGATACACACTTCTCGTCCTGGGGTCAGGACATTGTATTTATTATCACATAAAGTTTTGGAGGACCACTATAGCATAAAGGTTCAATACATAGGAGGAAAGCATTGAGTAAAGATATTATTTTTACTCAATGAGAAAAGCTAGCCTATACTTCGTCATTTTATACCTATAATAATACACCTGTTTCGACTAAAAAACTTATGATGCTGTCGAACACTTGATTACTATTGAGGCAGAGTAGGGATAGTACGTCAAAAGGCGGGTTTATCTTGCAGTTGATCAGGTTCTTATAAAGTGTTGAACTTGCTGCTCTATATTCTAAACATTCAAAGAAAATATGATCCAGGTCACCTTTTGTATGGCATACTTCACAATTTTCAGAGGAAACGATATTTATTTTAACCAAATGTGCCGGGTAACGGGCATGGCCAAATTTTAAGCGAGTTATTGCTGTGGTATACTTCCTTGGATAATTATAGCCTTCATGCCAAAACTTAATCGGAAGGTCAGGGTAAATAAGTGTGTATCTTGTAGGATTGCTCCGACAGAATTCATGCTATTCATTCTTCAATCTGTTTTTTAATTTAGATTTTGAGAGAAGGAATCGGTCAGGCACAAATTACCTTCATATGGGTCTCCAGTGATAATACTTTCTTTGGGTAGGATGTCAACATGTTCATTATATTTTAATCCTATGTGGCTTTTACCCATACAAAGTAAACTTCCCTTCCAGTAATTAGGATGCTATGTAATAATTCTTTGATTTTTAGGATGCATGGATTAGATTTGATGCTGAATGAAACATGATTTTTTAGTGAGTTTAGAACCGATAAAGAGTCTGATAAAATAACAGAGATATTTGAGTAAGCTAACTCAATAAGTCCAAGTGCCTCATATATGGCTGTAGCTTCTGCAGTGAATATGGAAGTGTGAGGAGACAGTTTAAACTTGTTCCCCTGATTTGTAGAGGGGACATAGTATGCTGCACAACCTGTTCCCATAAAGGACTTAGAGGCATCCGTGAATATAGTCAATGGATTATTCCACTTTTCCAAAACTGAGTTTAGGATATTTCTGCTCACATTTAGGTATTCACTGTATTGCGGTATTATTATGGGCGTCTTAGAAAAACTATAGAAATAATCAAAATTTGCGATGTTCTTGTAGGGATCATCTAATAAAGCTACAATGACGAAAAGCTATACAGAGAGGTGGAGAGTTCTTTTTCGACCAGAATTTGTTTGTTAGATCAAATGTATTGAGCCCAGATATACTCTGTGAGAGAGATTGGTTATTAATTGAGATTTTTAGAGTAAACTTCTCACTAAGATACTGTCTTCTTAAGGACAACGGAGGTAGCAAGGATTGAGCATGAAGTGGGTTGATCTGGGTTGATCTCATTGCTCCTAAACAAATTCTAAGTGCTGTATTTTGTGGTGACATGTAATCGTTTTAACGAGGTGTTGCATGTAGACCCATAAAGGATACAACCATAATTCAAAATCGATCTGATGTATGTTTTATTGAAAAGGAGAGCAGTTTGAACAACTGCAACCCACCAGGTTTTTGTTGAGATTATTTAAAAAATTTAAACTTTTGTTACATCGGTTTATTATCTCCTCAATATAAAACTTCCATGTAAGTTTCTTGTCTAGGATAATTCCCAAGTATTTAACATGCGTTTGAAAAGGAAACGAATGAACGAGTGAAAGTTCTCTTATAACTTTTCTTATATCGCACAACCTTGCAACTAGAATCTTTTCAGGATTGACAAAGTATTATAATGGTTTTCCAAGATGTACCTCAAGTTACCTAATAATACACCATGCTGTCCAGTATTTGCAACAGTTGCATCACATCCAACTTCAATAGTGTCTGCATATACACCAATATCTTCTAGATATATTACTATATTAACAGATGATCCAGACGTTAGACAACAAATTCAGATGAGTAACCCAGGCAACACAGTTTGGTTTAAAATACGTTTATATACATATAAAATGGTATAAAAGTTGGTCTAGTATAATAAATATACGTTGTTCGTAAACAAAAAATAAAACAAACGTATAAAATACGTTTAATAAACGTGACAGAAATCAGGCTTGGTTGAATTATGGTATAATATTAGTTTCTTAGTTTATAATATTATATTCGTTTTTTAAATTATGTGTGAATAGACGTTTTTCGTAAACATATTAAAAACTAAAGTATAAAATACGTTTAATAAACGTGATAGAAATCAGACTTGGTTGAAATATGGTGTGATATAAGTTTCTTAATTTATAATATTGTATTCGTTTTTTAAATTACTTTTGTATATACGTTTTTCGTAAACCTATTGTACACTAAAGTATAAAATACGTTTAATAAACATAACATAAATCAGCAATTGGTTGTATTATGGTGTAATATAAGTGTCTTAGTTTGTAATATTGTATTCGTTTTTTAATTATTTTTGTATAGACGTTCTATGTAAACATATTATAAACTAAAGTATAAAATACGTTTAATAAACGTGATAGAAATCGACTTGGTTGAATTATGGTGTAATACCTACCTATATCTTAGTTTGTAATATACGTATGTACAATGTACATACATAAAGTATAAAATACGTTTAATATAGGCTGTCCCCCCTCTTCATTCCCGCGTACACACGTGACATACTGACGCAGTGTAGACCGCACGAACCCTGTGTACTTCTAGTGAGTTCTACTCCTAGTTTAGTGTTTAGTTTCTCTATGACTGTCTTGTGTGTTGCTATTGTGTAGTGTTGGTGGAAATAGTTACTTATTTAAATAAAGGATAATTATTTGTTTTAAATATTTTTTATTGCCTACTTCTTACAATAATTCTGAACATTTATATTTAGTATTTTACAACTTTTGCTGCATTAATTTTATTGTTATGTAAGCAAGTATTTACTTCACATTCGATACTAAATCCGGTTGACTATAAGTTTACTTATTTCTGTATTTTAAACCTAAATTTATTTCCATATTAACTACTAAGTAAATAAAAATAAACAGGATTTCGATATGTATAGAATTAACTTTAATTTAAAATATTTACCTAATCTTAATAAATACGTCTATGCTGAACTTATTTTGAACTTATCTTATTCAATTGTATGTGGCCTACGAGGTAAATGTATTTTTCATATACGTTTTTAATATTTTAATATAAATACGTATAATATATGTCTGTATTCTACGTATTTAATATGCTTTCGCTATACGTATTTTAATTCTAATATAAATACATATAACATACGTCTATAATCTACGTAATATATTTGTTTCCGCCACACGTATTTTAATTTTAATATAAATACGTACAATATATGTTTACAATCTACATAATAAATATGTTTTTGCTATACATATATCCTACATTTATCATACACGTTTTTTAAATGTTAAATAGTAAACGTTTTTTAGACTGACATTCTTCCATATTATATATGTTAATACTAAACCGTATCCATACTTTATGATCTACATAAAAAAAACGTTTTTTCAAGTGAAATGTGTTGCCTGGGAAGTATCGAGGCACCGGAAGGAATATAAATATTTAAATTAAATTATTACAGTTTTATTAGGTGTTATACGTCATCGGATTACTTGGAAATTGGGGCAAGTTACTATGAACGAAGAAACCTTCAATTTAAGGTGTCACACATCTTGGTCCGATAATAGGGAAGGGCAGACGCTATATTATAATATCGATTTATTTATTTAGAGTAAAAAAATCGCAAATCTATCTGGTAGTATTACCCCTAAGATTGCAAAAAAATATTAGAAACTATTCAGAGGTTAGTAGGTGGGTAATTGACTTTTGAAATTTACCAAAATTAAAGAATAGAATGAAAAATAAATTCGAATGCAGCAACGAGCCGATGAACAACTATTTCCGATTTTGATTGACGATGGAGTGGACGGGATACATTGTCTTAGAACTTTGTATTCAAAGGCTATTCTTATGCATGTTTATTGATTCTTTAAATTCGAAGTAAGACATCTAATAAAAGAAGCAGATTATTTAATTTATCGTAAACCTTAGTAACATTATTATTACTGTTGTGACTGTTCCTATACTTAATGGAACTAAACACCCTGAATTTGTTTATTTTGAAATTTATTCACAACAGTAAAAAGGCAATCTTTCAAATATTCACATCATAATGATGAAAAATGTCAAGGGAATTCAAGAGCGCCAATGAATACTTGTTTTGAACACTGTTTTAATGCAGAAATTTTAAAAACTAACCCAGGTGTTATTTTCAGTAATTTTAATATACTGAGTATACAATAATAACGACAATGCTTACTTTACGTTGGATGTAGTTTTTAACAATTCATTTGGACATGGCATAAACTCTTGAGATATGTATATGCAAATTACGCAAGGCACTTATATTACTCAAGAAGATGTTAACCATTATCATGACCATGACAGTTAAGTTGTGCTATAGAACCGAAAATCTAATACAGTTTAGTCTTGAAAAGACGTTTTCCGTTGAATATTTCAACTTTATTTAATCATCTAAATTCAACTAAACGTTAATATGACGTTTATTCCACCATTGTTATCAACGCAAGGGTTCATTTATACGTTAAATAAACATAAATTTATTCATATAAATTTACGGGTAAATACACGTTATAAAAACGTAAAATTCTAATTCAATAAGTTGGTGGCCAAAGTTATCTAAATGTGAAGATTAACGTAATATTTCCTCACGTCGCTGAAACGTTTTTAAGTGACAATATTTTCAACGGTTTGTTTTATATTGGTGGTATATTAATGCGAAATTTGGGTGGTTTAAAAACGTTAATTTAAGTTCTATTCTATACGTTATAAAAACATAACATTTAAAATTTAATTCTACGAAGTAAATAATCGTTAGAAAAGTGTTAAAAATTACTTGAAAAAATACATTTGTGATCCTCGTCAACGTTTTAGGCACGTCAAAATCAAATTGCTTATAACGTGATTTGTTTATGGCACTTAAACGTTGAATATTATAATACTTTCAATGGTTTGTGTATTATTAGGGGTATATTAATTTACGTAGTGTAAACACGTTATTTCAAATAGGTACTATTGCATATGTTACTAAAACGAAACAATTACGATATAACTCCACGAAGAAAATAAACATTAGAAAGACGTCTTAATGTAACTGAAAAATTACTTCTGGGATACTCGTCAACGTTTTATTTACTACAAAAGAAACTTGATTTCTACGTGATTTTTATACAGGGTGAATCTTAGAGTGGGGGACATATTTATAGGAGGCGACACCGTTCACTATGGGAACACAAATCTACAATTTTTTTTTTTTTTGCGCCATGAAAAATGAATATTGTTTAAACCCTTTTTATTTGAATTTGGGTACCCCGCCAGTGGAATGCGCTAGCGAGAGTTTTATATCATCTACACTTGGCAACAGTGTCGACCGGTGACACGTAATGCAGTAAGTGCTTGCCCAGCGGCGCCGGAATTACAGGAAACTTGAATCGCGAATTTTTTTTAAAAATTCATAACTCGGCCATTTTACAACCTACAAAAAAAAAATTCGGATTCATGTTCATGACGACTAGTACTATTAACCCCAAAAATATGGCCGCCACTCTAAGATTCACCCTGTATGTTGCTTAAATGTTGAAAGTTACGATGCTTTTCATGATCTGTATAACATTAGTGGTATATGAACGTGCAATTTACGTGATTTAAAGACGTTAATATAAATGTTGCATATATTGTTAAACGTGACAATTAAAGTATAATTCCTCGAAAAAATTGCACGTCAAAAACACGCTGGAAGTTAACTGACAAATCATGTTTTTGAACCTTGTTAACGTTCTGTCTTTCAAGTTATTTGCAGTAGATGGCAACAGAGAATGAATTTGTATGTCATTTGCTTACAGCGGGCTCAAGACTACGAGAGCAGTCCAGGACGAGGATAGGGTGTGCTCTGACAAGACATTGTTTCTAGAGAAAATGGACGAAATATTTATATAGTATATAGATATATAAATATACATAATATGTAACTATGCATATATATGAGAAGACGTTTTTGAAACGTTTTCTATAAATGTTTAATGGACGTTTAATATCGGACATATATATTTCAAAAACGTTTGAAGAAGGCGTTTTTGAAAGGTTTCCTATAAATGTTTAATGGACGTTTAATAGCGGTGGAATAATTCTGAAATATTTAACGTTACGGTTACGTCTTAAACACGTCGCGTTATTACATTATCTAGCGGTCCAATTCAACAATTAAGCAACGTCAATAATTATTCCGAAAGAAATGTTTATTTAAAGTTGATTTTGGAGTCGATTTGTACCGTACGCTAAACGTTATAAAAACGTTGTAATATGCGTTGAAATATACGTTGAACAGCGGGACATTCTTCCGTTCAACGTTGTAATACAATGGTTACTCAATTGTCGGTTATCGTTAAATTTAACGTTTTTTAAACGTTTGTGTTCTCATTGGGCATGTACCTAATACTGCTGCTATGAATAAATATTTTTTTTATTAAAATTAAGTAGTTAAATATTAGTACACCATATTTCTGTCCAGATCGTTTATTCTCGTATTTTTAAACATTGTCGGTTCAACCCAATAACATTCGGTTACATGCAAGTTTTTCGAAACTGGTAAAACAAACGCTATCTGCTAGAAGGAATAGGTGGGAAAAATTAGACTTCTTTTAATTTTTTCAAGTTATCTGAAGCTATCCTCTTTAGGCAATGCGCGAAATGTAGAAGAGTATTTGGTTTTTCTTGAAACACTAAAGGACTAAAATGAAATATAAATTGAAAATGATCAGTTATGTAAATATTTAAAATTCTGTTCTAAGTGAGCACAATTAAGATATTATGTAGTCAATTTAATTTCTATTTTGCCTTTACTATTTCAATTCCAAAACTATAGTTCTGACGAAGAAAACTCGAGGGGATACACTTCAAAAAGTAAACGGAAACATTTTTAAATTTTCCGAAGAGATCTGTTAGTTCCAAAATACTTGAATTACCTCTGGCGTCAAAAATCATCGGAAATAAATAATTATGACAACCATGTATATTCGCAGTGAAACTAATTTTATATGAACTTTGTAATTAAGAATTACTTTTGCTACAAATAGTTTAAAACTAAAGTGATATTTATTGTAAATTGTTTATGATATTTATTGTAAACACATAAAAATGATAAGCAAATAAAGAACTTTATTATTATTATTATTATTATTATTATTATTATTATTATATGCCACATTGCATAGACGAATATCCTGACCTGACGCTAAATAATAATCCCACAGTATTACAGGGCTCGTAATAAGCCGACTAGAAAAATAAAATAGTTTACATCGTTAAATTGAATAGCCCATTTCATGCCATTACTTGTGAATGTTACAAATTACAGCAGTTGGAAATGTCTCGAATATAATGAATTTTAGAGAAACATGAACTACCGAGATCCATCAGATAAATTCCATGTAATTCGTTATGGTCGAATCACAATTTACATACCATCAGTAATCCGTCTCATACTGTTAACATAACATCGAAATAGTTTACAGTTCAATTTATATGGATGATTATCCACACTAAGGCTAATGTTAGTTGAGGAACTGTTCAATTTTTCATTTTGAGGATAATGTATATTGCTGATCATTTTAGTCCTACAACAAATTTTCGTGCTAAAATTCGTGGAGAATTATAAAGAGGTATTATACATATTTATAATTTGAATTAAATCGTCAGAGGCATGAGAGAGAATAATTGTAATAATTTTTCAATTTTGGTGTCTTCTATACAACAGAGTTTTTGATCTCATTTTTACAAAATTAACTCTCAGAACTACTTGAAATTTTCATGGTTTGTGTAATAGTTACTGTACACTTGAGACGTTTTGCAAAATAAGAAATGCTGCTGGTAATCCAATCATCAAAAAAATATTACTAACTATTATTATTTATTGAAGAATTGGATTAAAATATTTTCGCAACTGCGAATTTAATTAAAAGTTAAATGTAAAAGAAGTGTATAAACAAACACGCGATTTTCTTCTACTGCTGCCATTTTTATACATCCGTTTCAGTTTCCCACAGTTATATGTCAGGTTAAAAATAAAGCTCTTGCCAAAGATAAGAATGAAGAATTGCCGATTTTTTACCAAAAGAATCTCTGTACACATCTCACTGGTAGAGATTTACCACAATATGCATAAATCGCTGATGATCCCAACTTAAGATTAAACTAATCCTAACCGTACTTGACCACCGTCATTTTTTTATCGACTGGGTCAGAGGATTGTGGGGGGGATCAAAATATCATTCTTACAATTAAAACATGCGTCCTCTGTTATTCTTATGGAATTTTAATTTGTTAGTTTCCAATTTTAGCTCTTTTACATATTTACGATCCTATAATATTTTGTGCATGTTTTTATTGTCTCTTCACCTATTATAAAGACAACCAATTTATATGTTAAACGTAGTTCTAAAACAAAAGTTCCAAAAGAAGTTCTATTTTCCATTAACGTTTGCATTATTGGTTGTAAACTTTCCGTAAAATAATAATTGACATGGCGCTGACAGTTCCTACAGCAAGAGGCACCTAAAATGTCATCTATTTATATTACAAAGCGAATATTTAATGAAAAGTAAATGGTATAAGGTGGGTACTTTTTGTTTCTGAAATAAAAGCAATATACAAAATCAATTTCTAATAGCTTTCCCTGAAAAGTTCAGGGTTAGATCAATTAAGATGAATTCAAGGTACGGAAACTCCTTTTATATTTATAGCTATTATAGATGTATAGATTTTATTAAGTATTACTTTCGTGAAACATATTTTGTGCCATTTCTGATAGAAATCTTCTCTGTATATTTCTTAATATTAGGGAAACAGAGAAAACTGATTAAATGATTCTTCGAAAACTTAAATATTTTTCTATTCTCTCGAATATACCTAAATACCTATGTATTTTGTTTACTCTTGTATTTTAATTTTATTACTGATATTGAAACTAATTTAGTTATCAAATAATACCAATCTAAGCTATTCATTTAATATATTCCTCAGGGCATTATAAGGAAATTGCCATTTATTAATGTTTAACTGCTTATTTCTGCAGCAGATTGATGCTTTTATTTGCCGTTTTCAAATTCCCATAGAATTATTCACTAAGATAAATTACTACCAATGGTTTTAGGCAATTCAAGTGCAATTGCTTTTTAAATCAAATCATTTTAATTAGCAAATAATAGACATAAAGTGAGCACTAAATGAAGAGCCAAGTTTGAATACAACAAGGTGGGAATGTAAACGTAAACAAATTTTCACAGTGAATTAATTAACAATTAAATATTCTACTCTAAGTACGCATAATTTTAAACCGACAAGGCATAAAAATTGTTAACAATAAGCAATTAAATAACAATTTGCTGCGTCATAAATTTAACGTAGAACTTCACTGGTTTTAATCGTTATGGTATTAATAATTACACTGTTTCTAGGTAAAGTGAGTATTGGGTCTGATTCATTCTGGACGTTTATGTAAATAACATGTTGATTATTATTAATTATATCATCTCACGTATTTTATTTATAAAACAAATTAAGTTTTTGACGAAAAAATCGTACAACAAATACCAGGCCGTAGGTTAGACAACATCTTTTGTTTATTTGCGTCCCTGTGAAGCACCCTCTTTCTGAAACCTAATTTTATTTTATGTTCATTTATAAGGTCTTTATAATCCAGTGGATAAGAATTGTGTTTATATTTTATCCTTTATGTTAAGTTATTATTATTTTGTATTATAGCAAATTCTTCCTTTAGTAATTGATTTGGAGCTTAGTTTTTTCTTGTTTTTGCAAGAATCAAAAGAAAAAAAGGCAAATCATTTTTTATACACTATTAATAGGTAATTTTAACTTTTGTGATTTACAGAAAATTTAAGTTTCGAAACGTTTGGAAAATCCATTTTAATTTTTAAATGTCTTATATATAGTTGTTGTTTCCACGAGCTATATCCATGAGTAACGACACTCTATCCATTCTAATAAAATAATAATAATTATAAAAGTCACAGGCATTGAGGTTATTTTTTCAATAAATCTATATTTTTTTTGATTACCTGGGTTCAAAAATATTCAAAAATATGTGGTAATAAATCACAAAACAAGGAAAGAACGAAATAGAAATGTTTTATTATTAAAAATTAAATCGATTAGTAACCAATAGTACCTTTCAACTTCTTTGTATCAAACATAGGTAGAAAATACACCAAGAATACTTAATAAATCTGCAAATTATTTCAAATTTTCCTTTTTCGTTTTTTATTTACAGTAACAGTAGAAACATTTTAGAACACATTTTAGGAAAGCCACCTAAAATATTTATGTGCGATGTGAGCACGTTAGGAATTGTTGTATTTCTTTGTACGAAATTGAGAAATTTACCAGATTAAGATTATCATTGTTTCTAAAATAATCAAGGATAAGTTCCATATTTACAAGTAGAGAAAGAAGAAACTAGTAATAAATTATTATAAAAGTTTTATAAGACTTGTATTTATAGTAATTAATTACTTATTCATAGTTCTAACTATTTATGAATACGGACGTCCACTTACTTGGATTTCTTAATTCTTTAAGAATTATTTTAAAACAATTAAAAATCCAAGAAAGTAAATGTTACAAAATTACAAATATTTATTACTTTTCCTGTTTTAAATATTTATAAATATTCAACCTCTACCTTCCTGATTTCTCAATTCTTTTGGAATTATTTCAATATAATTTATCACTTCGGTCTTTTTCTAGTGGGCTTGCAATAATTTCCCAGTACAGAAGTTTGCTTATAAGTATAAAAGCACTAACTTATATCTGTTCTAAATTGGATTTGGATCGACGATTTAAAATTATCTGGGGGAGTATACTTGATCCAGACTGATAACAATAACCAGAGATCGGTCCATGAATGAATGATATTTTTAACCTCCTAATATGAAAGTTGAGCAAATCAGAATATTTGTAATGAGTTTTAGTATTTAAAAAATAGTCATTGTTGACGAATTGTAATTGGTTAATACATCATATTTATTTTTTATAAATCGATGTCTGTACTACTGTATTGCATTCGTCTATACAGGGGTTTTCAACGAAAACTTGCCCCCCCCCCCTCCTAGAATTACAAAACCGAAAAAAAAAAATAGAATTCGCCGAGACCTGTCAATTTCTTTTTCTTCGAAAATTACTAAAGACATCCGGTGTTATTAATCGGCATTCTTCAACAATTCTCTGACACAACAACTCTAGTGTTTCAGGCTGTGTGGCGTACACTCGCGATTTCAAATGGCCGCACAGGAAAAAGTCCAAAGGGGATAGATGAGGTAATCTTGGAGGCCATTCGACAGGACCTCTTCTACGAATTCAATGCCCTGGGAAATGGTCAACCAAAAATTGCCGCACAGGAACAGTATAGTGAGGAGATCGCCATCTTGTTGGAAAGTTATTTCATTTTCTATTAAATTATCGTTATTCTCTAAAATTTCTGTTAATATAGGGTCAATATTACGAGTAAATGTACATTTGTTCGAAAAACACGTAGATAAGATTTGGGTTCAGTAGAAATCGTTTACTAAAATATTCACAAAATTGGATGCGATGATCAAAATCATCCTCATGTAACCCTTGAATCAGCATCATCTTAAATGGATGAAACTTGTATCTTTTCAAAATTTAATGAACACTTGGACTGAATACACCAGAAGCTTGAGACACCGCTTTGATCGACTGATTATTGTCCATCTGCAGGTGACACAAAACTGCCACTTCAACTGCTTCATTTCAAACTGGGAGATTTACTTTCTTGTTTAGAAGCGAACCCGTTGCAATAAACTTATTCATCAGCTGTTTAACGTACTGATGGCTTACATTTTTTTCTGGATGATTAGCATTAAAAATTCGTGCTGTAGCTATAGCGCAATCGTGATTTCGATACCAAATTGGAACAATTTCTACTCTTCCTGCGATAGAATAAACCATTTCGAAAACATGTTTACATTTTCAACGACAGACTGAAATTAACGATTTGCTGGTGACAGGCAAAAAACATCAGTGACTTTTTGTTATTTTAAAAAAGATAAGGTTTGAATTTGTCTTAAAAATTGATGTATGGCTGGAAAATACCATACATAGGACAATAGTCTTTAGAAAACGAATAAAAAAGTAATGTGGTTGTATAGTAGATAGAAAGCTTATTATTGGTGGGCATTTCTGTAGAAATTATTACGCGAAAGTCGGTTTGACAACTTTTCGTTTTTAGCCAATAACTCTGTCAAATCTCAAGTAGGGTAGGTCCATTTGAAATTTTAAAGTTGGGGTTGCTAGGTGTTTTTTTGTTTTTTTTTTTTATTTCGACTTGGCCTTGGACAAAAACCATCAGCCAGCGGCACAGGTAAAAGTAGGGAAGGAATCGGGATGAACACATTTCACGCCCAGGGGTCTGTCAGGGCGACTTAAAATAAAACAGGGATAAGATTAGACCGCGGTTATCTCACAAGGGAAGGTGAACAATGGTCAAAATATACAAGAAACACTGAATAAAAGTATCGTACGTTGCTAGGTGTTAGGGAGATGAACATATCTGACTGTCAAAAATGCTCACCCCAAGAACTGAAATCGATTTTTTTTTCGATTTTGTAATTATAGGGGGGTCAAGTTTTCGCTGAAAGACTATATAAAAAATACAACACTAGCTATTTTGACCAAACTTTTTGGTTTTGTTCAAGGGTTGTCACGTGTTTTAATGGGGAAGAAATATATAGTGTTCGATTATTGGTCGAGTTGTCCAATCAGATAATGTATAGAATACAAGAAATAAGTTAAGTTGTATTTTTTGTACCGAGGCTAAGTACACTGCTTTAAAAAATTAATACTTTGTCAACCCTTAGATATGTTATATTATGTATCTTTCATTATTATAATATTTAAAACATGATTTTGTATTAAATTTGAAATTAATAATTAAAACTATTTAAAAAAATCTTTAAGTTTGTACTTAATATTCTCACAATTTTAAGCCTTTTCTAATCTTTAGACTTCCATCTGAAGATGAAAAGCTAAGGAATTTGAAACCAGTAAGTGATTGTGAGAAAAAAGTTATAAGGACTCTCTTTTACTTCAAAAAATCTTAACTCATAGAAACAGTGCAAAGTTGAAGATTTATGATAATTTGTATCACTATCTATTTTTTTATAAATTTTTTTTTATTTAAAATATTTTTTTATAAAATAAACGTAATTTGCGATATATTATTTAAACAAATGTTTATGTTTATATTAATTAAATTTACCAATATTTTATGAATATAATACCTTGCAACTTAACATGGCAGTTGAACATTTTAATCAGAAAGGTATTTTTAAATTATGCAAAGACAAACAGACAAAGTAAAATACAGACCTAATTGAGAACCTCTGAGAAAGTTGGTTAAAAGTAATAGGTGTATGATGAATAAAACTACCATCAGATTTGGTTTCAGCGACTCAAAGTACATTATAGTTTAAATCATTTTCAGTTAATAGATCAATTATATCAGCTTGTAGCATGCAGCAGAGTTTTGTAGATTTTTTTGAAGTTTCAACCATTAAATAAAACTATGTCAGTTTGAACTTCAAATTCAGTTTCAGTGACTCAAAATATATAAGAATAGCATGATTTTATTCCGTCCAGTCAGCAGGCCAACAATACTTCCAAAAAAGCGGAATTTTGAGGGATTTTTAAAATTAGAAAAAAATTATGGACCGAATTCAAATTCAACAGTCTGCCAGTCAATATCTTTTTTGTACTTGTGTATTTATTATAGTCTTTTATGAACACTTTGATTACGTAGAAATTGATAATATCAACAGGATGAGTGGCGCGGCGATTAAGGATGTTCTTCGTATAAACGACACTGCCAAAATCTTCTACAAAGTTTCCTCTAGAAAATTTGTCAGAGTATAATTACTAAGAAGTCGATATTTTTATTTGTTCATGCATTAAATTGTTGTGAAGAGGGGTTTAACCACCAAAATTGTCACTGTTCCTTAAACTACGTATAAATAAACCACTTACTTAAATTAATTACCACCAGATAATGTCAACTTAGTTGATAAATGCCCACTAACTAAATGTGACACTGTAACTACAATATTTTAAATATTTATTACCAAATCTTTTTATAACCAATAACTTCATCTTTAATGGTTCTGTCGAATTTTTTATATCCTTATGTATCCAACGTATTCGGCTAAACATTAATACTCATGGAGGCGCTATCATGAAAGGGAATAATGTATTTTTTCTCTAAGAAGAGTTGTATTCCAGGGTGGGTACGTGTAAAACACTTTCATTTGGGAGGAATTTTATTTACGTTTATTATTTCAAGAATATATTTTTGTTTTCTTCGAAAGTCTCCCTTGTTTCTGTTCAAAACTAAAAGAATAACAAAAAGACCAAATCAACAATCCATCGACTGCAGGGAATTTCTCTCCACTCTAAAGCACATAACATAAGTAAGTACCCCATACTAATGTATATTTTCGCACGTCCTTATTTCTTATAAAATGTTATCCGCATTATCCCACTTCCATTATTCGGAGTAGGTTTATTTTTGCACCTACGTACAAGTTTCGTTGTACCTATTACACTAAAAAGCAATTATTAACCCGAGTTGCATATGCAGGGCTGTTTAAATTCGTTATTTATGAAATGCTCCCGCTGCAAAACTGGCATCTAAAGTAATATGATTCTTCATAATTAAGTAACGAGATTTTAAGCTCTGTTGTATGATTATGTCACGCTGAATAAAATATGAATATCTCTCTGTAATAACTAGCATCTTTATTTTATTTTTCTGCGCTTTTGATGTTATCAAATGAAAGCTCTTATGAATGATAGAAGCTACACAAAATATCGGGGTTCTTGTGCACTGGTATTTTATAAGAAAATAGAACAACAAAATAATTTTCGTTTGAAACCATACAAACGAATTTCTCTTCACAAGCGGGACTACAACAAAGGATATACGAGTATGACAATGATTTTTTCCAGAAGTTACTTTCTGATTGATAATTATTTCATTTCACAGTTTGCTTTATAAAACGGTGAGAAAACTTAAATAAATTAATGTTGCCACTAATATGTACAGAACAGTTACTTTGTGCACAGAAATAAAGAAAAATGTAAATAAAGAAACAATAAACTAAAACAACCCGTTAAGAAAATCTACAAAATTAACTAATCCCCTAGCTAGTGTTCAAAATAATTGAATTATAAGATATGAATCGTCATATTGCGAAAAAAATTCCAACTTTCCACATAAATAAATTAAAAATATTATAATGAAGAAAGGTCAATCCCATGTGAGTAGTTCATGTTGAAAGAGAACCAAAAGTCTTTTTCTCACAATAAAAATATTATATTGAATCATTTTTCCACACAATTATTTTCATATTCCTTATTTCAATAAATACAACTTAGCTGTTGGTAGAAGCAGGATTTATATATTAATTGTTTTAAAATCATTCACACAACAAATTCCTATATTTATTTGAGAATTGATTATACATTTTCCAACAGAGCTGTGGTAATTTTATGTCATTATAATATTTTAAAAGCTATCTATCATAGTTTATTCAGACAAGTAAACTGATCACATTTCCTCTGGTACGCAAGGAATATTTCCTGCAGAAGTCAACGCAAAGCCATATATTTCCTCAAATCGTTCATTGATTAAACCGATGCTAGTAGATTAGTTACTAACCTTCCTAGATTTAATTTTCACATAACATGCATAAAACGTGTTCACGAGATGAATACTAGAACTTACAATTCTAAAAAATTTACTATTATCGCTGATGAAGATTCCACTAATATTCCACAGGATTACATGTCTAACTAGTACTAGTAATAACACATAAATAGAACGTGCCTAAGAGAAAAAATGTGAAAGAAGTAATGTGACAGTGACGGTGGTTTTTACAAATATTTTTGAAATATTTATGTGTATTCTAACTATAGTATAGCATTTTTATTGCAGCAATTGATAAAATTGTATTATTTTACAGTAACATAAATAACCGCCTCTTTTGAGGGATCCTTTTCCTTTGTTATTTGTAATTTTTTTCTCAGATACAAATTTAGTAAACTTAACGAACTTAATCTAAGTACTGAAATAGTACATAAATCGAGTAACTTTATTATAGTTGATAAAATGCTTTGTTTTGAGAAAATTTGATTCACTTGATGTCTTGAGCAAAAATATTTTAAAAAAACTAATACAATTTCACATGCCTAATATTAATCAAAATATTAAAATGTGGTAATTAGTATTTATCATGAAAATTTTTTTTTTTGTACTTAATTATTAAATATTTTCAAAAAATCAGTACCTACTAGCAGCCAGAAGCAACCTTGAGGGAGAACATTATTAAATAATTCATATTTTTGGCGATAAGGTAATTATAATCTTGAATACATAAATCGTATATAATCATTAAAAGTGTGAATTAATTTCATAAAGAGAGAGATTATACTAAAAGAATTAAAATTCTTCTACCCAGTGCCTAGGAACAACGTTTAATGAATTTTCCACTTCAGCACGCATTTTGAAAGCATGCGATAGTTACATATATTAATGAATTTGAAAAAAATATAAAATAGGTTTTACTTCGTGTTCAACCAAAAGTCAATTTGGCTATAAATACATAGATTTATTTCAATTTCCCCTTGACCCAATATTACCCAGAACGTCGCAAGACACGATATACACATAATATATGATTTTAATATCTCACCTGGAGTTGACAGGGATATATTCTCCGGGCACGATACCAATCGTTCGATATGAGTCCACATTTCATGAGCATGTTGGGTGGTATCGAAACTGAATCCCACTTGCATTGTGTGATCGGATGAATAGCACATTGTATGAAATGCTGGCCCATCCACTTTGTATGAGGATAAATTGTCGATAGTGTCGCTCCATAACATGAAACATGTCCCTGAGAAGAGATGAATTTCCGAAATCGGTCAAAAATAAATTAAAAGTAGTATCTAATGATTTATTGCAGTAGACTCTAATAAATCGAGAGAAGCTCTCTTTACTACAGATACATCTAAGAATAGAATACAATAATTGCTGTTTAATTGAACTACAACAAAAATATATAAAACTGTTGAATTAAAATTGAATGTCTTGAGTTTTTTGAGAATATTATCCAAAGTTGGCAGAAATCGGAACAACTCAATTCTCTTCGATTTAACTTTGCCAAAATGCCGTGTTTTTTGTTTTAAATGTTTTAACACAATATTGTGAAAAATTTCTGATTATTTTGTGATATCTAAATTACTCCTATTTAACCTTACCTCTTTCAGCAAGTGCTATCTGTATTCGTCTTTTATCTCTGGCTCGTGATTCGCCTACATCTAGGATAACAACTGGAATTCCTGTGTATTTTAATTGCCAATCTGTGTCCGTGGGAGTTTTGGTGTACAGATTTGCCAGAGATCCACTCACATATATCTGAAACAAGTATAATGAACAGTTATTAACATTATCCTGTCTACGGACCCAAGCCGTAACACAATTACATACGTTCAAATTATGAATAACTAACAGGAGTTTGTCATACAAAATGCAACACATAGTTATAAATAATATTTTATGCAAATGCTAACATTTCAAACCGTAAGTGAGCGTACGAGTATACTAAATAATGTATACTGGAGTTTCTGTAGACATAGAGAAATTCTGACAGCAATAGATATTAATAAAAATATTTCCCGTATCAAAACCTAAATGTTAATTTCTAATGGAGCTACATCAGAATTGTTTGTTAATAATTCTATATGGCTTCTGCTATCGTTCAAAACACATACCCTTGATAATTGGTAACAAATCCATCTTAATTTTTTTTCTTTTTTATTTTTCGTCGGCCTATCTCCATTACTGAATTTGATATTCTGATTTCCTAGAACATTTTCCATTCTTCATCACTATCGAAGAAGAGAATATTTTTACTTGCCCAAGAGACCAACCAAATGTAATTAGTATTTATATGAACTTGTAGCAGGATTATTATTATTAGGGTACCTAATATCTTGAGAAAATAAAATACATCCTTTTACATAAGTTTAAATATTGGTAATTTTGGTAAATTTTTGTACACATAAAGTATTTTGATTACTATTGTTATATTGGTTCTTGCAGCCCTGATGATGATAGTAACCGACTGCCAAAACGTTGGCTTTTAAATTGAAGTTTTAGTCATCAATAAAACTTTTGTCCAAATTGCTTGTGGATATTCACCTAGTATAAGTTTAAATAGCTCTAGAAATTGTCTCTATCTATATAGTTCCTTATAATTATAAATAAGTCCTTTACTGCCAGTTTGCTGAATTTAATGTTGTTTCTAGCATGTTTCGTTTGTATTGCTCTTTGATGATCATCGGATGTCTGCTTTCCAAAACTAATTGGTTATGGGGATAGGTGAAAACACTAGTATTTATTATTAAATATTTAGACATTATTTCTTAAGCAAATCAGTGTGTAGGTCGGGTCCTTAAGCTGCTGTGTTTTTGAAATATTAATAGTTTATTCTTCAATTGTATCAAACATAATATGAAAAGTGATACTTCTTGATCTTTCGATATGAAATACTTCTTTAAATAAATACATAAGGGTACCATGTAAAATACGTGAACAGATTTACATAAGTGGGTGGGAAACAATCAGAAATTTTATTAACTCATTTACTGCAACGTTTAATAGGTTGTCATTATTTTTTTCGATCCATGTATGGTAGGCGATGTAGGTTGTACCAATAATAAAATGTGAACTATTTGTTCTAATAAGCCATTAAATCATTTAATGGACTAGAATGTTTTAAGAGAGCGACCCATTTACATGTGTTTTATTGACCAATATGCTTAAATATATGCAAGGAGTTTCAAAATTATGTAGGCAAACTTTGACGGAATTTTCAAAAGTTAAAATAAATATAACTGTTCGTATAAATATATCCGTAGATAGGTACTTGAGTTGTGAGCTTTCCATAGCACAATCTCTGTAGTACAATGAAAAAAGTCACAGACATTTTTTGTAGCTGTTTCTAATTAGCGGTCCTTTTCCTCGTGAATCACTGTGTAATCATCACATAAATAAAAAACCCAAAACTTTCCGCTAGTATTTTTCAAAATTAGTAGTATTTTTTCAATTGAACTAATATTAGAAACTTAGCATATTTGGATTTTTAGTGTTTTTTATTATACATTTTTTTGTGACGATAACCGGACATGGGTATTTTATATTTTGAGAGACGAGTCTTTAGTTTATCAGATGTTGCAATGCCGTGTAACAAAACAAGGACAAAATATCCTATAATGGAGTATAAGTAAAACATTTTCGACATGCATTAACTTTCCGTGTATAAATGCGCTTTATGCAACACATTCGCTGAAGTTTCTTTTATTTCTTATTTAGCGACTTCATTTATAGAAGTCACTTCACTGCCTAGTACGTAGAGTACACGTCGCGAATGATTTGGTTTAACGAGTTTGTGAAACCGTAAAGTACCAGTGTCTCGTGTACACTTGTACTTTTCGGATTTACAACACCTGTCCTGTTATATATGCTTTAAATGAAACGGAGCAACTAAGAATGCACAAATTCACAAAATTCCCTCGTTTATATGTTCTTCTATATTAAGTGTCATCGGCGTGCATTTTAACATTGGAAATGTTTTTGTTTTCGTATAGGGGATGAAAATCAGTTTCATGTTGCATAATATGAAGCATGACTTATAGAAACAGTGGCGACAACAGAGTGACCAATTTTTGATTGGTTGTCTAAATCGCGTGGTACAGGCAGTCATGTTATTATTTTTTTATAGGCGTCTTCTTGTCGAGAAAATCCCAACGGCTATATCTCGTTGAGATTCTTTGAATATTTAAAAAGTTATTAGCGTTTAAATACCTAATGCCGAAGAGTTTTGTAAATTTTGCGAAATTAAAAAGGCCGAATGCGCGAGCAGAGCCCTCCAAAGTAGATAGGCAAAGCCGCTCCGGGACCACTTTCGAGGTCGATGGCGTCTGTCCATCCGGAGTGACCATGGAGAGGATGAAGAAGTCTTCGGAGAGGGTCGAGGGTATGTACAAGAAGTAAATCGTCAAAGACCGGAAGGTGGAGGGCGAAGAAGTCTTCGAGGGGGTGGTCTTCGGCGAGGGGGTATACAAGAAGTAATCGTCAATGACCAGAAGGTATTGCATCATCGTTAAAGCGTATTGCGCAATATTACGTAATCTTACGCAATATTGCGCAATATCATCAAGTTCTGAGAATGCCTGCGTTCAAGGTTAGCGACTTGTCGAGACTTGTCTGTAGGCGGCTAGATCAAAGGAGTGATTAATGTAGCGTAATCGATATGCACACGTGCGCGTTCAAGGTTATTGCGCAACATCATCAAGTTCTGAGAATGCCTGCGTTCAAGGTTAGCGACTTGTCGAGACTTGTCTGTAGGCGGCTAGATCAAAGGAGTGATTAATGGCGAGTACGTGACTAAAAGAGCAACATCCAGTTCTGAGAATCGTGCGCGTTCAAGGTTATTGCGCAACATCATCCAGTTCTGAGAATGCCTGCGTTCAAGGCTAGCGACTTGTCGAGACTTGTCTGTAGGCGGCTAGATCAAAGGAGTGATGCCGGTGGTGAGTACGTGACTAAAAGAGCAACATCCAATTCTAAGAATGATGGAACACCTGCGTTCAAGGTTAAAGCGCTCTAGTTTTAGAACAAAGAAGTCTTTGATGAAGAAGAGCTGTCAGATATAAGTGATTAATGCTGGTGGTGAATCATAAGTACGTGACTAAAAGAGTAACATTCAGTTCTAAGATGGAACACTTGCGTTCAAGGTTAAAGCGTTCTCACGGTTTTTGCTGACTCGCAATGAAGTATGGAGGGGAGGGGGAAAGGATATAAAAGTCGGCGTATCGTTATTCTAGGCTTAATAGTTCAGCAGTCTCTACACTTCATAGTTCAGCAGTACAATAGTACCATTGGTGTTTAAGTGTGATTATCGCTATTATAATCTTAATAGTTCAGAAGTTAATAAGTCTGTACACTTCATAGTTCAGCAGTACAATACTTTTTGGTGTTTTAGTGTGCGCTATTAATTACAAAGTGAGTACATTTTAATCTTTTTTGTTTAAATTTCAAATCATGAATATATAATATTTTTAGATGGCCAATTTACAAGAACTGCGCTTTTAGAAACGAAACCACTCGTTAAGGTGTCCGACTTACCAATAAACAGTCCCCAGCCAATATTATCAGCTCAAGTAGTGACCACAAAATTTGGTGATAGCATATTGATTGAACTGGAGGATAATAAGGCTTTTCTGCCGAAGAGGGTGACACCTTTAATGAGAAACAATTTAGCTGATTTCACCGAAGGCAAACACAGCATTATATTTGGAGGCTTGAAGGACGTTAAGAAGCCGTCTATGGGGATAAGCTTTCAATTTGTGAAAAGTAAGGACAATTAAATTCTTTTATTTTCTTAATTTTTTTATAATTTTAATTTTTTTAATTTTTTTAATTTTTTAATTTTTTTATTATTTTTAAATTTTTTATTTTTTTTATTAATTTTAATTTTTTTATTTTTTTTTATTTTTTTATAAATTTTTAATTTTTTAATTTTTTTAATTTTTTATCAATTTTAATTTTTTAACTTTTTTTATAAAATTTTGATTTTTTTTATTTTTAATTTTTTTATTTTTTTTATTTTTAAATTTTTTGATTTTTTTAATTTTTTATTTTTTTATTTTTTATTTATTTTTTTTCTAATGTTTGTATGTTTTTTTTAGCTGAATCATTGCAAGACGGCAGCACTACTAATTAAGATAAAAATACGTAGGGAACAGGATCGATATTGAAAAATCTGTATGTATAAATTTTTCTTAAACATTGTGAAGTGCATTTAAATAAATAAAAATGAGTTCATTAGAAATTGCTAGTCTCAGTGATGAAATTGTGGCGAAATTTAAATCAGTCGAGGTAATTTTAGCTCAAAAAAGAAATTTTACACCGCGGGAGAGAGACACCTGGCTTAAGCAACTAAAGCAGCATATTAGGCTTTTTAATAAGGCGATTCGCGATTCAGATTTAGCCGTAGGTACTCTGAGAAAACTACAAACTAATCTCGGTCATCTTAAACGGTTTAAGAAAGTAATTGAACATTTAAATCGTATTGGGGGAAGAGTAGGAGCCGCGCCAGTGAAAGAAAATCGCAGTGATAGGGTGAAATGGGAAGAGATAATTTCAGTTTTTCAGGGTCGAGTACGTACGGGAATAATAATAAATTTAACACACAAAGATGTTACCCAATTTTTAGATGATGCTTTTTACTTATTTAAAAATAGGGTTATGAATGTATTGAAAAAAATGCGTACTCTTAAAGTGAATACCTGTTTCTGTGGTGAATTTCTGAGAAAATCCGGAGATGTTGAAATCGTTGAACGAAAGTACTTCAACACAAAAAATCAAATAGTCGACGCCGGAACGGACTTGTTACATTTTTTCCAAATTAATATTAAAGATGAAATTCTCAATTCCTTATCTGAATTCTCCGAATCCGGATCTGGCTGGGCCCTAGATAAAATTCTTAGCTTGGAAGTTAACATTAATAAGTTCGAAGTGGGGAATGGTACCGGCTCATCCTACATTAGACTGCCGGAAAAAATTTTAAAAAAACAGGCATGTATTAACGTAAAAAATATGAACGACGAAGCATGCTTTGCCTGGAGCATCGTCAGCGGTCTTTATCCTACGGATGTACATTCAGACAGAACCTCTACATATCCTCATTACACTGAAGTGTTAAATTTAAAAGGAATTGAATTTCCTATGAAAATACCATATATTTCTAAATTTGAAAAGAATAATGCTGATATTTCTGTTAATGTGTTTGTCCTGGAGATGGACTCGAAATTAAATTTTTCAGTAGTCCCCGTTCGCTTGACTAAGCAAAAGCGTGAAAAACACGTAAATTTATTATTAATCCAAGATAAATATTATCCAAAAATATCTGAATTTGATCCGGCACCCAAGTCAGATAACGAGGATGAGGAACAAGATGAAAATATTAAATATCATTACGTGTACATCAAAGATTTATCAAGGCTTTTGAATAGTCAAATTTCTAAACATAAACATAAAGTATTTTTCTGTGATAGGTGTCTCAATTATTTCTCTTCGCAGGTTAAATTAGATGGTCATACGGGGGATTGCGAGAAAGTTAACGAATGTAAAATTGAGTTTCCAAAAGAACTGTACGTTAAGTTTAAAAATTTCGTCTATAAGGAAAAGGTTCATTTTGTGATTTACGCGGATTTCGAATCTTTGCTTGAGCCCTTTAACGATGCGGAAGCTGCAAATAAACAATCAGAGTACAGAGATCGCTATGGCGCAGAACCAGCAACGAAAAGTTCTCGCTATCAAAAACACAGAGCATACAGTGCCGGGTACTATTTTAAATGTGACTATAATGACGATTGGTCTTTTTTCAAAAGTAATCGTGGAACAGATTGTATGTCTTGGTTTGTGGACGAGTTGAGCGCCATCGCAAAATTCGTTTCTTCCAAATTGAAAAATATCGAACCCATGAATACGGAAGTTAGTTTACAGGATGCGGTCGGTAAAAAATGTCACATTTGCGAGGTGGCGTTCAATGATAAAGATAAAATCGTTCGTGATCATTGCCACCTCACCGGCGATTTCAGGGGGTTTGCGCATAATAAGTGCAATTTAAATTATAAAAAATCCTTCGTAATTCCAGTGGTGTTCCACAACCTGGGGGGCTATGACGCACATTTCGTAATTAAACAGCTCGCCGAAAGATATCACGTCACTCTGCTACCGGTAAATAAGGAAAAATATATTAGTTTTACGGTATACGATGATGAAACTAACTTAAAATTCAGATTCATAGATTCCTTTAGATTTATGGGATGCTCATTACAAGAGTTAGCTTCCACATTAAAAGCGGAGAATTTCGTAAATCTTAAACGGGAATTTCCGAATTTAGACGAAGAGAAATTGAAATTATTGAAAAAGAAGGGCGTTTTTCCATACGACTACATAGACACAATAGAACGACTTGACGACACCGAATTACCAGACCTGACTAAATTTCACAATAAACTTAACGATGCAGACATTGACGAGGACGAATACAGACATGCTCAAATCGTTTGGACGAAATTTAACTGTCAAAATTTAGGCGAGTATTCAGATCTCTATATGAAAACTGACATCATGCTGTTAACGTGCGTGTTCGAGACTTTCCGCATCACTTGTCACAAGACATACGGTCTGGATCCCGCTCACTATTACACTATTCCGGGCTACACGTGGGACTGTATGCTCAAATATACGGGGTGTAAACTCGAAACACTTCAAGACGTAGATATGCTGATGTTCTTCGAACGTGGTATTCGTGGCGGCGTGAGTCAATGCTGTAATCGGTATGGGGAGGCTAACAATAAGTACTCGGAAAATTATGACAACACCAAACCATCAACGTATCTGATTTATTATGATGTAAATAACTTATATGGCTGGGCTATGAATCAACCCCTTCCATATGGCAACTTCGAATGGACCGATACAAACATTGACGTCACCACGGTACCCGATGATGCCGAAATCGGTTACGTTCTTGATGTGGATCTCGAGTATCCGGATGATCTACACGATTTACACAAAGATTTACCCTTTTGCGCAGAACATCGAACGGCTCCAAATTCCAAATTTTCCAAATTAATGACCACCCTGTACACTAAGCAAAATTATGTTTTACATTACAGAAATTTAAAGCAGGTCTTGCAGCACGGATTGCGTTTAGTTCGCATCCATAAAGTGCTGAAATTCAAACAGTCTACTTGGCTAAAATCGTACATAGAGCTAAACACATCGTTAAGAGCGCAAGCAAAGTCCGAATTTGAGAAAACAAATTACAAACTGATGAACAACGCAGTGTTTGGGAAAACAATGCAGAATGTGCGGAAACACCGTATAGTAAAACTGGTTAGGAAGTGGGAGGGGCGTTACGGGGCGAAAAATTTAATTTCCAGTCCAAATTTTGATAGTAGATCCGTTTTTAGTGATACGCTAATGGCTATCGAACTTAGAAAAAATCGCATTGTATTCGATAAACCCCTATACATAGGAATGGCAATTTTAGATATTTCAAAAACTTGCGTGTATGAATTCCATTACGACTACATGTTAACTAAATTCCCGGTGGAAAATTGTAAACTGTTATACACCGATACAGATAGTTTGGTCTACGAACTTCAGTGTGATGACGTGTACGAAGAGGTCATCAAAAAAGACATTCAAAGATTCGATACCAGCGACTATCCCTCTGATAATCGTTGGGATATCCCGTTAGTGAACAAAAAAATCCCCGGTCTTATGAAGGATGAGAATAACGGCAAATTGATGACTCATTTTATCGGGTTACGCTCCAAACAATATACGTATAAGGTGGCGCAAGGTAAAGTGGTGAAAAAATCCAAAGGCGTAAAGACTAACGTCGTTAAGAGAAAAATTACTTTTGAGGATTATTTACAGTGTTTGGAGAAATTTTTGAAAAATCCTACTCGAGACGTAGGGCTATTGCACAATACTCAGCGTTGTATACAATCTAGATTGCATGATGTGTACAGCATTGAGCAAACGAAAATCTCGTTAAACCCCTTCGATGATAAACGTAAATTACTTTCTGAGACTCATGACACTCTCCCGTGGGGTCATTATTCAATTATTATACCTGATGATAATACCTAAGATTTCAATATCGATCATTTTATATATATAATATAAATTCGCACTTCTCATAGGGGTATGACACATTTTCTCATAAGAACGCATGTAAATCAGCGAACACACACATGCAGGTTAAAGAATGTTATCTGAATCAATCCAGCTGTTGTGCGTGGAATCAAAGCCCAGCCATTTCACGTAAGACTTCTCGCCTCGCTTACGTAACACCTTTTCCACGAGGTACACATCGGGTGTTTTCGTTTTTTGCAGCTCCTCTTCGTAGAACCCTCCTCTAATAGGTCTACCTTGCATATCTTCAAGTAAATAGGTTGTAGGATTGGTGATTCGAACCTCGGATATTTTAAATAACTCTGTACTCCAGTTTGGGGTGTATCCTTTGCTAAACACATGCTTACTCTTACTGACTCGCACAATATCTCCAACCTTGTAGCGTCGCGATGCTGCTATCTTTATGTGATTGTAAACTGAACGTAAAATTTGCTTTTCATTCTTCGCGTTCACATCCACCGGCTTTACCCCGATAGTCCTATGTTTTCGGTTATTATACTCTTTAACAATGTGAGGAAGCACCTCTAGCCATCGGTATGAGCCGTTTAAACTGAAATACTTGTATAAGCGCTCCTTTATCGTTCTAATAACACGTTCAACTATGGCGGCTTTCTTAACAGTATATGTGCTGTAGTGGTTAACCTTAAATTGTTTCATCAAGCGTTGAAAGTGTACATTATAAAATTCCGTACCCTGATCTGTATTTAAATGATTACAAGATCTCTTGCTCTCCCTGAAGACGTTCTCCATAGCCTGGGTGACTTCGGGTCCGCTCTTATTTTTTATCGGCTTAACCCATAGAAACTTGGAAAAACAATCAATTACCATCAGAATGTATCTAAAATTATTGTTATCCTTGGAGTAGTTCCCCATCTCAGCCAAATCTGCCTGCCACAAGTCATCTATTCCCTTTATGACTATGCGCCTGCGCCGCTTAATATTTCTACGGGCGGGTTTATGTAGCTCATTAACCAATTGAATTTTTTCTTTAGAATTAGACATAACTGATCGATGGCATCAAATTAAATGAATATATATGTTAGACTTTTATAATTTATACTCTTTTGCTCGCTTTTAATTTATTAACCGCCATCTCGACAGTTTTCACTGTGTTAGACAGAGAGGTGAGATTCGCTTGCATTAGAACAATTACTTCATCATTTAATTTTTTTATAGATTTTCTAAGGTCTTGGATGGAGCCTCTCTGTTTATCTAAACGAGTGGAAGTATCCCTTTGGTAATTGTTCGAGTTCGTCGCTAGAGTCGTAGCAATAGCAGTCACATTATCATCCATGTACTTTTTATTGACAGCATCGCCATCTTCAGTGGGCGGTTGAACATTACACAATTTCAATTTTTCCACATCAATGTTTCCATCTTTGGTGAAATTAAAACCTCGACCTTGTGGTAATAGACTGATGTTCTTGCTAACGCCACCTCGTGCTGAACGACCGAACTTATCGAGACTCATTGCGAATATGAAGTGTGTGTAGAGAGCTGTTACATACTAATATATAATTCCTGCTTCTTTCAATTCATTTAAAATAGCCAAGATTTCGTTGTCGTGGGAATCAGTATTTCCTGCCACCTTGGATGCATTTAAAAGTCTTAGCCTGTCAACTAATTCGTTTATGTCGTCCCAGAAGATGTATTCTACCGGTTTTTCGTTGTAAACCATATTCATACCCTGTCCACTACTACTATGAGGTTGAGTATGTTTTATTTTGGGAGTGCCATCACCACTATTGTTTTTTTTAAATAATGGTTTTATCACTTTGGTATATTTATGTGATCGAGTGCCATTTAATTGACTTGCAGGATCATAATTTCGTTTATGTGCGTTAGAGGTATCTAGAATTTCCCTGTAATCATCCAGATCTTGTTTGCTGTAACCTTGAGGCTTCTTCATAAATAGCAGTTCATATAAGCCCCGTCTTCCGGCAAACATTTTATCACCGATACTTAAGCCGGCATTAGAACCGATATTTAGTTCCATAGATCCGATGTATAATTTATTCATTTCGCCATTAAATCTCACGCCATAGGTTTCATCGTAATCCTTACTTTTATCATAGAGACCTGTTAAATATTGCTTAGCTAACGTAGGATACTGTTCCGCGGCGGAGGCATCAGGGTCAATCGTACTACTAGAATCTTCAAATATTTCATCATCTTCGTCTTCTTCTTCCACTTCTTTCACTTTTATTTTTTTCTTTATTTCAGATTTAATGGTATTCTCTACTTTTGGAGTCTGCTGCTGCTGCTTGGGTGAATTCTTAACAGCACCGAGTTCTCGCAATGGTTCAATGACCGGTTTCAATAAACGCCTAATTGTATCGTCCTCCTCAGCTCTACCTAATTTTAAAGCCAAGTACTTCCTTCGAATAGAATCTGAAGCTTTTTTTATCTTCTTCTTGAGCGCCAAGTCTTTCGCCAAGTCATAGACCTTCTCCCTAGGTGGTTTATATGCCGCGAGAGTAAATTTTTTAGTAACCTTCATTGTTAAACAGGTAAACAGGTATGTTAAACAGGTAAGCAGGTATTTTAAACAGGTAAACAGCTATTTTAAACAGGTCTGTAAACAGATCCAGGGTTTCTCAAAACAGGTCTGTTCAGTTTGAGCGTCTAACTGATAATGCTTGGTGTTATTGAAATCTCATATACTTATATACTGATCAAAGCCTTTTCTATAGCGTCCTTTATGTAATTCAAAATCCTTTACGATAACCAGCACTCCGAATTTATCGTTCCAGCATTCTCTGCATAAATTCTCAAATTGTTCAAAGCTCATATCGGGAGTCACGTGATCGTCAAAAACATGGCGTAAATTCATTTTATCCTGTTTAAATAATATTAGGCAGTTACAGTTATCTCGAATGAGATGTTTCGGTATATGGGTGTAAGTCTGACAGAGATAGAAACAATCTACAAGCTTATGTCTCCCCATGGAGAAAAAGGCGCGTATCTTGTCTTGCTTGTCACATGCTACGTCATCAAATATAAATATGGAATTCATTTTAGCTTCCGAAGGATCGATGATGTTTTCGTTGGAGGTGTATGGAAAGTAGCCTACGCCTTTTACCTTCTTCAGCACATCTTCCAATAATTTATATTTAGGTTGATACAGGGACTTGGAGTACACGTACACATTCTCAAACCATAGACCGTTAGAGTCGAATAATAGACTTAGTAGAATATTTGTCTTCCCCGCCCCACTAGGTCCACATACGATAGTTCTTAAAGCGCTAGGAAATAACTCTCCATGTTTATTAACACATCCTTCTACAGAACGATCAGAAGTTAATAAATCTAAATTCTCCACGGGTAGAGACGTCTTTTGTCTTTGAACGCGCATCATGAACTCTAAACTTTTCACTCTGTACATTCCTATATATAGAAGTTTCCACCTCGTACATCATCAGTTCTAGTTTTGATGACGTCGAGGAAACACGGCAGAGGTGTAGTTAACAGTCTTATCAACAGGCTACCTTTCGAACTGCATTTACCTGGTTATCAGTACTGCGGACCCGGCACAAAGTTACGTAAACGTCTAGCTCGAGGGGATCCGGGCGTTAACGCTTTGGATCAAGCGTGCCGTGAACACGATATTGCGTATAGCGAAAACGCGAACTTGGACGACAGACATAAAGCCGATTACATACTCGAACAAAGGGCTTGGGAACGTGTTAAATCTAAAGACGCTAAATTGGGGGAGAAAGCAGCAGCTTGGGCTGTCACAAACGCCATGAAGGTTAAACGTAAATTAGGTATGGGTGTAGCAGGAGGCTGTAATAAAAGGAAAGGAAAGAAGAAAATTCCCTTCCGTAAGGCCATCCTATCGAACATTGTGAAAGCGTTGAAAAAGCACGCAAGTCATGATGTGAAAAAGGATATGGCTATCGGTGTTAAAACGGCGCGAATTGCCATCAGGAAAGCAGGTGGAAGGAAGAAAATCACTGTCCCCCGTATTCTACCGCTGCCAAAGACCGGAGGCTTCTTACCTCTAATACCGATCTTTGCAGGTCTCTCAGCTCTTGGAGCTCTGTCAGGTGGCGCTGCGGCCATTGCTAAAACTGTTATAGACGCTAAGAATGCTAGGAAAACTTTGGAAGAAGCTCACCGCCACAATAGAGCCGTGGAGGATGTGGCTTTGGGGAAAAAAGGTTCCGGACTGTACATGAAACCCTATAAGAAAGGATACGGTTTATATTTGACAAAAAACTACCATTGAAGCTACCCGATAGACCGCTCTCTGACCTAGACATCTTAAAGTATGCTAAAAAGTTAAAAATTCCCCATTTCAGAGGCGTCTATATGAGAGACTCTTTACCCTCACATCCACTTAAAGGAAACGAGAGCGCCATCATTAACTTGGACAGCGTAAAGGGGGCTGGAACTCATTGGGTAGCATATAAGAAAACAGGCGATTCCGTAGTATATTTCGACAGCTTTGGATCTCTGAAACCTCCAATGGAATTAGTTCGATACTTTGGCGGGAAATTTAAAATTAAATATAATCCCGATGCATATCAAACATATAACACGGTAAATTGTGGACATTTATGTTTGCAATTTCTCTATAAAAATAATAAACACGCGTGATGTGTAATCAGTATGTCATCGAACACTTTCCAGTTAAGTGGTCGCAAGTCTGTTCTCTCCGTAGACTTTTATAATCCCATAGAACTAGATCCCCGATACGATTATTCGATAGCGTTGACCGGTCTCGACACCTATAATACGATACCTAACATCGAAGAAGGTGTGAATAACAAGTTTTATTATTGGGAGCTAGGCGGCGATAGAAGTCTCAAAGAAAGCGTCATAACTATACCTACAGGATCTTATGAAATAAGTGACATTGAATCCTATCTGCAAAAGAGATTACTAGTAGGTAGCGGCGTAACATCACAGCAGCAGGTTGACGAATACTTCTCGCTGAAACCTAACAATAATACGCTCAAGTGTGAAATTAAAAGTAAACACGAAATTAACTTTAATCACAAGGATAGCTTGGCCACCCTGTTGGGTTACAGTGCCAGCAGAACATTAAAACCGGATACATTATATGAGTCTGATTTACCTGTTAATATAGTCAGAGTTATAACGATCCACGTGGACTGTAACATTACTGTGGGAGCATATTCCAATAATAGCCCTACACATACGATTTTTGAATGCGGTTTGAATGTTGATCCCGGATACGCTATAAACATTGAACCTAGGAATTTAACTTATCTACCTGTAAACCCCAGCATTCGAGAGATACAGAACATCACTTTGAAAATACTCGATCAAAATTCTGAGCTTGTTAATCTGCGAGGAGAGAAGTTGATTGTGAGGTTAGAACTTAAAAGAACATGAGATTAATATTTAACCGTAGTAAACCTAATATATACGGAGGAAGTTTACATCATCCTCATTCTGTATCTAATCGTACAAGTGCAAGGTCACCACCACCACCACCGTCATCAGAACCTACCAAGTTAACTTATTCAAATTATTTATATTTATTATCTTTGGGTTATCATGTTAGAAGAACTGCAGCTGTTCCAAGACCCCCACTACGACGATTCAATTGAACGAGTCGAAGTTCGAACGTACCATCCGTACGTTAAAGCCTATGGGAATAATGATGAAATTGAAATTGCCATTTATCAGCATGACGCTTTGATTGAAATAGGTGAGGGGGCGCTATCAATCGAGGGAACTTTAAAGAAAAATGCTACTGGTACGGGCACCGTTGAATTCACCAATAACGCGGGCGCCTTTTTATTTGATTCCATAAGTTATGAATTAAATGGCATGGAAATAGATAAAGTACGCGATCCTGGAATTGTGAGCACGATAAAAAGTTATATATGTTATGAAAAAGATGATTTTTCTCATAGCATCGCAGGTTGGAATTATCCTAGCGGTAGCCTGATTACATATGACGCTACAAATTTCACCTTTTTCTTAAGAATACCCTTGAGACATTTACTGGGATTCTTTTACGATTACAGGAGATACGTTTTCGGTAAACAGGTTCTACGTTTGATACGGGCTCGTAGCGATAATAATTGTTTTAAAGTATCTGAAGATGATACAGTGGGCGAACTAACCATCACCAATATTGAATTAAAAGTGAAACATGTGTATTTGAACGATATTCCAAAACTGAATTTTCTAGCTAAAGTTAATGCCGATACGCCAATCATATTAACGTATAGACAATATGAAATTCATGAGATACCCTCCCTAGTGGCAGGTGCTACAAAAGAAATTATAGTTGTTAAAAATGGCACTCAAAGCCCCCAAGCTGCCATCCTTGCTCTACAAACCGATAAGAAAGATGCCAAGACGAAGGACTCTACGCAATTCGATAATATTGATATATTTAATGTGAAATTATTGCTAAACAATGATCGTTACCCTCACGAAGATATGAGGTTGGACTTTAAGGCTAAAAAATACTCTGAGGCCTATCATATGTATACTGATTTTACCAAATCGTTCGCTTCAAATAATAAACCTATGCTAGATTTTGCCGCTTTCAAGAATCACACGCTATTCGTTATAGACTGCTCGAAGAGGAGGGCTCCTGTTAAACCTTCGATTGTAGACATAAAAATGGAAATTGAAAGTTTGACCCCCTTCCCCCCAAATACCAAGGCCTACTGCATTCTCATACACGACCGCGTTTTGGAGTATTTACCTCTCAGTGGAGTTATAAGAAACATTATGTAATGTAGAAATAATTTAGTATGCGAAGAACTATCGAAGAGTAAACATGAAATTGATTGTCGTAGATATTCAAGGCTTTAACCTGCCCGAATTCTATCCTAAGGAAATCTCGTTTGTTAGTGGAGACCAGCATGCCCATTATTTACTTAAGCCTCTCATACCGTACGATTCTTTAAGTTATGACCTGAAGAAGCAAATAAATTACTTGGAATTACATCATCATGGATTGAGGTATAGTGGTGGCTACGTAAGCGATAATGACCTAAATGAAATATTACGTAATCATCTACTTAATGGAGCTACTACTACTGTGTACGTAAAAGGTTATCAGAAAAAAGAATTTCTGGAAAAACGTTTACATGCATTGGGACAAACTGTGCCATCTATCATCAATGTGGAACAGCTGCTCAATGAAGAGGTTCCAAAGTTCACTAAAGATTTACCTTATTGTTTAAATCATTGTAATAATAATAATAAAATATGTAGCTTAAGAAATGTATTTACCCTTTATAATTGGTTATATTCTAGTTTACCTAAATAAATATGTATTTTATTAATGTTTTTTTTATTCATCCCCTCCCCCCACCTCTTTTGCTATTATCCTCTATGCACAAGCACCAGTTACTCATTATCCAGTTAGACGTTATAAGAGTAAGATGTCATCATCATTTAACTTCATGTTAGAAGATCATTTATTTAAATTGCACGAGTTGAAAAAACTAATAAACTTGTATGCAGAGAAACAGCGTATGTTTTCACAGTTTCAAAAATTAAGTGTCATCGCTGGCAGTGGTGTATTCAGCGATAGAAGACGGTGTGGAACATTTTCACATGCCTCAGCAGCAAGAAGAATTGCTCTCTGAAAACAAAATGCAGTCTCCAGTATTTTTATCTTGTGGTCATATCGCTAATTCTATAAACAGTCTTTGTAAAGTTTGCGAGATTCGTAAAAAGTGTAAAGTTTGCTACAAAAATGATTGTGATATGATATTCGTACCGTGTGGACATATTGCGATATGCGCAGACTGTAGTTTTTCTCAGAAAACATGCGTAATATGTCGAATACGTTTACATGCTGCAGTTCGTATAAATAATCCATGAAAAAAAAAAGAAATGGAAACTGCTGCTGCTAAAAAGAGGGTGAGATTTGACGATAAGATTCAAGTTAGGTACATCATACATTGGTCTTATGCGTACAGAATGTCCAGAAATGGTCAATGTTGGATTGAGGCATCGGTCGATCGTCAAAGATTTCAACGAAGAATTTCCAATTTAATCCCCGTAATTGTGCCAGTACTACTACTTAGAATATCAGACAATAAATAGACATTATTTGAGGATAAATCTCATTAGTGTATCAGCAATCATCATGGCGGCGGCGGCGGCGGCGGTGGTTACATACTTTATTCTTTTACATGCTGTTACATCCTACCCCACTTTTAATGGGACTCAAGAACACGAAGACATAAGCGGCAACAGCGATCCAATTTTACAATTACTATGCTACATTACTCTGTGTATTTCGATTTTATTGTTAAAGTGTATAGTTAGAATTATTATAAGAAAAAAATGTATCATATCGATGAATTAATTATTATTGATTATTAAATATTTTTTTGCCAAATTAACATTTGTTTTATTTATGTGGAGTATGAATTCAGACGTAAAAAAGGATCGTTTATGTTATGAACGTGCTCAATTGCCTTTTATTATTTTGCTGACAGTCTGATTTAAAAAGTAACAGAACTTGCTAGTCTGATACACGTTGGCAAAAAGGGATATTGTTTATTTTTTTAGTGTTTCGTTAATGTGCATTAAAAAATTTTCGTTTTTTCGGCGGAGGGGTTTATGGGTATACGCTTTTATTTAATTGTCATTCAGCTACTGTGAGTCGTGAACATAACTTGATCATGTGCGAGTACCAGTACACCCCGCCCCAGTATCTGGAGGCTTATCTTAGAGAAAAGTGAGTACATTTTAATCTTTTTATTTCTGTGCTTAGTTTTTTTTAAATTGGATTTTTTTTTTTTTTCATAGTTTCGTAAGCATTGGTTTAGGCAACAGTTCTTCTCCTCCTCCAAACGGTTACGACGACGAACGGGTCTCAACATCTAGTTGTGACAAGAACCCGTTCATGAAATGGCCACACCGATGGGTGTCGTCGTCCCCCCAGATGCAAATATGGTAATTATTATAGAAAAATTTTAACATAAATAAATACTGATATTTCTCTTTGTTACAGTTTTACGAATATAAAGTCAGAATTAGAGAGTGAGGAGGAGGAGGGTCACGTGATGTCTTCACCGCTCTCATATCACCCGCAGCCCATGACGTCGTTCATGGTGCCTCCACCCCCTATGACATCGCCCATGATGACGCCACCCCCTATGACGTCGTTCATAATGCCTCCACCCGCTATGACGTTGTTCATGGTGCCTCCACCCGCTATGACATCGCCCCTGATGCCTCCACCCGCTATGACATCGCCACCCCCTATGACATCGCCCATGATCCCGCCACCCCCTTCACCATCACCTCCACCACGACTATCACCTCAAATTGTGATGGAGGTGTTGAGATTCTCAGCAGTAAGTAAAGTAAATATAATTTTTATACATACATCATGTATTTTCTTTTTGTTACAGAATGAATATGATGTCATCACACCCCTGGAGGAATCTGTCATATATTTTAACTAGTATTTTAATTAGTATTATATTTTTATTTCTATTAATATATTATTTTAAATATGTTGTTCTCTTTTATTTAAAAATCTCTTTACGCCTTTATGCATTCCCAAAAATCGAAAATTTAAAAAAAGATTAAAAAAGATTTTTGAAAAAAAAATAAAAATAAAAAAATAAAAAAATTAAAAAATTAAAAAAATTAAAAAATTAAAAAATAAAAAAATAAAAAAAAAATTTTGAAAAAAAAAAAATTTTGAAAAAAAAATTTGAAAAAAAAAAAAATTTGAAAAAATGAAAACTTTATATTTATTCATTTACATCACTATCATCTTCGTCATAAATATCAAATTGAATAATATATTTTACAGGTAAATACAGTTTAATTTTAAATAGAAATGTTTTCATGTCGGCTGCAATCATTTCTCTACAAAATCGTTGAATGCTAACGTTCCCCTCGAGAAATTTGTGACACAATTCCAGAGCTCCATTGTACTTCTGAATCTGTTTTTCACATTCTTTATTACGAATTTCATCGTCTTGGATGGACTGGAAATCGTACACATTATCGTGGCGCTCGCTAAATATTAGCGCTGAAATTTCATCACATAAACATTCTACTGCGCTCTGCAAGTCTTCAGCTTTGCTCCAATTCTGTTCACTGTAAAACATCCACATTTTTCTGTTTATTATTATTATTATTTTATTAGGAGAGAGCACACTGTAATGTAACGAGACAGTTCTAACACTAAATGTTAAAGACTAAGAATTAAAAAAAGACGAGCGCTTTAATCTTGAACGCAGGATGACTCATCGATTATATCCTTTCCCCCTCCCCCCATACTTCATTGCGAGTCAGCAAAAACGGAACCGTGAGAACGCTTTAACCTTGAACGCTAGCGGTCGGGGTCGGAAGCCATTAATCACACACCATCAAAGACTTCTTTGTTCTAGAGTGCTTTAACCTTGAACGCAGGTGTTCCATCATTCTTAGAATTGGATGTTGCTCTTTTAGTCACGTACTCACCACCGGCATCACTCCTTTGATCTAGCCGCCTACAGACAAGTCTCGACAAGTCGCTAGCCTTGAACGCAGGCATTCTCAGAACTGGATGATGTTGCGCAATAACCTTGAACGCGCACGATTCTCAGAACTGGATGTTGCTCTTTTAGTCACGTACTCGCCATTAATCACTCCTTTGATCTAGCCGCCTACAGACAAGTCTCGACAAGTCGCTAACCTTGAACGCAGGCATTCTCAGAACTTGATGATGTTGCGCAATAACCTTGAACGCGCACGTGTGCATATCGATTACGCTACATTAATCACTCCTTTGATCTAGCCGCCTACAGACAAGTCTCGACAAGTCGCTAACCTTGAACGCAGGCATTCTCAGAACTTGATGATATTGCGCAATATTGCGTAAGATTACGTAATATTGCGCAATACGCTTTAACGATGATGCAATACCTTCTGGTCATTGACGATTACTTCTTGTATACCCCCTCGCCGAAGACCACCCCCTCGAAGACTTCTTCGCCCTCCACCTTCCGGTCTTTGACGATTTACTTCTTGTACATACCCTCGACCCTCTCCGAAGACTTCTTCATCCTCTCCATGGTCACTCCGGATGGACAGACGCCATCGACCTCGAAAGTGGTCCCGGAGCGGCTTTGCCTATCTACTCTCCAAATTTCATGTGCGTGCAGGACTTGTCAAAACTTTAAAATTTTTCGTTAACGTCACCTCAAAATCGCAGCTGGACCGCACAATTCACGATGTACTTTCAAGTTGGACTTTCGAGCTTGGATTTATTGCCAGGACGGCGGCCCGGCGGCCTGTTTTCGTTTGGAAACAAGGTTTAAAATTTTTGTGCTTTCGCAAAATTCGCCAAAAAATCCATAGTGCGTCCGATAGATTACACCTTATAGTCGATCCAGCGAAATTTAACGATTTCTTAATATCGGTCCTAGGACGGAACCGATTACAGTTTCGGACTTGGGACGACTTCAGGACCCCGAAACAATTTTCTGTTTCTCGATAGTGCCTTTCCTTCACTTTGACATTTAATTGTATCGAGTATTGTATCCAAGTAAGAAACTGCATGTTTCAAGAGCAGGATTAAACAAATGTTTTTAGTTTCCTAGTAGGGCGTCGAAAATCAGATTCATGGCAAAATGACGTAACGTGTGAGATTTCAGCGGTTTCAGAACGATAGACGTCAAAATTACACTTTTTCGTTCACTTCTATTGAGCCTAAATCAGAGCGTGACCGTGCAATTCACGATGTAGTTCTAAGTTCGACCCTCTACCTTGGATTTCTTACCAAAACAGTCTCTCGGAAATTCGTTTGGAAATAGTATTTAAAGTTTTCCTGTTTTTGCAATTTTTTCAATTTTGTCAATGACTTGCAATTTGACAAATCATAGGGGTAGATTTAGGATCGGGGTTGCTCTGGCAGGCTGCCGATATCTGATTTGTACGTATTACCGAGTGTTAGACTAGGTTTGAGTGCCATTACTTTAACAGAGGTAGATTAAGCAAAAGTAAAGAAAAAAATTTTTCGCTGCGTTAGAAAAGTCACGCCCAACAATCTCCAAGATAACTTAACATCGAGAAGCACGTCGAACAGCTTATTTCCTTTTGTCCCGTCGAAATATTTATAGCCGAAAACCATATGTAACTTAAAATTTTGTCGTTTTTCGCAATTTACAAAGATAGCGGTGATTTGAAGCAAAATAAAATATATGTTCAACTCCTCTCTCAATGCCTGATCTAATGGTATGTCACACGGTTACAGTACATGCAAAGTGTACCGAAATTAATCAAATAAGCAAGAAAATTGCGAAATCATTGTAACTCTATACTTATTATTTATGTAATTTGAGGGTAGATTTTTATTGCATCCATTTTTGCACGATGTATGTTAACTACGTGAAAACCAAATTTAGGCAAAATTCAGTAATCGTAGCCCTCCCTCAAGAAAAGTTTTTGTCAAATGATATAAACGAAATCCGATTAATTTCAATGTTGCCAAAAATTCTTTAAAACAAAGTATTGTTGGTAAAACAACATGTAGATGATGTGGATTCACCTATTGTTAAAATAGCAATTGAAATATTAAATAATAGACGAACATTTGTACTTAGTTGATGAGGACGTTGATCTCCTTGTTCTATTAATCGCTTTAACTCCAGAAGAAAAAGATATATTTTTCATAAGGCCAGGAACAGAAAAAATTATATGGAAAATTGTTTCTTCGTTAGAAATCCAGAAATGACAAGAACGTATAAAAATAGTTATTTACATTACTAGATGCGAAAGGTTACTTTAAGGCGTGAGGTGATTTTTGAATGGTCGAGGCGAAACCGAGACCTTTCAAAAAACACCGAATACTTAAAAGGGCTTTCGCATCGTGAAATGTATTATATTTTTTCTACTATACCGAAAAATATTATGGGATTTACTAATTTAAAACTATGAAATGAAATTAACTGACGTTTTTAATAAATTTTATAGTTTAGGAGGCTGCCTGTGAAAATTGTTTCCATGGCAACCAAATATTACACATTTTAATTTCTGGTGGTTTCAAACTAAAATAAACAAATACAAGTTTTGTGGCGATATAAATGGGAATATTGCTTGTGCCTTGTTTTACCCCAAGAAATCCAAAGCAAGGTATATGCAAACTTATGAAGCGTTTTTAAAATGGAGTAGGTAGGTACTACGTTGGGTACTACGTGCCGACAAAAATGTTGGCGTACTTCCTAGAAAGACCTTTCTTTATTAATACAAAATTGTTTAGTTGTAATAATTTGTTCAAATACAACGAATTAATTTCGTTTAAAATTTGTTTTTCTACTTTTCTGTCCTGGCCGCATAAGTTTTACTTTCGTAGATAGCAACGCCTTAGCAACCAGGTAACTCGAATGTTTACTTTCGTTATCGCGCGTGTTGCTAGGGTTACAAGTTCATTTATATAGACGGTAGTAGAAAAATACAATTGACTGACTCATGCCTTCCGTGGTTATGATACCACGTCTAGAATATTTCAGAAAGAAAAATTAAAAGTCATCAAACTTCTTCAGAAAGAAATGCAGTTGGTTAATGTAGTAAGAACTTTCAATGGCAAGAATTCAACCCCCTCACAAGTAAAACAGGCTGGTGAAACTCTTTTCCTACTTGTGTACGGTGCAAGGAAAATCACAAATGTCTCACTCAACTCATACCGATTTAATCAATTCAAAAAATCGCTGCACGAACAAAAATCAAAGTCGCTTAATATTCATTACGAGTTGGTATTCTAAAAAATTCAGAAATGGCTTGCAGCAATGAAAAAAATCCATAACAGTGGGGATAGAAGAAAATTAAACCTGTGACAACACTTTTAGTGCCAACAGCAAAATCAATATTGCATCTTATCTCCTGCAACCGCAACAGAAAAGCAGGTTGAAGATGCTTACAAATTTACGGAAATTGTCAGGGAGTACGATATCTAAATTCATACATGGATAAAATTATTTATTTATATGATATCGATTCCGATCTTCTTTAGATACAAAGTGTGTTTCATTGAATATATATAAAATTTTAAACAACTCGATGATCCTCACTTGTACAATGATTATGGACTTTTTTATTTTGCAGAATATACTCACAGATAAACAAGCAAAAAATGAAGGAAACGAACGTAAAATTGTTAAAAAAATGTAATAAAAAAGTAAAAAATTAATATTTCTCTATAAATGAAAATATTCTTATTTTCTGAAAATTTCTTATGGTTCAATTGCCAATTTTTATTATGCATGTGAAAACCTAGTTCATCCCACGATTTTTCAAGTATGCAGCTCCGACACACCCCTTACGGTTCGGGACTTTTAAGTTTCTTGAAACATAGGTATGTATTTTTAAACGTATATGTCAAGTTTCAACGAATTCACTATGTTCTTGTTCAGTTTGGACACTTTTCCTGTACTATTAGCTGCGTTTAATAGTTTGTGATTAATCGATATCGGTATTTTTAAATGTTAGGAATCACTTTTCATCTTCACGAAATTATTTTAAATTATTTTAGTTTTAACATTAAAAATGTTTGTTAGTGAAAAAAATTTGTATAATACCATTTTAGTTTTCATTATGAGAATGTTTTTGTTAATAAAATAACTTTTTATTTTAATTTCTAAATAAAACTACTGATAATAAGATTTTAATAATAATAATAATTTTTGAAAATGTTTTGTGTTATTGAAATAACTATTTACTACTTTGCAACAAATTTTCATTTTTATCGCATCCGAAATATCACAAGATTTGCGTTCTACTTCGTCATTTCCAATGTCTCCTCCGGTTGCATCTTTGCGAAGGACTGTGAATTTTTTGTTATAAAATCATGTTTCGTGAATTCAAAATAGAATTTTAAAAAATATTTGGTGATTTATGTTTTTGTCAGTAGAAAGATCATGAGATGATTTGTGCACATAGTATCTAAGACTACGCCCATATTTAAGCAATATTAGCTAACAATAGAACAAGGGTGTTACATAGTAATTACATACATATGAAATTGAATAATTCAAATGAACTTTGGGACGTAATGTATGTGCCAGTTTTGAAAAAATAGTCTATAAATATAGAAGTGTCAGATGTAGCTGAAATGGCAGGACTACTTCTATAATTTCAGTAATATCAAATTTGTAACAGTATGAAAGTTTCATATTGTAAGAAAACTGCAATTGCTTATATGTTTTTTAGATAGGCCAATGGGCAATAAAATTATTAATCTACAATACAATTATTTTTCTACATAAGTAGATTGTGGTTTTGCAGCAACAAATTTCTAGTAATACTCAATGTTCGAACTGATTTATGAATGGTAGATGGAAATTAAACTACTAAATTAATTAAATTTGTCAATACATGATTTACTCCTGTGACTCGATTTATATAAAATTTCAACCATTCCCTTTTACCCAATTCTTGCCGAGCATTAAAGAAAGGAAATCACGCGAAAGGAGTGGTTCATATCCGTTTGAGGGTGTAGGGGGTAGATTTTTCATGATCAGTATGCTCGAAAAGGGGGGTAAACAATAACAAAAACCCTTTTTCCACCCCCATGGGTGGTCACGGTACTCTCCCTAATATTATCCTCCACCCTTGATCAAATTCCCATTAAATCCCGCGTCGACAAACAGCTGTACGAGGAAATCGAAAAAAAAGTATGGTTTTTGGCCGTTTGTGGGGGGAGGGGGGTGCGCAAGGGTAAAAACTATTTTGGCGCCATATTCGGGTTCAGTACCCTCGAAAATGAGGGAGAAATTGGTTTTGCAACTTTAGCAAAATGGTGTTACCTCTTTCACTATATTACGCACTATTATTCATCGAAAAAATATAAGGTATAAAAACAAATTTACCATGCCACATCATCAAACAGCCATGTTTAGGAGGAAGTTTTATTTTTAATGCCGTTACAGTAAGTATACATAGAGTAAGCAGTATATAATTTAATCCCTGACCAATTTAAAGCTTTCAATATTAACAAATTTAAATACTTATCTATTGAGCAAGTAACAATAATAATTTTTCTTTTTTTAATTTACCTTACTACTTACCCATGTACAGTGTGATCGTTTGAAAATTCTACTTTTTAAATCCTTTTATTTTGCTTAAAAATATAGCTAGCAAAAAAATAAAAAATAAATCTGTAGCATATTTTTGTATATACAGTGGTGAATTTTTCGATGCCCACCATCGGTATCTCGGAAACTATAAGATATTGAGTATCGGTTAAATTAGACAAAAGTTGAGCTATTTTATGCTCTACAATTTTCTGCCAAGAAATGCCGGATATCTTGATTCGTTCGCGGTTTATCCTAAAAAAATTGAAAATCGTGATTTCAAAAAAAAAATAATATCTTCTATACCATTTATGCGAATTTAATGAAATTTGGCAAGGTTATATTATTGACCACTACCAATTGAATGGCGTTTATAGAAATTTTCTAAGCCTTTTAGATTTTGAGCAACGATAGGCAAGTTTCTTTTTCTTATGGCCGCCATATTGGATTTTTACACCATTAGTTAGAGAAAATAATTTTCTGTCACTAAAGTAGACTTATTTTTTAAACACATGTTGAAATTCGAATTAATGTAAAAATAATTTATAAAATCCAATATTGGAAATTGGAATTGGAAAAATAATTGCAAGCAACATTGTAATCCAGACGCTATTATTAAATTGTACACTCGTAAAAAAATTACAGAAAAATATCAGGTTATTTAAATTCCTATTAAGTATTACAAACAATTTATAAAATAAAAATAGTATTATTTGTCTTCTTGACTCTTTAATAAATTAATTGTTTGTAATATTTAATAGGAGTTTAAATAACCTGGCATTTTTCTGTAAGTTTTTACGAGTGTACAATTTTATAATAGCGTTTATGTTTTTGGATTACGTTGCTTGCATTTTTTTTTTCCAAAGCATACTGGATTTTATAAATTATGTTTACATTAATTCGAACCACAACATGTTTTGATGACATAGGTGAAGATAATTAATTTCTCTAACTAATGGTGTAAAAATCCAATATGGCGGCTATAAGAAAAAAAAAGTTGACTATCGTTGCTCAAAATCTAGAAAGTTTAGAAAATTACTATCAACGCTATTCAATTGGTAGTGGTCAAATTGCCAAATTTCATTAAATTCGCATAAATGGTATAGAAGATATTAATTTTGTTTTAAAATCACGATTTTCAATTTTTTCAGGATAAACCGTGAACAAATCAAGATATCCAGCATTTCTCGGCAGGAAATTGTAGAGTATAAAATAGCGCAACTTTTGTCTAATTTAACCGATCCTCTATGTCTTATAGTTTCCGAGATACCAATGGTGGGCACCCTGTATATTTCTAGATATTTGAATAGCCCTTTTCATCCCCTTTATAAATGTATGTAATTCATGTATATTTCACCCTCAAATAACTGAGTTATTTAAATAAATACACCTAAATGCAAGGAGAACAAGTTTATATTTTAAACAATGTTTTAATAAAAATAGCAACATACAAAATAAGTAAAAATTAAAAATTATAACATGTTTTCAAAAATTCCATCATTATTTTCCTCGTTATTTTCTAAACAAAGGTTTAATTTTTTTATGTAATTTTGTCTAAAAAAAATTTGTCTAAAAAAATAATTTTGTTGCAACCCAAATTAAAAAAAAAAAATATTTATTGAAATGACAAAGTTATTTGGAGATGAAATATATAACAATTATATATTTATAAAAGGAATGAAAAGTTTATTTGAAAAGATGCAGAAAAAATGTATATACGAAAGTTGCAGTATTTTTCCTGAATTTTAATAATCCACTAATAAAGCAAACAAATGACAATCGCAATATGACGATTCTGATTTCAGAAACATATAATAAGTCTATATTTAAACTACCCGTTATTTAGTTATTCAAAATAAAAATGTATGTAAAAACATGATATTGTCTTAGTAACCCATGGATAAAAACGGATGATTTAAAAATATACTTATTATATGTTTTTGGAATGTTCCATTAAAAAAACCCTAAGTTTATAAAATTTTGGTATTTTGCGATTGTCATTTGTTTATTTTATTGGCAGTTTATTAAAATTCAGAAAAAACACATAAACTATTATAAATAATATTTTTCTGTTTTCTTCACATAAATACTGTAGAGTGGTAGAATTATAAGGAAAAACCATGTACAATAAAGCAAATGTAGTATTTTAATTTTAATTTCATTGTCTTACCTACTCTCTATCTATCGGTATAAAAATTTCTTTTGATTTATTTATAACTATGTTTTTTAAGCGATTGTCATTTGTTTATTTTATTGGCAGTTTATTAAAATTCAGAAAAAAACACATAAACTATTATAAATAATATTTTTCTGTTTTCTTCACATAAATACTGTAGAGTGGTAGAATTATAAGGAAAAACCATGTACAATAAAGCAAATGTAGTATTTTAATTTTAATTTCATTGTCTTACCTACTCTCTATCTATCGGTATAAAAATTTCTTTTGATTTATTTATAACTATGTTTTTTTAATAAATGTTAATGTGCCCCATTTGTATGAGTAGCTCTTAGCTAGACTTAGCCATGATGGGGTAGCATTGCATTATCTGTAAATTATTATTATTTTATCGTTCATCTTTTCTCTGAATAATTAATTATTCTGTAAATTATTCTTTCAATAGGGTCGACTTATTATTATTAATATATGTCAAACAAACGGATTAATAACGTATTGGAATATCTGTTCCGATTTTCTGTAGTTTCAAATCTTTAATTTTTCACTCAAAAAATCTTATGTGAACCCAAATTATTTGCAGAAGTCTGAGACTATGAAATGTGAAACAATTCCTGCAAAGATATGTTTAGCGTTTATAAATGTCAGAATATAATAAGATATTATAATTTTTGGTAGTTCTTTAGATCGCTTGTTCTGATATGGCTTTTTCTTTTTCTCATTAATGGAATATTCTTACGTCATATCTGCTAGGGTTATTTTGTCTATTGTCTTGATCAAACCAGTAGTAACACCACTTATCCGATCATCATTTATTTCTGATAATTCATTTTTATCGTTGTTATATCAGGGGACATGCAAATCATTAAAATACATATTATTTAAAGCGTTAGATATTTATACAATAAATAAATATATTGATTTATAAATATTATAAATTTTATAAATATTTCTAGATAGACACAATATCCAGATCAACGTCAAATACAAATGTACTCATTATTTAAATATATTTTATCAAATTACCAAAATAATTAATTAGCACTAAAGGGATCTATTCCCTTTGATATGGAGAGCTTGGGGAATATGGGTCACAGTGGTAAATATTTATAAGTATAATATAAAATATTTTCAAACTTTACGAGTATTTACCACTCAGCAGTTTGCCAAATAACCAATCCACAATATCATTTAATTGATTTATAAATGCATAGCAACAGTTTAAATGCTAGTCTTTTCGAATTATTAACATAAGTTTTAGAAATACGTATTTATACAGTGCATTTTAAAGAAAAGTATCCACCTTAAATAAATTTGATATATTGATTTTTGCATAAAACACAAATACGCGTCAAAACACTTACTTATGACAAGGTCTAGGATTAGCTATGGAGTCTAATAGGAATAGTTTAGGAGCTGCACATTATTTTAAATTATAAGAAGGTTTATAACAAACGATTCAATACGAAAAGTTTAATTTTATTAGGTGTTAATGATACAGTCGCGTTTCAAACGCCTGTTTAGCGTTATAAAAAACTTGTGGCAGTAAGTGTTAATATTCTTGAACAATCCTTTGTCGTGAATCATCTAGAGACTCTGGTTGAGTTACATAGACTTTTCGTCTTCAAATGTCTTCAAAGAAATTGACGGACAGTCACAGCAAAATGTGGGGTGCTCCGTCTTATTAAAATGCAAGGAAATTATCAGAAATAGTCCTATAGTTTTCTCATATTTGAGTAATTTGTGTATCAGCTACATCTCTAAGTAATTCCATATAAGATTTACCATTTAGGATTCCGCCAATAAAAAAAGTCAAACAATATGTTCTACGATACCACACCAAACATTCATTTTTTGAAGTGTTTGAGTATAAAATTCTCGCATTAAATGTGGATCACTCTCATCTCAATATACCGGGTGACCACGGATCATGGTAAACCCCCGCCATTTCCACAATTTTTGAGCTATCCAAATGAAATTTTGCAGTAGTAATGTACGTCCAAAAAAACTCATTCACCTGTCAAAGTTACGTCTTTTAATTGTTTCTTCCATGGCTAGTGTGATAAATAGTTTAATAGCGTTTTCGGCTTACTGCTCTCAGGTGATCTAAGATTGCTCCCAATTAGATTTTGTGTTCAATTATCAAATACAATTTGCTCACGCTCAGAGTTCTGAGTTCGATTTATAAATTTTACTGCTCTAAAATCTTAAAGCGAGTGCTCTCGACTGCTTTGTAAAATTTGGCAGAGCATTCCAGAACAACTGCAACGAGCATTCAAAAAGATAACCTAGAATGTTTAGTTATGAACATAGAAGATTTTTATAGGTACATGTTTTGAATAAACATTCATTGGACGTTATAGGTATTAGTGTTTTAAAGCCTGGATGGACCGTTCGCGTCTGAGACGACAAATTTTGCTGTTTATGGAGATATTGTCTTCTTTTGATAGCTCAGAGGAAGAACTTGATTATTTTGTCACAAAATATTATTATATCATGTACCGGCTGGTGATTGTTGTCGAGTATTATTTGGCTATTATCTAAAAGTTATTTGTGGCATCTTTCTGTATTTTCTTTCTGTTCTTATTTGGGATTTACGGCCACACTTCCGAACATTACCCAGATAATCTGAGAAATATCTGGATTATTTAAAAAATAACCTTTACGCCTGTGACTTACGTCAAAGGAACAGTTAAAGGTTGTTTTTTTGACATAAAATATAAATATTGTCTAAAAGTTATTTGTGGCATCTTTCTGTATTTTCTTTCTGTTCTTATTTTGGATTTACGGCCACACTTCTGAACAACCAACCTTTAACTGGTCCTTTGACGTAAAGTCACAGGCGTAAAAGTTATTTTTTAAATAATCCAGATATTTTTCAGATTATCTAGGTATAATGTTCAGAAGTGTGGCCGTAAATCCCAAATAAGAACAGAAAGAAAATATTATTTGGCTAATATCACTTCGTCATTATTTATTTACAGATTTACATTTATATGTGTCAATTTGACTTATATTTATTTATGTACAAACTGCTGACCTGTGTAAATACTATTGTATAATACACCAATAAATACTTACTTACTTACTCACTTACATTTTTAAGTTTTTCGCATAATCAGATAAAATCTAATAGGCACAGAATCTAATCTAATAAGTGGTAGGTAATTATTTTAATGTTAGAAGTGTTGGTTCGTTGGTTGGTTGTCGCCAAAAGAAATCGCTGTTCGATGTTCCATTTACGCCCGCATTTAGAGCAACGACAGCACTCGAGATCGGATTAGATGCGATCTTGGTCAGATTTATGACATCATAGATCTTATTAGGAGCATTCGCAGAGCATGTAAACCGAAAACGCTATAAAATGGACGTGTTGTGGTCAATGATATTTTCCCTTTTTTTATTAGTTACACATTGCAGATTTATAAAGGATGGGCACATCAATGGATTCCATACAAAATGTATTATTTTATGGTATCGGTTTACCATTATGATATCTTTTGGGAAAATGGTCAAAATGGACAAAAAGTGATTTGGTGAAATTTGAATGCACGCCAAGACGACATTTTTATTTTTTTTTGTCGATCTAATTTTTTGGGAGTTATACCAGTACATTTGAACCAAATTCGACCAATCATGGCACTCTAGATTAATAAATGAAACTGGCTCTAACAAAATCAAGTGGGCTCCAAAATAGTTCTATCGTACTCAGAATTTTCTCAGTATTTCAAAAATGCAATAATATACAGGGTGTTCCATTTAAAATTCCAAAGTTAAGGTCACTTCCGTCGACACCGGAAGTCGAAAAAAAAGTCGGATGGATCAAAATGAGTCTTTTTGGACGTACATTACTTCTCGATTTTAAAATATATTCAATGTTCATTTTCCTAGGATGTAAATATAAAAGTCTTAGTAGAAAAACTTTTCATTTTATTTACGAATACTACATTCTTGGTATTCTGAATGTATGAATATTTTACGAGAACGAGAGTGGCTATTCTAAAGTCGTTCATTTTGAAGCGTCAATAAATTGTATTTTTTTCATATTACGTATATACGTGCATTTTTGTTGGAATAGCTTATACAGTTTTATTATATTGTATAATTATGACAGGTAAGGTTAATTTTAAGTTCAAAGTTTCGGGTCAAGGATTTAAAACAGACGATAAAATTAGCTACGCAAACAACAACAGGCCATCATATTTCTAAGACCTTGCTCGACTTGTCACTTGGATAATAAAATTGTAACAAGTCTATTTATTGCGAAAAATATGGAGCTATATATAAATTTGTATGGTGTAAAAGAATGCCTGATAACTTAAGAATGAAAGCGTGACTGTATAGGTATTTGGACAGAGGCTAGAGGAATAACTTTATTGTTCTTGAGAAAAATCAAAAAGTAAGTTAGTGATTATTATACTTGTACTATATGCGATGTTATTATTTCCGGTTTCCCGATGCTGGACAGTCTCTCCGTGGCTTCCGATGCTTCACGGAGAAAGCACCAGCGAATAATCTACAGCCACTCCCTACCTCCTGCAGGGTTAGTGACCTAATTCGAAGTGATCCCAGGATGATCTCTTTCTGCATTTGACCAGTCAACCACTCTGCCATGCAAACGGGCATGGTCCTCAATGCGAAGAGCAGCATGGGCTTCAAACCGCCGAATACATCGATTATCAGGACAACCATTTTGACATTACGTGATATTTCTATGATTTAGTTTTACGTAAAAATCAGACCGAAATGGGTCTAGACTCACATGTAAACATAATTAATTTGACATGTTTCAAGAACTATGCAAACTTATATATTTATGGGCGTTAATTTTGCAGACCCTATATGCGCATACAATTAAACTTATATATTATAACCATTATTTACGTTTTAAGTTTCTGCGAACACGTGATAATCTTGTGGATTATGACCACAAATTTGCAAGCAAACTGTTCTTAGTGCGCTGAAATACTCGTACAGAGCTAATAAATATCTCTTACAACACATTTCCTGAACTATATACTTCTTACCGCAAATTTGCAGAATATTCATTATTCTCTTTACTCGTTTACATGCATGCATAATGGTATGCAAATTATTTTCTAGTTCACATAAGTACACTCTTAGTAAGCTCATCGTTTCCCACAACGCCAGCGTAATGCAGAAGAGAAAAGGTCAGAGGAAGATCATATCACAAACAATAAAATATTTGAGTTTCATGCCATTGTGCTCCTAACGCCTACTGAATTCTAACGTTACATTACTATGAATAAGATTTTTACTAAGATAAGGCTCAGTAGGTATGAATTAATAATGATCATTAAGCATCATTACACGTGTGTCAAGTACGGGACGAGTACACCTCATTAAAGAACAACACGAAATTTTAATAATTGTTGTATTTCATTTTGAGGCGTCTGTGATGTATATGTATGTCAACTAGTTACTAATGAAATTATATCTAACGAAATATTGTTTCCAAGTCAAGATATTTTTACCTGCTAAAATTTTAACTGAAAAATTTGCATTTGTGAGAAAATTTCCATTTTCGTGATTTTTATATTTAAGTTTTTTTGTATATTGTACTGCTCTGAAAAATATGTGATATTGTGAATCTTCGTAATTCGTGTTTGAACCACTATTATCAATTACTTCCCAAATTCAGAAAAATATACATTTTAATCATCAAAAAATGTGTGTTCAGCTAGGAACCAATATGCATACATGAATTTCCTGCAATAATATGTACGTATAGTTGAGTCACAACCTACTTAACTATCTAGCCGTGCTGAGAGAAATATGGCAACCATGCATACGGCCGGGTCGGTCGGTCGTGTGCGACTAGTTTGACTTTATGTGTGAAGTAACTAACACGTTTAGATAATTTCACTTCGTTTTTGTGTATTTCCACAGTATTCAAACGATTATTGCATTGTGTAATAGGTATATCGTAGTTATGTTATTTGTGTAAAGAGTGGTTTGTGACATATTTGGATTATTTCACAATTTGTGTAAGAAAACAGTGAATATTTAATTTGTGCTTGCAGTTTTACCTGTGTGTTTTCCCTCCAGAACAACTAAGGCTGTATTTTGTGTGTATATAAGTGTAAAGGAGTGAGTGAGGTTTGTTGAGATTCATTCTATAGGATACATGATACATATTATATCAGGTAAGTGAAAAACATTGTGTAAAATGCCCTCCAGATGCGTCGTTCCCGGCTGCAAGTCAAATTATGATACATCCTTGAGGGAACCGGCACGACAAACTCGATACGAAGTATAAGTCGATATTTCGTTTTCCAAAAGATGAGGCACTGCGAATAAAATGGATGTTGGCTGTACCCAAAAAAAACTGGTCTCCTACACAGTATTCCGCGGTTTGTACATGGTTACAACCTGATGGAACAATCCAAAACATTTTGATACGGCCTAAATTAAATAAAAATGCAGTACCCTTAATATTTCCAAATTTACCTTCATATTTAACAAAACATATGCCAGTTTCTAGAAAAAATCCAGAGGAAAGACGCAAAAAAATTATTGAGAATCACGAAAATTTGACTAAGAATTTTGAAAATTCTGATATGATTGAGAGCTTTGAACATTCGACTATTTCTCACCAGAACTATATTTCATTGTCTAATTGTTGGAATACCAAGTTAGTTGGGTCTAAATTTTACTTTTATACACTGGATTTTGATGATTCCATTTTGTCTCTAAAAAATCAAATTATAATTGATAGCGAATTAAATATTAAAGTTTACTTGGGGGCAATCAACTTTCATTCAATGACCTAAAATGGGTTCTTCCCTTAAGTGGATGGTCTCAGCTGAAAAATTTATTGTCTAGGTACAAAATAAGGAATGACAGCAATGAAAATGTTGACAATATATCTTTGGATTTTTATCTCGAAAATGGTTTGAAAAATATGAATAAAGCATTAGATATAGCATGTCATGATAATGAATTCCTGTATGCTAAAAATCTTGAAATAATAATTGATCAATTAAAACAAATTGCCAGTAAAAAAAGTAAGTATTCTTCGGTTACCATAATCATGTCATTTATGTTTTATTCACAGTCTCCCAGTACCTATGATCTCATGCGAAATTATTTCATTTTACCCTGTAAAAGGTATCTTCAGCACCTTTCTTTCAAAATGGACGTGTCACCCGGTAACGATAATAATGAACATTATTTGTTAAATATTTCTAGCAGCGAGGCGGTTTATCAGTCCCAACATGTAGTGTTAGTGTGGTATTTTTTCATATGTATGCAATTCTGGAATCCATTATTAATAACCCTTCTGTAGAAAGCGCTTTTCTGAAAACCGATAATCAAAAAATGATTTTAGGCAAACTCACAGTACTTAGTCTTCGTTCAGACAATTTTTATGTAGAATTTTTTCAAACTTGCCATTGTGGCAGAGAGTACAAAGATTTATTATTTATGCTTTGTTCAGTATTTTCCAATATATTATTAAATGATTATGTCAAAAATAGAAATGATAACAGACTTAGTGCTGCAAGTAATTCTAATGCATCTTCCTCCAAAAAGAGAAAACTCAATACTTTTAAATAGATTTTAATTCACGTCCATGTTCAACTTGTGTATGTAAGTATGTATTAATAATTATTACTATTTGAGTGTTATTATTTAATGGTGATAAGTAAGTATAATAAATTATTGTTTATAACTTCAGGTAACTTTTGTAAAAATATAAATTGTCACTGACAAACTAGATCCCTCGATAAAACGCAGTGACGATTTTAGGCAAACTTAAATGTTTGCCTCTTAATATAAATTATAATAACACATTATATTATTTTTTATAGAGCAGAAACAGCCAAAAAGCGAAGGTAAATTTATAAAACCGAGTAGATATAAAACATTTTGTTTCTGTAGATGGGTTCTCCTGCGGAGTGCATATTCAACTAACCGGACTTCTTTGTAAGCAAGATGCGGTGTTGCCACAATTCTCAGCATGGCTAGATAGTAAAGAGGGCTGTGGTTGAGTAATCAGTGAAATTAGATTCGTGAAATCTACATGTGGAAGGAAAACATAAGCCACAATCAAAGATGATGTACCGTTGACAGAGACTATACCTGCGCAGTAAATGGAATTCGCTTTGAAGTTTTAGCAATTGTTATACGCAGTTGTTAAGGAGTAGCTAGTTCTACCTGTGTGGTGACTAAAACTAACTACTTGGCAGGGATATATGCATTAGGCATGGATGATGTGTGTAATCGTCAGAGAGTGGTATCAGACTGCGCAATAAGTACAAAACTGACATTGAAATTGATCGTTATGGTTATTGATTATAGCATGCACAAACAATATTTATGCACCAAGAATTCAGGATAATATCGAGGAAATTTAGGGAAGTTGAAAAAAGTACCGGGATGTCGCGGGAAGATAGAGAATGTTTTCTTGAAGAAATTCAATGAAGTTTCGGAGAAGTTTCCTGCAAAAAGTACTGTAGTCATCTGTCCGTTTTGTGTAAGATCAGGAGTGAAATGCATGTTTTTTCTTAACCCAAATAAAGACGTTTTATTATTATTATTATTATTATTATTAAAAACTGAAGTTTGGTGTGCACAATTTTACCCAAGGTATACTCCTCGGAAAAATATTAGACAGACACAAAAGTAAACAAAAATGGACCACAACAATTATAATTTCGCCAAAATTCTCATACTCTTTCTCATATCTTTGGTAATTACTGATTAATAATGATTTTACACAACTCTATGGAATTGTTGAGGTACTGTTTGTTGGCAAGGTAATCGTGTTCTCTCCTCCAGCACTTCTCGTTTTATGCTATGACTTTTATATGCAATATTTTTTAAAATACTCCACAAGGAAAGGTCCAATTGTGTAAAATATGGAGACTGTGGAAGCTCTTCAGAAGAAGAGCATTTCGATCTATTCATCAAAATGAGGAACTTAAACCAGTTACTTACTATCCTCGCAAAGCGAAACAGGAGGAAGTATATTATATGTTCTCCCTTATATCATTGAGAAGTTCATTTAGAGAGGTTTAATTACACAGGCCTTCAAGGAAAAAAATGCTATGTCCTAGAGATCAAATCCAACTTTCCCATGTTTCTTGATGCGCTGAAACCGAATTTAGCAAGAAAAATTTTTAGACGCGGCAATTTTTTTCTACGACCCTATGTAACCGTCGATAATCTCATAAGGGGGAATATTTTTTAAAACATATTTGTAACAATTTTGTATAATGTTTATAAGAGTTATTGGGTCACTGATCACGAATCTGAAGTCAAAAATGAATTTTGACGTAATGACAGCTGTCAACAAGCTGTCAATATTCATGAATGTAAAAAGTCAATATTTGGAGTACTTATAGATATTATTAGTTGCTGGGCTGCTGATCATAAATCAGAAGTCATAAATGAGTATTATTCAGCCAGAAATTAGTTGTCAATAAATATTTAATTACACATCTATAATAGGACGCTCGACTTTATATCAGACTGGCTTGTCTGATGAGGATAAAATTACTTGAAACAGAGGACATCCGGATCATCAACCAGATATCGGTTGCTAGAAGCAAAACTTGAAGATTGTCAAAAAACGTTCGAATGCTTCAATCTGGGTATATCTAAATTAAATATTTAAAATCTAATTGATACATAATTATTTGTCAACCATCAATCAAATTAACTAAATTACCTTCTTACCATTAAAGTCATTAAAGTCATTAAACGATTCATTTTACAATTATATTGCTGACCTTTACTTATCAGTTGATTGTTTTTATCCTTCGTAAGCTAATATTAAAAAATACATGACATACTATAACAAGGCATTTTGTAGCTTGATTTTTAAAACAAAGAATGCATTATTGATAGTTACGTATCATTATTCTGGTCTCAACAAATAATAATTCATAAACAGATAATTAAATTTGCGCAAATATACTGATTGAGTGTGCTTGAAATTAATATTTTATTGATATTGTAAACTTGTGACTCATATTTTATTGTCGATATTATGCACATAAGCCTAATGGATTGGTAAATAAGGGCGCGGTGTAGGCATAAAATATGACTATATTGTAATAGGTAGATAGATGATAGAATATTTATTAGATCGTATACTGAAACCGGCATGTGTGGCCGAAGTTGTCGATAAGAAGTATACGGTTATGCAACTTAGAATATTTTATTGGGAAGTATGTGGTTACGCAACATGGATTATTTTATTAGCGTTTTATTTTGAATATTTGAAACACCGCTAATCGCTTGTTACGCAATGAAAATTCTGATTGATTATATTTGACATTTTTTGAGATAAATAAACTGAACAAGCACGGGAAGATATATACCTTAGTAATACTAGTAAGATTAGTTCAAACTATGTTTTGTAGTTCAGGTCTTTCAGATCAGAAGACACGTGACTCAAAAATGGACAGTTTTTTTTCATAACATTACCCAAGTTCTGAAATTTACTATTGGCGAATTAGCTTAAGTTGTACCTTTTTTAATATAAGTTATCTCGACCAAAATTTACTGTTTATTGTTTAAGCCTAAGATTTGTTAGTGAATATCTGCGTTAATCTTTTCTGGCACAGACAACAAAATGTAAACTGCAGAGAATTTTGATTTCCTGTTTAGAGCTAAGTACATAGGAAGTTAATGCTGCTATATCAAGCACAGGTATGCCCTGGTTTCCTAAATTAGTAGATTGCTCACACATTTGGAGATCTACACAAAAAACGACACACAATTTTTTATTTAATCCTAAATCAAGTTTTATAAATGGTCGACGATGCAGCTATTACAGTCTCGATGATCACTTTGGAACATCTTACGAACCTAAATATTATTTATGGTGATTGTAAACAAAAGGTAACAATTCATTCAATTATGAAATTCCTTATCCGACCATATCTTACCTAAGACTTAGGTATTGAAGATATTAGAGTAAATACACAAAGTACAAACAGTTTTTTTTTTGTTAAGAAACCTTAAACTACAAAATGGTCCAGTTTCAACTAACTCAATCGAATTACATAATATATTCTTTACAAGATGATTTTCGGGATCCTTCTGGCTGATGAAGCAAAATAAATTGTGCCCTGATCGCAATTTTAATCTTTTTAGAAAGTTGGGGAATGTAGTCTGCCTCAGTCGAGTTATTTTTCATATGACCATATTTAGAGCATTTATAGTGACGAACTAAGTTTATGTTGCATTTCTCCTACCCGGTATAAAGATATTCTCGATTTATTATGACACCAAACTATGAAGACGAAACTTCAAGAATGGCATCAAAATCATATTCGTTCTGCAAATTGGTAATGAATTTTATATCTACCTTGGATGCAGCAATATTACTATTAGATATTAAGTTACAATTTCTACACTGTATTTTTATCTACACCTCGTATTCTGATGCAACGTTTTAGTTATAGAATCACACCTATTGAAAAAATAGATATATCCAACTTTTTTGCATATGAGTCTATTTTAAGGTATCATTAGAATTTTTTCGTCGTAGCTGATTAATAAACCATCCTTTATTAATTTTGTATTGCATATTATTTATATTTAAAGCACCTGGATTAACTTGAAACTTAACATCTTTTTCTACTTGTGAAATCGTCTGATCTGTAGTTTTTATCAATAATGATTTTGGAAAATTATTGTTTCATCTTTTTATTTTAGCCACAGTAGGAACCATAAGAAGCTTCAGATAGCGCCTTATCACATCACAAATCAATTTTTAATCACTTCATTTTCTCTATTTGAACGATGGATTTCTTTCTGCAAAATAATTTTATCATTGTTTGCACTACCACTATTTTCAAAGTGATTCAAGAAGATAAATTTTCATAAACCCAATCAAAGTATTTTCGATGTACATAAACATTACATTATGGAATATTGAACTTTATGTGTTTGTGAACTACTTCACAACAGATTTTGAATTTAGTTTCTTATTTTTATCCGAGGAATCAGTATCGTCGTCCACACCACTAGTTATACTTCAAACTGTCATAAACTTAATTTCATTAGCAGGTGATTACTAATTAGAGATGCTATCACTTTAGTCATTATTTTAATTATTATTTTAGAATAAACATATATTTAATATGTATTATATGAAAATATACACGCAATTGTTTCAAGATCGGCTCGCCAACTCAATTAGAGCTCTGCGTCGTTATCTTTATCACCCATTTCATTATTGATATTATATGAACATTTTTAAAACATTTCCCTAGATAATTAGTGCTAGTTTATTTCCACACTTGTCACAAAAATTAGGTCGTTCACGTTATACAAAATATTTGATGTTTGTATACATATAATAAGAATTTCTAGGTCTAGGTTATTAGGTTAACATTTATTGTTACGATTTCATGGGAAGACTTCTTTTTACTCTTAAAGGTGTGAATCATACCAAACTTTACCATATTAGCACCTGGCTAGATCTTGTCACTTTCTCTGACACAAAATACAAATCAATATTAATATTGTATAATTATAACTTTACAAGCTCCTAGGTAATGTTTATGCGCTATTTTGTTATAATGCAGGCGTTTTCTATGATAAAGGGACAAATTTATTGACTTTCGAATCTCTATTACTAATTAATTTACACTTGGTACATAACATGTATGACTAAATGATACGGCAGTATACATAGAGCAAATATATGACTAACTAAACATAATGCACTTATTATAAGTAATGCAGACGTACTGACCAGAATTTATTAATTATTCAAATATTGGTTGCTGTTTAATTGTCTCGCTTTTTTAATGAGACGTTAGTTTAATTATATTCTTCTAATTGAAAAAGTGAAAGTGTGAAAAATGTGAAATAAAATAAAATAACAAAATTGTATTTAAAAAAGGTGATTTCCTAGAACCAATTTTTCATTATAATTTATATACTTAGTACAATTTTTTTTTCTGAGAAATTTACAGACTATGGTAAATTTATTCTATCACTGGACATGCAAATAATAATATTGTTCATATCTCATCTAGAGTCGATCCTGGTTTTGACATCGTTATCCTCTCAGATCTGGTCAAAGGTATAATTTAGTTTGTACCGAATATTTCACATTTTATTATCGTAAAGATTGTAATAATATACTTTCTCAAAATCCTCTGTGAAAGGAGTTTAACACTACTATACTTAAAAGCGACAAAACGTATATTATCTATACTATAGAGAAAACAACAGAATGTCGTGTGACATGACATTGGTGTTTTATCGTCCAGCGGATATCCTTTGCAAAATATCTCAGTTTATACAAATACGAACTTGCATGTATCACTTGGCATTGCAAACAATTAACTATTATTGCATGGAATTTCCTGATGGTTCAGATTACATGGTGGGAAATAAATAACGTCATAAGTAACTGTAACGGGAAAAAATGGCCTTAATACAAAGCAAAAAAGTTTTTTCGTTTTTTCTTTTGACCACAAAAAAATTAACGAATTCAACTTGAATCTTTCGAATGGCTGTTTTTGTTTTTATTATTATCAAAATGTCATCAAATTAAGAAACTAGTTCTCTATTCAAAAGTCAGCATAAGAAATAATAGGACAATAGTTATACGATATGAAATTATCGATTGTTTAATAAATGTCAAGTACGTACTTCTACTATATTAATACTTGATTTTTTTAGCAACATAAACAAGACACTGTTCTTTTGTAAATATGAATATTGTACTCCAACTCCCACAGAGGACATTAGCATTTATAAGAACGCCAGACAAACCAAATTGTTTTATCAGCTTATCTAATGCATAGCTCACACCTACCTGTGTCTTCAATCCTTTGAAAAACGTTTCAACCTGTTGCCTCTCCAAATCCGTTATCTGTCCTTCCAGAGGCTTTCTTTCCTCTCTGTCAGTCTCGTCACTCTCGGCTCTACCTTCACTGCCATCCTCGCGTTCCCCACAGCTACTTCCTGATGCTGTAGTGCTTGAATCCCCGCTTCCCTCGCCAGTCGACGACAACCTCCTTCGTTGCTGATTGTTCCGGTAAAGAAACTCTTGATAAGAATCATATTTCTGAGAAAATTGGTTTATGGCATATTCAGCGCTGTCGCGTTGCTTTGAGGACAGTGATAGTGTCGAGATACGCTTATCTATGGGAATGGATGCTGAGCTGCTGTAAATTGTGTACTCCGACTGCATCTTGAAATCTGGAAATAAAGAAACATACATTATAATTATTTTTTAACAGTTAAAATATGGGAAAAGATATTTCGCTTTGTCGTAACGCAACAAAAACTTTAAGTAGACTGCGATAAATTAACTGGTTGTAGAATTAAGGCCTACACTTGATCTAAATGAATATTTTCGAAATTTTCGTTACAGTTCAGTATGAAATAAAATTTATTACAAATACGATATATAAGTAGTTTTTAAATTAGTTGGTTTTTACCAGATATATACTTAAAAGTTAAAATCGATGATATTTCCTACAAATGAAAATTTTTGACAAAAATTCCATGATAAAATTTCCCAGAACCTTATTAGACAGTACATATTTACTACCAGAAATGAAGAAAATGCATTTCTCCAATTCTGGAAATAATGCTATCTATATACAAGCGCATAAGTAAGCCTTTAAACCACGCGCAACGAGATTAAAGTTGCAAGTGCTTTAAATATGATTCACGTGTATCATAAGCTATTTTTTATCATGCATCATGATTTGAAAAATAGAACTGGAAATTACCAAATCAAAATCATTTTTGTTAAATTTTAATAGGCCGCCCGATTTTCTCATATATTGTTGACATGAAGATAGAAATTGTTGTTTACAAGCTTGTTTAGTAGACTATTTTATTAATAATTTTCATTTCAAATTTTGCCGCGGAAGCTAAGTTAATACTAATTCCTACAATCCTTATTATAAAGAATATGGAAAGTTAACACTATGAATGGAGAAAAATAGAACTAGCGTAATAATGAAGCAATATTATTAGCATATATGAAGGAATTGTTTAAGATATATAAATTTTCCACAATTTGGTGTATCCACTCAAAACTGTAAACAATGATAAAAATAAAAAGTGAAATAGATCAGTCAGTATTTTACTACAAATTGTGTGCATGCATGGAAGATACTAAGAAAGGTTTTATATCTAAACGGTCTAAAATTTTTACAGAAGAGGATCTACTTAAGTTTTTCATTCAAGTATTACAAAAATGTAATAAAAAATATATGTACTTTTCCAAAAAAACTGATCTAATAGCCAGCTGGAGAATTGGAACATTTGATAAAAGACCAACAAGTAATCATCTCCAGATAATCCAAAACAACTAACGGAATATTTCTCCTGATTTGGTACCCAGATTTCTCAAATTTTAGATGGTGCTTTGGTAACATGGGAGGCGGTTAATAGATATTAACACAAATCTACAACGCTTATATTGTTATTTTGATTTAGTGTCTGAAATAGATGTAAATTCAGCTCTTTGTCTCAATAATAAGAAGTAATAAAAGAACTTGTATTTGATTTGTCAATTTAAATCTTTCGGTGGTAGAACAGTTTTCGGATTCTCTTGAACGTTGATTATTTTATATGTTTGATGACCATTTAATTATTTTTTCTTTTTAATTGAACAGTTATTAATGTATTATTATTTTATTAGGTGATCAGAACTTGAATTAATTAAAAAAAAAATGGAATAGAAGTAATCTAGAAAAAATTATGGTGCATGATCAATCTAAATGTAGATATTGCGAAGCCTTTAATGTCGACCTCTTGAAAGTATAAATAGTATTGCCCCTATTTCTCGCGTGGAAAATTGGCAAAACAATATTCATCAGGATTAATAATATTTTTTAGATAAATGCAAAAAATAAAATGGTTCATAAAATTTCTATTAAAAAAATAACAAATTTTATAAATTACACACGTTATTATTACTATATTTTAATAGGTACCTTACTTTTATGCCAAGTAGGCTACGCAATAGTTACGTTGACCTAATAGATTAATGGTTGGGAAATTTCTCTTTTAATGAATTGAAGTTCAGTATGTTTCAGAAAGCGGTTTTTCTGTAATACCTATTGACACACATTTCCCGAAAAATTATTTTGTAAACGACTAAAAAAATTTACAATTAAAGAAACATTAAATAATATAAATTGTTTTAATAAAATTGTCTGTACGCTTGCACATATTTTAGCAATATTTTTGTTTCATCCTGAAAAAATTCTTAAGGTAGGTAAGTGATTTCTGATTCAGAGGTATTGTTTGTAAGCAAACAATTTGATTACGGTATGTAGACATTTTCTATTCAATTCTTTAACACAACTGCATTAACTCTTACGAAAAAATGTAGCTGCCCACGTAATTTGATTTTCCACGTGACTGATGGCATCCAGTTGCGTAATTGGTGGTAACACATCGACTCGAATTGGAAAATAAATAGACTAAATAACCTGTGTTGTAAACGTGACCATAAATAATGCAAGACTATGATCAACAATATCGATCAACCGTGTTACATGTACCACTTCTCAAGTACTGTTGCCACAACAAAGATTTTCATAGGATCGATAATAATAGGTCGGTTGTTAAAAAGTTCATAAACAATCGTTTCTTTGGCTTCTTTGTTTAATTATGAAAATGTAACATATACGAATATATTTTCATATTGATTTTTTATCACAGCAGCATTTTGATAAAGTATGAGGTAGTAAAATGTATAAAATATATCATCATATGTGAATCTTGAAAATACGGTAAATTTTAAAATATAGTTCATTAGTTCATACAAATGATATGTTATTATTAAACAATTTAGAACGAAAACATACATCGTAATAAATATAAAATACAATAATCTTGGATTATATGAAAGAGTAGAGAACAAACTTCCAATACTTCGTTAAAAACTCCCATTAATGTGACGTCTCTACAGTCGCTCTTAAATCTTTAACTTACGAAATATCAAAAATATAGAGCAAGGTCAGGTTACTCTGGAGATGCGAATGAATCAGTAATTGAATGATTACGAGATTAACATAATGACTGCTCTGACCTTCTGCATTGTTTAAGAATTGTTTTGGTTTTTCACTAGTTGCATTTGTAGTCCTTTTGTTTTGGGAATTTTAGAGTTAATTATACTATAAATTATCTAACTAAATCTCATGGTTTGTATACTTAAATGTACACGATTTATGCATTATTAAATATTAGATACTACAGGAATAATCCATTACGAAAACAAAACTATCCCGCAATCGTGAAACAACATTCAACTCCTGCAATTAATTTAATTTAATAATTAAATAAATTTTAAGACATGTCATAATACTATTAAAGTATGGAGTAAAGATACGTTTTAATTTACGTTTTATATTAACAAATACAAACACCAAATTCCATCCATTGTTTTTTATCAGATCAATGTTGTATTTTATTACACTTTTATTGAATTTCTCGAAGACAAGTCACCACATGGGCAGTTTCCATGAAAGCTAGATGAGACAAAATTTCCAAAAAAAGTAGCACCAACTGTCGAGTGGAGCGATTTTGGATTGAATATAATATTTTCAGAAAATTATTAGGTGCAGAATATGGTAACAAAAGGGTTGTTTTTACCCCACTTGGTGATGAGTTAATTCAGTTTGCTTGTGAACATCTGGTGGTGTAAGAAGTCAACCAGGACACGTTTGAATTGGACTATCATCAGCAAGATAAGATGAATTCATGTTGAACACTGGACCTGGCTGTCTCTGACGATATTTTGATTTGATTAGAACATGAAGAAAATGATAACCGCAAACAGAGCTGAGCTGATAGGTTTCTCCCCCCCCCCCCCTCCTTCTCTGTATCTCCTTCCTTCCCTCTCGTACACTCTTACATGTAGACTAGATTTGATTCGTTATCCTCTTTAGGGCGAGTTTTGAGGTATACTTCTTCGATTTGCTTAATAGAAAAACATGAAATGAGAATTTTAACTAAAAATTAGAGATACAATTAAATATCGTCGTTTAAGTTTAAATTATTCTAATGAATGTCAGTTGAAATTCTGCATATGAAAGGAATAAATAGACAGAAATCCTTTTCAAAATAATATAATAAAAAATGAGTTTTAGATGAAATGAGAATAAATTTACTCAAAATATGCTACCCCTAGTAGCATATTACGTTTGATTAATGTCTAATAGACATTTATCATCTAATTCAATACCACAATAAATCAACCTGTAGAAAGGATATTTTCCTATCTGTAATATAAACTGAATGCTGAAAGGCCATTTCCATTTTATACATAAGTGAATAGGTTTCCTTGCGTTGTTTTCTTTCATTAAAATTCAGTTATGCAAACCAGAGAGGGCACTAAAAAAGTTGAAATAATATTAACTTCCCTGCCGTGGCCGTCATAAAATATTGTTTAATTTTTTTATTACTTATTTTTCATGTAAGCAAGAATTAATTATAATATAACGAGAGAATAATAAAGATTTTGAAAAAGAGTAAATAAGAACGAACAAATAAATAGGGTTAAATTCAACTCAAAGCTAATATTATGTTCGTGGCGAATTTATACGTTTTAATTATCTCCAGTTTTAGGCGAAATGTTGTAGAAGCAACTGCGTTGAAATTGAAACTGTACCATATGCAGCAAAAGAAACAACGCTGACAAATAAAACACGATCACATAATTAAATAGAAATTTCAAGCAGTTAGTGTTAATAATCCTTTTACATAATACGGTTTTATAACCCAGTCACAGTTCAACAGGTTAATGGGTTCATGAAACTAACAGAATATATGTGTCAAATCTCTATAGTTTGTTATTGTTATGATTTTGGGTATAAATCTTTTGCATTAATGCAGTAAAATTACATAGTATTTGTTTAATTATCCATTACTAAATGAAATTAAGTAAAATTTGGTTAAAATTGACGAATTATTGTAAGAGGCCAATTTTTTTTTAAAGGAAATCAATTCCAGTCTGGATATTTGGTGTATGCGTTCATTGTTTTTAAATATGTAGCCACCCATTTAAGACATCGCAGTTGTATTATAATTATTGTAGTGTTTATTGTCAATGGATAGTTTAATAAAAATAAATAAATTATTTCCTTTTAACAAGAATAAAATTACTGAATCTAATGGCGCACTACTACTAGATTGAGATTATCAAATTTCACTAGAAGACTACCAGAACATCGCTTAAGAGCAAGAAATTATGTTGTGTAATTTCTCAATATTAATCGGCACAGACGAAGTGAGAGAACTACTCTGAATTGGGGTGTATGACAGCGTTATTTACTATTGAATTTCGATCAACTCTTGATCAGTCCGATGACCATGTGACGATTTAGTGGTAGATAAGGGGAAAATACCATGAAGAGATCCATACCAGTGGTAGTGGTGGCATAACGTTTGAGAAGTTATTGTCAGTCGTGGACGTAATATAAAGCTTTTAGCGTTGCAGAATGAAGTGAGGACTCTTAACTTATACAGAGGTTCATGTAGTGGCCAAAATTTTGACACAGAATAATACACAAGGATTATTTCTTGACGAAAATCCATTATAGTACAGAAAAATTTTTAATTGAAGAGCAAACAAGGCTTTCCAATTATAATCCTTTTTATTTCTGTACACAATATTTGTTTTATCCCTTAGGGATCCCTTAGGGATAAAACAAATATTGTGTACGGAAATAAAAAGGATTATAATTGGAAAGCTTTGTTTGCTTTTTTTCTTCTATCTTCAACACAAGGATTAATTGGGCAGCTCGATCTTTAGATGTAAATACAATCAGCCACTGGAGTTGTAATAAAATCTGATAAGGGGACTAGATGATCCGGTTGGTGGAAGTTAGCTTTTAGCAACAGCATTCATTAAGGAACTCTATAAATTCGATTATGTTGTCTTAGCATTGAAAAAGGAAACATTTTGAGTTTCTGAAACGTTTGCGAAACATCATTATATTTGTTTTTATTTATATGCATTTTATGCCAAAAAAATCTAATCTTTAACTGTTCCATTGACGTAAAGTCACAGACGTAAAGGTCATTATTTTTAAATCCAGATAGTTTTTGAATTTATTCAAGAATGTGGTAATAAATTCCAAGTAAGAAAAAAAAAAAATTTAACAATGCCACAAACAACTTTTAGACAATATTTCCAAAGTACAGATGGATCAAAACCATCTTTGAAATGCAAGTTGTTGTAACATTTATATGGACTAAGGGTCATGCTGAAATAACAGGAAATGAAACTGTAGATCAGGAAGCTAAAGAGGCTACTAAACTCACAGAAATTAGTATTTACAAATAATAAAATTTTTCACAACCAAATACCAGACATTAAGAAAAGATGGGGGGAAAATAGTTAGAATATATTAACTTCACTTGCTCATTCATCCTACCCTCCCTAAATCATGTTTCTTAATTTATAGTCACCAAACAATATTCCTCGACAATTAAGCTTGTCCCAAGTTAAATCATGGATGCTTCTGAGCTCATCTTTCTAAAATAGGTGTAAAAGATTCCCCATACTGCACATGTGGCAACTTCTCTCTAGGCGATTTAAAACATACCTTCTTTTCATGCAATAATTAATTAAATATTATCAAAGACACAATAAAAGTATTTTGTGGGAATTAAACCTTTTTGTGTTTCCTTTGAGATGAATAACAACCCACTTCTACGTTATTATATAAGAATTTGAAAATAATTTGAGAAATTTAGGTGTTCAATTTCCCACAAATAAAGTATACAGATAAGTCCAGGATGCTTCGAACACGACAGGGATTGGGACGAATATACGAGTGGCCCACAACTCGCCTCAGTTCGAAATTTGTACATTAGTTGAAGGGAGCGGCAGTGCGCTGCGGTCCTCACTGCTCAGCAGTCAGCAGACTGTTGTTAGTATCTCATTAACCGTGTTGGGATGTAGAACTCATGTCTGAAAGAAACTTGATTTACGTATTCTGGACCAACGTTTCGAAATTTTTCTAAATTCAATAATTCATCCTAGATAGGATTAATTATTGGAATTTAAAAAAAATCTCAAAACACATTTAAATGCTAAAAGAAGAACTTAGCAACTTGAATATGTAATCTAATCAACTTTTCTGTGAGCGTAGTAAGTATCTATGGTTATGATATAAACATTAAAATTGTGTAATTTCACGAATTACACAAGAAAAAGACTATTTTAGCATTGAGAAAGGAAACAGATTAAGGTTCCGAAACGTCTGCAAAACATCATTGTTTTTATTTTATTTTAATTATATTTTATGTCAAAAAACCAACTTTTAACTGTTCCCTTGACGTAAAGTTACAGGCGTAAAGGTTATTTTTTAAATAATCCAGATATTTTTCAGATTATCTGGGTAATGTTCAGAAGTGTGGCCGTAAATCCCAATTAAGAACAGAAAGAAGATACAGAAAGATGCCACAAATAAATTTTAGACAGTACATTTAAATATTTCCATTGTTTATTTTTTCGCAACAAAAATGTGATTCTACAACATAAAATTAATTGTCGCTGCACCTCGAGTGTTGCAGGTGTAATAAAAATTATTATAAAAGAATCCAAACAAGGAACAGTAGACGCGAGAGCCGTCGGCTACAGCGCGGAGATCCACGATTCCCACCACTGTGTCCGCTTGCCTACAACGGGCACAAGTAAATCGCGCAAACTAATACCCCATGTTCGAACCTCCTCGGTGTTTACTGTATAAGGCAGTTCTAACGCCGACATTTAACATATGCATATTATTTTATTTATAGGGTTTTTGCAATTATTTTTGCATTTATTTAGTAAAACGTTTTTTAAGTCTCTCATCCTCATTACTTCCCTCTAAAAATTTAAAAGCCTATTAGCCCTAAATCGATTTAAATATTGCTTTGCAAGCGTTTGATAGAGTAATAACTGTTAATTTGTTTTGGAATATTTTTGATTTTTTCCTTTTTTAATGCATACAGATAGTAATAAAGGATAATTCTATAGTTTTATATTTTTGATAGTTCGCTTTATAAAATCACAATTTAGTCGACAAACACGCTTAAAAACGGCTATTATATTAGTGATATAACTTAAATTTTAAGACTTTTATCCAAAATTTACTACTATAGAATCATCCTTTATTGTTTTCTATGTAGTGGAAAAGACAAAATTGAGAAATTTACCATAGCAAATGCACAGTAATTGGCCTACCAAACGCTTGAAAGGGCAAATAAATTTGAGCATTAGAACAGCCTTAAGTACAGAAAAGTAAGAAATTTATTATTTTTATGCAGAAAGCATATATAAATTTTATTGTAAATTGTCCATTTCGGTATAAAAGAGTAGATCTTCTGTGGCTAATGCAAATTTCCAATGCCAAACCTCAAAAAAATAAACAAAAAGTATAAAATACAACATAAAATGCAGTATGAATACACATATTAGGTCACGGTCACGAGAAATTTCAAAATTGAAACAGCAGACTTTTAGAAATGATTTACTGAGGACTGTGAAATTAAATAATATTATGCTAATAAGGATGTAAATTTCTCGTACAAATATGTATACAACTCTTCTTAGTGCGTACGATTGTAACTATAGAAAACCCAGGATCTATTTAAAAGGATCTAGTCGACCTAAAAAAATAACACAATTAATGTGTACAAACTACTAGAGAAAAGGTAGCAGTATATTGTTTGTGCGATAATACGACCACTATTAAAATTAACAACTTTATCAGAAATGCATCACTCAACTTTCACTTTTTTTAAGAAAATGTAGTATTTTGTGACAAATATAAATGTGTTAAAAAGAGAAATGTTGATCTGAAAATTAAATTAAAAAAATTTTTTAGTGTTGTTATTTAAGTATGCTGGTCAGTTTAAAAATTATTTTAAATATTTCATGTAGCAACGGACAGCAGAAGTTGTAATCGGATTTGTGTAGAAGAAGACTTGGCTTGTGGCAGCTTGTGCAAGAGAATATTATAACAATTGCACAACTAGGGCAATAAAGCAATAACATTTAGGAAAATATGCACGAACAATTGCAAATATAATTTATTAATTTTGCTAACATCACTATATAAATTGTTTATTAATGTGTCACTTTGCGGTCGCTAGTTATTTCATTGATTTACCAAGTTCAATGAAACGATTTTTTGTTTGGCATACTAACAACAAATTTGTCATACATGACTTAACTGCAACGTGATGTAAAATATACACACCGCAATGGTCTAGAGATATACTTACATTTCACGCAACAAATTACAAAAATAAATTTAAATATTAGATTTTACAATTAAAACTAAAATTCTCTGTAACATTAAAATGACTTTATTTTTTAATAACCTTTCTTTTTAGTGTTTAGTACGCCTGGATTTTCGTACCTCTACTTTGGACTAAATTATTCAGGTGTTCTTATGGAATTGGAGTCCACTTACTTAAAGCCTCTAAAAGTCGTTCGTGGTTTTCAAACTTAGGGATTATCACATAATGTACTATATGGGATTAAAATCGAGCGATTGAGCAGGTCATGGTAAAACAGAAATCTGATAGGCTTTAAGATATTCTCTTACTAACATAGAAATATAGTGTATACCAATAGTAAGTAGCAGCTTAAAAAGGGATCACAGGTCGAAAAATCTCATTCACATGACGAACTGCAGTGTAACCCGGATTATTGCAAGGGGTTGTTCAGATTGCCTTGTTCAGATTGCCTTGCAGAAAGCCATTTATTAAAACAAAAAATTTGTAAACATTATATACTTTTGAAAAAAAAAAATAAAGATAGCTGCGTATAGAAAAAATGTATTGACACAAAGATATGTTTCTTTTAACAAAATGAGAATTTGTAATTTTTCATTGATTGGCTGCCTTCATAGCCTTTTACTTCTATTTTGCATTTCCTCTAGAAGAAGTAGATAGATAGATAGATATCTTTATTTAACCACTTTACATATAAAAAATACATTTGTGGCAAGTCAACAAAGGAATACAAAGTAAATACAAAACATCAGCAATTACAAAAAAATATATTTACGGTATATGAGTACGTAATGATGGACTTATCCTTTGCTCATTTTCAAAATATGATACTATATATCTCATTTTGCATAATGTATTTACTCTTTGTTTTAATCTTCTTCACCAAACTCTTCTTCATTTTCTATATTCTGTAAATTCTGCAAGATGTCGTCATTGGTCATTCATTTTATTGACCCTTCCTGACCTACTAGCAATTTGTTGATTCCCTCAGTTGTTAAAGTAATTTGAAGTTTTCCTGGCAAATCAGTAATTTCATTAAATTCTTGTTGAAAATCATGTCTTGAAGTTTCTGCTAAAATAAACTACTGGACAATTGAACTGCATATATTTTGATGTTTTCTTCACATTTTGGAGTAAGATATCTCTACAGTGAGAAATATTATGGAGTTCTGGTTTTCGGCATTTTGTTGCAAATTTTATTGACAATAAGCGGTTTTGTCTGTTGGAATGAGCATTTGCAATAAATATTGTATACAGCCCCTAATGCAAGACCTGTCCAAAAATGTAAAATTTCAATGACACCGAGAATTTACAATAGCGGTTTTAAATTTGTTTTTGTTAGATTAGATAGGGGTAATCTACTGACTATTTGGAAATACCAATTTGGTCACTTTTTCAAAATCTGCAATATTTCAAAAAATACAACGATTCTATTGAAGAAATCACATTTTTATCATTACTGACCTGTAACTTTCCACTCAGGAGTTTAATGGGATATTTTTATTCGTCACTTTCTTACGCATAGGTATTGTAAACTATAGTCTTGTCAATATTCATTTAATATTACAGGACGTTTAAAAAATATTAAAATTATGGAATATTCAGATTTACGATAGCAAAAAAAATCGTAAATCTGAATATTAGAGATATCTTATTCCAAAAAATATCCACTTATGCAGTTCAAGTGTAGTATGAGGTATTAAGTCACCACATGGGCAGTTTCCATGAAAGCTAGATGAGACAAAATTTCCAAAAAAAGTAGCACCAACTGTCGAGTGGAGCGATTTTGGATTGAATATAATATTTTCAGAAAATTATTAGGTGCAGAATATGGTAACAAAAGGGTTGTTTTTACCCCACTTGGTGATGAGTTAATTCAGTTTGCTTGTGAACATCTGGTGGTGTAAGAAGTCAACCAGGACACGTTTGAATTGGACTATCATCAGCAAGATAAGATGAATTCATGTTGAACACTGGACCTGGCTGTCTCTGACGATATTTTGATTTGATTAGAACATGAAGAAAATGATAACCGCAAACAGAGCTGAGCTGATAGGTTTCTCCCCCCCCCCTCCTTCTCTGTATCTCCTTCCTTCCCTCTCTTACACTCTTACATGTAGACTAGATTTGATTCGTTATCCTCTTTAGGGCGAGTTTTGAGGTATACTTCTTCGATTTGCTTAATAGAAAAACATGAAATGAGAATTTTAACTAAAAATTAGAGATACAATTAAATATCGTCGTTTAAGTTTAAATTATTCTAATGAATGTCAGTTGAAATTCTGCATATGAAAGGAATAAATAGACAGAAATCCTTTTCAAAATAATATAATAAAAAATGAGTTTTAGATGAAATGAGAATAAATTTACTCAAAATATGCTACCCCTAGTAGCATATTACGTTTGATTAATGTCTAATAGACATTTATCATCTAATTCAATACCACAATAAATCAACCTGTAGAAAGGATATTTTCCTATCTGTAATATAAACTGAATGCTGAAAGGCCATTTCCATTTTATACATAAGTGAATAGGTTTCCTTGCGTTGTTTTCTTTCATTAAAATTCAGTTATGCAAACCAGAGAGGGCACTAAAAAAGTTGAAATAATATTAACTTCCCTGCCGTGGCCGTCATAAAATATTGTTTAATTTTTTTATTACTTATTTTTCATGTAAGCAAGAATTAATTATAATATAACGAGAGAATAATAAAATGATTTTGAAAAAGAGTAAATAAGAACGAACAAATAAATAGGGTTTAAGTTCAACTCAAAGCTAATATTATGTTCGTGGCGAATTTATACGTTTTAATTATCTCCAGTTTTAGGCGAAATGTTGTAGAAGCAACTGCGTTGAAATTGAAACTGTACCATATGCAGCAAAAGAAACAACGCTGACAAATAAAACACGATCACATAATTAAATAGGAATTTCAAGCAGTTAGTGTTAATAATCCTTTTACATAATACGGTTTTATAACCCAGTCACAGTTCAACAGGTTAATGGGTTCATGAAATTAACAGAATATATGTGGCAAATCTCTATAGTTTGTTATTGTTATGATTTTGGGTATAAATCTTTTGCATTAATGCAGTAAAATTACATAGTATTTGTTTAATTATCCATTACTAAATGAAATTAAGTAAAATTTGGTTAAAATTGACGAATTATTGTAAGAGGTCAATTTTTTTTTAAAGGAAATCAATTCCAGTCTGGATATTTCGTGTATGCGTTCATTGTTTTTAAATATGTAGCCACCCATTTAAGACATCGCAGTTGTATTATAATTATTGTAGTGTTTATTGTCAATGGATAGTTTAATAAAAATAAATAAATAATTTCCTTCTAGCAAGAATAAAATTGATTAGATTTGTATTGTCGTTACTGAATCTAATGGCGTACTACGTATGGCTACTAGATTGAGATTATCAAATTTCTCTAGAAGACTACCAGAACATCGCGTAAGAGCAAGATACTAATCGGCACAGACGAAGTGAGAGGACTATTCTGAATGGGGGTGAATTTCGATCAACTGTTGATCAGCCCGATGACCATGTGACGATTTAGCGGTAGATAAGGGGAAAACACCATGAAGAGATCCATAACATTTGAGAAGTTATTGCCAGTCCTGGACATAATATAACGCTTTTAGCATTGCAGAATGAAGTGATGACTCTTAACTTATACAGAGGTTCGTGTAGTGGCCAAAATTTTGACAAAGAATAATACACAAGGATTAATTGGGCAGCTCGATCTTTAGATGTAAATACAATCAGTCACTGGAGTTGATTGTAATAAAATCTGATAAGGGGACTAGATGATTCCGTTGGTGGAAATGAGCTTTTAACAACAGCATTCATTTCTATAAATCCGATTATGTTGACTTAGCATTGAAAAAGGAAACATATTGAGTTTCTGAAACGTCTGCGAAACATCATTATTTTTGTTTTTATTTATATACATTTTATGCCAAAAAAATCCAACCTTTAACTGTTCCTTTGAAGTAAAGTCAGAGAAGTAAAGGTTATTTTTTTAAATCCAGATAGTTTTTAAATTGAATCAAGAACACATTCTTGAATCAATTTAAAAACTATATGTGATAATAAATCCCAAGTGAGAAAAGAAAGAAAATTGAACAATGAAACAAATAACTTTTAGACAATATTTCCAAAGTACATTCACCAAATTCTGCAAAAATTCAATATTTTCTGGTCCAAAAGGTCAACTAGAAATGAACAAAAACTTTCTGAGACAGGTCTGACCGTTCTGATCCCACTCTTTTTATTTTACAGAACTTGTGATAGTAGTAGGATAGTATTTTGGAACTATATTTTGAGCAATTATTGACTGAAATAGTTTACAACTAAAATAAATTTATGAAATGAGGCGTGAAGAATGCTGAGAATAGTTTCTTCCTTTACAATGTTCAACACATCACAACTACTAAATAATACAAGTCTCCTTTGGCAGATGCTTTTATAGAAAAAATATGATGACCTGATTCTGAGACCCAATATATGATAATAATAATTTTCCAATTAGATGATAAGCAATTAATGATTAAGTTAACAATACTTTTACACTTTTACACTGAGATAACCACAATCCAGAAATGGATGGAATGGAATATATTTTATGTAAATATAACAAACATGCACTTATTTATGCAGATGGATCAAAGCCATCTTTGAAATGCAAGTTGTTGTAACATTTATATGGACTAAGGGCCATGCTGAAATAACAGAAAATGAAACTGTAGATCAGGAAGCTAAAGAGGCTACTAAACTCACAGAAATTAGTAGAATATTTACAAATAATGAAATTTTTCACAACCAAATACCAGACATTAAGAAAAGATGGGGGGAAAATGGTTAGAATATATTAACTTCACTCGCTCATTCATCCTACCCTCACTAAATCATGTTTCTTAATTTATAGTCACCAAACAATATACCTCGACAATTAAGGTTGTCCCAAATTAAATCATGGATGCTTCTGAACTCATCTTTCTAAAATAGGTGTGAAAGATTCCCCATACTTCACATGTGACAACTTCTCTCTAGGCGATTTAAAACATACCTTTTTTTCATGCAATAATTAATTAAATATTATCAAAGACACAATAAAAGAATTTTGTGGAAATTAGACCTTTTTGTGTTTTCTTTAAGATGAATAACAACCAACAAAGAATTTGAAAATAATTTGAAAAATTTAGGTGTTCAATTTCCCACAAATAAACTATATATAGCAGTTTTAACGCCGACATTTAACATATGGATGTTATTTAATGTATAAGGTTTTTGCAATTATTTTTGCATTTATTTAGTAAAAAATTTTTTAAGTCTCTCATCCTCAATACTCCCCTCTAATCATTTAAAAGCGTGTACTAGCCCGCCATCGACTTAAATATTGCTTTGTAAGCGTTTGATAGGGCAATAACTGCTCATTTGTTTTGGAATATATTTGATTTTTTCTTTTTTTAATGCATACAGAAAGTAAAAAAGGATGATTCTATAGTTTTATATTTTTGATAGTTCGCTTTATAAAATTACAATTTAATCGAAAAAGACATGTAAAAACGACAACTTAAATTTTAAGACTTTTATCCAAAATTTGCTGCTATAGAATCATCCTTTATTAGAACAGCCTTAAGTACAGAAAAGAAATAAATTTATGACGCAATAGTGGCTTTTATGCAGAAAGCCGCAGTTTCAATATAAAATTGTCCATTTCGGTATAAAATAGTAGATGTTCGGTGGCTAATGCAAACTTCCAATGACAAACCTCCAAAGAGAAAAAAATAATAAAGCAATCGAAAGTAGTAAAAAATACAACATAAAATGCATTATGAATACATATATTTGGTCACGGTCATGAGAAATTTCAAAATTGAAATAGCAGACTTTTAGAAATGATTTACTGAGGAATGTGAAATTAAATAATATTATGCTAATAAGGATGTAAATTTCTCGAACAAATATCTCTTCTTAGCGCGTACGATTGTAACTATAGAAAACCAGGATCTATTTAAAAGGATCTAGTCGACCTAAAAAAATAACACAATTAATGTGTACAAACTACGTAGCAGTATATTGTTTATGCGATAATACAGCAACTATTAAAATTAACAACTTTATCAGAAATGCATCACTCAACTTTCACTTTTTTGAAGAAAATATAGTATTTTGTGTCAAATATAAATGTGTTAAAAAGAGAACTGTTGATCTGAAAATTAAATTAAAAAACATTTTTTAGTGTTGTTATTTAGTTATGCTGGTCAGTTTAAAAACCATTTTAAATATTTCATATAGCAACGGACAGCGGAAGTTGTAATCGGATTTGTGTAGAAGAAGACTTGGCTTGTGGCAGCTTGTGCAAGAGAATATTATAACAATTGCACAACTAGGGCAATAAAGCAATAACATTTAGGAAAATATGCACGAACAATTGCAAATATAATTTATTAATTTTGCTAACATCACTATATAAATTGTTTATTAATGTGTCACTTTGCGGTCGCTAGTTATTTCATTGATTTACCAAGTTCAATGAAACGATTTTTTGTTTGGCATACTAACAACAAATTTGTCATACATGACTTAACTGCAACGTGATGTAAAATATACACACCGCAATGGTCTAGAGATATACTTATATTTCACGCAACAAATTACAAAAATAAATTTTTTTTATTTTATTTTGCACTCTATTTAAATATTAGATTTTACAATTAAAACTAAAATTCTCTGTAACATTAAAATGACTTTATTTTTTAATAACCTTTCTTTCTAGTGTTTAGTATGCCTGGATTTTCGTACCTCTACTTTGGACTAAATTATTCAGGTGTTCTTATGGAATTGGAGTCCACTTACTTAAAGCCTCTAAAAGTCGTTCGTGGTTTTCAAACTTAGGGATTATCACATAATGTACTATATAGGATTAAAATCGAGCGATTGAGCAGGTCATGGTAAAACAGAAATCTGATAGGCTTTAAGATATTCTCTTACTAACATAGAAATATAGTGTATACCAATAGTAAGTAGCAGCTTAAAAAAGGATCACAGGTCGAAAAATCTCATTCACATGACGAACTGCAGTGTAACCCGGATTATTGCAAGGGGTTGTTCAGATTGCCTTGTTCAGATTGCCTTGCAGAAAGCCATTTATTAAAACAAAAAATTTGTAAACATTATATACTTTTGAAAAAAAAAAATAAAGATAGCTGCGTATAGAAAAAATGTATTGACACAAAGATATGTTTCTTTTAACAAAATGAGAATTTGTAATTTTTCATTGATTGGCTGCCTTCATAGCCTTTTACTTCTATTTTGCATTTCCTCTAGAAGAAGTACGTAATGATGGACTTATCCTTTGCTCATTTTCAAAATATGATACTATATATCTCATTTTGCATAATGTATTTACTCTTTGTTTTAATCTTCTTCACCACACTCTTCTTCATTTTCTATATTCTGTAAATTCTGCAAGATGTCGTCATTGGTCATTCATTTTATTGACCCTTCCTGACCTACTAGCAATTTGTTGATTCCCTCAGTTGTTAAAGTAATTTGAAGTTTTCCTGGCAAATCAGTAATTTCATTAAATTCTTGTTGAAAATCATGTCTTGAAGTTTCTGCTAAAATAAACTACTGGACAATTGAACTGCATATATTTTGATGTTTTCTTCACATTTTGGAGTAAGATATCTCTACAGTGAGAAATATTATGGAGTTCTGGTTTTCGGCATTTTGTTGCAAATTTTATTGACAATAAGCGGTTTTGTCTGTTGGAATGAGCATTTGCAATAAATATTGTATACAGCCCCTAATGCAAGACCTGTCCAAAAATGTAAAATTTCAATGACACCGAGAATTTACAATAGCGGTTTTAAATTTGTTTTTGTTAGATTAGATAGGGGTAATCTACTGACTATTTGCAAATACCAATTTGGTCACTTTTTCAAAATCTGCAATATTTCAAAAAATACAACGATTCTATTGAAGAAATCACATTTTTGTCATTACTGACCTGTAACTTTCCACTCAGGAGTTTAATGGGATATTTTTATTCGTCACTTTCTTACGCATAGGTATTGTAAACTATAGTCTTGTCAATATTCATTTAATATTACAGGACGTTTAAAAAATATTAAAATTATGGAATATTCAGATTTACGATAGCAAAAAAAATCGTAAATCTGAATATTAGAGATATCTTATTCCAAAAAATATCCACTTATGCAGTTCAAGTGTAGTATGAGGTATTAAATCTTTATCTCCCTATGTGCTCCAATTGGCTGATGGAAAAGTTCGTACTTACGTTCTGCCAAGCCTCAGCCAACTAGACCTTTCTTTCTTACAAATTTATTTTTTCAATTCTGTGAAAAAATCCTTTTGTGTCTCAACAATTCTTTAAAGAGGTTCTTCCGATAATGCAGTTTTACAGCTTGTAAAACATGATGATTCACCGGTTGTATCAACGGTGTACAGATAGGAGATAAAACACAACTAAAATTAGTTTGTCCTCACTGGTTATTTCCTTTGGGTGATCCGCAAGCATTGTATAAAATTAAATTTGCTTTTGGAGGTAGGTTCAATTCTTGGATTTTTAGAGCCATTGCGGTCACAAAACTTAAGTGGAACCATCCAGTGAAGATTTTTCTTGCAAATCATGATAATTTCTGACCTTTGTAAACTATCAGAATATGACTGTGTCCGAATGAACGTAGTTTAATTGATTTACCAAGAAGAAGTAATTGTAATTTGTGGCTGCCCCAGGCATTGTGAGCATGGCGTTAATATATAAATTTTATTCTAGAATCTAGATGTATCTGAGTCAATTTGGAAATTTATTTTAAATTTTTTTAACTGGTTAATTTGAATATTTTTTAGATAAATCGAATTTTTTGGATAGGAATCTCGAGGAATGTGGTAATAAATCCCAAAAAAGAAAAGGAAAGAAAAAAAATAATTTATTTATACTTTTTACTTATTTATCTTGATTTATATTTAAATCTATTTGCGATTTTTACATAATTATCATGAGCCGCCATTTTGACTTATCTTATCTATAGGTATGTATATCTTGTATAGTTTTAAAGATCAATAAAGATATTATTATCCGCTCTTTGCTTTGGTGCCATCCTGGAGTACAATTTTATTTTCACTTTTACATAGATGAGCTCGCCATGATAAAAAAAAATAATCACTCCACAAATAAGTAATATACATATAGGTAGATATTAATTTATAAAATTACAAACCAATTTCTGATATATGAATAAACTGTATGTTATCTCAATTATTTTGGTGTCTTCTGCACAATGTAAACGTACAACCCGATTCTCTTGTGTGAGGTTGGCATCTCAAGGGGCGCTTACTAGCTAAGCCCGCTTCATGTAGTGTTTCTAGAAATTACCATAGAGTGAGCTTGTCAGATGCAAAAGTGACCGTGTTTGCATCGAGCAATTTGAATTTGAATGAATTTGTACCCAGCATGCACCATTTTCCAACATATCTTAAAATTTTATGCTTGTATTAAGGATTAATGGTTTTTTAAAATTAAGAACTGTTTGAAATATCGAATATCTAACCCAAAAAAATCATTTTTTTTTGATAATTTTATTCTATAGAAACATTTTGTACGGAAACGTATTCATACATATTTATCGCGTTTTAAGAATGTTTGAGTAACAAAGGAACGGCAACCCATTATTATAAATAATATACTTAGACCACTGCGTTGAGTGTAATTGAACAGAAATTTCGTGCATAGATAATAGATAATAATGAAATGAGGTAATTGACCCTGAGAGATTGAGGAAATAAATAATTCAATTTTAAACTAGAAATTGTGAAACTTTTATATTAAACAAGCGATGCAATTATTTATGTTAAATACACGATGTAAATGACTAAGATTAGCTCTTCAAATCCTATTACGTAATGTTTATAATTTCAACCGTTAATTAAAATTTTAATAGATTAAAAGTGTTATTAGCTATATGTAGCAAATACAGGGTAATATCAAAAATAGATCATTTATTGAAAAACCTGATAGAACAGATTAATAACTTTATTCTTCAAAATATTCTTATATTTCTTTGAGAGTGAATAGTCTTTACTAAAAAAAAATTCACAGTCCTTCGCAAAGATGCAACCGGAGGAGACATTGGAAATGACGAAGTAGAACGCAAATTTTGTGATATTTCGGATGTGATAAAAATGAAAATTTGTTGCAAAGTAGTAAATAGTTATTTCATTAACACAAAATATTTTCAAAAATTAAAATCTTATTATCAGTAGTTTTCTTTAGAAATTAAAATAAAAAGTTATTTTATTAACAAAAACATTCTCATAATGAAAACTAAAATGGTATTATATAAATTTTTTTCACTAACAAACATTTTTAATGTTAAAACTAAAATAATATAAAATAATTTCGTGAAGATGAAAAGTGATTCCTAACAATTACAAATACCGATATCGATTAATCGCAAACTATTAAACGCAACTAATAGTACAGGAAAAATGTCCAAACTGAACAAGAACATAGTGAATTCGTTGAAACTTGACATATACGTTTAAAAATACATACCTATGTTTCAAGAAACTTAAAGAGTCCCGAACCGTAATGGGTGTGTCGGAGCTGCCTACTTGAAAAATCGTGGGATGAACTAGGTTTTTCACATGCATAATAAAAATTGGCAATTGAACCATCAGAAATTTTTAAAAAATAAGAATATTTTCATTTATAGAGAAATATTAATTTTCGACTTTTTTATTAAATTTTTTTACCAATTTTTCGTTTGTTTCTTTCATTTTTTGCTTGTTTTGTGAGTATATTCTGCAAAATGAAAAAGTACATAATCATTGTACAAGTGAGGATTATCGAGTTGTTTAAAATTTTACATATATATTGAATGAAACACACTTTGTATCTAAAGAAGATCGGAATCGATAGCATATAAATAAATAATTTTATCCATGTATGAATTTAGACATCGTACTCCCTGACAATTTCCGTAAATTTGTAAGCATCTTCAACATGCTTTTCTGTTGCGGTTGCAGGAGATAAGCTGCAATATTAATTCTGCTGTTGGCACAAAAAGTGTTGTCACAGGTTGTAAGGAGCCGTTAATTTTCTTCTATCCCCACTGTTGTGGATTTTTTTCATTGCCAAGCCATTTCTGAATTTTGTAGAATACTCGTAATGAATATTAAGTGACTGCCTCTGAAGTTGGTGGCAATATTTCCAACTTTGATGTTTGTTCGTGCAGCGATTTTTTGAATTGGTTAAATCTGTATGAGTTGAGTGAGACATTTGTGATTTTCCTTGCACCGTATACAAGTAGGAAAAGAATTTCACCAGCCTGTTTTACTTGTGAGGGGGTTAAATTCTTGCCATTGAAAGTTCTTACTACATTAACCAACTGCATTTCTTTCTGAAGAAGTTTGATGACTTTTAATTTTTCTTTCTGAAATATTCTAGACGTGGTATCATAACCACTGAAGGCATGAGTCAGTAAAATTGTATTTTTCTGCTACCGTCTATATTAATGAACTTTGTAACCCTAGCAACATGCGCGATAACGAAAGTAAACATTCGAGTTACCTAGTTGCTAAGGCGTTGCTATCTACGAAAGTAAAACTTATGCGGCCAGGACAGAAAAGTAGAAAAACAAATTTTAAACGAAATTGATTCGTTCTATTTGAACATATTAATACAACTAAACAATTTTGTATTAATAAAGAAAGGTCTTTCTAGGAAGTACGCCAACATTTTAGTCGGCACGTAGTACCCAACGTAGTACCTACCTACCTACCTCCATTTTAAAAACGCTTCATAAGTTTGCATATACCTTGCTTTCGATTTCTTGGGGTAAAACAAGGCACAAGCAATATTCCCATTTATATCACCACAAAACATATGTATTTGTTTATTTTAGTTTGAAAACCACCAGAAATTAAAATGTGCAATATTTCGTTGCCATGGAAACAATTTTCACAGACAGCCTCCTAAACTATAAAATTTATTAAAAACATCAATTAATTTCATGAAATAATTAGTTTTAAATTCGTAAATCCCATAATTTTTTTCGGTATAGTAGAAAAAATATAATACATTTCACGATGCAAAAGCCCTTTTAAGTATTCGGTGTTTTTTGAAAGGTCTCGGCTTCGCCTCGACCATTCAAAAATCACCTCACACCTTAAAGTAACCTTTCGCATCTAGTAATGTAAATAACTATTTTTATACGTTCTTGTCATTTCTGGATTTCTGACGAAGAAAAAATTTTCCATATAATTTTTCCTGTTCATGGCCTTATGAAAAATCTTTTTCTTCTGGAGTTAAAGCGATTAATAGAACAAGGAGATCAACGTCCTCATCAACTAAGTACAAATGTTCGTCTATTATTTAATATTTCAATTGCTATTTTAACAATAGGCGAATCTACATCATCTACAGCTTGTTTTACAAACAATCCTTTGTTTTAAAGTATTTGTGGCAACATTGAAATTAATCGGATTTCGTTTATATCATTTTACAAAAACTTTTCTTGAGGGAGGGCTACGATTACTGAATTTTGCCTAAATTTGGTTTTCACGTAGTTAACATACGTCGTACAAATGTGGATGCAATAAAAATCCACCTTCAAATTACATAAATAATAAGTATAGAGTTACAAAGATTTCGCAATTTTCTTGCTTATTTGTTTAATTTCGGTACATTTTGCATGTACTGTAACCGTGTGACATACCATTGGATCAGGCATTGAGAGAGGAGTTGTACATATATTTTATTTTGCTTCAAATCACGCTATCTTTGTAAATTGCGAAAAACGACAACATTTTAAGTTACATATGGTTTTCGGCTATACATATTTCGACGGGACAAAAGGAAATAAGCTGTGTGACGTGCTTCTCGATGTCTTAGAGATTGTTGGGCGTGACTTTTCTAATGAAGCGATAAATTTTTTGTTTACTTTTGCTTAATCTACCTCATGTTAAAGTAATGGCACTCAAACCTAGTCTAACACTCGGTAACACGTACAAATCAGATATCGGTAACCTGCCAGAGCAACCCCGATCCTAAATCCACCCCTATGATTTGTCAAATTACAAGTCATTGACAAAATTGAAAAAATTACAAAAACAGGAAAACTTCAAATACTATTTCCAAACGAATTTCCGAGAGACTGTTTTGGTAATAAATCCAAGGTAGAGGGTCGAACTTAGAACTACATCGTGAATTACACGCTCTGATTTTAGGCTCAATAGGAGTGAACGAAAAAGTGTAATTTTGACGTCTATTGTTCTGAAACCGCTGAAAACTCACTCGTTACGTCATTTTGCAATGAAACTGATTTTCGACCCCCAACTATTAAACTAAAAACATTTGTTTAATCCTGATCTTGAGACATGCAGTTTCTTACTTGGATACAATACTCGATACAATTAAATGTAAAAGTGAAGGAAAGGCACTATCGAGAAACAGAAAATTGTTTCGGGGTCCTGAAGTCGTCCCGGGTCCGAAACTGTAATCGGTTCCGTCCTAGGACCGATACTAAGAAATCATTAAATTTCGCTGGATCGACTATATGGTGTAATCTATCGGACGCACTATGGATTTTTTGGCGAATTTTGCGAAAACACGAAAATTTTAAACCTTATTTCCAAACGAAAACAGGCCGCCGGGCCGCCGTTCTGGCAATAAATCCAAGCTCGAAAGTCCAACTTGAAAGTACATCGTGAATTGTGCGGTCCAGCGCCGATTTTGAGGTCAGAAGATATTAACTAAAAAGTGACATTTGTGACGTTAACGAAAAATTTTATAGTTTTGACAAGTCCTGCACGGGTATGAAATTTGGAGGGATCTGCGCGCGCATTCGGCCTTTTTAATTTCGCAAAATTTACAAAACTCTTCGACATGGGGTATTGAAACGCTAATAACTTTTTAAATATTCAAAGAATCGCAACGAGATATAGCCGTTGGGATTTTCTCGACAAGAAGACTCCTATAAAAAAATAATAACATGACTGCCGGTACCACGCGATTTAGACAACCAATCAACAATTGGTCACTCTGTTGTCGCCACTGTTTCTATAAGTAATGCTTCATTTTATGCAACATGAAACTGATTTTCAACCCCCTATACGAAAACAAAAACATTTCCAATGTTAATATCTAATAAATATCGCCAAAAAATGTACATTTGGCAAAAGGTCAACTGAACTCAGTACATGCCAGTACTTTCGTGTTTGTTTAATTATATGTTGTCGTTGAATGAAGAAACTGTATTAATCCTTCATGGTGTTCTTTTGTATATATAAGTGGTCGTTTAGTGGCCATGGAAGATGAAATAAATAAAAAAGAGTAATTCTGTATGTGTCCTTGGTAGCTAAATCCTTTGGTGTATTTTCGACGCTAAGTTTTGGTGCTTCTGTCTTGCATCTAGTCACTGACATATTCACAGTAGTTAGCACAATTATTATTACTACCTTTTTAGAAACAGAGAGTTTACATCGAACCTGCAATGATAACAAGCAGTTCAAAATAATTCTCAGGAATAGCTTTCCAGTGAGAAGCGAGAAGTCACGGTCGTGTATGTGTATACTTGGTTAATCGGGCATCATGGTCTGACCGAATGGTACCAGATTCAACACCATTTGTTTTCTTTTGCAAGTTTAAATTATGAAGTTTAAAAAAATTGTAGTGAAAAGATGAGGACAGAATGGATAATTGGATTTATCAAAAGCAAATGTGTATTTGTAAATGAAATAACCATGATCTGAAATTTTATGAGTTTCAGTATAATATATCCCGTTATAATACGACAATTATTTGTTATAGAGAATTGAAACATGCTATAAACGAGGCAACCCTGAGCCAAAATTGAACGATTTTCAGCTCATATATTTCGCTATAATATAACAATTTTTTGATAAAATCAAATAGGTGAAATGTTCAGGATTTAGGCCACTAATGCAGTAAATAAAAGAATTAACCTAGACAAAGCATTAAATTATTAGATTATAAAACAGATTATAATGATTGTAATGCTATTGTTTGTAACTTACCCGCATTATATCAGCATTCATTGTAATCTTTAATAACTCAAGAATCTTGGTTCTCGCTCTTTTTATTACCTAACAGAATTGCAACGTTGCCAGTTACTATGTAAAAATTTTTATACGAACTAAAATATATCCCCATCTGGAGCAATGACTATATAACAATATATTTTAATAATCATCTCCTAATTTTTTTATGGTTTGCTGCAGTTTGACCCTAAATTATATGATACTTTGTATATACATACCACAATCTAACAATAAGTAAAGTGAAACTCCTTCGTGATAAAAATATATTTTTCGCCATTGAGTTTCATATTTTGAATATGTAAGCAATTAACCGTAACGCACTTGTTATTCATGGAAACATTTTGGCCAGTGAAAGGATAATGACACAGTGATGCTTAATAAGCATAAAAATTCTTTATCGACATTTTGTAACGTGCATAACGGTTGATTTAAAACTGAAAGTGAAGCCTATCAAGTTTTCACACCCACATATTTTACAAATTTAACATCCAGAATTTCCTTGTTGTCACTTCTGCAAATGAGGCATAATAGGTCGACAAGCAAGAACCTAGCTCTTTGTTTTCCTTGATGCTTGGGCACGATCAAAGGAATTTTATAAAAGGGCACTTCCGCATACTCATACATATTGTTGTTTCAAGTACCCGACGACACATTTTAATTCTTTACATCTCTGCATAACAACATGTTTTCTTGAATACATATTTACTTTCTTAATTCTAAACATCAGCCATAAACCGTGGATCTATGAGCATAAATTATTATTCCTTCAAAATTAAATTATACTCGATATTTTTATGTCTACAATTTTCTCACGCTGGCGCTGCCCACTTTAAGAAAGATCAAGACCGTACAAAACTAATAAAATAGATTAGGTATATTTTAAATTTTCGTGCTTTATTAAATAATACATCAGAGAAAGTTAAAACCTATACGACTTCAAAAATATGCTGACAAATGCGATATTCTTTTCTGTGGGAAATATAATATCTCTTGTCACCGTGTATATGATATGTGCGTGTGAGAAAAATAATTAAATATTAAATTGGATTTATTAATAATTTGCAAACTTTCTTATTAATCGTTGATACTTCCTTATACCAAGGCTACGTAATTAAATATATATATTTTTTATAAATTAAATGAACCTAGTTAAAGTTCTGTGTGTGACTGGGAGTGACTGAATTATTAAAAATTTATATTCTCTTTTCCTGAACTTGCTAATTTATTTCAAACTTATATTGCAGTTTATGTAGTTAATTGATAAACTTTGCTATAAGCTGAATTTTACAAATCACAAACACCTCTCTCATTTAATATAAAAGTACAATGACAATATCCACTAAACGAAAGATGATTTTTGTAGTGTACATGAAAACCATAACTTTCTGTGGAACCCGAATATTTTTAAACAATAATAAATCAAATTGAAATAAATTATGAAATATATTTCATTGTCCTAAAAAATATATTAAACCAGTTAAAATGTCATTTGTTTAAAGCAATTGCATGAGTTGCCTAAATATTTGATGTTAAACTTAGATCTCAAGGATTTTACACACCTAAGTTTCGATAATTCTGCTTCCTCATAATAGATCCTAAATTGAGAATTACCAACTTTTGCTCGTATCGCTTAGATATAAGCATGCAGGTTTTGATTGCAAATGGTATTGCTAATAAAACTGCAAATGGGAATTTATTTCATAGTATTAATACAGGGATTAATATTTTAATTTAAAGCAGTATCACAGGATTTATACAAAAAGTAAATTACTATTGTATTTCTTAAAATTGACTCTCAAAATTATATAATAAAAGACAAAAGACAAGCGTCTACGCTCATAGGATTTGAAAAACGGTAAAACCAAATCTGAAAAAAGAGAGAAAACAAAAACAGAACTGTAATCACATGCCATTTGGAATTCTCAGAAATAAGAATAAACAGGTTGCAAATACAAATAATGCAGGCTGCGTTTCTTATGTGTTTAGCGGAACCCTGGGGTTCCGTGAAGATCACTGAATGGTTCCGCGAAACTTACGTACTTCTTTTTCATAACATTCATGAAAGTAACTTAACAAATATAAATAAAAATTAGCGTCTAACGAAATTAGAAAAATAGAATAACAACTATCTAGAAATACAGAGGAATTGTACCTTTGGGGGTGGTTTTGGGGTAGTTTGGCTCGGGGAATCACTGGGGACTTTTAGGCACATAAAAAGTACCCCCTAGGGAACACAATCACGCTAAAATCAGCTTGTCCCAAATTTGTTTTAGGTCGACCCATTATTTTTACTGGCCTATATATGCAGCAAAGTTCTCCTAAATAGCTCTATGGCTAAAGATATAGCTAAAATGCGTCGTCATTTGGAATCTGGTCACGGTGAGCCTAAAGGAAAAAATGTTCAATTCTTTATTCGAAACCGTGACGAACTCTTAAAATTAAAAACGTGTATGGTTCAAATCACAACGTCGGTGAGTGAAAAAGCAACTGAAGCTTCTTACTTCTTACACTTAGTCATCTATCAGATAGCTCAACGGTGAAGTGTAATCAATTATGGAATATCTTAAACCTTCTGCTAAGGAGATGGCAAAATATATGTTGGTGGTGAAAAATCAGCAAAAAAAATAGTTAAGATCCCACTTTAGAATGACACGGTAGCTCAGCGCATCAGAGATTTAGCAGCCAATATGAATAACTTACTTTTCGTCTCCAATCATGCAAATTTTCATTACAAATAGATGAATCTGCCGATGTAGCTGGAGTCACAATATTAGTTGGCATCGTTAGGTATCAACACGAAAACGTATTGAACGTTTATTCAAAATACTATGTGAGGACATGAGAAGTGTACACATACATCTCTTCTTTAACACATTGAGGTCAGATGGTTATCTCAAGGAAAGATACTAACTGTTTTTTTGAGCTAAGGGACAAGGTCCATGTTTATTTTTAGAATATAATTGAAAGGTCGATTATCTGATAGAAATTGGCCGCTTAAAATTGTCTATTTAAGCGACATTTTTACAAAGATCAATGAACCTAACCCTTCAGGGCAAACTAGTAAATTTATTTACTGCTCACGAAAAAATTCCTGCTTTTAAGAAAAAGATAGAATTTTGAACAATTTGTATGCGCTCCGACCAGCTTGATTGCTTCCCAACAATAAAAGGCTTTTCAGAAGAGGAAGGGGTAGAAATAGGTGACACATTTATTGAAAGAGAAAAAAATTATTCAGCACCTGAAAAGTTTGGATGAAGCTTTCAAATGAACAGCAGGCTAAATATCAAAATGAATTGTGAATTAAAACCAATTTATTGTCAATGCACGACCTTCCACCATGTCAGCAGAAGAATACGAAACTTTTATTGAAATGACATTGTTGCAGGAAAAATTTAAATTAATGGCGTTAGTGGAATTCTGGTGCAGTTTAAAAGATGAATATCCTCAATTGTCCCAAAAGGCCGTGTTGGTAGTTTTACCATTTGCAACTACATATATGTGCGAAACGGGGTTCACAGCTTATGTGTCGACAAAAAATAAATACCCCAACAGACTTGATGCCAAACCTGACATGAGAATTCCACTTTCATCCATAAGGTCTAATATTAAGTGTATCTGAGATAATAAAATGCAGAACCACCCATTTCTTTAAAATTAAAATTTAAAAGTCCTGTTTGAATAGGAATGGGTTATTTTAAGTCATTTTAGGAACTTTTGAGTTAATTTTGAAACTTATTTTTTGAAGCAAATAAATAATATATGAAATAATTGTTATATATTGTTGCAAATAATCCATTCACAGAATATCGCATTAAAACCACAATATTGAGCAGGGGTTCCGAGAAAATAGTGGACATTAAAAAGGTCCACTTATTAAAATGATTGAGAAACGCTGACATAGAGGCATTACTAGTTTATTACTGAATGCAGAATGAGCCCATAACGCTGCCTTCATCCTACCTGCAAACTTGTGGCTACTTTTCCTTTTTTAAAACGTGTGGATGAATTTGCCTTTGTTGTACATATTTAGTGTTCCCATTAACCATGTCTGGTACGGCATAAACTGTCATATTACACATGCCCTGAAATGTATATCGGTCAAACAGTGAGAAAGTAAATAAAATCAAGATAAAAATATACGCCAAATGAATTAATAACGAAAAACTATTATTTTGATGAAGAGAGGGCTGTTATTGGAGAAGTATTTGAAATTGTAAGAAATTGTTAAATCTGATAGTGTCATTTTCAAGACTAAGAAACGGATTACAATATTTTTATTTTTTATTTTGGAATTAATTTTCTTGTTGATCAGTCTTGCCAATTATAAAGTGATTTCGAAGAACATTATTGACAACGATAAATTAATAAAAGAAGTCTGTTAAAAGTTTCGATAAAAATTTATTTAAATCAGTGGCGTGATCTGAAGCAATTTTTTCAACTATTTTCCTGTGCTGAGATGAAACTTTATAGTTAGTATCGGCGACGTAAAATAATAACTATATTCATAACAAATGTGAAAGATTCAGCATTTTGAAGAACAATTTGGTAGCCGCTAAATGTAAAAACGAAAGCAATAGAAGACGATCGTTACTATTTTAATAATGCTTCAATCTAATGAAGCCACCAAAGTTAATTAATTTAAATTATTTTAATGCCTGTCTGAGTTGGAACATAAGAGTGGGCAATGAACTCCTGAGCATGAAAACTGCACAAAGAGTCTCATAAGCCCTCTACATGTGTTGAATTGTTTTATTTCTTTTTGAAACTGCTTTTTCCTGCATGTACATATTTATGTATGACGATGACTGTTTATTGATGCGCATTGCACATCCACGACATATATGAACTACTTTATTGCAGGTTATAACACTTTAAACTGGTTTTACTACTTTATACGGCAAAATTGTTATATTTAGATGCAATAGTAACCTCGATAAAATATTGTGAAAACAATAGAATTTCTTTTTTTATTTTTATGAATTCATTGGCAGGTCAAGGTTGGCCAAGCAAATATATAAATAATTTACGCAACGATTGCCAACGGTTTTGGAATAATAAATTAGCGGTTATAACATAATATTGTAAATGCCCATGAAAATTAACAAGTTAAAAAAAGTTTATCGAATTTGTATCAAATTCATATTATTAAATAAACATTATTTCTTTTAAAAATAAAATTGGTGGTAAATATTCCTTACATTTTTTGTTCACAGATAACTAAAATACCTTTAAATGCAAAAACAATAAATAAAACGTTGCATTGGTGAAATTTTAGTCAACATTACTACACATGGGGCATATACTTTTATAGTACTGTATCTAATATTGTTAAATTCGCATATTTTGCCAATTATAAATTTTCGTTTATACAGGGTGTCCCGATTTTAAACCGACAAACTTCGGGTACAGAAAGTTCACATGAAATTATGACATACCCCTTCTAACATTTCTTCTCTATCGAGCCTCCTAGCGGAGATACAGGGTGTTGAAAATTCAATTTATTTTTTGTTTTTCTTTAATAACTTCCACAATATTAAAAATAGGGAAACCAAACTTGGTACACGTAGTTAGGTTGTGAGGGTCCAACTTTGCTAAGGTTCAGAGTTGAACTGAGGCGCGCCAGTGGCGTGCGGTGTGGTCACGTCGACATAATTTTAAGGAAAAAAGTATGTGCACTAATTTTTTTCACAATTCTGATCAGATTTTCATAATTTACGGTTGATTTTCTAAAAAAACTTGCCCACGTAAAATTTTGACTGAGGCATTAGTTTTCGAGATATTTGCGTCTGAACAAAACGATGCACCAAAAACACAATTAATTAATTAAGATGGCCCTTTCAAAATTATTTTCAATCTGATTTTCGAAGGGATATACTGAACTGAACTGTCAATTTAATGTTTTTAATGTTTTTCTTCTTTTGCAATGAGGCGTTTTAAGGCCTCTTGCAAGTCAATATTATTTCTGTCAAAAGAAATTTGTTTGTTACGAAATTACATAAACAAATTATCAACATCCAAATATAAAAAAAATCCGTTAGGAATGGCTATAGAGAAATTTTAGAAAGGATATGTCGTGATTTCATCAGAACTATTCCCGACATGATAATTGTGTTTTTGGTGCATCGTTTTGTTCAGACGCAAATATCTCGAAAACTAATGCCTCAGTCAAAATTTTACATGAGCAAGTTTTTTTAGAAAACTAACCGTAAATTATGAAAATCTGATCAGAATTGCGAAAAAAATTAGTACACATACTTTTTTCCTTAAAATTATGTCGACGTGACCGCACCGCACGCCACTGGCGCGCCTCAGTTCAACTCTGAACCATAGCAAAGATGGACCCTCACAACCTAACTACGTGTACCAAGTTTGGTTTCCCTATCTTTAATATTGTGGAAGTTATTAAAGAAAAACAAAAAATAAATTGAATTTTCAACACCCTGTATCTTCGTTAGGAGGCTCGATAGAGAAGAAATGTTAGAAGGGGTATATCATAATTTCATGTGAACTTTCTGTACCCGAAGTTTGTCGGTTTAAAATCGGGACACCCTGTATAATTATATTTTAATAATTTATTCTTATATTATATATTATAGAAGAACCTATGACCCACGCTTAAGTGTCTCTTCGTGAATACAATCGCATTTCGCTTTGCTAAATAAAATCAAGGAATATGAACGACAATAAGTTCTACTATAGTGGAAACCCCTTTGGTGAAACGTCAGTGTGCCGATTGATTGAATGCTTATTAATTACGTTATGTGTAGTGGAAGGATTTATAAGCAAAACATTGAAAAAACCTCTTCTAAGAGGCAAGTATGCGTACAAACTTAACTATATAGTGTTAAATTGATATTAGTATAACGATTGCCTAGTGAATTATATTATCAAGAGGCTATTGTAATTAATTTCGAAATAATTCAAAAGGTATTTCATTTTCTTTAATTATACAATTAATTATACAACTTAGATTAATAATATATTATATGGAATATACCTACATAATATATTCTGTATCGCTTCGGAGCGGTCACGCTTACCAATATCAACATCGTTGCTACCACCACAGATACTCGCAAGTAAGAAGAGTTAATAAACAGTGAAAATCCAGTCATCTTGGAGAAGAAAGAAATTTCAATAATTAAGGCATATGAAAAGCAGAGGCATAATCGTACAGATGAGATAGATATAAAAAAAAGTGCACATTTCCGCATCACACGAACTGAACCCATCCTACCTTCCCTGATGTAGCTGAGTACTCTTCCTCACAATAAACACATGTGTTTAATTTACATGACTTTTCATTCCTTCATTTTCATTCCGTGATCTTAAATTTTCCCTGAATGAATTTTTTCTTCGACTTTATTTATTTTCTGTTTGATTTTACCTTTAGACAAAATCTTTATTCCCTTTCGTAAAGCTTGACAAGAATCTGTTAATCTAGTATGATTGTTCTAGTTCATAACCCGATCAAAGTAGACAAACAATTAGTGGTAAGTGTACAATAATTCGCATAGAGCTTAATATTGGTACAGGTCTTAGGTACATTATTACAAATAAAATATCAAAAATCCCCACCAATCCTACGTCTGCTAAAAAATTTATTCAAGGTCAAAGTATAGATTTTTTGCATTTTTCTCGTAAACGGTAAGGTAAGTGTTATCATAAAAATAGGTCAGATAGTTCTAGATCATGCAATTATCTACAAAAATTGTTCTTCTTACTTTTTCCTACGAATTACCTGCTCCAGAAAAACTTTTTTTGCAATTGCAGAAAGGGTTGTAGTGCAAACCGTGGCTGTCAAAAAGTCGGATTATTTTATTCACCAGCATGTACCAATTATCAAGGCTAGTCTTGCCCCAATGTTGAATCAATTTCAACAGATGAGGATTTTTATGATATTGATGAGGATGCATCTTTCTTAGAACAATTTACAGATATCCAGCAAGAAGAAGAAGAAGAAAGCGAAGAAGCCATTACTGTTGAAGTAGCATTTAAAGATTATCAGTCAGACAAAATTTCCCGAAATCAATCATTCGTGCCACTTTAATCATTTCCAATAGTACCATTTTTTAGTTCGTTATTTAATATAACTAAATCACAATAGATCGCGGAGTATGTCTACCGGGGAAACCACGTTAAAAAATAATGCGCCAAGTACACTACATCACAGGTGGCGCGGAAATGTGTGCATATTATGTAGAATACGACTTCTTCAACTATTGGAATCACGATATCTCAGGAATGGTGATTCGCAGGAAAAAAAAGTGTAAGAACAATTTTTGTAGATAATTGCATGATCTACAACTTTTTTTTGACCTATTTTTATGATAACACTCGCTTACGAGAAAAATGCAAAAAACCGATGCTTTTAACCTTTGACCTTGAACAATTTTTTTAACAGACTTAGGATCGGTGGGGATTTTTGATATTTTATTTGTAATAATTTACCTAAAACCTGTACCAATATGCAGCTCTATGCGAATTGTAGTAAATTTAAATGTCTACTTTGACCCAATTATTACTCCTGTATGATAGATCTATTAACATTGGTGCTTTGTGATAGCTGGTATTCTGTTACTATTCGGAATTGCAGCTAATTATGTCCTTAAGTAGTGCAGCAAATTTTACATAATTTATTGGTTTTCACAAGGGCTTCTGGCTGGTTGGCAATGATAATAATTATTCTCTCAGATGTTGCTTGTCGGGATGGTCGTCACCTATCGGTAAATCACTTCTTTCCGGATCGCCTTGCAAAATGAGTTACAATGTCAAGTCCTTTATTATTATGAATTTGTTTTTTTTTTTTTTCGTTAAAAATGACCTAAACGACATTTCGATATTCATGTTAAATGCGCAAGCAGCTGAATTGATCCTGTACTTGCAATGCATTTTAATTTAGTTTAAGTTTTGTGTCAATAAGGAAAGGTTTAACAAACAGAAGTTCGTGATTAGCTAGGAGTAACCTACCCTAAAACGTTAGTTGATAAAATATTTAGGAAACGTATATTTAAGGAAACTCTTCAAAATTCTTCGACCCTTCAAACTGATCAATTCCATATGAGTTTCGGTACATAAGGAGAATTTCTATTAGGAGACATCGAATGTTAAATATTCGATTGGTATCCAGTGCAAGGTGCAGATCATTCAAATCACATACAAATGTTTAACCCATTGCAAACTTAGTTTATTCATAACCATAACATAACCAACCAAAACAATTTGAGGAATACCTACACATAATTCTGTTATATTATTATGTAGAGTGAAAAAACAAGCTAACCGTGTTATTCTTGAGTTTTTAAGGACATTACATCCATATAAACTAGCATATTAATAATTTACATCATATTTGTATTATTTAGTTGTAATACGTTTGTTCTTGCATCAATGCACATAAATTCAAGCGCATTGCATTCCACTTTATAACTTCATTAAGTAGTTTTAATTATACCACTGTTATTTGCTGTCAAGTTTATCATGCTTTGCATACATTTAAGAATATGGGCATAAAATGGTTTACCAGCTGTTTATCGATTATCTGCTTTCATAATTTTCCATATAACTGTATAACTTACAGTAAACAAGTTAGTCACAAATATTTCCTTAGTTATTTAAATATTTTTGATATACTACATGCAATGTCCAGCAAAACATCTGACGATTTTCTGATTTAAGCAGTAACTAATCAATTATAACATGTTTGCGTGATCATATTTATTCCAATTAATAATGAGTTAATATTTATGATTATGTAATAATATATTTTCTAGTATTTATAAAGGAAAATGGTTTAATCTTTGCCATCATAGCAAAATATGCACGGAACCGAAGCCGAGGCTGAGTAAATTATTCAACAAATACCTATATTAAAAAATATATAAAGTTAAATGGGACACAATTTTGACTATTTCGCTTTTATGTAGTTTCGATTTGTATGGTTTAAATTTTTTCTTAATGTTTCGATTGCTTTAAGTTTAAGTTTTAATACAGAGGGCTATAAGAAGTATAATTTTATTAAATGTCAAATTTAAGGGGTTATTTAACAATCCATAAAATAGTGATTACATATATATTTAGAAAATTGCAACAAACAATTCTTCCCTCGAGTATAAATAAACCGTTTCCAATATACTTTAGATTATATAAAGCTCTCAAAATAATTCGATCGTTAACCTATTAATTAAGTAGAGTCGTTAGAGGGAAGAATCAATAATAGTCTAGAATTATTTGTATAGGTACTTACCAAGTATAATACAATAACATTGCTCCAATAATATATTCGTTGATTATTTTGACATAATTTGAACTCGCGATTTCAGTTGTTTGTTCCAATAATTTTTTTTGTTTTAATAGTAAATATTAATATTTGGCTGCAAAAATCCAATTGTTTACCTGTTACCATGTTTCTCCTTCTATTTAAATATTATCATGATTTCTAATATAGAAGCGAATCTAAAATTTCACATCAGATTTAACTTATTCACGAACATATTTTACATGTAGATATTTCAAAAATATGTCCAAGCACGTACACCAGTGGCGTATACATATAATTACGTGAAAATTAATAATTTCTCCGATCTTTTGATTAATGAAATTTTTTTAAGGTTCTTGTTGTTTACTTTTTTAAAGACTTTATTATTTTCTTCAGTTGGTTTAAAGGTTATAAATCACACTTACCGATGCGACGTAAATAATTTTGTATTTTCTTCACAAATGAAATAAATATAAAATAAATTTTCTTTGGAATGCAGAAGTCGCTTCATTAACATTAAATACACTCAGTTCCATAAAAAGTGACGCACTCGATTTTTCGGGTAATTTTAAAGTTCTTTAGTTTTTAAACCGGTGTACCGATTTGAAAATTTTTTTTCTCAGTTTATAGCAAAATTCATTCTCTATGAGCCGGATTGGAAGCAATGGTGAGTTCTTCCATATTTCATGGAAATTAATGGAGAATTTTAAACCTAAGTTTTTTCACAGGTTTTCAAGACACCCTGTGGATTATTCTCGCATTCATGGAAAAATTATTCATTCCGAATTCGATGAACCATTTTTTAGTAAACATTTTGTTTTTTTATTCATTGATTTATCTCTAAAATTGTCCGAATTACAGCTTTTTTGCTGAAACCTTGCGTATTACCAACTTTCTGAATTTACTGAGTTTTTTAGAGAAATAAACTGATACGAATTTTAAAAAACATTTTTATTAAACACAAAATTATAAACTTGTTCAGGATTTATTTGAGGCATTTTGTGTAATTTTAGTCTCTAAAACTTCTTTAATGACACTTAATTAATGACACAACAACAAAGTATGGAGGCATACAACAAATTAATTGCTATGGCAACGCCAATTACTTTTTCAAAAGCAATGTGATTCTACAATGAAATAAATTTCCGCCTCTTTATTTTTTGAAAGACAAAGAAATTACCTACCAATAAATAAAAAAAAATTTAAAATTGGTCCACTGGTTTAAAAAAAAAAAAGAAAAAAAGTTGGGTCAAAAATCAAATGCGTCACTTTTTTGGAACTGAGTGTATTTAAAAACCTTGACAATTTCTATTGGTTTATAGGCTATACAATTCTGCAGTGAGTATGACCACTCATCATGTGCATCATTTCTCAATACACGAAAAAGCAGGGTTCACGTAAAAACGTTATATCTCTGAAAGTACCAGCGATAAAACAATGAACAAAAAAACAAAATGTTTATTAAAAAATGGTTCATCGAAAGCAAAATGAATAATTTTTTCATGAATGCGAGAATAATCCACAGGGTGTTTTGAAAGCCTGTGAAAAAACTTAGGTTTAAAATTCTCCATTAATTTCTATGAAATTTGGAAGAACTCACCATTGCTTCCAATCCGGCTCATACAGAATGAATTTTGCTATAAACTGAACTGAATTTTAAAATTACCCGAAAAATCGAGTGTGTCACTTTTAATGGAACTGAGTTGTACTTGTAGTAATCTTATCAAAGAATCACATTGTTGAAGTAAACTCGTCCACCATTTCTTCCTCATTAGGTCCGAATTATAGTATAAGATAAGCCATATGTTCTTCAGAACATGGCATTGTCCAACATTCTTAGGAAAGTCACTAGAACATCCGTGGCATGTCTCTTGTATTAGTGATACAGGGTGTCTGTTTAATGATTCAAAATAACTAAGGTGTAAACTCCTGAGTCAAAATTATCATAATTAATCAAAAATATTTTCCAAAAATGCTTTGAAGACTGACAAACACGCCAAAAAAAAACAAAAAGAATTGCGATTTAAACCAACACGTGTTCAGTAGAGATTAAGTAACGTTTGAAATAAGCATAATGTGTTTTTTTAATGTATTTATAAATTATCATAATTGATCAAAAATATTTTCCAAAAATGCTTTGAAGACTGACAAACACGCCAAAAAAAAAACAAAAAGAATTGGGATTTAAACCAACACGTGTTCAGTAGAGATTAAGTAACGTTTGAAATAAGCATAATGTGTTTTTTTAATGTATTTGACATTTTCATTTAAATAGTAAGCAACAATTGCAAAGTCCTATGCAAAAATATCTAAATTGATATAGTTTACACGAATTAGTTACATTCATTTGGTTTATGGTGAATGCCATTGTAATTGTTTTGCATGTGCAAGACAGTGTACGAAAAAAATTGCATTTGTAGAAGTTGATCAACGTTTTTCAGAAGATACTTCCTTCCCACACACTTGTAAGCAAGGTCTTCGAAATGTAACTACTGCAAGTATGGAAGAAGATATTTTGGATCTAGTACATGAAAATATAGGTGTGAGGATCAAAAGAGCAACGACAGAAGTAAACACGCCAAAAGATATTGAAACTTATCATGAGATTTTGCTACAGGATACAGACTTATTACACGTAGCGAAATAACGAATTTAGATAGTTTACATAACTGGAATGAAGGGAATCACCACTACATCGTTGTGGATCACTATCAACGAACATTATCTATTAAAGTTTGGTAGCATCACACCTTAGTGGCAACTAATACCTAATTTTTTTACAGAACACACCACAATTAATGGACGGTCTACCCAGAGAATTTACAGAAAATAGAGATATGTGGTAAGATAGTGCACTCCTTACATTGCACGAAACATAAGTTATTAAATGCTCAATTCCCTGGATAGGTCGTAGTCTGAACTCACCTGACCCCTCGTTACTTGATTATTATTTATGGGCTTGAATTAAGACTCAGATGTATAAAATTCCGGTACAAACCCGAAAATAACTATGGGAACGTATTCCTAAAGTTTTTGAACGTGTTCATTTAGATATAAGAGTGTTTTTACAGGTGGGATAATCTCTAATCTCTCGTTTGGCGCTTCAATTTTGAATACCTCATGTAATTTTTGCGTATTTGCAAGTTTTTCTTTCTTAAAGTTTACTTACTATTCTTGATTAATTCAGGAGGAAACAAAGAAAATGTATTTTGCCGTCACCTAAGGATTATTATCTCTTTCTATGTTGGGTGAGTTTTTGATTAATGCCAAGATTAATACAAAGTCTTAAAGACAAGAAATTTTCAGCATTTTGTGAAAATAGATTAAAAGTTAATTGAGAAACAAACAATATTTCTTATGCTGATAATAAATATAACACATGTCATGCTACAAGTACAGCAAATATGAAGCTCTCATACCCAGAGAATCATTTGTATACAATTGCTTATTCACGAGATAAAAGTGTTTTGAGTTATGTTTGCAATAACAAGCCCTATCCGATTTGTTACTATTTATTTTGATTAGTATAAATTCAATTTCAGCTTCACAGAATTAATACTGAAACTTATGAGAACCAAGCAAAGTTTTCAAATGAGAATACGGGATTGTAATACATATATTAAATTCAGACTCTGAGTCTTTAGCTAGCGGCTGCATATCTACATCGCATTACTGGTAGCATCTTCCAATGATATTTTCGATCAGTATTATGCTATTATTATAATTATTGTTATAAGTACTTGCTATACTAAATTCACGAAAAATATTTAAAAGCATAAATTAAACTACCACCTGATCTCATTTACTGATACAGATGCATCAAAATTCGGTATTGATTAAATGAGATAGGCTGTATCCATATTACCGCAGGTCAGCTAATCCGATTGGTTTGACGGTCGGGGATTAATTAAACTAATAAATTAACAACCGCCGTTTAATACTATTAAAGTAGGTTATTCTATAGATGGACAGCAAACAAGCTTCTACTTCTAATTTTAAATTAAAAACTACCCATTCATGTCAATAAGTAATAAGTATTTGAATTTTTTATTTGAATAAACGGCGATTTAATTGTGTTTAAAAAAACTCGCTGCTGTTATAAACTATAATTTAAATAAGCAACTCTAGCATCTTTGTTGTTTCAATTTACATTCCTGGCTTATTGTATCATTGTAAAGTTTAAAATAAATAATGACTGTTAAAGATATAAAATTGGATATTCACACGTTTTTACTAGTCTCCTTCATATTTTTTTGTACATGTATAAACAATTAAGATCTTTCAATGTCAAAGTGGGACATATAACTAGGAAAACTACAATCTACAAAATCGAAAGCTAGTTTTCATGATTTACTTAAATGGTTAATGAGTTTTGAGTGAGCTGTGATGAGTCATAAAAACATATTAATATTAATGAAGAATGTATTTAAGTTACAGGTTTCTTTTGTGGATAAAAATATAAACACTGATTTTATTGTACATAAATATCACTGTTGCTCATATTGCTACTATTTTCTTTTGAAAAATAGCAAGTAATTTGCGGAATTGAAAATTGTTTTCTAATTAGGAGCATATACCAGGTTTATCTGCAGGTATATCCCCAATATCAAAAAAGTAAATTAAAAGATGTCGCATTATTAACAAAAACTCCGCCTTTAACTAGACAAAGCTAAGAGCGGTGAATTTGCGGAAATATAAACCAGAAAAAAGAAAAATATTAAAGTTCCAACTACGTAAACTTGAATATCTTAATAAGAACATAAAGGTGAGTTCCCAAAAAACATTTTGTTAATTTCTTTATTTGCATTTACTCAAAATCACTTTCTGACTGCCAACGGGTTTGCGACAGAGTTTCCTTGGTATAGACATGGATACGAGAAGTTCAAAAAGATATCTATTCACTCCAACTTTTAAGACTTGAGTAGATAGGAATTCCATAATAAATAGCAAATATGACTGAAGCCCTGAAGCTCCAGGGTAAAAGAATAAGTTTCATATGGATTTTATCTAGAAGCATGAATATAAGTCGCTTGGTACTAGTTACCAAACTTTTGCAGAACAATATATAGATAAAATAAAAAATAAAGTCGTCAAAGGCACGAAGATGTTCCAAAATGGTTATCGAGCTCGGACGAGCATATATCATTCGTAGTAAAGCGTATTTGCAGAAAACTTACAAAATAGCGTACATACGAGGTAAATTCAAATTATTTTAAGAAATCGTGATTAACTTTTGGATATTGATTAAATAAAATGACCTTGGCTGCTACATTTGGTATTAAATTAGTTATCGTTACTTTGTTTCAGCTCTCTTCTATTTTTACAGAAACCTAAATCATTAAATTAGTCTGTTTGGTCCAATAATGTATATATTTCGAAATTGTATAAGTATTGATTAAATATTATTAATATTAATTTTTGACTTAGCTCCTTTGTATTAAATAAAAATTGTTTTATTTCTTCAGAGGTAGCGAAAGTATTACACTGAAAATAAATGTTTTTTATTTTTATTAATGCGAATATTTTTTATATAATGCTTCCTTATATAATTGATTACTAAACCTCATTACCTAAATATTTAAATAAATATAATTTATTATGTGCATACCGACACCATTGAATGTATTTTTACTAATTAGTCGAACTAGTCTTTGACAATATATTAATATCATTAGAAGCATCTACTCAGGAACAAATATATTATATTATCAAATAGAGGTATCTAACTTTCTTATTATGTTAACTTCGATGTTTTTTATTGTGCTGAACTGCATGTCAAAGTTATCGATATAGGAGTTATTTTAAGTAGTTTGCAAGAGAACGATGTTAGATTACATTTAACCTATTCCTAGGAGAAAGTATTGCCTAATTCTTAACGTCATGCAGACTCTTGTATATTTAAAATGGTTGTAAAATATTATATATAAAATAATATCGATTCACATGGAAATTTTCCAATATTCATGCGGATCGAGTATTTATGTTTTATTTCTTGTTTTCAAGTATTATCGGTTTTATCAAGAAAAAGTTGCCATAGAAATCAGCAACAACAAAGAACATTCGCTTCTCGCCCTGGGTTTTTCAGGGTGTTGTAATGTTAATATTACAACAGACCACATAAAAAGGGAACCATTTTGTCTTGAAAGTCATATCTTACAAGTATATTGGGGAATCCCATGTTTGATTATAAAGGTATGGCTAATATATATTCACCGTCCCCCTCCGAAATAAATGTAATGAAAAAATATGAAAAGATTTATATGAACCCACCAGAAAATCAGAGTTCCTAACGATATTCTGGGATAATAAAAAAATATTAAACTTGATTACCTTTATATATTTTTTTCTAATTGTGGGAACTCTTGCGTTTACCTGAAACAAAAAAATATAACTATTAGCGAATATTTTGAGAAAAACTATTAGTAATTGTAAAATATAACAATAATATGGCGGAGAGATTAAACCACTGATACACACAATGATTGGATAGAATAGAAAAATTGGATATGTCAGTAGGTATTTCCGCCTGCGTTTTGCAAACACTCAGTAATAATATGTCACTTTAATAAACTGTTACGCATTTTGGTTATTACTACTTGTTACAAGGGTACCGTTGGACTAAATATTTATACTAAGATATAAATTAAATAATGCGTGGATTCTACGCAGAGTAAGTAAGGAACTAGATCGTGACAACGGGTCATATACTGACTATATTACAAAAATGTTTAGTTTGTATTTTTATATATTTATATTATTTATGAATTTGTCGTGGCTATACGGGCTATGATCCCAAAGCCAAAAAGCCAAAAAAAAAAAAATATATATGTATATATATATTATTTATGACTACTACCCAAGTTTCGTAGATGAAGAATTATATTTTAAATTATTTATAGGTATAGACTGAAAATAGGTGTTTTACAAGAAAATATTTTCACAATTTTTAGAAATCTACCAAATAGATGATGAATTTAAAGATCATTAGAAGCTCAACTTATTTTTTATTGGAATGCAGAACATTTTATTTAAAAGAAATCCCACGAAAACACTTTGCCAACTTATTAGGAACTCCACAAGAAGATAATACATTATTTATGAAGTGAAATGGAAGTCAAATTAAAGCATTCCACAAAGTTTTTTGGACTTACTTTTGAGTTAATTCGGAAAGACTGTATTTTAAACTATAAATTTAATGTTTTCAAGTGTATGTGTAAAATTAAATAAGGAGCTAATAGAAGTATTACAATGCTTAAAAGCTAGCAGAAGCCTTCAGAACATCATCAGTAATGAATCCGTATTGTGAGTCTGGAATCCTCTTCACTTTCGATAAGAAAAACTTAAATACTAAATTATATACATATTTAGTATATGGAATATGTGGTATGCCCCATGGAAAACATGTTTAAAAACGAAGAAGCACCCAAAAATAATTTATTAGTAACAACTTAAGGGTATATTAAATAAATATAGGGCAACTGCAAAAAATGCTGGAATAAAACCATTTTAGAAAAGAGTTGATCTTAAAATTACATTTACAACTTACTATAACACTTTTAGGCAAACGATTGTTCATAAAATGCCTTGTTATTAAGAATATCGGCCATTTTCAGACTTTTGGAGTGTCGTTTAAAAAGTAATATTTGCATTTAATACTTAAATGGAAAATAAAATATTTCGATTTTGGTAATAGAAACTGAGAAATTCAAAACTCAAGAATAAGAGAAAATAAACTAAATTAGACTAATAGTCCGCATTATTATATTTTTTTCTATATTACGATATTAAAATTGAATTATTTTTGGAATAATATTTACCGTTTACTATTAACTATTTTAAATTATTTGCCCTAATGTAATGAATAAAATAGCACCGTAAACAAATATTTTAAAACCTTTTAATGAAAAATACATAAATTTGCCCATTGTCAACGTCAATGTAGAATTAAGTAGTATATTTAACTTGAAGTGTTTATTTTGCGACAAACAATCCTATTTTTTTAGCTCCAAACATAACAATGTACCGAAAAATTGAACTTAATTGATTTACTGAAATGTTGCACTGTAACTTCAGGCAATTTCTGCATCATTGATTCAAGAAAGAACAGAGTACTTATACTGTGCAATTAACCCAGATTTGTCTATTGGCCTTCATAAAGGACACTATGACAATGAAATGTCTCGTTAACTTTATTTAAATTTTGTTACACAACGGTGATGCTATATATAGACGATATATATTACTTAATATGTGTCAAAAAATGATAACATTTTAAGGCCTTCATATTTTTGTTGTTTCAGCGCTTTTCTCGAATTTTAATAAAGTATTAAGTAACGTAGGTAACGATAACGTTATGAAATATTCCAATTGTCTCTGTGTCTGTCTGACTCACACAAAACCGACCGAAACACTATTTAGATCTTCGTTACATTTATTTCTTTATTACACACTGCACAGGTCATTGGAAAGCAGTGAGTTATCGTTATGTCAATAATTTATTTATTTTGTTCTTGGATATGATTAAAAATTTTAATTACTGTAATGATTGGAACATTTAATTTAATGTTTTTGGCAGATATCGTGTAGTGACTAACAGAATAAAATATCACTTATTTCAAAAATAAAATGTTTGAAAGCCAATAAGGGTCAGACAAGGCAATTAAACAATTTGTCAAAGGGTTTCCACAGATGTCAAGAATGATAGAAATTATGTTCTCATTTTTTTGTAGGTCTACCGTGTACAAACAAATAGGTCTTACCAAATTTTGTATGGCTTTTTCTCGAGTACATTTATTTTGTGGCTGTAGAGGTGGAAAAAATAGAAAACTAATTTTAACGAAATTACACATTTTCAAAACATGGCTTTTAAAAAATATTGTGCACAATTCTGATTCAACTTAAATTTATAATTTGTTCTGAACATATATTACTATAATAATATATACTTTTGCAAATGAGTCATTTAAAAACAAATGAATATGTAATTCCATTTCAAATATTTTAGAATCGGTACATTGTACAATCTGATATTTTTTTCACATGTCAATATTTACTTAATACTGTGAGTCAGGATGGAAATTATTTTCATGAGTAACACAATGTACCAGCCACAGAAAAATTTATTGCTGTGAATTAATGTTATGTGTTAAGTAACAATAAACATTTGGAAACATTTTTATATTTGTTTTATTGTTGCTTTAAATAACTATATCTTGCATTTTGTATGTACACTCAAGAACTCGAGGGGAATGTTAAACTTTTTCAGTTGTTATAAGCTCCGTAGAAACTTGACTCTTCGTTTAATATATCTCTTATATTTCTATATTTGCAAATGGCAAATTTGTACCATACGAGAACAAATTGGTTTTATTTTATTTTAGACAATTTCTAGAATCTGATTAGAATTCCCTAATATACCAGAAGGTCTTTAAATTTACTTCTAAAATATTCCAGTTCTAAAGACAATTTAGTGGACTTTGAAATAGGTCAAAAACTATAACTCTACGACAAAGAAAAACAATCTAAAATTTCCATAAATGTGACAAATACGTTTAATGGCAATGAGAGAAATATAATAGGGTGGAAATTTATGCCCATACTGCACATATGCGGCAATTGTTTCTTATTTTTGTTTTAGGAATCACCTCGCAATTTAACATATATTTAAAACACCGTATATCTACAAGTTAGTGATAAAGAGAATAGTTTAAACGTAAGGCTTTGTAAAATATCAGATATTGAAAAAGTTAAAATGCTTGCAATTCCATATAAAAGAGTGGCAATTATTGCTGATAATTTGTACATTAATAATTCTTACACTCATTACTTAGATATCAGCATATGTTTCGGTAGTAATAAAATCGTAATAATTGCACTCAAATATGAGCAAACAACGTCAAATTAAAAATGCAATATTTCTCGTTTTTAAACTGCTCGAACTCAGCCACTATAATTAATTAGTAATTAAGCATAACGTCAATTAAACATTATAAATTATTAATAGACAATTAAACGAGTTGTTCATTACGTGATGTGACTATATTTACAAGTTAGAGAGAGAGAGATATAAAAGTTAATCTTAGTCATTTATCAAAATTGACAAGTGTACGTTATAATTAAAAAATAAACGTTAAATAATGCAAATAACAATAAACTACTAGGTACATTTTTGTAAAAAGCTGAAAAGTTGTAAACTTTTAGAACCATAGTTGACCTAATTTTGATGTTATAACAGTCTGGGTTAGCAAATTGTTAACATATGTTTATCGCTCATTCATCATCAGATATTAAATTTTTGAAAGATAGAGAGAAAATTTTCAAACAAGAAACAAAATTTAAAAATCCAAAATACCTTAGAAACAGCTACGGATAGGAGAAAAACTGCAAATGGAAGTCGCTTTAATTAAAAAATCAATTTAATTACACATACTCTTAAGAATAACAAATATTCTTACAAGCATCTTAGAAGTAATGATTGGGTACCAAATTTCACCAACCTTCTAAGAATGTTAAAAAATCATTAGGTATTTTTTCTACTAACTTTGAAGAGCTTTAACACCGTCAAAAAGCTTTTTTGATGTTTTTGACTCATTTTTATTTCCTACTAATTTTCCTGGCCGAAATACGCTTCTAAAATAATTTGTGTGTAATACTGTACAATAACTAAAACATTTCTTACAATTCAGGGAAATGTTGAGTGATGATAAGATTGCTCTATAACCGAAGCACAGATAACTTACTTAGGTCAAAGTAAGGAACTATACTGAAGTTTTCACAAGCTAGTAGAAATAATATATTTTATTTAAACACTTACTACAAAAGTATAAATTCGTGATACTGCTGCAAAGCTTTTAACTACTATTAAATTCAATGTTTACCTCTACTTCCTCTTTGCTAGTAATATTTACACTAGGATATTTCCTACAATAAATTTAAATCTGTACACATGAATCATTCCGTGACCGCTTTGACCTTCATTGTCTGTCTCACATGAAATGAAATCTCTATAAGGCTAATTATTCTTCCAATTTACATAGCATCTCATTAGACCAGACACTAATATAAATAACAAAAACAACGAACAGTCACACTTTGTGATCCGTCAACACTGTTTTGGGTGAAATGTAATTGTTTAACTAAAACAACAGGTGATTAATCAAAAGTAATTAATTCACGCATATTTAAATGTCATGAGGGTATTTGCGTATACAAATTACTTGTTTTGAGGACACATCGTCTAAAAGCTCTACAAATATTGTCCATCGCAATAGGAACAACGTCCACCTTATATGCGAGGATATCAAGTAATAAATTAGTTTTTAACATTTATTGTTCCTTTGATTTTCTTTTTGTCAATGGCCTTCTTGATGATATTAGAAATGCAATAATATGCGTAGATGTCAATGGAAGACAATTCCAAAGCAGGTTTGATTCTTCTATTTTTAGAAAATTTACTGTAGTACATTTATTCGTCCCTTCTATGTATACTGTATAGGCATCAAATTTCAATGGAACTGGTTACATACTTACGTTTCCCGTATTAATCAGAATTCGAGTATTTATCGTTACCTTGTAAATAATTTGATAACATAACTTGTGGGATTTCAGTTAAAGTTATAATTACTAATTCTTGTGTGTTACATGTAAAGACTAAAACCCCAAAGGGAAAATGCAATGGCATAATTGGATCAAAACCGCGGCAAGCGAAAAGTTTGTTTATGTGGTTAAAAGGATATGCATTATTAATGAGTATCTTATTATCCTTCCTAGACAGGCACTCTTACTCTACATGGAAAATACGTGTTTATAAGTATACATGCATTTTTCACTAGATTCTTGGAAGAAACTTCATAGTGGCAGCGTGGAATACCTTCCATCAAAATCGCCACGTATTGTTTGTTACTTCCTTGCTTTTTGCTTCTATCTAAAATAAACCTTATAAATATTTTAGAGAAAAATATATATAAATTTTATTATAAAGAGTGCAGTTCGTAAGCAAGACCTGTTTCAGTTACTGAAGAAGTTCATGCCGCATTTTAACATCAGCAAATAATAGTAGCAAGGTCATACTAATACATTGAATAAGTTTAAAAAATGTATCTGAAACATTTGGATATGTGCTAATTAAATATGTTTACAAGCCAAAATATTGAACAGACATGTTATTCTAAAAAATATTACAAAGCTTACATTATCGAAAGTTACTTTTATTACCACATAACCTTGGCGGTAATTCATTAACAAAAATAAAGCAAATATTTGTTCATGTTGAGCTGTGACTAATGGATAGAAGATGCATATTTTGCTAATGAGGTGGAAACATATGAGTTATTTAATTACTATATCATTTATCATGTGTTTATAAAAGATAAATATCAAGATACGAATACTATTTCCCATTTCAAATGAGAAAAACTGAAGACGGGAAAAATACAGCAAATATTAACTCATACCCTTCCATAGCTACCTATCTCTACAAACAAAAATATATAAATTACAATGTGTCGGACGTTATTAGACAAACAATTTGTTTAAGTTTGATTTTTGAATCTTAAAACGTCTATAATAATTAATTAGCAAACGTTTACGTATGAAAAATAATAATTATCCATTATTTCCAGTAATGTGATTACAAAATGCATTAAAAACACCTATTAACTAATAGACCTGTGAAAGTCGAACCGTTATCATTAAAGTGAATAACCTTAAATGGTCAGTTAAGCTATAATGCTAAGTGAAGTGCCAATTTGGATTTCATGCAAAAAGAGATACGATTTAATATAATTTATGCTGCCAGAGCGGCAATTAGTAAATGAAAATTCCATTTACAGAGTGATATTCTGTGAGTAAATTCGTGAAAAATAAAGACCGTGAGAAGATTAGTGCAATAAACTTATTCGAACATGTGTTTAAATCTTTTAAAAGCAATCAAACAACATATTTGAATAAAATTTTCCATTTTAATGTGTCAGTTTCTGTTCAACGATCTATTAAATGTTTTACTGCACTTCGAATACATATTGTTATTGTTAAGACATATGCTGTAGATGATTTACTAAAACTGCGTCTGTAAAGTAGGAAAGAATAAGAAAAATTATTAAATATTTAATAGCAAATACCTGGTCGTTGAGTAGTTGTTTCATGCAATCCTATTGGTGACCTATAATTGTTCTTTGTAAAGTATCACTCAATGAAATATAAAAAGAGGAAATGATCTTGGTAATAGTTTCTTTATCTTCTGAAGTAGTACCTTAATAACATTTTTTGGTATTAATTTGACAAATTGCACCAATATTGCACTGTATTTCATATACCCTCATAGTATACTAACTAATTCACCTTGTCGTCACAGGTTCGTATAAAAATAAAAATAAAAATATCATAAAGTGTACTATTTACAGTTTATTAGGAACGGCATTCCTTTCATATTAAAAGGACTCACGTGTTAGGTAAATTATAGGCCATACGTGTAAGTTATAAATTGATAAACATTACATTATGTTATGTATGTTTAGCGGTCAATAAAAAGATTATTAGATACCATTATTAAGCATTTGCTGTATAATTTGCTTTCTAAGTTAACATACTAGAATAGTTTCCTATAAATTCTCTTGTAATTTAACACTAAAAACAATAATACGTTAATACCTAGACTAAAAAGATATTTGGAGTATAATAATGTCTGAACTATGATCAATTAATCAATATTTTCATATCCCCTAGATATTATTATATTAGTTTTAATGAAGTAAAATATTATCCAAAAATTAAAAAAAAATTCTAATCCTGCAGAAAGAGAGTCATCATAAAAGTGCAATCTGATCAAAAACAAATTCTATATATTTTCGCTTATCTCGCGTCTCCGGGAAACATGTATCTGTATTTTGCTTGCAAATATTTACTTCATACAAAATACACGAATTATTGAAGTGTACCATCTGCTTTATAAGATAGGCGAGGTAACAATGTCTTATTTTTGGAAGTCTTATGCGTACATGCTTGCATCTTGCATATCAACTGATTTGTTTAAATTCGATAATCTGGTGCATACAAAATAAAATTCTAGTTATATTGTAGTTATCTAATATTTTCTAATAAACGTATAGGTTTCGAAACGGTTTAAACTGTGAGATGTATTCGACCAGTTTACTCGCTTGGAAATTCCGAAAATTTTATTGGACGAGTATCGCTAGAAATATAATTTGTTAGTTTTATGTACTACATAGAAGTGACAGCGACCGAGTGGAGTCAGAATGTGAAGAAACAAAAATATGCCATCTGAAATATAACCCGAAAACTCTCCTACGAATCGGCACCTCCCATCAAAGCTTTAGAATCAAAATTCATATTTTAGTTCAAAATTCTTATGTGTGAATTTCAACTTGCTTTCAAAATACGATGGGAAAATCTATTAGGGTTCTTAAGATCTTACACAATTCTAGTTTTAAAAGTTTTATATTTTATTTTACGTATTCCAATTTCTGGAAAGTAATCTTCAATTTGTGTGTTCAATTCCTTGCTGACGCTTGTATTTTTTTAGTTTCTTTTTATTACCTGTTTTAATTACTGAGGCAAAGATAAAATTCCTCTCTTTCTTTCCTCTTTCTGACGTAGAAATCATTTAAAACTCCTATATATGGTACAACTTTCTGTATATCGAAGATTCAGTCCAATACAAACAGATAATGATTACAAACACATTTTAATGCGTCTATAAAATTTTAATATCTCACAATGGTAAAACGCGCCATATAAGTACTTAATGAACAAAACTTGACCTGACCTACATATTTGCTTTGTTGCATCCGAACATTGCTAAAATGGTGTAGTTATAGTTTATAAATAAACACATATTTTTTTTTTTATTTTATGATGTTTAATAAACAACCGAATAAATAATGTATGCATAGCTCATTAATATATCAGTAATCTGTAATACTCGTTGTGGTTTTGAAAACTGATCTAGGTTCTGCTAGAAACAACGAGTTGAATGAAGTTGTTAAAGCCAATGAGAATTGGTGTGTCCTGGTTAAGTGTCAGAATAGCTCTAAGCTAAACTTCGCCAGGACGTTAATATAAATAAGACGATTAAAAAAAAAATAATAAAAAAAAAAAAAAATAAAAAAAAAAAAAAAAATTATTTTTTATTTATCGATACAAAATGGTACACATCCAAATTAGTGTTTGTAAATTTTTACCAAAGACAAACAGAATTGCATATGTCTTACCTAAACAAAAATTAAAAATATCAACAGTTAAGTAGGAAATTAATGAATTTTTATCGAAATTTTTTAATTAGTTTATTCTAGATAAATTAGCAATCGTAGCGAAAATGAAAGAGCATGTATTTGGGATATCGTTTTTTAATTGGTAGCCGAAATGGATAAATTTTTTGGTAAGTTATATATTTTCTAATTTTCGATGCTATGAATTCTGTAGTATAATACAATATTTTATGATATTTTAAAAATTAGGATTCACAATACCATAATTATTGCGTTCTAAAGTGGTTTCAATGATTTTTACGACCAACAGATTTTATATTTGTTCAGAGCGGCAATATAAACATATCAAATTGGATATTTTTGTTATTATTATGCTTGTCCAACACCTAAATAAAGATATTTATAATCAATAAAATAGTTTCTACTTCTATTTTTACGAAACATTTTGAAACATGTAGTAATAAATTTAACGATATTTTAATTGACGTTTTAAGGTTATTTCTACACTCATATATTTTCGCATATTATAAATCTATTTACATAATATAATTAACATGCAGGCGCCACGATAATTTGGAAGTTGTTATCGAGGAAAGCTTTTGTCAGTAAATTTATAATTTACTGCCTAAATATAATATGATATTGAGAAAAAAGTTTTAATTTAAGTTTTGCTTTGTTAATAATATTCGTATGGCCTTTTACTAATTTACAATAAACTATTATTATTAGAAAAACAACTCAATTAAAAATTAACATTTATTTTTAATGCAACCCCTCTCTTAAGATTGTGTCAAAATGATCTTATGGTGTTATAAGGTTCTACAAAAGTTTATGGAATATTTTTGTCAATGTTAATTTATTTTTTTAAATAAGAAATTTAAAATTGCATTTTTTAAAATAAATTGTATTAACATATTTAATTAAAAAACATTTATCGCAGTAAAACTATTCGCGTGCGGATCCTAACATTTGAAGTAATTTCAAAAAATAGTTTTATTTAATTTTGGTGGAATTAAAAATTTTTTTACATGACCAAAGAACATGGAATTGAACTCTATCAACGTAATAGCCTGGTTAGTATTTCATTATAAACATGATTCATATAACAAGCAATTATTTACTAAATGTTAATTTTAATATAAACAAATCACAATGAAATTTGACGAAGTAAAATATGATCATAAGATTAGTGTTAAATATCTTATAAATAATAATGATTAATAAAATTATCAATATATCTTTAAAAAAAATTTTGTAGCTTCCAGAATATGGTCTTTATTAATCAACAAGTTTTACATGTTTAGTAAAAATAATGAAAAATTCCAAAGCCCAGGAGATCTAGGAAACCAAATAGAGCAGGCAATGATAATAATGATCAATTAAATCTTGTTAAATACAGATAATAAAAAAATTCTAGTTAGAATAATTGTTAGTGTTCATAAAATTATATGGATATGTATATTAGAATAATATATTTGCTGCTTCTGGTGTTTCACAAAAACCTCATTTCTGGGCTTTACACGTTAAATATTATCATGTTCCCCTTGCACAGGAATTATTACAAAAAGTTCCTGTAATAAAATATATAATAAATTGTTTTCGAACATTCATATTTAAAAGATTACCGTTTTGGTAAGGCCATTAACCAGAATCTCAACATATGCATAAATATAAAATGTGCTGTGACTCAAAAACAAGTTGTTTTATCGTATGTAATATCATAAGTGCTTAAAATTTTATCGATAAATTTTTTTCGAGAGCGATATTGCCTAGTAATATTAAGAGTGTAAATTGGCCACTTTATTATCTAATTAAATCACGAGCGCTTTAGCGCGAGGGATTTAATTTTTGACAATAAAGTGACCAATTTACATGAGTAATATTACTGTTGGCAATATCGCTCGAGAAAAAATTTATAGGTAAAATTTTCAAGCACGAATGGTATTTGCGGAGAATATTTCACGAATAAATTATTTAAATACAAAAACATATCTTTAACGACGAAATGTCAAAGTAACGTATTAAGTGACAGTTGACATAAAGAATGATTTTATCGCGATAAAACTGTTTCAGGGATTTTATCAACAGTAAAAACACAAGAGCTTTTTTTTTATCGGATATATTTCTCTTCGTAACGAAACAATTTTGCCAAATAGTGATTTTAAGAGAAAAACTGACATGAAAAAATCGCGAGACCGGAGGTCGAGCGATTTTGTCAAATGACAGTTTTTCGAGCAAAATTACTGATTGGCAAAATTTTGAGTTACAAAGAAATTTATCCATAAAAAAAAAGCTCGAGTGTTTTTTGGCAAGATAAATTAACTCCTATATGAAAAAGTCTATTTGACAGTCACGTTTTGTCACTTTGACAGCGATAAAAAAGGTGCATCGTTTTTTATCACCGATAAAAATGCCTGTTCCTCAAAATCAGTGTACATCTAGTAGTCGCACGTCACTTTAAAATCAGTACACCAAACCAAACCATTTATAACAACTGTATTTTTAATAACTGTTCCTTCAAATATGTAATTGTATAAATAAAAATAATTTTTGTTGTTGTTCGTTCACATATTCTGTCGTTAATTTATCTTGCCAAAAAACACTCGAGCTTTTCCTTTGTGGATAAATTTCTTTGTAACTCAACATTTTGCCAATGAGTAATTTTGCTCGAAAAACTGACATTTGACAAAATCGCTCGGCCTACGGTCTCGCGATTTTTTCATGTCAGTTTTTCTCTTAAAATTACTATTTGGCAAAATTGTTTCGTTACGAAGAGAAATTTATCCGATAAAAAAAAAGCTCTTGTGTTTTTACTGTTGATAAAAAACGATGCACATTTTTTATCGCTGTCAAAGTGACAAAATGTGACTGTCAAATAGACTTTTTCATATAGGAGTTAATTTATCGATATAATACTGCTGTCATTGGTCCAAATTTAAAAATTGTAGTAGTTTCATTAGTTAATAATTTCTGAGTGAAATAATCCCTGAAAATGGTGATCTTGTTTCGGGTATATTGCACAGCATATTATCAAGCAATAAAATTTAGTAGTAGGTACTTAAAAAAATTATGAGATTCTCTAATAGGATACTTGGTATTTGGATTACTACCAATAAATTTATGCCATTACAATAAAAAAATTGAAAGTTATAGAAACAAAGAATACGCGAGCTCATTTTAGTTGACACATCCAAATTAGCTAATTAATTACACGGTTCGTAGTTCACTTGCATTCAGTTGCTAAGTAAAATTAGCAAATAAAAATTTCAAATGTGTATTGAATTTTCACTACGGCGAACTGATTGATAATAATTATCGATTATTATCCGTTATCATTACTGTGCCTATAATAATGCAATAGATAATAGCAATACCTACATAATAGCAATAATTGATAAATTATTATCAGTCAATGATAATAGCACATGTTTAAAGCTTTAATTGAATTATTTTAAGATATATACTTTTCAATTTATTAATTTAAAGGCGAGTTTTATAGGTGCCTGTAGTAAACATAAAAAAGGTCCTGTAAATAACTTATTTAATGCTGAACTTAAACATGATGGATTCAATTGATTTTAAGTATAACCGTTGATATTTTATCAACAGTAATTGTTTTGGATCACAGTAGGCTTAATTAATAGTTTAAATATTTATTGAAGATAGCACAGAATGCCAAATTTAAATGATATATATTACTAAGATGTGGGGAGGCAGGGGTGAAAGTGAAATACAATCTATGTTATTTAAAAATGTTAATAACAATAAATTAATCTAAAAATTAATATTTGGAAAATTTTGATATCGATAATAAATAATATTCGTGCGTTTTGATAAAAATAAATATTCTAAATTTATTAGGCTGTTTTTAGTAGATTATAATATAATGTAATAATAAATGTCATCTACTTTTTATGTAAATTACTGGCGGTAAATTGTGTTACATTTATTCCCTTATACACAATTTTTAATAAAGGACTGTAATAAGCTGGCTTCATTATTATGCGGTGGAATATTTTTGAAATAATCTTGTTTGAAATTGCCATCAATCTTGTAAATTGGATTTTTTAACAAAATGAAAAAAGCCATTTTCAGCTATCTTGTCAGTTACGGCATCATTATCGTATGGATCAAGTATTGTGTTGTTTACAGGAATTCTCAACAATTAGATCATATTACGTTAAATGGTATACGCATATAACACCTTCTGTCTACGATAGTTCATTTATTTATTTATAATTCATAAATTTAATTTTAAATGTTTATTTAAGAAAATTAATTAACCTTATCATAAACAGCATGATGAATATCAAGAAATAAATCATCGTCTGCATCATTATGACAAATTAAAAATTAATGGTTAAACCACAAAATAATACACTTCGAATTCTCAATTTTTCTCCACAATTTCTAGTTTTTCGCCTCATCTTCAAAAGCTGAAACCAATTATATTGGCAGCAGTAAAGTGGTAATTTTGACACCATCTAATTGGAGCTTCAAATTATTTATCTATGGCATACCTTGCTACATAAATTTTGTCCGATTTTCAGAATATTTTTCGAAAATAATGCATATAATGCACCAGCGATCAATCCTTTTAATTTTGTTTTACTCTAGAGAGCATAAAGAACCACCTCTATCAAGAAACAACTGAAGTATGATCCTTTATGTAATTACACGAATTATACAAATAAAAAAACTTAGCATTGAAAAAGGAAACGGATTAAGTTTCCGAAACGTCTGCGAAATATCATTATTTTTATTTTCATTTATACCTATGTCAAAAAACCATCCTATAACTGTTCGTTTAATGTAAAGTCACAGGGGTAAAAATTATTTAAAAAAAAATCTATTCAAGAATGTGGTAATAAATCCCAAAAAAGAAAATGTAGAAAATGATTTGAGGTTTCTTAAAAATATTGCGTTTTCCTGTTCAATTGGAAGAGTGTATGATCAACGTCTAAAGGGGAAAAAATGGAGTCAAATAATTGCAAACCCTTTGCCTCTCTAAACTCTCCAAGGTAATATAGTGTGCTATTGTTATTGATATGCAACTGTAATAGTAGTATCTTGAGTGGATAAAAATACATTAAGCACATTATACGCAACACAGCAATCGAGATATTTTTTTAAAACTAATGGCTTAAGATATCTCCCAGGCGTTTAATAGGGAAAGATTCCCTAGGTTTTGATATCTTCAAGATTCCTAATCGAAATCACCAGTATTTTGCACAATATTAAAACGATAAGTAGGTAATATTCTAAAAAGCAATCATCACATTTTTGATAACATTGAAAATAAGTGAAATATTCAGTTTTGTCTTCTATATGCGAATTTTAATTTCTCTACTGTGATGATTTTTAGGTGGATCAAAGTGACCCAGATTATCTAAACTCGTTCTGCAACTAAATTTGAAATATGCTGTAATGAAATAATTTGGTGTTACCGCTTGGAGATGTAAGATTAAGCAAAACTACTGTAATCACCGAAAGAGATCGGTTGTCGAGGAAGATAGGTTGAATCGTTACGGTTTAAACATATTAATTATACAGACCTACAATTCCTACAAAACATCCAAAATTGGCTACATGTCAGGATTTAGAGATAACCTAACCTAAAAATTACAAAATGACCATTTTTGAGTATATTTGGGCTTGGATATCTCAGAAACCAGAAGTGACTAAGAATTTTGGATAATTTGAATTTGAATTCTACATCAACAAATTTACAGGAATAGATCGTGAAACCTAGGAAACGACCTCATAAACATAAACTCATACATTTTCGTTTTGTGAGGGCTACAGATTTAAGTTACTACCCCTGGTCCTTTCCTATGCCTCACGTTCGATTTCTGTAGACTTCTTGATATAGAATTCAAATTCGTTTAAAGAGTTTATCTATCACCTCTGATTCTTGAGATGTTCCAACCCAAATATATCCAAAAATATTAATTTTGTAACTTTTAGGTTAGGATATTTCAACATTCTGACATGATAATCAATTCGGATTGGTAGATTTCGCTTCAGCGCATTGAATTACTTTGGAAATGATCCTTGCCCTCAAAGAATCATCAAAACCCTCCAAATTTGTAGGTCTGGATTATTTGTAAACCACATCGCTGTACTTATAATAATATTATTTATCATTGTGATTTGTGAACAGTTGCAAGATTTGATTTAGATTTATAAGATTCCTTCAGAAGCATTTTTCAGTGCATATTAATTTCAGACAATCTCATTCAGATTTTTTTTTGTTTTGCCAGTCTTGTGAAGTTTATTATTTATTTAAATATTTAATCAAAAAGCATAAATCAAATTATTAAGAAAATAAATATAAAATTAAAATTACTTAGTTTTCCATGTATATTTTCTTGTATATTAGTCAAAAGTAAGTGAACAGAAACTTAAATTAAATCAATCAAATGAAAAAAATTACAAAGTTCACAAATACAAAAAAAAAGAAGTATTTAATTATTATAGCATTATAGAAAAATAAATGAAAAAACTGAATATGTATTTTGAAATTGTGTAAACTTTACACATTATTATTCAAAAATTTCTGCATTTAGATTTAGACGAACCAGTCAAAGTTTTTAAAACATTTTGTGTACTTGACGTCACTCATTGAAAAGCGACTAATTATGGGGATGCTAGTTTTACTTGTTTCATGCCAAACCATATGGAGCGACAGTTGGATGTGCCGCATTTTAATCAAAGCTGCTTTCTTAAAATACCACACAATGGCGACTTGTTCATGCAAGCTCTAGGGCACACGTTCCAATTAAGCAAATAAGAAAAAGGAAGAAAATAATAATTAGTGGTTGATGTCACCACGAGCTTTGTATATTTTAATTACAAAAAATTCTGAGAGAGATTGTGTAATATAAAGCAGTATATGTAATATGAGAAAAACCAATATATACAAAAAGGGCAATAGGGTGACATAGGCGTTAGAAAATAACAGTAAACCGTAACATCTGGAATTGTTAGTAATAGCAGGAAAGCATAAGGTAAAAACTTGTTTCTGTATAACGAGAAATCCTAAGCTTCACAAACGAGTACAAATATTAAAGTGAAATTGAAATTTTGGAGTTCAAACCAAAATTTAACTGGTAACACAGATCTTAGTTTAGTAGTTTTCAATGATTTTTACTCTCCGCAGATCTTTTTAAATGTTTCCGCGTTCATGACATCCATGTGCGGTGTTATGTATACAATGAACCCTGGGGCCTCGTCTGGCTTCTCCTTATATAAAATTCTATTATTTTTCGGGGATTATGTGGGTGACTTGAGAGGCGGTTAAGAAAATACTAAGAAAACATATTCAAGTATCGTCAGCGACAAATATAAACTACAATATTTGCGAAAATTATTTATTACAATGTAGAAAAATGGGAGAAAGATTCACAAGAAATTTGTAAAGGAAATAGTTATTTTCTACGGAAGCGTAGAAGGGCCACATAGATTTTTATTTTTTTTATACCGTAAATTACGACTTATATCTCGTAATTACGACTTATAACTCGTAATTCCGACTTATATCTCGTAATTACGACTTATAACTCGTAATTACGACTTATATCTCGTAATTCCGACTTATATCTCGTAATTACGACTTATATCTCGTAATTACGACTTATAACTCGTAATTCCGACTTATATCTCGTAATTACGACTTATAACTCGTAATTACGACTTATAACTCGTAATTCCGACTTATATCTCGTAATTCCGACTTATATCTCGTAATTACGACTTATATCTCGTAATTACGTCTTATATCTCGTAATTACGACTTATAACTATTTGACTTGCAATGAGACCACCTCCCCACGTTTTCGAGGGTGCTGAACACGATAATGTTGACCAAATTTATTTTTCACGTTGCGTTCGCCCCCTTTGGCCAAAAACTACCCCTATTGCGTGTTGCCTACTCCGCTGCACACCGTGGTAATACTCTCCACTACCCCCCCCAACCCTACCGCGACACCAAAACTACCCTCTAAAGAGGTTGAAATTGGATATTCAACGGAGGTCGGGCAAATAACGGCGATCCCTCGTTTTCGAGGATGCCCAGCACGATCGTCGCCCTCTATACCCTCCCGGACCTATTTCAATACCCCAAAATCGATGAAAACACCCTCCACTGGGGTGGAAATGGCACATCATCACGAACTCAGGCAAACAAATGTGCTCCCCCGTTTTCGAGGATCCCCACCCTCCTGGTCATGAAAAACAATGATTGTAAGGGCGTTTTTTTCTTGTAGGAAATAGATGGAGATTAAAATCATGGGGTTAAATTCAGTAATTGGATATTCTGGGTATTCATAAGTAATCCGTTTCAAATCCAGATAGATTCCGATGGATGTCCTATGGAGATACAGATGTCACAACTTCTCACGTCCATAGATTGTACAGAATCGGTCCATAATGGATATCCATTATCATAAAAATGGACATCCATCTGATGATAGTCCCGCATAGTGACAGCCATCAGTAATCCACTTGATATCCGCACATTTGTTCTCAGTCCATAGACTGTACAAAATTAATCCCTAATAGATATCCACATATAATAATAATAATAATAATAATAATAAAATGACTTTATTTGGGAATAAAAGTAAATACATTAAGTCTAGCTCAGAGCTACTCAATATCTACATAATATGGACATCCAATAAAAACTTTTCTCTGGATAGCCATAAAGAATCCATTTTATATCCTCACACCAACACTTATTCCAGATATTGTACAGAATAAACCCATAATGGAATATTCACATCTTTACGACATGGACATCCACATCGACCACATCCCCTTAGTAGGTTGTTTTTCAAATTCTTAGTACCTAGAGACTGTACAGAACTTAATAAATGGGCTGATGCCGAAGTGCTACTCTATAAATAATAAATATTCTATGGTAGGGTAACAAAGCAATGCATTCTCGAGTATTTTTCAGAAACAACCATATTTTTAAATAAATATCAAAGCGAAGTTTTCAGTTCTCATCAAAGTGGAACAGAACTAAATCTGCGAATTGCAAGTAGATCCATCTACTAATGCTCGCCACATATCTCGGTTTATCAATTGGATATCAAAGTGTGTTCATGGACAATCACTAGATATGTCTATAGTGTACATTCAATGGATATCTTGATACGAACATCAATTCGACAACTTTTCAAGCACATCCAATGATGTCTTCATATGGACATTCACCGCGTGTACGATCAAGTCTGTGTGTATGCACTGGATATGTTTCTTGCACACATTTAATGGAATTAGATAAGAAAACAGTTTCTCTTATAGACGCAAGTACATCTTAAGGATATTCACAATTTTAATAAGAAAAAAGTATTTTATGAAAGTCTTCTAAGATATAAGTACAGTGACACTACAGAAAACACTGTCTTATGGATATACTTAAGTCGGATATCAGTTTAAATAACAAATAAATATATCTTATGGATGTGTATAAGGATATTCATTAAAGTTCTAGAAAAGTATATTTTATGGATATTCTTCATCCGACTATCCAGTAAAACTATCGAAAATACTGTCTTATGGATATACTTAGGTCGGATATTTATTTAAATAGCAAAAAGATATATCTAATGGATGACCAGATAATGGATGTATTTTTTATCTAGCTTATGGACGTTCAATGGATGTCCAAAGAGGTCCATGGACCTTCGGATTAAAAATGGACAAAAAATGGATATCCATAGGATATTTTGTGCCATATGGGATATAAATACAATTAAAATGAAATTATTTTTTTTTTTATACGTAAATATGAACCGATTTGAAGTGTCCCGAAGTGACTCAGAGTGACTACAGATGACTCAGTGAATTCGAAAAAATCTTGCTGCGACTCCATCCGAGTCGTTTCGAGTCACTCACGTCATCTCGAGTCACTCCTAGTCAGCTTGTGCTGCGCAAGAGGGGATAAGTTTAACGGGCGTCCAACTAGCCGCGAACTCCCCCTCCCCTTGCTAGGGGCAAGGAGATGGCGGTAATTCTTTTAACTAAACGATGTCTCCTTTAAAACAACACTCCTTTTGCCGAAAAAAATTTTCTCCCAAACGCGTGATTTGAAATTGACATGACAGCAAAAAAGGCTTAGCAAACTTCAATTTTCCGGGGTTTTCTGGTTTCCTAAAACGCTCTCGGACATGCGCATGCTGCTTCCCATGCCTAGACACGCGTTATTCTCGCGAAATTCAGCCCTAAAAGTTCACGGCTAGTTGACCGCACGCAACGTCCCAAATAGATATAAAAAATCCTCTCGAACACGCCAAGTTTAAATTTTTACAAAATTTTTTTTTCATCCGGTCGAAATAACATTTATACCCCTGTAGAGGTCATCGATTTTGGGGGGTTAAAAAGAGTCGGAGAGGGTGGAGAGGGCGATAATCGTGCTGGGTATCCTCGAAGACGAGGGAGCACATTTGTTTGCCCTGAGGAGGGTGTTTTTGTCGATTTTGGGGGGTTGAAATGGGTCCGGGTGGGTGGAGGGCAATCATCGTTCTAGGCATTTTCGAAAACGGGGGAGCACTGTTATTTGACTGACTTTCGTTGAATATCCCATTTCAACCCCTTTAGAGGGTAGTTTCGAGGTCACGGTAGGGATGGAGGATAGTACGATGGTGTCGGCCATCTGCGAAAAAGGGGTAGGGATTTCTTTTATCAACCAGAAACCAGTGAAGTGAGGAACCCGGAATAGGGGTGGTTTTTGGCCAATAGGGGGTGAACGCAACGCGAAAAAGAAATTTGGCCAACACCATCACGATCAGCACCCTCGAAAACGGGGGGGGAGGTAGGAATTACAAGTTATAAGTCGTAATTACGAGATATAAGTCGTAATTACGAGATATAAGTCGTAATTACGAGATATAAGTCGTAATTACGAGATATAAACGAGTTATAAGTCGTAATTACGAGATATAAGTCAGAATTGCGAGTTATAAGTCGGAATTACGAGATATAAGTCAGAATTACGAGTTATAAGTCGGAATTACGAGATATAAGTCGTAATTATGAGATATAAGTCGTAATTACGAGATATAAGTCGTAATTACGAGTTATAAGTCGTAATTACGAGATATAAGTCGTAATTACGAGTTATAAGTCGTAATTACGAGATATAAGTCGGAATTACGAGATATAAGTCGTAATTACGAGATATAAGTCGGAATTACGAGCTATAAGTCGTAATTACGAGATATAAGTCAGAATTACGAGTTATAAGTCGGAATTACGAGATATAAGTCGTAATTACGAGATATAAGTCGTAATTACGAGTTATAAGTCGTAATTACGAGATATAAGTCGGAATTACGAGTTATAAGTCGTAATTACGGGATATAAGTCGTAATTTACGGTATAAAAAAAATAAAAATCTATGTGGCCCTTCTATGCTTCCGTAATTTTCCTAACTAATAAGTGCGAAAAGTTATACTTTTTCCTCACGGGACTGCCGTTGACCGAACGACCAGAAGCGGAAAAGACAGTTTTCGCATGTGTTAGCGGCAACATTTTTCCTACGAGCGTACAGAAATTGCTTAATTTCTTTAAATTTATATAAATTAAAATAATATAAAAGAAAAACATTGGCTTTCACTAACACGTTTTCAAAATGTAACTATAAATAAACTGAATAAGCAAATACAAATATAATTACTTTTCCGCACCAGTGCGGAAAAGTGCAAACAAAAATGCTTGCGGAAAAGCGTTACTTTCCGCACGCTCATAGGAAAATTTATTTGCAACAATATCTTTTGCCTTGATTTAATTATTTTGGTAAGTCAATTTTATCATACAAATTGCGTGTGGATCATTAAGAGTAGACGTAAATTAAAAATTATAATACATATATATAAAATGTCTTTAAATTTCATGTTACTAAATATGTTGAAAAGTTAATCTTTAGTTTACAATATTTTTTTTAGGATAATATATAGACATATTGTGGTGAAAGAAGGGGAAATTATTTATTTTAATTTTATTTTACTCGATTCTATACTTTTTTCCACCTATACACGTACAAAATTTCATTCCCAGTACACACTACACCTGTTCTTACTCTACTTACTTTCAGTTAAAGATCTGTGAACGACAATGCGTATGCCACCAGGAGATTTTACTTGCAAGTGTCTTGTTGATCCCTTTTTATTTTGATTTTTCAGGGCCGTTAAGGAGTTCCTTAGGCTTTAGGAGACACTTACCTTGCTCTTATGGTTTACTCTTGTGATTATTTTCAATAAAGTGATATGAAAAATTGATTTAGTTTGATTTTAATTTTTTTATCTGTTGAATTGAAATGTTATTTTAGAGCCAACTACTCACTCTAGATGGTTATTTCTGAACTATGATGAGTTTGATGAGGGTAATTGTAATTATTTGTGCCTAGATGGCGCTAACTACCTCTACTATTCTGTAGAACTTTATAGTTCCATTAAAAGAGCAGATCTCACAGAACAAGAAATACAATTTATTGCAAATAAGCGACAAATATTCTTAATAACTACTTATAATTAGCCTGCGTTAACTTATCTTATAATATGGAACAAAATTGGTTTACAGAGTGAACTATTCATAAATTCTTTTAATATTAAAATTAAAGATTGATTAAAAATAAATTTGGAGTCTAGTTAATTTAGATATCTATGCTCGATGGCTATATTCTCACTGTATTTAATTTTGTCAAAAATCAAAATATGACTGTACTTTGCCAAATAATGTTGTTCTTACACTTTGCACTTGAAAAGCTAGTCCAGTTTGGATATATTTAACGTGATTTCTAACTTAGGTAAGTAGGTACCTTGTACATTTCGTTCCTTATCTGGGTATTTTTCTCTGCTTCTCAGCTACAAGTTGTTTCTCTATGCTTTGAAATATGCTTATAAACGTCCTTCGACAGGTTTTGAGGTATAATTTTTCAGTATTTTATAAAAAAATTTATATTTTTTCAGGAGCCACGCCGAAAACTTCTTCCTCTTTGGGATTAAAAAGACGCGACTGTTTGTTATTCGTAGTCAAGAAGTTTTCAAGAAATTTGTCCATTTTCCATAGCAATCTTGATGGATGACATCTCTGTTTCGTAAGTTTTTACTCTTATTTGGATATAATATCGTGAATTATGCTCCTATTTAGCTTCTTGGTGCCAGGACCTTTCTTTTGATGCCCCATATGTCACATTACGTTGGATGAAATTTTGACTCTCCGTTCCCATCAGGTACGTAGAACACTGATATTTTTAATTTCAATTTTTAAACACTGTTTGACGTTTAAATTCACTTGATTTGTGTTTGTTTTGTACATATTTACTTATTCTACTTACATTCTATTATAAATTAGTCTTAAATTACATATTTGCATCGACTGCTGGTATCTGGACTTTTGTAATGTTTGTTTAAACTTTTAAATATCCCTTATTTTCATCATAGTACAGTTGTTATTGCTTTGTTATTGACTCTTTTATATTTTAAAACCATATTTGTCTAGGCTTTTGGTTAATTTATTGTAATTTGAATGATTTTTAGGTGTTACGAGCCTCTCTTCGTGGACTATTTTCTACACGATGGCTGCAACCTCTCAGAGCAAAATAAGTTTCCCAAGATTTGTATCCTTTTAAAGTGACACTTTTTAGTTCGTAAGTAAAGTTTCCTGGGTTTTATTGGAGGAGGAATTTTTACATTAATTTATTTAAAGTTTAAAAAATTTTTATTTTATTTTTGAACCTGGGTATACATGACAATATTCTTACATAATAGAAAAATGTAAAGACAAGGATTTTCCTATTTTATGGGAATTATATTTGAATTTTTAACAGGAGGTGTGGATTCGTTTAGATGACGCTGCGTGGTGGGTCACGCGTGCTATTGAGATCCTAGTCGTTGGTAGACGTAGTAGGCGTGGTTTGGTTCCACCAATGTCAGTCATATGCCGTCACAGAGAGGTAGGGCTTCGTTCCTGTGCTGTTGAGTGGTTAAACATGCGTACTATTATTGTTTTCAATAGGTGTGACGCCGTTCCACCAATGGTGAAATTAAGAGTATATGAATATATGCTCTTAATTTCGCCGTCTCGCCAAATATGAATTCCCGTAAAGGACTAAGGAACTATTTTCGGTTCTTTAACTAAACATTTATAATTTAAAAAAATTTATGTTGAAACATATCACGGTTTTGTTGGTGTTCTTGGGAAAAATACATTTAATTTTTTTTAAATTCATTTAGAATATTTCCTGCAAAAAATATACATAACATTGGAACTTTTGATATTCCATGTTGCCTTTACAGCGTTATGTCACACTGAAAATTTCGTGACTAAACTGTTGACCGCCACGCATAGTTCGCGGCCAGCTCCGGACAAATAGGGTTGAGGCTATTTAGATTATTCCTTTACGCAATGGAGATTACTGAATAGTAATAACATTTAAACAATAGTAAAAATAACAATTCTGCTTTGAGTATTGACGACTGACAATTACTTAAGCTTTTCTATCGCATTGGATAGGAGCTATTCAATATATTATAAATTATATTTCCAACAGTAGCTAAAACCTATTAAATTATAGTCATCTCTTGTATAAGCGCACAACTAGATATTTAACACTTTTTTTTTTGTTTGTTAAAACATGCAGCTCGGCTAAAGGAGTATAATTTAACAGTCTTATAAATTATACTGTTATGAATTATGATATGAAGTAAGTATAATAAACCAGCACATATATCGCAGACCTAAGAATCGCTCTTTGAAATAATAACCAACTTGCAGCCATTGTGCTTGAAACGTGAAGCTTGACATTTTATGCTGTTACAGTAATAACACACTAACTTCGCAGCAGTTACGTCAGTCATTATTTTATTTGATGAAGTGAAACAATAGACGACTTGTCGAAATGAATAATAATGCGTTTTATAATATATCATGCTTTTGAATATACTCCGTGGAAATCTGAGGATATTAAAATTTTACAATTAATTTTGTTACCTACGTTTGTTTACAGTTGCTTTAGTACTGCCCTATTTATTTAAAATTTTACACCCTTACACCCTCAAGTAATTTATTTGCTACGGTGGATAAAAACATTGGAAATTGTTCTATAACTAACATTCTAATGTGAATTTGAATTTATTTTAGAAAATACAAAAACATGTTTTATATAAGAATTGTAGAATATCTTCTAAACTTGTGGCACTAATATAAAAACAACTGGATAACAATAATTGTATTTAATTTAATAAATTAACAGAATTTAACTAAAAGGCTTCCTCTCTTACGTAATTGTTTCGTCAGTTTTTCAAACAATCGAATCGTTTCGATGGAACTATGCGCCGTGGATATTTCCTTCTATATTTTCTAATAATAACCATTGCACTTTTATTGTTCATTAAATATAATTCACGAATAACATATGTTTCTTCTAAATTGAATCTCATTTTAACGTAAGAATTTATCATTGTTGATACATGTATACGTCATTATTTAATGACATTAGTCAAAACAATAACAGTTTCTATTGTTTTCATCCACGGTCCTCTTTGCTAACGCAAAATGTATGCACTCTACTAGGAATACTTACCTACAATGTTTTTGTTTTTGATTAATAATTCAAAGCATCCTGATTAAAACTATCAAGAATGCTATATCAGTGTAATCAGAAAAAAACCAAATCTAGCTGGATAAAAACATACATCTGAAAAATTCGACATTCAAATGTTTTTCTTTAAAAAATAAAAATTCAGTAAATATCCTGCAAATTTTGTACAAAACATTTTTTATTAATTTTACAATAACCTCGCAAATTCTGATTAAAATGTATACCAAACAAAATGAAAACACTGTACAAATCGGCGTAATTGACTGCCAATAATTGTAAACTTTTATTTCTGTCAATTGCCAAAAAATAGAGTTGAAACCCTGTTGAAATTCCTGTGAAACGTTTTCTGCATTCACAATGCTTTCTTTATATAATAATGTTACATCAGGAAATAAAAATGCCATATCTTTAATTCATGCAAGTAGTGTATGTACGTGATATTAGCTATAAACATTAGTTTCCATAGGATCGCTGAAAAATTAAACAACCGATGTTATTGTTTAAATATTTATGTTGCGTCATGAGACTAAATAGATGTTATGTCAGGAAATATAAGTTAACAATAAGACGTAATTTCTGTTAATAACAATAACACATATGTGTAAATTAGAACATCACATATAAAATCAAAATTTCCGAATATTTATTAGATTCTCAGTATTAATAAAATTGATGAATACGCAAGCAAGTTGTTCTTACATAGAAGCAGGATGTAATTTGCTTTTTAATTTTTCCAGATAATTGGTTTTTATATAAGTAAACGGATATTATCTTGTTTGTTTTCAAGAATTGCTTAAATGGCTCTCAAATATATTAAACACAAAACAAGTTTATGATATTGTTTAAATTCGGTGACAATTCAACATTTTTGGTTGTCTCTGGTTTTAAAATGCTTAAATTTTTCGTAATTATTCTATTTATATTATAATTAGGTTTTTTCCAGAAATATATTACACATAAATTTCAAACATTAACATTTACTGTCACTTTTATGACTAAAGAGTCCAAAATTTTAATTCAAATAAAGTGTGCTTTAACAAACTTCCAATCAACGTAGTTGGTATATAATTTTGGTTACCAAAAGAAATTTTTCAAGAACGGTTTTGAAATAATTTATAAGAATCAATAATACAAAAGGTATTTAGCTTCTAGAGAAATTTTGAATTCCTTTTAAATATGTAAAGTAGAAGATTATAAAGAGAAGGCATAAAGAGGATATGACATAAGAATGAAACATTGTTGATCGTACTTTGCTGCTTGCTCTATTCCAGAATCAATTATGTCCAACAACCCACATGATAAAATTATTACGTTTAGTTTTGTAGAGGAAATACATAAAATATAAAAAATATAATTCTTTTTTTTTAATAAATACATCAACGAGAGAGAAGATGGACTGAGGTAATTTTCTAATTTTTGTGCGACAAATAAATACTAGAAATGAACGACAGAACTTGAGACAAGTTTATTTAAAAACGTTTTTCCATATTTTTCTTAGTTCATTTCAGAATTTTGTTAAAATAGCAAATTCATCCAAAATATAAATAGTTCCCAATAAATCATCTCGCAACTAACATTAAAGTTTAACCAGGTATTCGTAATCGTAATCGATTTATATGTATTTTTTTAAATTCCTTATGACCAATTAGAGATTTTCGGACAATTAGTAAGCACTATACAGACGAAGAATAAATTAGTAATACATATTTCTTTAAAAATAAGAGAAAGCGCCTTACTTTTGAAACAGATTTTTCACGAGCAGATCGCGTTTCAGACAGAACTTGGTGAAGGGCATCTATTTGGACTAATATCAATGGATTAACTTTCTCTCCCTTCCTCTCTTAATTTTAATAAAGTACGGATTATTTGTCCTAACTCCTAGCTTAAATGAATCGTAGAAATGTAATATAAAACTATCATATACAAGCAGATGGATGTATGAACCTAATACTAATGTAAGCAAGGTAACTAATGCTCCTATAAATGAATTCTGATACAGGTTTTATGATTTAGTAATAAATAATAATGTACGCGTATCTACTATTTGATGCAATAACAAAATTATGTATATTGATAGCTTTTACTATAATATTTACAAATATATGGTTCAGAGTTATCTGACGATAAATCTATTGTTTTGGTCAAAGAATAAAAATAAATGGAGTAACATTTACGCTCTTAAATGCAAAGCGGTAATTGCAACAAAGGATTTATTTTAAATATACCTGGACCAGTTTCTGGCAATCGACTTCAGTCATCAATCAGTACAGCTTTGGTGTTTTACCTTATTTGTGCTGATGAAGATTAATACATGAGTGGTTTCCTATAATATCCTGTAATTCCTGTACCTTTCACTACCGTCGCGCCAGAAGGACACATTTAGAGACAACGGACACACACTAATAATATCCATGTACAGTGGAGTAATTTATCTCACAGTTAATTCCACTGCTGCGACTGGGAAATGAGTTAGAAACTCTAAGTGAACGTCAAGTCTTGCCTTTTAACCTTCATACTAGAGAAAAAGCCCGAATATGGGCCCCCATTTTATTTTCAATGAATTTTCATTAGTTTTTCTAGAAAAATACATATACCAATTGATATACAGCCCACCTAAGGACTTGTCTACAATACTGAGTGTAGCCAGGTTTCGAAAATCCAAATATTACTGAGACAAAAGAGACATCAGCTAAAATATGAAAATTGGTAAATTTATTGTACGGAGGTTGAGTGTATGAAATATGAGCCCTGTCAAAAATGACAAAACTTTCTTAAATAATAACTCCTTGTACATGTATACTAGTGTTTATTGTGCGTATTATATTCACAACATTTACAGTTTGAAAGGGTCTTTGGTAGGACAACTCTAAAGGTACAAAATAACGTGACTAGACAACATTTCACAATTTTATGGTATTACTATGGTGCCTCTATTATTTGGAGTTTAGCTTAAAGGTATTTTCAGAGACATAAAAAAAAATTCTTAATAATATTAGTTGCAATTCCACCCGGAAAATTATTTATAAATCGACAATGATAATAAAAATATAAATATTAAAAATATAGTGTATTCGTAAAAACATAAGGTTATCCATTATGTTTAGCCAAAAGTGTGTTTGGAAATACAATAAGTTATGGAATTTTCTTAAAACGTCAACAAAAAATATGAGTTAAATGATAAGTAAAAATTTATGGTATTATAGATTTACTACTAACGTCTTCTGAGACATTTGACTAAAATGCAAAAAATCATGATGCTATGCTTATTAAAAGCGCAAAATTGACAACAAGATTGGCTATGAAACTATCGTTTGTTTTTTACTCATAAAAAAATTGTCATGGGTTCTCCAGTTTTTTTTGTAATATAAAGTTAATATTTTTTCTATGTATTCCTGTTTAAGTTGTTAAAACTTAGATGGGACTAAAACTAAGTCAGTCATACCTGACCCATTTTTCTCTAGTGCGAATTTACTCTCGTCACTTTATCTAAAAATTATGTTAGAGAGAACTGAAAATTGTATAAAAATTAACCAGTGAACACCAAGCTTACATTTTTGCATTTTTACTAAATAACTAAATAAGAACAACTTTGATTCATCAAAATTTGCAATGCAATAAAACAAAATCATATAGGCAACCATTACATTGCCTATATGATTTTGTTATAGATTCTAGAAAAAATGCAAATAACATTATTTAAAATATAGTTGAACTTCTTAATAATTGTTTTAGGAAACGTCATCGTCATTTTAAATTTCCAGGCAAATAAATTTCGATTATTTTTTCGCAGGCCGTTTATATAAAAAACTTATAATGCTCGCAAATACAATATAAAAATTTCAAATTGTTCTGAGCTAATATATATTTTTACTTCAACAGTTGTTCGCAAAATTAAGATGGACGACCATGGACTCTACCCTGGAGCACTCATTCATTGCGGTCTTGCGGTCAAAGACCGCTTGGAACCACTGGAGTACAGAGCTGACCAAGAAATCATATCTTGAACCCTATTGCTACGGTGCTTAAGCAGAATTTATAAATTCAGAACGTGTGCAACGCTATTAATATATAGTATCACAAATATTGTTTTTTTTTGTTGATATTTATTTCTCTGTCTGGTTCTAAATATTCCTCAATGTACAACGCAAATTTATAATGCCATTAGATCTTATCGTTGATTAAAATACTTGTTTGAATTACCGCTTAAATTGAGCAATTAATAAGATAAAATAATCGACAACTTGTTAGTGAAAATATAGAAGTATTTAAATCGCGAGTGAAACAGATTTCGACAAAATGTCATGATCAACCTAGTTTGTATCCAATAATATAAATTGATCATTATCGGAATTTATCAGGAACATGTATTTCGTACGTAATATTGAATTATTAACAAGTAATTATTCCTGTTTGGTGCATATTTAGTTTTTAGAATGTGCTAAAAAGAATTCTTTATTTTTGCTTTCAATTTGGAATTTTCATTTTGTTTGCTTATCAAGAGTTACTCCGAGGTGTTGTTATAGTTGATGGTCGGAAATAAAATGTTAACTTTTGCAAGTTAGTTCACGCTTTAGAAAGCCATATAACAATAATTTAAAATACTGAAATTTACTGTTGTTTTATATTTCATCACTGTAATTGGACCAAGTTTATTCGTTCGTGAAATCCACAAAGGACCTTATCCTCATGAGATAACAAAAACCAACGGAAACAAAGAGCAACCGCCTAATGTAGAATTGTCTTTCATAACGATTACTCTGAAAAGACATAATATAATATTATAGATACTAGAAATAGTTTTTACGGAGATTGGACAAGCGATTGACAGTTTTTTATCAAATAAATATAACAATACGTTTCCTAGCTCTAAGGTCTCTTTATTGTGTCAATCCAATGTATACTATTCACTAGAGATACAACTGGTTTTATAGAATGATGTCTACATCGCAAAGGAATTTGCAGATTATTAAATAGTAAAAATATTACACTAAAATTTCGAGTAAATTTTTGATTTATTTTTTAGTAGACATGTCAAGCACAGAAAAACGTTTTTGTCTAAATAAATCCGGTAAAGTTATTAAAATTCTACCCAGTATAATTTATTTCATTTGCAAGCACTTTCAAAATGGAATGTCTGGTCGTGAAGTGTAAATAAGTGTTAGCTAGGAGAAGAAACCAACTGGAGTAGTTTTCAAAATATAAAAATAGAGCACAGTATACTGATGTACTTCGCCAACTCTGTTGGTATCATCGGGAGGCGATGTAGCCCTATTTTTACTTAAAAATTTTGCTTTGAAACAACACTGTATTTCCTCAAAAGTATATTTGCAAAAATCATTAAGAATACCCCATAGAATGTGAACCAAGAGTATAACGTTCATAATGTATTGGTTTTAATAGAAATTTAATTATAAGAAGCACACTTATTATTCGTATGCCTTACCGCATGTTCAGAAATAATTATTATAAATCCAGTCATTGCAGTTTCATCGAATAACAATTTCAGTAATTTATCAAAAGAGGCTGTCATGTTCATAAATTACTTTCATCTGTCCTCAATTTCAGAAAATGCAGAAGTGTTTTATCATTGTCTCCCTTTTTGATCATATTATAATGCACCCACACTTTGTCTGTTAGCAACTTTACTTTCACTAGGGACCATCGAGATAAACAATTGTTAAAAGACTAACTCGGACGAGATGATGCTCGTATTGAACCTGAAATATCACATTCAATTGTTAAAAGAAATTAATTCAAACTAAAGACCGTCATACTATTTAGTTGGTAGCACTTTAATGGGTATAAGAGTTTCCTATTTCTGGATTAAATATCCTCCCAACGAAGTTCTGAGATAATTGGAAATACGTCGCAATTGGGGTACAACTGATATATGGTACGTTAAGAATTGCATCAATTATTACATTTTCTTGTGCTGCATTGTCTTACTGATTTACACCACCGTTATGACGATTATTAATACTAAATTCCCAAAGCCATTGATATACCTCAGAAAGTACACGCCAAGGTAGGTACAGCTTGTTTTTAAATTTCAACAAATATGAGCTTTCAAAAAAATTGTCATTTAAATTAAAATTCGATGGAGATTATAATACTTAATATTTTGACTTTAGGCATAAACTACCTTGTGTATATATAGAGGTTCTCTAGTAAATGTCTTGAGCTAATTTCTAATAACGTATATTCAGTCAGATATATTTGATTTGCTTCAATTGGTCCGTTCGGAAAATTAAAATTTTTATTACACAGCCTTAGGATAATATGGAGGTCTTAGTTATTTGTTCCATTTTGAAAAATATCACCCATAAATTATATGTCGATGTCATTACCTCAAGATACATTTACATAGGTACTTCCGTTCCAGCAATACTACAACATCATTTAAATTATACACGCTTTTGATGAATAAATAAGATAACGCTGTGTGGCACAATATACTTACACACCAAAAGCGGCAAAAGCCCTCTGGGGAAAACTGTAAACTTAGGTAATAAATGACCGCGTATTCTCAATCCCTACGCTCTTGTTCAAAATCTCTACCTGTTCAGATCTCGTCTAGACTACTTAGGTGGTATAGTTAATGCGTATTTAATAAGAGAAAATAAATAACAGCTGCAGTAAACATTTTTAACATTCCTGGATGGTGTCAGTCTTATATTGTATTACCTACTAAGAAAATCTGAAATTTAGAACGTCTGAGCAGTAACGTATTTTTAAAGAGATAATGCAGGAAGCGATAAGTATGAGTGGTAATTGTATTTAAATGTATTCGGCGACGTATTTGAAACTATCACATTAATTCGAAACATGGTGTAGACGCCAGGAGACAGTTTGAGGTGTGTGTAAAGCAATAAATATGTGTTCCTATTGTTACTTTCTTATATAAGACATGAAATCAGAGATCGTCCTTTCATGCTACGTACCCATTGATTCCCTTTCACAAATCAGAAAAATTTTAACATTTGTGGGAATATGTGTGTATTGAAATTCAACAACGTCTTTAAGTAGAAGAGATTGTCGACATTACACGACGTTTATTAAAAGGCAAGCGAACTCATAGGAGCTGAATCATCAGATACTCACATGGATCCATTTTGGATTGAATCCAAAATGTTCAGGGAAGTATTGGTTGCTGATATAAAAGCAATATTTTAAACCAGCTAAACTAACCAACTAAATTTCCTTACAGTTAAATTGACAATATTAGTTTACCACAAGAGATTATTGCATGAATATCCAATGATTTTTACATACCTATCTTAGAAAAATAAATGTTTTCTATAATTTTATAGAAGTCAAAATTGTCTATTATGTTGGTTGGACTACTATTCAGGTATTTTTAGCAACAGTCTATGAAAGGCAGAACTTACTCGAAAAGTACTTACTGTAACTATGCACAGTGCACCCTTAGAGGCTGCAAAGAAGTTATTAAAGTTGACGATTTAGCAGATTCCTGGGAAGTACCGAAATATGTGGATAATGTTTCCAATGAAACAATATCAATCGATCACAACGTACAATTGATTATTACAGATAAAATTCGATATTCAAATGCTGAATGGTGACGATAACAAATTTTGATTTTCTCAACTTCAGAGGCTCATCACTTTGAACGGTGGTTAATAAAAACCTTAGTTTACTGAATATATAACAATAATTGGGGCAACAGGCTGTAATGCCTTGAATATAACTGAAGCTACGGATTGACATGTTTTAAATATCTCAATAATTATATTATTCCATATATTAAATTGAACAGCACAGGTAATACGACCACCTTTGTTCCGACATACACCTTTGAAGGAGATACAGTTACACTTTAGAGACAACATGTAAACCTCATGTTCGATTACAATGAAATTAATTTCTTTTTAGTGCTACTGTCGGAAATCAAACCTGTAACTCACAAAAATACATGAGGAATTTTACGTCATTGATATTACGAATTATTTATACCAATGGTTTATTTACATTATCTTATCGGTTAATATATAAAAATATAATTCATGGAACGCAACAAAGATATCGATATCATTATCAATTTCATTAAATACGTTAAGCGTGTTATAAATCAAAACATGCGAAATAAATTTAGAGATAATTTATTGTAAACTTCCTACGATATAGATATAGTATACCGAACACATAGATATGGGACAAAGGAAAAAATACAAAGGAAAAAGTTTTGTATTTGTAGTTTTCCGACTGCATCAATCGAAATACTGTATTTTCACATCAAAGAAGAAAGTCTTTGCCAGTCAAAATATAAAATCTAAAAATTTAAAAATTAATAATAATGGCAGAGTATTCCTTATATTACTGAAGAAAACGTACAAAATAGGTGACATAAATAATTTATCAGTAATGAATTACTTAATGACTTACCAATAATAGCAAACTAGTTTTCTAAGTAAACCACTACGATATTTTGTTCTATAGTAATGAGTTACGCATTCCTTATAATATGACTTCATTCAGACTAAGAGGAGCGACAACAAACAATTATATGATTTTGTTCTACACGAAGCCCACATGATAACAGAGAAAGTAGTATCCTGAGTAATTTATTAACTACCGCCTTACCAGCTGCCCTGTTATAAGAAAAATCGGGTTCACACAAACTATTATTACTCATACTGGTTAGAGATGTAGATTTGCAGCTGCAAATGGTTAATTTCATTGATGTATCGTAGGTTCTTATATTTCGTTGATTGAGTCGATCTTTACTTGATGGAAATCCATGTTAACATTGAACGAAATAAAACTTAACTGTTTTATGATTTCCACAAATCTTTTATATTTATATATTTCACAAATTATATAAACAATTGTTATGTAGTTTATATAATTTGTGAAATATATAAATATAAAAGATTTGTGGAAATCATAAAACAGTTAAATTTTATTTCGTTCAATGTTTTTATATTTCATCTTCCCTTAGAGACAATCCCACAAGCTCAACTCTTCTGCTAATTTAAATTAAACGAGAAAGCATCGAAATAATTTTTACAATCGTTTTTAGATCATTCATATTATTGCTCAATAGCAATACATTAAAATATACCTAATAAACAATAAGTGTTATCTTACTCACGTATTTTTATTTTCGTTTGCCTGAAAATTACAAAAATAATTCCTCAATGTCTCCTACTGATTACTGATAGAATAAATGCCAACGTATAAATAAACCTTTGACGATTTTGTAGATTAATCAATAAATTTTGCATACGTAATTGTAGCTGAATAAGTTGATAATATACAATATTTTCTTAATTCGTAGCGCAGGGTAGTTTAGGAAAATAGGGCAGGGTCAAATATCTGTCTGCACTGCATAACTTGTCCAAATTAAATTACCACCTGAAACTGACAGCAAAATGATCAGAGATATCGAATCAATTGATCCATAGTATCCAATATGTAGACCTTTAGCCAATATCAGTCTCTTTTCTGAACTGTTACTAGGCATCTGCACTTCTAAATCATATTCATGAGCTGATTCTTCTTGAATTTACAAACTAAATGCATAGAGGAAGCAAACAGTTTCACACTTTTGTCGTTTCCAGATAGGTACTTCTACTCTCGCTCGTTGCCGAAAACTCCTTCGACGATAAGTATTAACCTCGGTATTAACATTACCTTCAGACAATTTATTGAGAATGGCTTGCTAACTCATTAAACTCCAATACTACTTACAATCTAGAACTGGACTCTATAACTGACTGATAATGCTATCTGCGAAATATTCAATAGAAACTTCTAGTGTTGTGTTAACAAATATATCGAATACTCCTGGAGATATCGATGTGTGGTAATAATGTTGGATTAGATAGGTACCTAATGTGCAAAAACATTTGAGGCTTAACACATATTTTCATTTCTTAGGCTATTTTGCGGGAGGGTTTCGGCGCGAAGCGCCGTACTTTATGGATGTCTTCGTGTCGAGAAAGTCGCTTAAGCTCCGCAGGAGCTGTCAGCCTTATTTTCTTGATTGATTCAACTTCTATACATCCTCGAGCAGTGAGGACACATCCTCATTCCCTTGATCAATTCAACTTCTACACATACTCAACGGTGAGGACTGTAGTACCGCAGGATTTGCCACCCTTATTTCCTTGATCGATTGAACTTCTATACATCCTCTAACGGTGAGGACAACTCCAAAGGAGCTGTCAGCCTTATTTCCTTGATCGATTCAACTTCTATACATCCTCAGGCGGTAAGGACCTGAAATACTAGCATAATGACAATACAGAAAAGTCTTATGAAGCTACATCAGAACTTATCAAATTTTAAATTCCATAATTCCATAATACCTTGGATGATAAAATGGGTACACTATGATGAAATGGACTATTTCGCTTCTCCAAATTCTTGGATATTGAAAGTTGAGAGTACAGATAATATTATGAAGACTTCTACGAAGTCATTTTCTAATTCTAACCAATAATCAACCAACCCTGTTGTATGCAAACAAACAAATAATTTCAATGACTATTTTCATTACAGTTAGTTGTTCTCCATTCTTAATTCACTAAAATCCTTCTTTTCAAATATCTTTCACACAAAAAAACTACACGAAACGGCTGTCGGCTAGCATCGATTATCATCGTTCAAAACTACACCAAAAATATATTTGAATTAAATTGAATTACAGTGCATTTTTTTTGTTAGACGACAAATCCAGTAAATTTTCACTCTGATCTGAAAGACCTAGTTAAAAAAGTAAATGAACTCGTAGGAGCTGTATCATCAACAGTATTTAATTGAATATAAATTTTTCATGCGTAGAGAGCCCCATATATGAAAATGACATTCTAAACCAGGAGTTCATTAATCCCATACAGAAAATTAGACTTTTTTAATGACAATTTCACTTTACTGGTAATATTATGTGCCAAAAAAAAATTATTGCAGATGGTTAACCAAAATGATATACATGATTGCATGTCTTAAAGAACTGACGAGACTAGAGTTTTGGTTGATTTAATGTGAACTGTTTCTACTTCATTCGCCAGTGAAAGTTGGTCTTGGATAGGACCTTGCATGGAGGCGCTTTTATCGACGAAGCTGTGCATAGATATTATTTTTGTCAAGAACATGTCGTTAATGTAGAGCATAAACAGAATAAGCATTAAAACAGATCCTTGTGGAACACCACAATTAGTATAGAACATCTCTAACAAAGCTGTAGAAACTATGAAGAGTAGTGTAATGAGACAATTATTATGGACGGTTTTTCTCCCATTTCTGGGGACTGACATATAAATATTATTCTATTATTTTGCAACCTTCATCCATACCAATATTATTGCATTGATATTTTTAAAATAAAAACTATTTTTATTTTAAAATACCCTGCCATGAAATGACAATGAATTAAATGTAGGTACTTGCAAAATAGCAATTAGTATTTCGAAATTTTGAATACTCATTCTTTATTACAAAATTGAACATTGCAAAACAGTTTGTTTATATGTGGACATATTTTTATGCGTAATGATAAATGATATAATTGCAAACACAACTAGGTTAACTACCTTAAAACAAAAATAACTACGTGGGTTTCGATCATTTACATATTAATGCAAATTTAAAATTGAATGCAATAGCTTTGGCAAACTATGATTTATTTGCAACTGGATTTAGACAATGCTACATACTTATGGTCAGTTAAATCCAAAATTACCGTCATTTTGACTAGCATGGCGTATTCCAAATTTGTATTTTAATTAACGTTGCTGAATATAATTGATAAAATTTCTCTTTCCTAATAGAAAAATGGGTTAGTTCCGAGGTTAACTAGAGGTGAATGTACTTGACATTTTATACTTTGCTTCGCATAACATTTTGTTACTTGGTCAAATATCTCATCGACGTCTGCATGACTCTTACGTTAATTAAAATAATAAAAGTTAACTAGGCGGAAGCTGACGTTTCTGGCGGTTATGAAGCGCCAGCTAGGATCATTTTGTTTTGAAGCAAACTGGTTTAGTATTAACGAAAATATTTTTCAAATGCATAACTCTTGGTTGATTTCTCTCGATAAAAAATATATATATATAGGTAATATAATTTTTGCTTTAAAAACATTTCTATATGTACAGACCGATTTTAGGGGTGATTTTAATTAACACACCCCATTAATTTCTACAGATACGCAGTATTAGACCAGATAACTTGCCAGCTATAATAAAATCAACAGCAAATTTGGACAAAAAATGGATACTCAATATTTTTATCTATTAATCTCATGTCTGTTTATATTCAGATGAAGCTGAGTTGATTTTACAATTTTGTATCTAATGAGAAGTTTCGTAGAAGTATCATTAATCATTATTATTATTAATCATAAATGATCTACCTATATGTATTTATATTTACTATTTCACGCATGTTGTGTATGTTGGGTCTTATTTTTAAGTTTACTTAAGTTTTTAAGTAGGTAAATAATATTAGGCAAGTTCTAAATTACTAAAAATGTCATATGATTACCTATCGTTTTTAGATAAATTGATTCAATATAATACTACCTTCATAAATTAAATAGAATTATTAATTTTATCTAAATATAGATATTATTATTATATGGCTATCGATTCTGACGGTATCTACAAACAAGTCTTTGACTTATTGTAATTTCTGTTTATTAAGTAATAACACAATAACACAATATTACCTTTGTAGTATTTAAATACTGAATTATGCATTACGTGTATTTGATCATATTTATTTAAATATCATAAATATTATAAAATGAAGGTAATCATGTTTACCAATGACACTACTATAGTATCGATTATACAGGGAACAGTACAACGGTTTAAAAGTTCTTTGGACTGATGATTAATTTGATGTATGAAGGGAATATAATTTCTAGTTTACTTTTGTCTTCTTATTAATAAAATAATATTTTTCAAATACGACCTTAACCTGAGTCAGATCGTGAATAATACATATATTTAAAATTGTTCTCAAGGCATCATCGTGATTACAGGTTGACCGACAGGTCGACAGTCACATTTTATAATCGACTTATTCAATTCAGTAAGGCTGAACACGTGTGTTTCCATCAAAGTCACAGTGACAATTTTTGTAATAAATACCTACCGTACATGTACCTGGTTATCACGCGAAGGTTCCCACTCGTTTTGGAGGTCAAAATAGTATCTAAATGAACTGTTTTTCAAAATATTATTTTTTTTACATTTAAAACAAATTAAATTTTTTTTTAATATTGTACAACCCTGTTAAGGCAATGCAATTCCGAATTATAAAAATTACTACAAAATATTTTTATACCTATACAGCGTCAGTGTAGTACAGTAGGTACCTACTAAGTGTTTCGTCTGTCATAAATTTGAATGTCGTATCATAAAAACTGATGGACCCAAGACTTGTTTACTAACAACCAAAATAAAGGCATCAAAGACCAGTACGTATATTTTATTACAAACCCTCTATATCACCCTCCAATATGGAGAACCGTTTAAAATTTAATATTAACTTCAGCTCCGTCATACAACGCAAGAATGCAATTATTGTTCGCTGGTGCTGACTAATAGTAATAAAAAAATGCCTTATACGTGCCTAAAATAATAATAAACATTTTTACATTCCACATAACACTGTTTGAAATATTGGCCGTTAAGTTTTTCAAGGAAGCTCGACAGCTTTTAAGGCTTTAGATTTTTAAACAGTAAACTTTAACGTTAAAAATAAATATAACGTACTATTATGGTTCTTTATTTGGAAAACATTTTTGTCTGAGTGCCAAGTAACCTGATGATTCATCTGTATTATCAACCAAATTCCTAGATGTCAACACGGTCTTTGATTTTTATATTTTACCAATATATTTTTTATAGTATAAGGCATTTCGAAGTAATTACAATGTGTGTGAAAATTAAAAAGATGGTATAAGACTATTTTGCATTTCTTAAATACTGGACTTGATTCAAGGACAACTAGCTACTTCAAATATTTACTAAGTTATCGAGTATTCTGACGACAATAGGTTTGTAACATACCTATTCTATGAAGTTTTGAAGCACATGCTACTTTCTCACAAAAGTCTATCATTAGCTACAATTAGATATTTACGTAATTCGGAATTCTTTATGAAGAAGGGTTCGTCTTAAAATAGCTAACGATTATAAATTTTTAATTATGCATAAAACGTTAGAAACAGTATATCAGGGCACGTGAAGTATTTTATGGTGATGCAAGTGGAAAGTTTTAAAATTGAAAAGTTTTTCTATCAAATGATATTTGAAAACTTTTACATAGTTTTTAAAACCGGTATTTTCAGGCTAGAAAATTATCTTATGAATTTTATTTCACCTTGATGTTATCAAATTATCATATCTTCTTCGCTGCTACAACTATTTGAGCAAGTCTAATAAATGGACGGTTAAGGAAATGCCGCAAAAGAAATGATGTCATGAAATACATTATGTTAGGAGAAATACATATTTATCAGTAAGTAATTGTAATTTTACAATACTGCTTTCTCTTATAAATAATATTCGCCTATATGTTTTATCTTGCACAGTATTTTAAGATGTCTACTGTCATTACAATAAGCTTCAATACATTACTCCTGAAAAGTTGCGACGTATTTCAACACGAAAACGTGTTTCTGGCCTAACTGTATCCAAAACGAGCTTTTTTAATATCTTGTACGTTCGCCAAAACTTGTTATAATTTTTGTAGATTTAACTGCACTGTTCAGGTTTGTAATTGAGCAAATGCCTGATACACATTTATTTCATGAAGAGGCCTTATGCATGTGGGGGTTTTGAGGCAACCGACACACAGTACCAATGTGTAACAAAGGATTTGAAAAGCTAATACAATGGTGCAAGGAAACGATCTATCTGATTCTGTTTTATATTAGATCATCTCTTTTTAGCTTCAATATCTTTACATCTTTTGAAGTAGTTGCTTCGTGTTGCTCAACATATTAACAAGGCTTTCCCCTTCTTGGTGGGAAATCCGCTGTTCTTCTACCACATCAATATCCTAGTAGAGTGAGATTAATTCGTCTTTCCAAAATATCCCAATGCTATTGCTGGAAATTCAACACAGAAGTAGTGTTGAAAGTCAAACGTTCTTGCCATTTTCTCTAACAATTTTATACAAGTTAGGTAAAGTAAAAATTGTAAATATATTTTATCATCCTAACACTGTTTAAAATCTAGTCTTGGAATATTTCTGTAATTGAAGAACAGCGAATATTAATTTTAGAGTTATTAACGAACTCACATTGTGAATGATTCTCCGACAAACTGGTACGAAAATAATCCTCAATCATAGTTTGTCTATGATTTACAGTAAACAAGTAATCGCAGAGTCAAACCAAGGGACTTGTTCAGAGGCCTGTTAGATTTCTTGATTTAACACCTTTTTATAATCATGTATAAAATGTTGTTACTAAATCTCGGTAAAATGATTAAGATGATCTTAATATCAGATTAGAAGGCAAATGGCAACATCGGTGATCCCTCAAGGTTCAGTATTGGGCCCCATACTGATTCATCATAAATGCCCCCCCCCCTCTAACTTTGTTATTTTAGTAGCACAAAATAATGGAAAAAACATTGATAAATTATAATAACAATAATAATAACTTTATTGAAATTACATTTCAAAGAGCCATTGGCCGATGTCCTTCTGCTTGACAAAGCACTGAAACATCGTGCACATAAAATAACAGTACTTTGAACAGGCAACAAAAGATTTATTGAAAGAAATGAACAAAAAAGTTACAATTATTATTGTTCTATGTGAGAATTCTGTATGTATCGATGTGATTAATTTAATGATTTCTTTCCTCTATTCATCAATATTGTCAGATCTTGATTTGAAAACTTAATTTTCATATAGCACCATAAAAAATCAAGTAGCGTAAGATTGGAATATTTAGGGGACATGTTATGGTTCCATCCGTTAAAATTCTGGTTCAACAATATTGTTACATTTTCATTATTGTGATAACGGGCTCCATCATGCTGTCAGATGGGTCCGAGGATGGGTCTAATCATTCAGAGGAAAAATTTCTACTTGATTTTCGATTGTTTCCCTAAATACAAGATGCGAACGTTCTTAGAAAAAGAAACCAATTACCACCGAAAAATAGTACACGAAATGTTGCAAATAAAAATACATTTTAATTCAATGTACCTACTGATAGATAATTTAAGTACCTCATACTTACTTCAGCCTATTAAAATAATACAAATGGAGTAAAGTGTAATTATTAAGTTTTTACATAATTTGTTTATATATTGATGATCGATATGCCCAAGAAACACTAAAATAATATTAGAATAATTTTCAACTCAACGGTCAAGAAAAAAAAAATATATCTATACAATATTACTGTGAAAATACTGAAAAAAAATTTATTAAAAAGTTTGGTCATCGTTGAAAATCTTTGATGCATGAGAACAACTTTTAACAAGAATATAAAAAAATAATTAGTAAATTAATGTATTCGATAAAATAAATATATAAAATCAATCTAAATGTTTTTTTAACGCAGTAAACAAAACTAATTTTTTTCAGATTTTCACATTTAAGTTAATGTCACATATAAGTTTACTCGACGTATAGCCGATTTTTAAAAATGTTTTTCCCAGTTTTCTTCCAGCTCTATAAATATACAACAGGATTTTCCTATCATAAAGAATCTTTATCCACGACTATTGTATAATGTACCCATTATACGTCTGTTTGCTCGACCTTAATAATACCCATTAATCACGGCAGTGATTAATGAGTCATTAATCACTACTTCCTTGATTTTATCCACGACTATTGTATAATGTACCTGTGAGCGTTTGTTTATATTTCATGAACGATGTCATGGTTTTAGTTTATTTTATAGAACATAAATTATAGTTAAGTGTTATACTGAGAAGGGATGTATTCTTAAGACACTTGAGAGTCAGCTAAGCTAGGGGCGACTCGACATTCTTATTCTAACATTGGTAACGAATAGTTGTATTTTATTCAATATACGGAGTGTTCTGAAGCCAATTGTTCGTTTTATTTTATTTACAAATTTGGCCTTTCGGCTTATTTGCTAACATACCCATTATACGTCTGTCATTAATCACGGCAGTGATTAATGAGTCATTAATCACTACTGTCAGATGCTTCCTTGATTTAGCTATAATATTATATTGTTCTGCTACAAACAACAAAAATATTTAGTAGTCGTGGATAAAGTATAGTATTCTACTCCCGTATAATGGCTATTAATCCACTCGGTGATTTAGGCCACTCGCCTGCGGCTCGTGGCCGTAAACTTCACCTCGTGAGTACATTATCCGGTCGTTGAATAATATACTATTTCCAGATCTTCTCATTTGGAGTGTTCGCTTCAGTTTTAGGAATAGGTCGTGGAGATATTTAAAAAAATTACACAACAAATGTTTTATGAGGAACGGCCAAAAAATGCTCTCCATTAAAAAATTTGATTTTCCAACCTCAACTTGATTTAAAAATTTTTTCTTTTTTTTTGAGATTTATCACATTCTTGAATAGTCCCAATAATCAAAAAAATATCTGGATTTTTTTAAAAACCAACCTTTACAGTTCAAGTTTCCGAAACTTCTGCGAAATATTTTTACTTCATTTACATTGTATGTCAAAAAAAAGAACTTTTAATTGTTCCTTTGATGTAAAGTCACAGATGTTTTAAATCCAGATATTTTTTAAATTATCTGGGACTATTCAAAAATTTTATGATAAATTCCAAAAAAGAAGAGAAAGAAAATTAAACGATACCACAAATAACTTTTAGACAATATGTGGTTTTACAATTTTTTATTTTAAAAAAGTATGGGAATAATTACACTTCTGAACTAAATATTTACATCTCTATGGATGACTTGCCGTGATAAGTAAGATAAGGAGTTAAATAAAGTGTCCATTTTTGAATTTAAAATTTTAGTTGAAACCTATGTCGAGGTTCATCTAAGAACAAACAATATCTAATAATTTTAATTTCATGAAATAGTTCCTTCCGGAAATATTCATTATTATTTATGTTATGATATCAATAATTTAAATATTTCTTAAGAAGTACAATGTTCCGTTACCTCAAATCTTTGTCTCAAATATGGAGCGTCAATATTTGGAAACATAATTTAAAAATCAATTTGTTGTCTTGAGCTTTTATTTTTATTTGCTAAAGACCGTTGTTTACTTATTATGGATTGACTATAAATAAATAATAAATAAATATTAAACCTAACCATTACTCCAAATGAATAACCTTCTTTGTTATATCATTACTTTGAGTTTGGTTTGTAAACAACGTCAGACGTACTCATCCCATCCTGATTAATTGAGGTCAAATATTTGTTTTCCAATTCCTACAATTTCTGTTCATTCATTATGCTTAGTATAATCCCCTTTGTTAGATTAACGCTAGAAATAAACATGTGGAGAACATATGCATTTAGGGTGGATTTTATGACGGAAATAACTTCGTTGTTCCTGTGCAGTTTAGATGTTTATTTTCTTAAGTAATTGTTTGTGTTATGGGAATATCTTATTTTATCGGGTCGTTGCAAGTCACAAGACTTAATAGCTACGTCGGGAACTTTGATATAATTAATTGCATGGATGCAATCAAATCTGGTTACAAGTTACAATAACTGCATTCAGAACGATTATTTGTTAAATAAACGTTCAATCATAGCTAAAATATATTTGTGTTGCATTATACCAAAATTTTAGTTCATATAAATTATATTAATGATTTATATTTATTATTATACTTTAGAATATTTCCCCTCTCATGTATATAGGACGTTCTCGGAAGTGGGAATATACTTTTAGGATTAGTCACCTTAAAAATATAAGTATTTTAAGAGATATTTTTAGTAATAATAGAAAATTCAATCATAGGGTACTGTAATCTAAAACCTATAGCAAACCTCACTCACATATTGAGGGGTTTCTTTAAAATAATTTTATATTTCGGTTACCAAAAAATACAATTCAAGAATTGATTTAAATATAAAAGTACCTGTTTAAATCATGATTGTTTGCTTCTGATTCCTACAAAAATTTTCATGCTGCATTAACTCGAATAATAATAATATATGAAAATTTGCATCATATTTCAATGATTCAAATACAGGTATATACATCCAACCAAGTTACCTCAGTCAATAATATACGCTATAATCAACCCACAATATGAATAGAAGTTTATTTATTCTAAACAATGCTCCGACGAGCTTTCATTGGATTTGGGCTGAATGTTAGTATTTAGATCTAATGAGCTAAAGTTAAAAAGTGTTCTTATCCTGTTATTGAAAAAAATCAGTCACGTCTTTGACTCAGTTTTACAGGAAAAATAATAGTGTTTTTCAGTAAAGGTAACGAAAAAATGTTATATTGTTACATCACGACTCACGATGCACGTATCGCATGAGAATCTTTAAGGAAGTGTCAACGTTTTCATTGATGTGTAGACACGTTAAATTCTACAAGAGAAGATATTCAAGTTTATTAACATTAAATATTGTCACTTCTTTACTATAATATTCTATACAGTTATATTATGAGATAATAAATATAAACAGCATTCACTGCCTGTTTTTAGATAATTTTTATTTATACTTATATACTTGAATACATCCTTCCGTATTATTTCTGCAAATAAGTGGGATCAAAAATAACTAAATAATATAACTAGTATTTGTTGACTTCTTAGTATAAATAATCACAATTATTATAACTTGGCAAAACGTTTTCAATTTTCTGCAATATTTCTGGACGTCCGTCGACCACGTACACAAAAAGTTTAGTTTACCTCTTGGGTGTGAATTATTCCTTTTACCTCCAACCCCCAAACTAGGAAATTAGCCATAGATTTAAGTACCTTTAAACATGTTCTATTCTTCGCCTCATACTTTTATCACACCAAGTTTCATTCGCCTATCAGATGCGGAATATTAATTTTCCTTTCAACCCTCAGTTTCCAATTTTTAGTTATGTTCGTTAATTTTGATGCTCTGCTTAGACACGTCAAGATGCGTTTACTCTTCAGTTGCGAAACGGTCCCTTCCCCCTAAAGACTAAACTAAGAAACTGCCAAAACAGCAAAATTCCTTCAAACGTTCCCAATTTCTGAAGACGTCCTTTAATTTTAGTGACACAAATATGCGCATGCCTAGTTTCATTCGCCTCTCAAACGTATAATGAATTTTGGAGAGGAGGAGCTGGGAATTAAATTTGCTGGTTGGAAGGGTGTGGGGCATAGCTGTATGAAGGACACAAAATGAAGGATCACTATAAGAAATTGAACACGCTCAAACTTGATGTTTATGTGCAGGGATTTAAAATGATTGGACACGATCGAAAATTGGACTGGAATTTTTTCTTGTTGTTCTACACCAAGTAGTAAATGTGGTAGAAAATGTGTAAAGCTGACGGAAAAATAGCCTTTGATTTTTATAGAATTTTCCAATTTTAAAGTTGGAGGTAAAAATAGTGTTTTTAACCTTAGAGGTGAACGAAATTTTTTGTGTGCGTTGTCGACAACAACAAATTTGTATTTTCAATTCTAACGAATTTCTAAAATCTGTTATGTTAACATAAAAAAAACTTAAAATATATAAAATATTTTTAGACTAAAGCGCACTAACTTTAAATCAAACACTTAAATTCTGACTGGATTAATGACATTCGTTAACCCAATAAATAGCACGTCGACGCCGCCGATCGAGCTTTCCGATTTAAAATAATCTAATATAGAATCTAAAACTTAATCAGAAAACATTAAGGAAACCGATAGTAGCTAATTTTGATTTACTCGAACAGTAACCAATGTTCAAATTACTACCACAATAATTACTAATAATAATTTTTCGTCCACTAGAATAAAAATAAACCTAATGTCATTTTTACACACCTATTACCTGGCAAACAATTTTTTTATCTTGATGATATTGATAGAGAAATGTGAGAACTGTAAATAGTTCACTTTCTTTTGAAGACATGCAGAATTGGCTAGATTGAATGTCAGTCAAAACTAGTTTGATTATAACTAGAAAGTTGTTTTTAAAAATGTGGGTAGGTACAAGAAGTAGATTCTCAAAATTATACACGCATTTTTGTTTGTAAAATGCAATGAATAAATCATACTAATTTTGTAGGAAAATGTGCGCAAATCTAGCGTTAAAATGAGGAACAAACACTATAGATTTAAACCATGGATGTTCAAGCTATTACATTTTGTTTGTTTTAAAAACATTTCATCCAAGAGAAAAATGTATATTCATATTACAAATTCAACTCCTTCTTTCTTTATCCTCCTGATATTTTAATTTCCTTCCCATAATACGTATCTTTACAATACTTTCATTAATAAAATAAAAACGCTTTGTATAATGAGTTAATTTTCTATTAAATCTGTCTGATTGAATTAATTAAAGTAAGTATCTTATTTTTTCCCGAAAATGAATCCAACTCCAAAATGTTCATGTGTATTTTTATCTCCTAAATTTAAACCCGAAGACCGTAAAAGCTCTGTATATGAAACATGATATCCTTATCTCTTTTTAGAAACTGCTATTTAATTTTAGCGGGCCCTTCCAGCATAATGCATATTTCTCCCAAAACTTTATGTGAAATATACTCCAGAGAATACCTCGCTACTCTAGCTACCTTAAGCTTCTTTCTCTATAAAGTTTGTTCGTTAATAAAATGATAACAAGATATTATAAACGTATTCAACGAAGATTTATGTTGTAAAACAAAAAGTGTTTGTTCCATGTTAACAATCCCAGCGTTCTCAGTTTCCATATAAATCCGTTTTCAATTCTGTTATCACGAATTCACTCAGATAACAAAATTGTAATCAATGTATGTAAATATTGATTGTAAATATATATTAGTACAGCACGATGTAGAGTGCGTTATAGAAATACAATTAATCTGTAATCATTTACTCAGAATTGAGGTCACTAACAACCAACCAGGAAAACTTTTTTGTTATTTGTTTTAAATATACGACTAAGTGCATGGTATGGTTAATGTAATAGAATAAACATGCCCTCACTTCACACTTCATAAATTTAATTCATATTATGACGGTCAAAATTTTAGTTTTTTATTTACATGTCTAGCCCTCTGAAAATGGTGCTCCAAAATTGATTTCTGTTTTAACATTTTTAGGACGACGCACTTGCAAGAGAAATCACTGAATAATTTTCTATTGATGACGTTTTAGACGGTGCTATTAATTTCTTTGATATGAAAGAGCACGTGTACAGAAACAACTGATAAAATAGACACGAACAGGAATAACTGATTATTTTGATAGTGTAATTTCACATTTTTTCAGAAAGAAAATAAAAATTGGCGTTTTTATTAAACGATAGGAAACTAATTTGTGAAAAATTGCATGCTGAAGATAACACCCACCTTCATTATCACATTGACAAAAACGGCGTGTGGTGCGGTTACTTCATTTTGCGTCTCCAAAATGTACATTGGCAGGCGTGTTCTCCCGATGTATCGAGTCCAAATTTGCTTCTTTAAGATTATCTGAAAAGCTGACTGTAGGTACAGTGTACACAATACGACTTGAACGCTACAAGACTTAAAAGAAAGAACTCATGAAGACATCCTTGCAATTACTGCCGAAATGTTAGTGACAATGATGCTGGATTTCCTGCACCAACGTATACGAATTATTAGTTTTAATTAAATAAAAATAGCTGGTGATGTCAATGAAGATGTGAGTTCTTTACAGCAAAATTTTTTTCATAAATAAATATTTTCTCCTTCAAGGATACGTTGTAAGTTTTATTTGAACGCAAATTGTGAAATTAAACACCATCAAATGTGTCAATAATTATTTCTACGTCGTTGTACTTATCAGGTATCCAAACCAAAATCCCTTGACCTAATATATGTAGTAAGCAAAAATCGGTTCATTAAAAAATTATTTCCTAGAAGTCAAATAAATGGTCACCTAATGATGAAGAGAATTCGCAAAATCTACAACATACCTAAATTACTTATTACTCGTAATTAAACGTAAGTTTTATTAACTCGGTTCAGATTTTGAAAAAGAAAAATATTTTTTTCTCAAAAAACATTATTTGGAAGACGATTTTGACAACATTTTTCCAAAGAAATAATGCGAAGTCTTAAGAAAGTAAATAAAATGTTGAGAGGGCGCATTAAATTTTTTGTTTATTAACTCAATTTTAAACGGTGGAAAAGACTCCTGGTAACTGGAATGATAATGGCGCTCGCTGTTAAACGTTTTCCGGGACCATTTCTCTTTATTTTTATCATTTGAAGGTATGTGAAAAATGATATTTATAGAGACAGATGTTTAAAGGAACAACTAAGAGATGAAATGTACAAATGTCCGAAACTTTTTAGTTAATTCTTCAAAAGATAGATAAACCACTCTCAAGCATAATAGTTCAAACAGTTGCTTTAAACAGGATCACTATATTGTCTGAGAAATGTTATAACATTCACGTTGCAACTCGATTTCGATTTTGCCACGAAGTTTTTAAAAATTTTCAAAATTCTTTGGTAAAGTGATATTTACACAAAATATTTATTTATTTATCTAATAATTTTACAAAAATTTCCAAAGAAATTTAAAAATTTTTGAAACGTTAGAGGCCAAAATCGAACATCTAGCTCGACAGGCAATCAATAAACTAATATTTAAAAAAAAAATTGTCGTGATTACTTAAGAAATATGGTCTGTAAAGTGATATTTACGCAAAAAAGACGTATTCTGATGACTATTTCACTCACCTTAAAATTATCACATAATCTGACCCGAGATCTGACGAATCACAAACCAAAGACAGCTTGTATTACAGCGAAAACACCGACTGTCTTTCAATTCTAATTGGTCTGTGAGCGTGGTGTTTTCAACGACGTCACCATGGATACGGATGGCCGTAACCATGGATACGGATGGCAAAGCAAAGTTTGACAGTTTAATAAAAATTAATTATGGAGACAGACGTCAAAATGAGTCGCTTTGGTGCTACTTCAAGTAAAGTTATCAACCAAAATATTTGTTCGTGAAATAGTCTAATAAAATACCACTCGTGATTGAATTTATCTTATAAGTCTGTCTTTTATTTTTAAACTCAACTGAGTTGCTTGAAAACAAAACTCGTCCTACGGACGTTAGAAATAAATCGACAGACTTATCGCGAAAATTCAATCTCTTGTGGTATTACTATACTGAATATTCAAACTTCCTTGGAAGATTTTGAAAAATTAGAGGCAAAACTAGGGACAAAAACCAAAAATCTTCCTCGACAGACCAATTAATTAAGATTTCAAGAAAAATTACTTTCCCATTGCTTATTAATTAAGACCTGCGAACTGATTTGAAGAAAAAAGTCACTTTTGTTCCACTGTGCGACTTACAATGACTATTCTGTTTTGTTCTATGTAGTTCAAGTACGGTATCTGCCATGGTTCAAATATTGTGTGCGGATTACTAACGTCGGTAACATAGTCTTGGTTTAATATGCATTTAACTTAGAATTTAGCATTTCTTCACCTTTCGAAATAGCATTCCAGATATTTCGTTATGTATCGAAAATTCCCTAATTTAAATTCTTATTAACAAAAGATACGGGCTACTGCATGCTTAACCGGAAACTGTGTAATTTAGTTAATTCATTTATTCTGTAGAGGAAGTGAGAGAAACTTAATGTTTTTAGTGTAAAGTGGCACCTAGTACATCAACAATAATTAGAGAATTATATTTTTGTGGAGAAAACAGGTCTCACAAACAGAGACGTTTTGAGGAAGTGAAATGATTGAACTAAAGTTGTAACATTTAGTTGTTCTTTTGTTTCCTTTTACGTAGATATATGTGTTGAGGCAATGCAATTCAATAATATAGAATTTTGACAAAAATACAAACGTTTTTGCAATTATTGGAAAATAACTTTTAAGAATTCAAAACTAAAATTTAAATCAATTGCTTCTAAAATTAAATAAAAAAAGAGAAGAAATTTTAAATGCAGTTGCATTATAAATATTATCATGAATCAGATGTTGCGTAATTTTTTTAAATTTGTTTAATTATAAATGATTGAGAAAAATTTATAGAGAAACATCGGAAAATATTGGATTTGATCCAAACTCTAAAATACAATACAGCGATGAAACTTATACATAAATAATTTATAATGACCTTAACCGGTATTACTACACTAATTCTAAAAGATATGGATTAACTAGCGTTTGGGTTTGTTTTTCATTATTATTTTAAAAAGGAAATTCGTTGGTAACATAAGAACAAACTATACGAGTTAAATGTTTCCCAAGTGGCAATAATACTTCTTTATTTGGTCGTAGACAATAATACTACTTGAGCAGACACAGAGAAAGGTAAAAAGAAATTGGTAAATTGTTATAAATCCAATACGTTTTTAAATTGGTCTGCAAAATAAATAGGTTTAGTCAATATATCTTTTAACAAATGATAATCATTCATGACCCATGACCTTACATACTTAAACGATTTTTCCTCAATACTTATCAGTTTTAACACTTCATTAATTATTAATTTTTTTTAGGCATCTTCCAAAAGCATTGAATGTGAATGTACCAAAAATGAGATACCTACATGATTTTGCGATATCCGCTGTACGATTATGTAAATAGCTTATAACTCGTTCCATATTGTAGAAGGCATATAAAAAATAAAAATAACAACAGAAGGCTAATGAGACAATTGAAAAAACCCGTTTGAATCTAATAGAAGCTGAACAATTAATTATATATTAACTAGGTACTTCATAATATATTCTATGCAAGTTGAAATATTTCATAGCGATATGAAGTTAAGCAACAGCTACCGCGTTTAGTACTTGGATGGGGACTATCCACGGAAAGACGCGGTCTCGTTTCCCTACTTCTAGCGGCTTGTATATCAGCTATATCGCAGAAGCAATACAACTGTAGGCGAGAGGTGTATTGAGGATATACCATCCTTCGGAGAGGATGTAAAGCAGTCGGTCCCTTGTCTATTAAATGTTAGGCAAGTAAAAAATCCCTACTCTTAGTAAGATAAGAGGTTCGGCAAAATTTCCAGGTTGGGGGTTGCTCGTCTCCTGGCGTCGGTGATTGGCCTCGGTAGCGGAAATAGGCCGACGTTAAATAAGTGATTAAAAAAAAAAAAAAAAGTTGAAATATGTTCAACTTGTTTCAAAAATTTTTTGGGGACGGTCTTCATAAAATTGCATCATAGAGGATATCTTTTACTAATTTCGGTATGAATATAGGCCTAAATAAGTACTATATAGTATGAAAGGTGGCAATATTTTGGCTTAATGAGTGATTTCTAAATATTTAATTTGGAAAATTTAGAAACAAATAAAGAAAATAAAACCTCCCTTAATCAGCATTCCAACAGGATATTCTTCTATGGTTGGGCATACATAATTACTATCTCTCAAGAATTACCGTTTTTAAATCAAATATACATTGTGTAGAATTTACTCGTTGCAGAGTTTATTACCATGTACATCTTCCTCAACAATAAACACGGTTGTTTTAAATGGAATAATGCAAAAGTTTTCGACATTTGAGAGTAAAATCTAAGCAGTGAATAAAATAAGTTTAATAATTCTATTATATTTTCGATGAATTATCCCCATAGATAAGCATTATGCATCAAAATCTTTGATGGATTTTTCTAGTTTTGTGAATTCCATATATTTTTAAGTTTGGTACATTGAGACACGATCATTAGCTTTTAATTTTTGTTTCAGATCACCCAAATCCCATTGTCATTCTTTGCGCTGAAGAGTAAGTTCCAAACACCGATATCCTATAAAATTTGCAATTATTAAGTGAACCCTTCGTACCCTTAAATACTTCAAAATTTACAATTGGTTATAACCACCTACTGGTTAAACATTATAAGAGTATAATTTTCTTAAGAAGAAATTATTTCAGACAGACTAAATATTTGCATACATTCAAAAACTGGTTTAAATCTTCACCGAGAACAGAATATATTTTTGTTAAAAATACCTTTAGTACCTACATGCGTAATAGTATCTAATAATAACCAACCAATCAAAAATTGCATTATTTCTGTTAAAGTAAATAATGCAACTTACCTTTTCTATATTATCGAAGATATCCTCGAAGTATCCAATGAAAAAAATAATTCCAAATTATTTCGACATTGAAAGAATCCAATACTTTTACATAGGAACACACACACTAACACTGGTATTCGATAAAAATTCAACACAGCCCTACGCACGCATGTATGAGTCACAAAAAACACGCACTTTGAAAGACCTCTAGATGCACTCAGGTGTCTAGATTCACCTGACTACCTCTGCGTAAGCTAACCAAGTGTAGACTAGCGTGGAGACTGAATTGAATGAGTCGGCGAGCTGTAAGCGGTTTCAGAGATAGGTACTCCGTGTCTCGTGTCCCCGTGGAAACATAAACGAAAAATCTCCTACAGCAAAGTTTCTGCGGCGTGCGCGCGCTTCTTTTAACCACCCGCACTATTCTTTCATATGATTCATGATTCATTAATTAATTATGGGATTTATAATCAAAGGATGCGGTCTACCGCGAAATTTCTGAAATACTACTATAACAATTTCTTTTCAATGATTTATCTACTTACGTCGCAATTACAACCATGTTTGGTAAAACCACAACTATATTATTAGTTTTCGCATAACGGTGTGTAATAACAATTGAAGAGTAGACTTGAATAAGGGGTTAAGTACCAAAAATAGTAAATTTCGTTTTTTTCTTTAAAAAGGTGTTAAATGCCATGCTTCATGTTCCCTAGAAGGGGCCAAGTTCCAAACGAATATTTACTCCTGTAACTTGGCTCTACAGATGGCGTACCTGTGTAAGTCGCAAGCGTCTTTTCCTATTGAAAGGGCAAAGTGCCATTGTTGTTTGTTTCGTTAATAACCCACGTGCTTTTTTTCTGAGTGATTCGTCTCGTACCAACTGTTGCTCGCTCGACATTGTGTTGTTTTTATCTACGGCGTTTTATAAACAATAAAATGAATTTAGAAATCAATAATAATAGGAACAAAAAGAAATATGGAACTGGAATTAAGTTTACTGATCAACAAAAACTAAAAGTGTCTGGTAAAGAATATGTGTCTCGCAAAGGAAAAACTGTTCCAGCAAGAAAGCAACCAGAACTCGAGGTAAGGTGTTTAGCTTTAGGCTGAGAAAGTTTTTTTTACTGATTTAAGGTTTTTGATTGTAGCATATATGCAAATGTTATAATGATGGTTGTAAAAAGATAACAGGTGAACAAAAAAAGGAACTGTTTGATAAGTTCTACTCTTTGGACCTAAAAGCACAAGGATCATTTTGTATGTCCCATATACATTTAGTAGAAGTTAAGAGAAGACGTCATGGTCAATATACTGATCCTTGCGAGAGTAGAAGACAGGCTTCGGTATGTTATACTTTGCCTGACGGGTCAGGAACTATTGTAAAAGTTTGTAAGAAATCTTTTATGGATGTATTGTCATTGGGGAAAAAAAAGATGGAAGTTCTAATAACAAAGAAGAAAAAAGGTGAATTAACTTACACAGATAAACGGGGAACTCACGGCAATCATAAAAAAGTATATACTAAACAAGATCGCGAGCGAATTATAAGTCATATAAATTCAATACCAAAAGACGAGAGTCATTACTCTCGTGCAAAAAGTTCAAAGTTGTACTTAAGCCCAGACCTTAACATACATCGTCTTGCGAAAGCTTTCAATAAAAAATATCCTCAAAATCAAGTGCTTTACAAATACTACAGTAGAGTTTTTAAAAAAGAATTTCCAAATTTGAGTTTTCGTAGACCCAGAACCGATACTTGTAAAACGTGCGATAGATATGCATGTGTGATAAAAATAGAAAAACCTGCATCGTCTTCTGTAAGCAAAGACTTAGAGTTGCACCACCGTAAGGCAGAAAAAGCTCAAACGACCCTTAAAGAAGAATGCGCTTCCTCGCAACTACCGGGAAGTGAGACTTGCACAATAACAATAGACTTAGAAAAAGTATTATTCATTCCAACGTTAACCCACTCCGATATGTATTATATGAGGCAACTGTCTGTCTACAACTTTAGTGTGCACGTCGCTGATACGAATGAAGCCTACATGTGTGTTTGGAATGAGACCGAAGCCTCAAGGGGTTCTAATGAAATTATGTCTTGTTTACTAAAAGTTTTAAATTCCGGCGTTACAGAGAAGAAAAAACTAACAATATGGTGTGACAACTGCACCGGTCAAAATAAGAACCGTGTAGCGATATTTTTGATGATGTTTTTAACATCTACTGGACTTTTCACAGAAATTACTAAGAAATTTCTCGTTAGCGGTCATAGCTACCTACCAAACGATCGTCATTTTGCGCAGATTGAAAAAAGAAGAAGACTTAAAAAATGCTTTGTGCCTGAGGACGTAGAAGAACTCATAAGAGATACCAGATCAGTACAGCCATACAAAGTTGTAAAAATGAAACCCGACAACTTTTTTAATTTGCAGCCAGTCGCGGATTCCCTAATATCTACTACTAAGCTTTCAATATCGAAGCTGTCACAGATACGAATTACGAATGATAATCCGGGATGCGTATTTATTAAAAAATCGCACAGTGAAATTGAATCTTGGGAAAAGATAAAAGTTCTTAAGAAAAATATATCGGAAGACCAAATAAAAAACGCCCAGATAGTTGTACAAGAATCCACACCACAACTTAATGCAGACAAAAGGAAAAATTTACTTGCTATGATTCCCTATCTTCCTTTAAAAGAACACCAGGACTACAGAAAAATTACAGGCTAGTTACTGGCACTTACCTACTACGAAAAGGCTAGTGGTACTTAGCCCTTTTCAATTTATGCCATTTTCTTTCGTTTGTATCAAAAACATTTTTGATTTGTGTTTTTTTTTCTCACTACGTATGTGTTAGAAGTTTGCAAATAAACATTATTTTCTTATCACAAAGATTTTTATTCATAAATGGCTAAAGAAATAAGTTTTTTGACTGTGCTGAAAATTTTGTCTTTTGGCACTTAGCCCCTTATTCAAGTCTACTCTTCAATTATGGTTTTCAATACAAATTGATAACAACTGCTGTATGTTTACTCCTAAATGAGCTAGCACTTCAAAACATCAAATAATGTGGCAAATGTGAGATGTTATCGTTTGAGAATATGTCAGGAAAACACTACTAGTTGCACCTATGCAAAAATGAAAAAAAAACGTATCATTTTAAGTAATTTTTCAATTAAATAAATGAAATATTGTATTATATAAATAGCAATGGCCCATTAAAAACAACGGAGTATATTAAAAGAATGGCATAACGAAACGTATAATGCATTTTCATAATTTTTTGATTATGACTCTTTACTTATTTCATTTCCAACTCCATCAGCATTTCTGGATTCCTCTAACTTTTTTTTCAGTGGAAATTAAAATCATTACCTCAATACATTTAAAAGTTTTTGAAATAAACGAAATCAGTACCTACTACTACATACAAAAATGCTTGATACACCTAAAATTATTCCTAAAAGAGAAATTACTGTAACAGCTTGATAATGCCCCGTTCGCTTTTGAAATTTTTTTGGACAATTTCTTATGCCTCTTGGAGTTATTTAAATTTTTTCGATTTATTTGAATTGAAGTCATAAATCACCTGTATGAACATAACTTAAGTGATCTGAGAAGTCCTAAATTAGGAACTTTGGCTAGCCGTTCGGCCTGAACCTCTTTGTTTATTTTTCATGGTTTTTCAAGTTTTCATTCAGATCCTCCGGTACTAAACAATGTGGAAAAACTCGCAAAAAAACTTCATCATGTTGAAACCAATTGTCTTCTCCCCGTCGGAAATTACTTAGACAGTTTCTGGTGACTCTTGGAGATAAGTTTTTTCAGTTTATTTAAACTGAAGTCATAAATCATCTACACCTATGAACATAACCCTTAAATGGCGATGAAATGATCTGAGAGTTTCTAAATTAGGTGCTTTAACTAACCATTCGACTGACCTTTTTGCTTTTCCCATAATCCTAGAAATATTTCATTCAGATTCTTCCGTACTAAACAATGTGGAGGAACTCGTAGAAAGACTTCATAATGTTGGGAAGAGATGTCTTCTGCAAAGAAAAATGAACATAATTGCTGAAATTTTTAATAAAACCTCATTTATTGTCATATTAAAGGTTAAAAAGAGAAGATGCAGCACTGGAGAGGCATGTTTCGGCAATAATGAAAAAAATCCAATTCGTGAATGATTATTAAGTAGGTATTTATTTATTGACTGGAGGATCAATAACAGTTGTTTTTAGACCAAAGAGACCAAATAGTGTATTGTAGAAATTATTTGCTCTTGCTATGAGCTGTCTAAATTGGTAAACTTTACATCTGTACAGTAATACTCGTGGCAAGATTTGATATTTACTGAATATTGTTGTGATGTGGCATTTCTATTGGTTATAAACTTGTATCTCAATGAAAAATATGTACCATAATGAATTTAATTAAAGTACCTACAAGTAGTAATATATCTAATAAATCAATTAAAGTATGGGAGTAGAAAATAGCTATTTGTATCACTAGGGAGGAAAGTACTACTTTTCCTCCCGTGGGTGAAGTTCACTTCCAGACGCGAAGCGGAGGGCAGTGATCACCCAAGGGAGGAAGAGGCACTTTGATGCCGTGTAACACATTTTTATTGAGTAAATAAATAGAAACAAACCTTGAAATATACCTTAAATACATTATTTTTAGACTTCAGAATTATTGGTTATATTTATATTCAACGTGCAGACCTGGTCCAGCGGACTTTGCATTGATATTAGTATGACTGATGGTCGAGATGGTAGAGTACCTGCCTCTCACCCAAAAGTCCCGGGATCGAATCCCGGTCTTGGCAATGGAAAATACTGTGAGAGGGATTTTTCCATTATACACGGATATTGGATGTGTGTCCCTTGTCTTTAAATGTGTAGCCCCCTCCCGCACAAGGCTCTTCTAGAGCCTTCTGGGATAAAGGGAGTCGTAATGTGGTGTATTTATTTATTTATTTATTTATTTACGTGTATGAGGGATGAAAATACTAGGAAGGAAAAGTGGCATTTTCCTCCCCCATATGAAGGAGGAAAGTGTGTACTTTCCATTATGGTAGGAGAAAAAAACATTTGAAACACCATTTTATTTATTAAGTAAATATATTTGTAGGCTATTTAATAACTGTAAAGTAAATAAAATGTTCAGTAATCATCAATTATCTCGTCGGAGAAAGAATATCTAATAATAATAATAATATAGGCAAGTTTATTGATTTTCTTTACATATTAATCAAAATAGTTAGATTAGATAATGTTAAATAAACAAAAACTAATTTGTTTGTTAGAAATATCATTGATTAATAAATGTTACTAGTACTACTCAGGAACAAGTGGGAATAAAGAGAAATTTGCATTGTTGCTTTTATATGCATTTGTGTATTTATCAGTATCATAGCATTTATCCACAGTTTTCATACTAAACGATAATATCATTTGGAACACAGTTTCATTAGACTGCAGATATTAATATTATTATATGAAATATAATTACAGCCCTGTACTATGTAGTTTCTTATTTAGAGGTAGAGTTGTTAGTAAGCTTCCAATTCAAATACTACTATCCTATCGAATTTTTTTCATCAATTTCTAATACAAGTTAAACTTTAAAAAAGTGGACTTTAAAAAAAATAATAAAAATTTCACTGTCTTCAAAAATTTACCTCAAAATTTTTCATCGACTGTTGAATTTTCTTTTAAAATATTGATGTCATTTATTGAACGAATTATATGTATCTTCTTGGAGACTCTTGCAATTGCTTGTTATATTCGCCACGCTTCAATTAAACATTCCGTGGCTGGTATTCTATTTAGATGTTAACAAATTCTCCTTGACTTATCAATCATTAAAATTCCTCAAGATGACAATTCTTTTACTGATCTTTTGCTATGCCGTTTTAGTTCCAGTGTCTTTGGTTTTACTTAACACATTGTGCGTTATAAACAATAAAAAACATCCGTCACATAAGACTAAGAATCGAGTAGTAGAGTCAATTAAAAAGATAAGCTCAAATAAGAGTACTGAACGAAGCAAGCAAGCTTGATACTCGCTCAGGGGTCTCAGTTTCAATTTCGGACCACAGGGATTTCTTCGAATTACGAAGTTAATTCTAGTAGTCGGATTTTAGGTGTTTGTCCTTTACAGTCTACATTTTGTCCAATATTTAAAAATACCAATATAGTGGAGTGAAATTAGTCAAAATAATTGATGAAAAGTGATTACATCTCCACTTATAATCACGAAATGGAAGTTGTCTTATCTTATGCAATTTCTCTAAATCTTTGATAATTATAATGTTTAATTTCTATTACATTTTTTATTAACACTGTATGTAATTGTTGAAGAGCAACATTGTAACGGCGCACAGTGATAAACCTTTTGTGCGAGACTCAAGTTATCGTTAATACACTGGGTTTAAATAGTCAGATCTACTTAATGTATGAACACTGACTTCTTCCAAGGCATTAAGCAGATTGGACCATGATATGGTATTAGCAAAATTGGAAAACGTTAGCTTTAAAACTTTTCTCACAAAATCATTTTATTAGAAAACCAAACACAAATGAGATTATCTTAAATTCATAGTCAAGGTCAACCGAGAAAGGGGTTACATATTTGAAAAAAACGCAGATATTACTCATAAACATTGCTAGCGTCGGAGCTGGAGATCGAGTGTCATGAATGATTAGCCCAGACGTTACACCCACTGTGTTACTAAATCCATCTTGTCGATCTTGATTTAAACATGATGATTATGAATCTGTTGGTTTAATTTGCTCATATATCAGGAGAGACCCAGGGTTCTATATTTGGCCCCCATTATTTTTTATTCCATTATACCCATTAGTAATTTTGTTAACAAACAGCATAGTATTTATTCTATTTACTCTAATATCGTAAAATTATATTTTTTCATAAATTTTGATTATCTAAGGCTTCAACGCAATCTCGACGTTCTCGAAAACTAGCGCTTTACAATTATCTTACTGTACAGGGTGAGTCATAAAGAATGGGACATAAAGTAACTGAAAATTTTTTTGGCTCAAATTATGAGGATTTAATAACCAAATATATTTCAGTAAAATGTTCCTAATTAATGAGAAACAGGATGTTGAAGTACATTTTTTTAAATGATTTTTCTAATATACTTAACTCGAAAATTATTTGATGTATCAATTTTAAAATCATTGCAGGTAGGTTTATTTTGGTGAGAAATCATAATTTCGTATTAGTTTTGACTTCAATTATACAGGGCGTTACATACAAATTCATTAAATGGATAATATATGTGATCTATTTTTTTCAGAATAGCTGAACGGCCACTTTTATTTGAAATTATAATGTATTCGCTAATTCACAAGGCTTTTCTAGTGCCTTCTGGGATAGAGGGGGTCGTAATTACATGTGGTGTATTTGTAAAAAAAAGTAAAAAAGTTAAGTTGTTAAATTCAACCGTTTTTGAGATAATTAACGATCCCATTCTTAATGACTCACCCTGTATATTAGGGTGGAGAGAAAATATGAAATTTCGAATTTCAATTTCTAATAATGAGGAAAAGTTGCCTTTCACACAAAATAATTTAACCTTAAAATATTTTATTTTTTGAAAATATATTTTTTTTCTATAATTTTAGTCTCTCTAATAGTCTAACAGTTGTCTTTTATTCATAAGAATGTACTGCTAAAATATTATTTGATTTTGAAAATATCTTCCACCCTCTACCAGTTCTAGAAGGGGGCTGAAAAATAATTTTCTGAATTTCGAATATGTTAGAAAGGTTGTACTTTATAAATAGAAATTAATTTATAAAGTACTATTTGATTTTTAGAACATTTCCCAACCACTATCAACCCATAAAAGTGATAACAATAACAATAGCAACTAAATACTTTATTTGGATATTTAAATATAAATACAGAATATGTAATACCACATTACTGACAAAAGTCTGTTTCTGTTTCAAAAGCAGGCATAAGTTGCCACGAATTTATTGTAGCAAGTAGTGGCGAATACTGAGGGAGCGCCCCCACCTTATATTTCTTAAATATTCTTTTGTTTGGTTCGTAACTCTCAAACCCAGAAAATAAGTTAAATCTAATGATGTATGCATGGAATATTAATTCTTTTTTGTATATCGCCTCCCCCCTTTGAAATGCGCTGTATCCGCCTCTGGTAGCTCGGATGCTCTTGCATCTAGGCCCATAACCGATGATGAAGCTTCAGTCAACAACTTCACACATCTTTCAAAGGCCTGAGTATGACACGAAAATGAAGAAATGCCTTCCAGTAATTGATGATCTTCCGACGTTATTAACACTTCTATATCTTCCGAGATATCTTACCTTTTCAAGTTTTGTAAGGTGCTGTTACCTCACATTGCTGCCAGTCATTCAAATTGAAATAGACATCAGCATCAAATTTTTGAGAATACAAAAGATCATTTGAATTATTCTTGTACTGGAAACTAATTTCCAAATACTTTCAATTTTCTTTACCACTATTTTCGAAAATTCAAGACGCCTTTACTTGTTGGCCACAATTCAGAGTATTAGGTATAGCTTGTCCATAAAATGAACTATACTTAATACAAAACAAAATCCATTGCACGTCATCACGCACAAAAGCCGTATTTTTTTATTAGGCAGCTTACAGTTGTTGCAAGACGCTGCGCTGAATAAAAAAATATGCCTTTTGTGCGTGATAACGTGCAACGGATTTTTTTTATGAAGTATAGCTACCTTTCTTTGTTATAAATATATGAGTATTTAATTATTCACATAGCTCAATCATTGCCAGCTTATAAGTTCTTGTTTGTTCATACTCTTCATATTCTGTGTTATGTTACATAAGAATCATAATGCTTGTAAAAGTAAATATGAGTTTCCCCTTTTAGTGGTTTGAAAATTACATAATAAATCGGCAAAGTCAATTTTTACCGAAATTTGTATGTAGAATTACCTTGTTTGAAGCACAAACAAGTAAAGTCCATAAAAATTGTCGACATATGTAAAAACCCAAACCAAAGTGCTGTCCATTTAGGCCTAATGAGGGTCGATTCATTTTAATCGATGTTATATAAAGTTATTTGTTAAAAGTCAGTTGATATGGATGATAGTCGAAAGGCAAGGGCACTTGGCTCTCGCCAAAATGTTCTGTGTTCATGGTGGCATGGCAGTGGAATCGACTTTCTACTAAAGTGCACTTACTTCTTTTCACAGAACGTCAGTTTAGATATACAGGGAGTTGTAGTTCATGTGGTATTGTTATTGTTATTATTATGATATTTATTAAAAGAAGAGTAAATTAGGATAAATACTTCCATAATTTAATTAGGTAAAAGTTTACCTTTAGCTATCTGTGCTGAATATTCATTAAATTCTTCTACTGATCTCCAAATTGATAAGTCCTACCTCGTTTAAATTGCATACGATAGGGGCTCTAAATATAGCCACAGAGGTACTGTAATTATATTAAAGTTGTATGAACATATCGTAATTTATACTTTAAAAGTATACGAAGAATCGAGTTTTATTAAAATAACTAATTTGTTTCTAAATTTGTGTCTAAATTATGATTTACGAATTTATTATTCTACTGTATTACTTCATAGAGAGTTATAATATAATTGTATAAGAAACATCATGATTTAAAACAGCAACTTTATGAAACGTTTAATATTAGACCTATGTTCTTTTAATGAAAATAAAAAACAGGCAAAGAAAAACTAACATTTTTTATTTTTAAGTTGGTAGTTATTTGGACTTTTCCTAATTTATTTTTTCTCTTTAAAGGTATATAAATTACTGAACATATTCTTATGCACCTCTTCTGCCTATTCATCTTGGAAACATTTCACTAAGATCCTCCCTTACTCCACGACATGGAGAAAAGAACTCATGAGAAAACTTTGACTTTTATAAGGAATAATTTACAAATTTGTTGCAATAAAATTGTTGGTAAAATCTCATTAATTATCGTATCCAAGATTATAGTTACTCATTTTTTATATATAAATACCGAAATAACGATTTCCTATCATGGCCACACAACCAATGTATGTATTCGTTAAAAAAATAAAATCATGGCAAATCTTAATCAATATTATATTTTTGTATATCACGTTTTTATTAAATACTACACAACTTTTTTATCAAATAAATTACCCTACTCCTGGTGGTACCAAAGGAAAGTTCTTTGATAGCCCTTACCAATTTTATAAGGTATCATGGTCTGTCTATCATGGGTGCCAAGGTATGTGTTGACAAAATAGCATGATTCATTTATTAAAAATAACAATCAATCCTCAGTTGTTTATGGATGTTCGGTGAGCGTGTTTTTTTTTCAGTAAGAAAATAGTGGAACTGGAATTGAATGGAAGGATACTTTGACTGATAGGAAAAAACTTACATTAATGATAAATAATGTACTTTAAATATGCAATACTTAGTTGGCGCTTGATAAATTTAAGTATTTTCTGAAATATGTGTTTGAATTATTCATGTTTTGACAAGTCTTTTCTGGCCCGACGTAATTTTGTTGAGAGATGATTTATTATTTTAGTTCAGAACAAAAGACCAGTGGATAATAGTTATTTACTTAAGCGCGTCGTCTGGGTTTTTGTTTCCAACTTTTGTAAGGGTATGTAATTTTTAGCACAGTAATATTAGTAGTAAAATTCCCGATATAAGGGAGCAAATGGGGATTCAAGCAAATTTATCACTAGCGAAAACTAGAGTTTTTGAGGTGGGGGGAGTGAATAAAAAAATAAATTGGGAATGTTTATCGAATGATTTTAAATTAAATAGGTACTTGTCATAAAAGTACTAGTGTTGTCAATGATTATTATCGTAAAATTTTTTCACTGAATACAGCTGATTTCACCAGAAATTCAAGATTGATCATCATTTTTTAATTAATATCATGGATTAAGAAAATCAATGTTAATATCGAATTGCACAAATTTGTCTTCACTGATAGACCAGTGATACCTTTATGGCAGTGGAAAACTCTTTCATAGGACTTTCCATTGGTACCACAGTACACAGAGTGTTCCATTTGAAACAAAAATGAGAACAAGTAGGTTGAGACTCACCCGGTGCAGATTTTGTTAGATTTGGTAACAGTAGCGTAAACTAGAGGTTCTTTAGCAATTCTTGACAAAAACTAGATCTCAAAATGCTAATCCGTTACATCATAGTTGGTTCACAAAGTTGACATATTTTGGAACAGACTCGCCAATACCGGTCCATCACAAGCCTATCAAGTGGCATATCGTTTAAATTAAATTACCTTTCTTCGAGAAAACATAATTTTATGACCTCATTCCTAGATGAACCAGCCCAAACATTTCTAGATATTTTTTTTTAGTGTTTCCACTATTCTCAGGTATCCAAACATCTGTGTTAAGATATTTTAATTATCCATTCATCCAAGTATCTGAAATATTGGGCGTAATACTTTCAAGTTGCTACAACCGAGGATGAAGGAGGATAAATTTAATAAGGTTTGAGCAAATTTTTCTAAATTATTTCCTTGAAGCTTTCAGGATATTTAATAAAAGAAGTAGTAAAACTAGACTTAATATCTTTATTGCATGTTATCTAACAACAAACATTCTCATGTTTCACTATTAATACAACATTAATCTTCTAACTGAATCATTTATTCCATATTTCCTAATTTCCTGCGATTTATCAATAACCTGATGAATTAGATCATAAATAAAAGTAGAACGTCTCAGATGTGATAGTTAAGATACGCAATATGTCGAAAAATTTAAAAGATAAGGAATATTCTACGGAAAACATTCAAGGGTGAATATTTCTATTAGAATGTGCGTTTCCAATAATCCCTGTCATTATTGTATCTATGACTGGGATTGTATAATTATTTTTTTATCGTTGTTAATAGCGATAAATAAATAATTGTAAGTAAAATATCAAAACTGTAGGAAATAAAATAAAAATTAATTCGGTTACCATATTTCATGTAAAGGTGATTATAGTAATGGTAATAATACATAGTATAAGGATATGGTAATAATAGTTGAAAATAATTGAAAATAGACCTGGCAACGTTGGTCTAAAAATTGCAATAAACAAATATGTCTCAATAACTAATTTATATGAATAATCAGTCGAAATTTTTGGTTTTGGTCATCAGGTTGTCAACTATTTCATTCCTCGGCCCAACAGTGATTTGTAGTTACATTTTAATCTAATTTGACCTTGTACTATCAGGAACTAGTCATTCTGGAAGTCACATTGACATTACATCAGAAATTTGTCTGCAGTATTATTTAGTCAGGTTGATACCTTAGCTTGTGAACTCAACAAATTTAAACTTCCCTACAAAAATAGGTAGGTAACCTTCTGTTCTGCGGAGTATAGTCCATATTGAAGAAAAGAATTATTATTGCATTGCTTTACTTCTTAATACTTTTAAAAGTAATGAATATTGCCATCAATATGAAATCACTATATTTCTGCAATCAGCAGGTATCCTAAGAAACCAACATCAAAATTTTTGCTTAATCACAACTTATCCATACTACTTAAATCTGTTCAACAAGACGTAGCCAATGTTTCTTCACTCTGATTAACCATAATTCTTCCACGTCGAATGAACAGAAAAATGAAAATCATATTTATGATATTCCTCTTAGGCCTTAACTGTCAGTACATAAATAGTATGTAATAGATGTTCATCAAAGAAAAACGTGAGTGACCACACCAAAAACAATATTCTGGTCCTCTAGGTTTAAGATTTCGTGAAGGACTTCAGGTGAGATGAACTGATCTGTAATAAAATGACAAATTCAGAAAGTAGAACAGCCATCGTTCAATATTCAAAATATTAGCAATATATTCTGTTTTATTAGATGAAGGTAGAAATCAAGTTCACTCAAAACTAAATCATAATATTGGAACCATTGTCCTACCTAAAAATGGCAATGACTTCGTCACACTCTCTCACTCATCAACCCTCGGCTTGGTGTGGCTACAAATGTTTTCAACAGGTTTTAAATGCTTAATTAAATCGCGTTAAAATCATTAATAAAATATACGCGTTCATCGATCAACTTTACGAACTTATTTATCAACTAGTGACTTGCCAAAACAACTTCGATTCAATTTTATATAAATACCACCACTGATGGAAGTACGCTGGAAAATTAATATTTTTTAAAAATGTGTTACAATCTGTTTACCGTAGTATTTCTAATTACAATGGAACATAAATTTGATATTTACATTGTTCCAATAACACACATTTAACTAGTCAAGAGAAAACTGATAGTGTATTTGATAAGATAAGAGGCTCTTGACATTACTACTTCGGGTCAATGCTTGCGTTCTATTGTTTACAGAGTAAACATTAACTGGTTCTTTTAATCTCACAATTTTTAATAAAAATAAGTTCCATAAATGATGCATCAGTTCAAAGTATCAACATTAATGTTTAGTCTTTAATAAAATATAAAATTTCAATGAAACCGTTACAGACAAGAATTGGATACTTCCTTGATTATTATTCTGAAAGCTTATTCTTTTAGAACGTTTATCCAGGCAATTTTTTTTTGTATAACTATTCAGAAAAATAGAAAATCTGTTTTGTTCGTTTCACCTGATTTAGCATGTCTTCTTTCCTAACCTTTTATCATATACTTTCAAAGAGGCAGCCAAAACGTCTTCCAATATCAAAAGTCTTGCATTAGCAAAAACTTAAAAATGTTACAGTTGACACCATTTGGTTAAGTTTAGTTGAGTTGTAAAGTCATTAAACTTTTGTTAAGTGGGTACTCTTTACTCTTGTGTATTTTGGTAAGCATCCTGATATCATGCAGTAAGAAATTAATCCGTTAACTGAGGAAAAATATCGCAAGGTTATCATATGATTATTTTTGACCTTCCTCAACGCGCTTAACATTGAATGTATGCACACCCAAAAATAATTATACGAATATTTATAACCGAGATATTAATAATTATAAAAGCATTATTAGACAATTTGTTTACTTAATTTCTATAACGGGAACCAAGTTTGTTATCTACCAGTACAGGCAATATAACTGAACTAATTTATTGAATGAAATTTAAAATACCGCGAACACTATTGAGTAGATCAAAACAAATAATTACCGTCTTGAGATAAAGTGACCATACAAAAACTTATTTTTATTTTAAGGCTTTCGTGGAACTGACGGTTCATCTTCTGTATTAAATATTCTCAATTCTTGACGTTTCGACCGTTCTGTTATGGTTTTCTTCACTTCATCCTTAAATAAGCCAACTACAAGACAATTCATAATATTAACACAAGTGTAATATATTTATAAAAATACGTAAATATGAAAATAAATCACTGTCACGTGGCTACAACCAAAACTTAACTTTATTGACATACGAAGGCACTTAGAAAACGCCAGAGTTTTTAAGAAACCACCAGACAGTAACCAGGTGGTCCAGAAAACTCTTATGATATTTTTGAGGATGTCACAAGGTATTCAAACAATTTAGGAACACATCACTGTTTATATAACTTCACAAAAAAGTTCAGAAGTGTTAGATCTGGGGATTAAGCAGGCGACTTAATTTTTCTTAATTCTACTATCTCTTGCCACGGAAGATTGGTTTAAATACTGGTTGTAGCATGGTCTGGTAGAGCACCCCTGCACAAATCTTAATATATCTATTCATAAAGCTACTATTCCATCCATCTGAGAAGAGAACTGCTAGTATGATATCATTTTTTGAAATAATCCCCGCCCAAAGATTTACTTATAGTGTGGATTCTACATAATATACGCATTTTCTACCCACAGGGGAGTTAGGTAATTCATGAGCAATAAAGACAGCTATGCTTTTTAACATCACTAGCAAAGGACAAGATAGTTGTGGCCAAAATCTTATTTTTACAAGTTTCCATCAACAAAAACTCTGTTAAACTCAAAGAGCAACTGAACTGGTGGTTTCTAACTTATCAGAACTTATTATTATCTCTAAGAATACACATTTCAAATAAAAATATCCCAAAACTTTCATAATCTTGTTTTATCGAAAATAATTAACTAAGCTCGACTGGTCGCAAAAAAATTTATATAAATTTGTAGGTCTCATCAATTAACACCTTCCTTTTATAATAAAGAAATAATAAAAATTGAAAAGAAATAGAATAGTCGCCTTCAGTCTGGGAATCAATTAACGTCTTTCCTTAATTTAAATTAATGCCTTGGTTAGATATATTTACTCAAAAAAAATTGCTTACATAGCACACGAGTTTTGCATAAATTATAGAGGTATTTGTCACTGGGGAAGTACACTTAGTAATTGTGTTTAGCAATATTTTGTAGTTATTTATGTAAATACATGCAATGATTTGTTGTCATGAAATATTTGTCATTACCATGTTTTAAGTTATTAACTCATAGTCGCTTTTAACACTAAATTTTCTTGAAGAGTTGGTAAAATATTTTCCTTCACATTATGACATTTCCTTCATAAAATACAAGTGCCACTTTCAATATCAAATTAAATAAAACACTTGCGTTACATTTTATTCTAATATGGTACTTACTTTTTGTTATTAGTTTTAAACTTTATATTTTAATCATTATGATTATGGAATTCTTAGACATATTAAAGAATTTTATACGTAGCCATAGGCCTAAATACACAAATTTCATCTATCTAACTCGATAAATGAGGGAAATAGAGACGCATATATAGTCGACATAATATAGACATTCGCAGCCAGAATAACATTTAACGATCAAACAACTAAAGAAATTAAGGAAATGAAACAAGCTATCTGAAACAAAACCACTCACCAAATTAAATTGTGTGCCCGTTACTAGCTAAGTGTAAACTGATACATTTTTCCACTACTTATAAAGATATTAGATAAAAAAAAATAAACAATACACATTTATATTTACCGTACTATGACCTCAGGTAAAAACTAGATTGAGTGATTATTTATTAATATAATAGCAGATATTATCGGTTTCTAATTTGCTGCTCACGGTGCTACGGTTTTTATATACATAATCGATTTAGTAACAATGTTTAAACGTCTTGTTCACCGAAATAATCTGCTAAGTAAGCTATCCATGGTACATCCATGTGCAGGAAAGAACATAATGTGTTCAAGGAAAGTATCACCAAAGGTAGTTAATAAGTTAGACTATTAACCCCAGTTTCTAAAGATGAAAAGAAGTTGCTAAACTTAATTTAAATAATGCATGCTTAGATCTACTTAACTTTAATTACCTGAATCTGATGTGGTATGGATCTTCCATGCTCTTTAAAATTTTCTATTGCTGCGACTATATCTTCGAAAATTCTTGATCTTATATTTGTGGAGCTCGTGCGCAAATCCCGCTAAATTCAATTTCAGACACTTTTTTACTTTTTTGCAAATTTCTATACTTCTCAATGAACTCTACAAAATCACACATTTCTTAAAGAGCAAAACCAGTTAAATCGCTCCTTAAATTGCTGTCGAATATACCTACGGCTTTGAACCATACAGCGCTAAATCCAATATTGGTACCAAAGCCCAATAAATTCCCATTACTCGTATTCTTCAGAGTTTCTTAAAATGTCACATGAAGCTGAGTACTGCTTTGTAAACTACTTAGTTCTCGTGTTATGTTCGCACACTCAGTTGATTTTCGGATATGAAAGTAATCAGCTTGAAAAAAGCTAAGGGAAACGTTTCTGTGTGTGGATATTAGCACTTTAGGTTCAGGAGTGGTACGGAACAATATACGACATTAACAAAGCCAAGGTTCAGCGGGATGCTCCAATCACAATTGAAAGAAAGTGTTCGCACGCCAAATCTATTGACTAAGCAATTTGGAGAAGATTGGAAGAATGACGACAACTTGGCTTGGTACAATGATTTACTACGTAGATAACAAATCAACAGTATGGATGATGAGACAACAGAACCTTGCGATTGCCTCGCAGAAGCAAATAGCGAAAATATTTTTTTTAAATAATACATTTTTATAACCAAAATTCAGAAATCGAGTTTGTTTTAAAATAGATTTATATTTTGTATTAATAAAGGATTGAGGAAGTAGTTTTTATACAAAATTTGCTAATTATTTTCATATTTGAACGAAAACCCGCTAAATCAAAAAAAAACATTTTTTTAATATACACTCATGATACACTGACAAAATTGTCCAATAATTTAAATTGAAACTATTTATTCTTAATTTTTATAACATTTTGCATTAATTTTTTTTAGCATTTTCTGCTAATGAAAACAATATTCTTTACTGAAATAAACTATTTCCTTCTTGTGTAATGCGTTTCTTTCATTAAAATTTATAAATACAAAAGAATTGGGAAAATTTAAAATATTCGATAATTTTTCAATCACTACCTAATACGTATTTATCAATGCGAAAAAGGAAATGATCGGAAGCAGTGACTGTAGAAAATTATAAATCAGTGTTGTTTTACCTATAGAATCTATAACTTAGAGATTGGCATGATACACTATGCAGTATTAAATCTAAATTTGTGGACTAGACTGGTCAAAATATTGAGAAAAGCTCTCCGTACCATTTTTATAAGCATTTCATATTACTTTTGAGCAAACGGTCTTTTCCCCCTATTTCGACCCCGCTGAAACCGAAAATGCCGGTTGCCAAAGCGAAATCTCAACCGGAAGTCAGATATCCAAGATGGCGGCCAAAATTGCACCAAAACCCGAAATCGGTGCTATGAAGCCCGATACGACTTAGAAACACGTCCAAAATGTCTAATTATATGTTTTTGAGCATGAGAAATTCAAAAATATTGTTTAAAATTATTTTTGTGAAGTTTTTAACAAGATGGCGCCGCCAGTACTCTCATTTTGGTCGTTAGCATAAAATAGAGTGTGACATGTCGTGACATATGTTTTGCAGCATTAGGATTTCAAAAATAAACTCAAATACCACTTAGGAATAAAATTAAATTCAAATACAATGAAAAATAAACTTGTGACTTTTCTTACTACGAAAAACAGATTGTACAAAACACTACTGTGTCTCTCCAGAATTTAAACAAGTACGTTTGCAGGGGGTGCACAACTTCAAACATGGTACAGTTGCTTTTCTGCAACTGCAGTTTTTAGTATTACACAGTCCCTTACAGTGACAAATAATGATTTTAGGGCACGTCTTAGGGATAGGGTCTAAGCTCATGAATCTTGGAACTAGTTCCTCCCCGGCAATGGTCCAGCCGCAATCTTCAAGCAACGAAAGTGATGGTTTTGGGAGGTGAGCATTCTCCCAAATACATACCTGCCAATTTAGATATTGTTTAATGAACGTTTTAATGGTCTTATATTGTTATATTTTTTCGTGTTTTAGCTCTACTTACTTGGTAGTGACATCTCTTAATGTGGAGCTGAAGTGCATCCGATGTAGATGGGAGGAACTCTTTTTTGCAGCGCCAAAAGAAACAACGCGAGCATCATCTGCATAACTGACGCCAGGATCAACCTATATGGAAAATAAAAGTGTATGAATAGCTTATTGAAGAGCAATAAACTCAAGAAACGTTAACGCATCTTATACAACTTGACGACGAAAGCCTCAACGTTCCTGAGTACGTCCTGACCGAGTGGCCAGCACCCAAGTCCTATCAAGAGATCGCAGTTTGTACCACAGAATGCCTTCCAGGCACAGACTTTCGTTATAGATGCAAGTTTGGACGTCGATTCACAACAAGCCAAAAGATTTGTACTTGCTCCAATGAAAGCGTTTTGCAGATCTCTTGGCTTTCCATGCTGTCACTGGTTGTGATTTGACGTGCAAACTTGCATCTATAACGAAGGTCGGCGCCTGGAAGGCATTCTGTGGTACGAACTGCGATCTCTTGAGAGGACTTGGGTGCTGGTCACTCGGTCAGGACGTACTCAGGAACGTTGAGGCTTTCGTCGTCAAGTTGTATAAGATGCGTTAACGTTTCTTGAGTTTATTGCTCTTCAATAAGCTATTCATACACTTTTATTTTCCATATAGGTTGATCCTGGCGTCAGTTATACAGATGATGCTCGCGTTGTTTCTTTTGGCGCTGCAAAAAAGAGTTCCTCCCATCTACATCGGATGCACTTCAGCTCCACATTAAGAGATGTCACTACCAAGTGAGTAGACCTGAAACACGAAAAAATAGAACAATATTAGTAGACCATTAAAACGTTCTTTAAACAATATATAAATTGGCAGGTATGTGTTTGGGAGAATGCTCATCTCCCAAAACCATCACTTCCGTTGCTTGAAGATTGCGGCTGGACCATTGCCGGGGAGGAACTAGTTCCAAGATTCATGAGTTTAGACCCTATCCCTAAGACGTGCCCTGAAATCATTGTTTGTCACTGTAAGGGACTGTGTAATACTAAAAACTGCAGTTGCAGAAAAGCAACTGTACCATGCTTGAAGTTGTGCACCCCCTGCAAACTTACTTGGAGAGAAACAGTAGTGTTTTGTACGATCTGTTTTTCGTAGTGGGAAAATTCACAAGTTTATTTTTCATTGTATTTGAATTAAATTTAAGTCCTAAGTGGTTTTTGAGTTTATTTTTGAAATCCTCATGCTGCAAAACATGTGTCACGGCATGCCACACTCTTTTTTACGCTAACGACCAAAATGAGACTACTGGCGGCGCCATCTTGTTAAAAACTTCACAAAAGTAATTTTACACAATATTTTTAAATTTCTCATGCTCAAAAATATATAATTAGACATTTTCAACGTGTTCCTAAGTCGTATGGGGGCTTCATAGCGCCGATTTCAGGATTAGGCGCTATTTTGGCTGCCATCTTGGATATCTCACTTCCGGTTGAGATTTCGCTTCAGCGGGGGTCGAAATAGGGGGAAAAGACCATTTGCTCTAAAGTAATATGAAATGCTTCTAAAATTTGAGTTTACTGAAAACATGACTAGACTAGACTGATCTAGTTTCATTTACTTTATTGGTCTACCTACCTTCTCACCGAAATTACAAGTGGCTTGCGCGGTAGTATAAATCGTGATTTTTTTTATATGGATCGACCGTCTTCTTGCAGTGCGGTCTCTTGTTTTTGTTCCCTCTACTTCTCTAAATCTAAATACAAAAATTCTAGAGTAAAATTATTTTTTGACGAATTTTTCAAGATTGATATTTTTCCTGCTAGAGGTATGTCAGAAGTATTTAAGAATACGGGCGTTGATTATTTGAAACAGTCGTTGATCAGCATATCTTTTCTGATCTATTTGCTGTCCTGGAAAAGCATAAAATTCTCCTACAGCGTTACAGTTCCTGGTCACCTTTTTTGTTTTTAACAGTAGATTTTGAGGTCCAGAATTACCTCCATAGAGTGCCATAAGAAATACTAATTATTTCTTTCCTTTTCTTTGTTTGGGATTTATTACCACATTCCCAAACAAAGAAAAAGGAAAGAAATAATTTATGAAATGCCACAAATAACATTTAAACAATATTTAAATACTAATTGTTATATTATTTTTTGTTTTCGCCATATTTAATGTAGGTTTCTTGATTCAACTCGGACTATTCCACTCCTACCAATGCATTTATTACGATAGCACAGCGCATAATTAAATAAACTGACTACTTGGTGCTATTGAATTTATCTTGTACGCAGCTTATTGTTTTGCTTGTCTATAACCGTCATTTTGATTGTATTGTGGTTTATTTCAAATTCGTTGTTGTTGCACTCCTCTTTCATTTTAGTTCTCGGAAATGTCCTTTTCATGAGCCAAATTCCTTAACAGTAACAGATGACAAATTTTTATGTAAAATTTATCTAATATAGAGCAATCTGTCTGAATAAAAGCTACATCAGATGATCACCCTGTAATACATATTTAGTGCAAGATATCAATTTTATATACGAATTGACGGATACTTACAAATTATGCAAGAATAAATCAGGTAATTACTTACTCGTATTCGCTAAGTTTCAGAAAATAATATTTCCAATTTTATAGTATTTTAATTTCAAGGACATTTGTGTGTTTTTTGTAATAGAGGAGAAAATAATAAGATATTAATTGTACTTGTCAAGGCGTAAAAATTTCATACGTTTAAAGCTATAAATATCAAACACATTAAGCGAATAATAATTGTGCTCATTATAACAGATTGAGGATACTGATGACGAATATGTTATATACTTTGTTCTAACATAATCAACAACTTTAACTATACAGAGTAAATCAAAGGTACATATACTGCTTGAAGCTTCATTCGAATTGGAAATCAATAAAAATTATTTTTCTGCAATTAGGTACATAATAACATCCTGGAATTGGCTGGAACTCTTGGAATGAGAGTAGCATCAAATCATTAATACTGTACTCGACGCGCATTTCGTATATTAAGTTGGCATCATCCTGAGATAATTAAAATTTTTAATTTAACTAGGTTGGCAGTATTATGATGTTTGTGGATGTTAATGAAAGAATTTATTAATTAGGATTAATATTTTGAATTGATTTGCATTGTGTGCTGCTTTTGGGGATGTTTAATCTGGGTTAAAATATTTATTCTATCACTAACATTTTGAGCCCTTGAAATTTTAGCACTTTTTTGCTAATAAATGGTTTCTATTGTTGTAAGTCACTGCGCTAAAACCTTATGTTTGAATTGCGAATACACAAAAGTAAGTGTTTTTTTCCTTCATTAGTTTTATAAAAAAGATGCTGCAATTGTATAAAAACTAGTTTTTTATTTCCTTTTTCAAGGACTTTCTCCATAATGCAAAATATTGAATCGATATTAGTATTAACTCTTCATTTTACTTGGATCTGAAAAATCTGTCATAGAAATGATGCGGTTCATTTTTTAATCATTACATTTACCTTTCAAAGTTACTATGTGCCATGACTAAAACTAGTAGTATTTTTAAATAGTTACCAACTTTTGGAACACGTTAGTGTACCATTCACAAATGTTTCAAAAATATAAATGAAAATTCAAAAACAATTCCAGTCGACTCTTCCCAAGAGAAATAAAATCATCTAAAATAAAGGAGAGAGAATATTGATCTACAATGTTATTTACCAAATACTGGTTTTTAAAATTAATTAATTATCGGTGTAAATTTAGGGTGCCTAGCCCCAAATTCTTTTCTCCGAGGTCAATGTTTACAAAGCCTGTAACGAAACTCGCGTGTAAAAATATTCTTTTTCCTGATACTACTTTACTTAATAAATTTATAATGTTTACGATGCATATTTTTACAATTATTACTGGGAGTTGTATGATCGTAAATATTATGATGAAAATAATGATTATCTAATATATTATTTACCCTTACCTCTTTCTAGCCATGTATTTTTTATCTGTTATATTGTTTTTTATACATCCCATGAGCAGAAAAGTAGTTTCTATATATCGATCAAGAGCGTAATGATAAAATACATAAAATCAAAAGGTAGAAAAATTGTCCGCTTTATATGAGAAATTAGAAACAATCAAACTTAAGAATTATCCCAAATACAAACTTTCCTTGACCTTTTGGAAGAAAAATCTATTTATTTCCTGAACTATATAGATCCCAACGTGCAACCTTTCCTCAGCTTGTGTGATCTCTATAAGAAAATATTTCCTTTTATAATATGATTATTATACAATATGTATTAATTAGTTGTTGCAATAGCGTCAATTTCGTTACCACGTTTGCATTAAATTAGAAACATACCTACTTATTGTATTCAACCGTATTCATACATACATATTTATTTACCTACAAACACTTTCAAGCACACGCACATGTTATTTGTTATTTTCATACCGTGAGATAATCAGGTCTGTAAGTTTATTTATCGATTGACGATACATTAATTTTAACTACCTACTACCTCTTCAGCGAGTAGAATTATGTTATAATCAAATACAGAAATATTCAGTTTTACATTTTGCGTCCTGGAGAAAGCTTTTAAACAACATGGCCCATTGTCCACTGTAATGATTCAGGACTGAATTAATTACCATATACCTATGAGAAACAAATGATTACCATTTTACAAAGTAACGATTTTAATAGTTTAATTATTAAAGTTAATGTTTGTGTAATACATTTAGGCCAGTAAAATTAAGTGAAGTACACCGTGAATTCGGAACAAATTTGTAACAAGCTGTTTGTTGCGTTAAAATGTCGGGGAGGGGGTATTAAATATGTCAACAAAAGTCCCAAAAAATCCGAGTATCGGAACACACTAAAAAATCGTCCGCCATCTTGAAATTCGCGATATTTTTCGTTTATAGTCAAATAACTTTATTATCTTAGCCGTTATCAAAAATTATGAAAATAGGAAAATTCGAGAAAACTTCAAAATCTATAAAATGACGTTTAGAAATTTGTGATAGCTTAAAAATTAAAAGAGTTACAGCTTAAAAATTATAAGATATCAGTTGGAATTTTGTAATTTTTTTCTATAAGAGTTGATTATTCTGTTCTGGTGCCGAGTGAGTCAGGTTACTATGGTAAAAAATTAATATATGAATAGAGCATGAAAAAATAGTATTGACGTGTCTCGGATTTTGCTATATAACCTTTAACTTTTTTTATACAGGGTGTTAAAGTTGGAAATTTTTCGTTGAATTTTTTAAATATCCTTTGATTAAAAACAGTCGTTTCAATAAAATTTGGTTGGTTTATATTTTTCATAGGGCGCTATCAACTGGCGATATCAGTTTTTCAAAACTAATCCAGTGGCGTGCGTTACACTTTTTTTTCTGATAAAAATGCCGATAACTGTGAGCCACTGGATTTTTTCATAAGTTGAAAACCTAATGCAATAATAATAAAATACTCTAAGGAAACAAAATCTTCATTAACGAAAATTTAAAAACAACTATGACTTAATTACTATTTTTTTAAATAAATTTTCAAAATGAAGATCATTAACCCCAATGCACTTTCGGGCCCGCAAGTAAATTTCCTTTTATATATTCCTTATTAGGTTATGCACATTTACCCTTAGTTGACGTGAAAAATGTACTATTCGGTCAACTAGTACTTGTTGGTTGTTAATTGATTAATTTTTAGAGTGCATGAGGTTAATGTACTTCATTTTGAAAATTTATTGCAAACAGTAGTAATTAAATCGCTGTTGTTTTTAAATTTTTGTTATTAAAGATTTTGTTTCCTTAGAGTATTTTATTATTATTACATTAGGTTTTTAACTAAGAAATTGTATGAAAAAATGCAGCGGCTCACAGTTATCGGCATTCTTATCAGAAAAAAATGTGTTAACGCACGCTACTAGATTAATTTTGAAAAACTGTTATCGCCAGTTGATAGCGCCCTATATAAACCAACCTAATTTCATTGATACGACTGTATTTAACCAAAATATATTAAAAAAATTCAACGAAACATTTACAACTTTAACACATTTTATAAAAAAATTGAGGGTTATATAGCAAAACGTCACTACTGTTTTTCATGCTCTATTCACATATTCATTTTTTACCATACAACCTGACTCACCCTGTATTTATATATAATAAAAGGCCACATATAATAAAAGGCCACATAAAATAAAAACACATTTTTATTTAAACCACAAAGGTTAATAAAAGTAAAAACAGAAACAAAATATTAAAGAAATTAATACATTAGATGTCAATCTCTGTTTCGTCTTTTAACAAAGACACAGGTGTTGCATTCGTGCAATATTGCCCAATGCAATGAATGCAACTTGTTGTGTATCTTAAATTGTATTTATTGCAGCTGCATAATTTTGAACAGTTTGTTTTGCAGTTGCAAAAAAATATATTTAATATAAATTCAGGGGCACACTTTTGTGACATTTTTTCTGGTTCTAGACAAATTTAATTTTTAATTTAACACCAATTTTCAGGATTGACGTTATTTCCTAGCCATTCTTGAGCTTGAAAATACACTCGTTTTATATGAAGTTTGGCTGCGTCAGAAGTCGGAGGTAAAACTTCCAATTCAAAATTATTAAATAGATTTTGTCGGGCAACAAGTTGAGTATATATTTAATGTATCTAAATGAGTTCAAATCTTTACTTTTACGACCTCCATACCAATATAAAATAAATTTCTCACCCAACCCTACAAGATGTGATATATTAGTATAGGGATTTTTAAAATCTTCCAAATTTGAAATTTCCTTATAATTTTTAAAATACCTAGTTAGTGCTGTTTTTTTCCCTTCTTATAGATAGCTGACGTTGTGTCGCAGCCTGAAATTGCATGTAAAAATAAAATATTTTTGACCACTGTCCACTGTATCACCTAATATGGACTGAAGTATAAATTAAAATAATAAAAATTAGTATGCTAATTATAATAAAGAAACATTGTTTTCTAGTGCTAGAGTTTAAATTATCTAATTTAATGCATATAATACCCAAACTTTAGTCGCCATTATCTCAGTTATTTATTAACCGATTTAAAAAAACTTTAGACTGTTTTGTAGCTTGTTTAATGTTTTTTTGTATGATTCATTTTTTTGATAAAATCAATGTGAGATTAATTATTCCAGTTGAAAGCTAAAAAGTGCCTAATTTCAAGATGGCGGCCTAATTTTTGAGGGGTTCCGCCACCTGAATTTTTTGGGATTTTTTTCCTATTAAATAGGACATCTTCCCCTACATATTCTCCCTAAAATTAGCTTGTTACAAATTTGTTCCGAATTGAATGCTAATTTTACTGGAGTAATTAATAAGGTTCCTTGTTTCATCATAAGTGTTTTCTGATGTTATAAATTAGATGCAACGGCCTCTAAATAAATAATCTGTGGTGCAAAACAACACTGTGCTTCCTTGTAAGAAGTACTAAAAAAATGTGCAGTTGAGTTAGTTTCAGAATATATAAGATTTACACCTTATTTCACTAAAATATTTAGAAACATTCTTAATTTATTGTAACAAACGAAAAGAGATATATTTTATAAAATATATTTTTGTAATCTATAATCAATCCCAATAAATTAATCCTCCAAAATTTCTTCGAGATCTTAAAAGACTCTCATCAATATTTCAGTCCTTCCCTATATACAATTTAGTTAAACTGAAAAATCAACTAAATAGATAATCAAGGGCATCTATGATTTATGGACGCATGCCTTTTATTAGACTATTACTACTAAGATTCCATTATTACGTCAGATCAAAAGCTAATATAAGCTTGAGTTAAGAAAGAAATACGAAATGAAACAAGTAATGAACATAACATGATGATTTGTGTTTAAAATAATGTAGGCACCAAGTAAGTTCATACCAATTGTAAGCTGTCTCATTTATTTTGCAAATATGCACTTGTTTCTTCAAATTTTTAAGCACAATGTGCAATGTCACTTAACCAATTACCTCGATTTAGATTTCTTCCGAACTTTTATAAAGGCTTTGTAGATTGCGTCGATAGACACAGATTTTTAAGTAAGAAAACATGAAGACATTAGGAACAACGGTAAGTATCGGAAGAACGGATTTTGATCCACTAATCAACTGTAATTATAGTGTGAAGTGCACTGTAACTTTCTACTGTAAGAAATAAATAAATAAAAAACGCAATATGTGTTGAATATAAAAGTTTACACTCACCTTCTAAAGAAAGTGAAGTAAACTCGTGAAATTATCATACAGAAACTTACTTAGAGGAGTTGCAGATGTATTTCAGTCTGATCGTGATTCTATGATGATGCCATGCCTTGTCAATGGAAAAAATAATGTTAGAGTACTACCATACCATCAACAATCATCCACTTTCAAGTTGCTTAGCAATATGTGAAACTGTAGGTACATGCATTTCACAGGAGGAAAACACAGAATCACAAATTCTTTTGTTGACTCGACTTCAAAGATTTAAAAGGATTATTTTCCATCATACGCTTAACATTTTTGACCATTTTTTACTTTACAATCACGACTTTGCATTGAAAAATGCCCAAGTGCCCTTAATTATGGGTAAAAGAAAAAAATATATTTCCAGGCAAAAAATACAGAATACTTTTTCCTGATTACGATCGCATAAGTTAAACTGCTGAGGATATTTCCTGTAGGATAGGCTATATTAAAACTACTCGCTAAATATTCGAAATTATTTTATAAATGAAAATTTAATACTTAAATTTTAATACGTATTCGTAAATTAAACAGCTATTATTGCAAACCTTACTTTCGGAAAGCATTATTTGTCAAACTATCATACCTATATGAAATAAAAGTAGATACATTTGAACTTTTTGAGAGATTTTTTATCCACCATCAATATAAAAGTGTAATAGAGAGTCCTCGACCAAAATTTCGAGTTATCACGACACGAAGTTCTATTTATGAAGGAAAGTCCCAGGATGTTGCGGAAAGGGTGAAAATAAGTTTTCAGTCGGTAAAAAAAATTTAAGATGATCAGGCAGATTCGCTCAAATTTCGTGACAGTTCTTTATGTACTTTGCCGCCTCAAATGTTTTTTTCAGGCGAGTGTCATGTCAGCGCGTGGAGTCGTATTTTGTAGGCGTCTTCGTGTCGGAAAAATCTTTTAGGATATATTTCGTAGCGATCCCTCGAATATTAAGAAAGTTATTAACGTTTCAATACACCCGTGTCGGAGGATGTGTAAAATTTGTGAGATTAGAAAGAGATACGAGAACAATGACCGCTTCAGGAAATTTGCAAATTTTAACTCAACCAATTTTCGTCAAAACGTCAAAATTCCAATTTCTCGTTCGCTTCGACTACTTCGAACATCGCAACGAGACCGTGCGATTTACGATGTAGTTCTAAGTTGGACCCTCTCCCTTGGGTTTCTTACCAGAACGGTGACCCGGCGGCGATTTTTCGTTTGGAAATATAGTTTAAAGATTTCGAGTTTTCGCAATTTTTTTAAATTTTTCAAATTTCACCAAACCCGCGTCCGAGCGCGTCCATCCGTTGAGATGGACCGGCGCAGTATTTTTTTTTTTTTTTTCGAAAACGATGTAATTTAGAAAATTCCGAGGCACAATCCTTTTTATCGATTTTGCCTCCTAAGAAAGTTATAATTTTTTGAAAAGACGCAATTTTGTCGTATTTTAGCGATTTTTCAAACATGTACCCCTAGACGTACCCATTGTACCCTTTAAAAGCGCGCCACAGCCTTTCACTTTGGATTTAGAGGATCCAGACCGGGAAGGCGGGCAAGAAGAAGAAAAAATAAAGAACTCTTTTTTTTAGGTCCATCTCCGATATTAGTCGAGATATGCGAATGTTTTGAAAAAGTTCGATTTTGCCGAAAAACTGTACTATTCCGGGGGCCCTTGCCCCCCCCCCCCCTCCCCGGAGGATTTTTTTGACCGAACTTTCAGCAGGGCTAAAACCAACCTTCCTCTCGGATCCCTGAAAATATCGTTACTTAATATCCACCCAAGGCCGAACTCGGACAATCGATTTTGTCGCATTTTTTTACATCTTCGATGATTTTTGTCACCCTTTTAGCAACGTTATAGACGTCAGTCGCAATAGAATTTTTTTTCATATTGATATGAACTGTTGAAATAATAAAAATAGACCTCGTGTGGTGATGAGGTTGAAAATTCTGGTTGAGGGCTCTCCTAATGTATCAATATTTAAAAGGGTTTCATATACCTCTGTCAGCTTTATCATTAGATACCTACTAAAACACATGTTTGTTTTATATTAGTTCCTCTATTAGTCAATAAGCACTAGTCTTGGGCTACAATATAGGTTATTATTATATTAATATAGCTTAAATTGCTCCCATTTTCAATTGCTTTTCCGTTATTGGATATAAATGTATAGGCGGTAACCCACTCTAACTATTTATTTATTTACTTATTTATGAATTCGGCCGTGACAACAACACACAAATTACTACGTACGTTACTATTTTTATAATATTAATGACTACATATTGATGATAGTGAATGTTGAAGACAATTTTCTGCTCGAGGATTTATACAATCTTTAGGATGACCATGAATATCAAGCAGCCACTCGACGATTATTTAGGTCTTAACCATGTGGGTATTTTAATACTCACTAAATACATAAATGATCAAACTATGCGTCTCCCTATTATCCCAGTTAAAGTTAAGAATAACGTGGGCGCCTTCATTCATAAAGCTTGACGTTATACATAATATAAAGATAGATATGATATTAAACTGGTCATTAATTATTACTGCTTTATTTGTCATATATTCACATATTTGTTTTAAAAATTAATGCCTATTTTGACTCTTCATTTCGTTGGTGAAAATGGGACGCTATACAGGTTCTCATAGTTATAGTTTAAGTTTTCCTCCAAAAAGAAAATCAATAGGGTGTTGGAAATTAACGATAGTTTCCTATAATATGTATAAATAGTATTTAAAGGACCAACTAAAAAAACAAAGAAGTTGAAGTTTCGTTTAGCAAGTTTTTATACTGTATCAAAAATTAAAGATTTGTATTCCTTGGACGGCTTTGGTGATAATTATTGTAATAATTATTATATTAAGTATATCATATTAACGTAAAAGAAACCGAACACTTTTCTAAAAAAAAGTAAAATGTATATTTATAGAGTAATAAATAGCTCAAAATTCCAGTAAATATGGAAATATCATTGCCCTCTAAATGAAAATGAACCAATCGACGATACTCCTTCATATATTTTGTAGTTCTGCAAGTTCATATAGAAAAATCTGCTTCTTGGACCAATATTTCTAAAATTAGCTTCTAGAGAATTCGTTACTATTTGTCTGACATTTTTTTAATCTACCACCATCATATTTCTAGTCACATTACATTATTATTCAACAAGTAGTAATAATATCCACACAGAAATAATATGTCATGTCCCAAACAAGCAGGGGTTAAATAAATCTACAATTAACTCTCTTTGTTGTGCTGACTACTGACAAAAGTCTATTTAAATTACATGGCATAAGCATCGACATACGTTTTAACATGCATCGCCTACTCTAATGCGGTTTTTTATTTGTACACTTATTAGTACCTACCCGAAAATTATTTAACAATAGAATTGTCACTTATTCTTTTATTTTATTTATGATGATGTCTACTGAGTTTGTGAAACAATACAACTCACAGTTGGTTATGAATGCTTACTAATTATTACAAAACATAAAACAATAGTAATTTTTTCCTAATAAAATAAAAATTTCACAATATGCAGGAAATAGAGAAGCAATTGGAACAAATTATGTTTCTTGATTTTTAAGCTGATGAATTGTAGAAGAGTTTTCTAGGCTTTGATTTATAGAATTATTCAGACAAGAAAGATCAACTTCAGAGCAGATTCCAGATATGTGAACACCTTTAAGGTTGAGACAAGCAAGGGCCGGAGAAAACCAACAGTAGATAGTCCTCATTTTAAATAAACTAGGAACATTGTCAACTCAACAGCAAAAGTTGAGTATGTGATTTATAATGTAGATGGTTCTCTAATTATCATTTATTGTCTATTTTAGATAAATTGAAACTCCGCCCATAACAGCGACAATACGGTTCTTAGATAAATTCTACTCATCATTCTGAATGCAATTATATAGATAACTTACTTATTGCTTTGAAGGGATATTCAAAAAATATATAAGAAATTTATTAACGTGTACTATTAACTAATTCAACGTAGCTGGTCCTATCATAATAAAATTTTAATTATTGCATCGTTTAATGAAATTCTGACGAAGTTTCTCAAATATAACAGGATTATTATTTCTGAATGAGAAGGTTCCTGAATAAAAAGAGATGCCAAGTAGGCCAAGTCCAAACTTAAAACAAAGACAATTATATAGTGTTATATAATTGTATAGTGTTAACTGTCAAATTATTATTTGTTTTCAAGTTGAATTAGTACCGATTAATTGCTAAAATACGTAACAATAATAGTGAGCAATATATATGTATACTCAAGATGAAAGACGTAATATTTATGTTTTTATAGAATATCATAGGAATATGAGCGCAGCTCTACAAGAGTGTCAACATAAATATCCTGTGGGGCAAGTTCCCAATAAAATTATTTTTAAGAATATTGCAGAAAAATTTTCAACGCATAATGATTTGGAAAATAGAATAAGAAATAAGCCAAAACTGAATTAAATAATCTATATTTTCAAGAAGACCTCAGTAGATCTTTAAGACATTTTTTCGAATTTCTAAGATATTGAAAGTCCTTAAAAACACAATTATAAGGCTTTTAGTGTTTTCGCTAGCCAAAAACTATTTTGGGGTAATTTTGTAAACCGCCGCAGATCTTGTGAAAATATATTGAGAAGAATTCATGAAGATCCAAATTTTATAAAAAGAATAATGTGGACTTCACAAAGTCCATTGTGATAGGATCAGTTACGTTAAATTAGCTGATATAATTTTTAATAATTACGTTAAGTAGAATATAAATATCTATATAATACTTCCTATTACCTCCTGCATACATTTGAAGATTATTTAAAAATTTGTCAGCAGATTCGTAATCTATGCTAAAAATTATTCAATATGCGTCTTTAAACCACTAGAATATGTTAAAAATTAAATAAATAAAGGGGGGGTATGGTTTTATACGTACTCACTTATATTCGATAATAATTAGTCAAGGCGTATAGCTGTTATTCATCTATTATCTAAAACTGATTAAATATACATATTTTGGCAAAAGAATATTTTAGATACTTACCTACTCACCTTTGTACAAACTAAGAACAATTTCTAGCTTCTACCAAGAAATCTTAGCATTGAAAAAGGAAATAAGCAGATCGAGTTTCCAAAACGTCTGCTAAATATCATTATTTTGATTTATATTTTATTCCTATTCTGTCAAAAAAACAACCTTTAGCTATTAGTCCAGACGGTAGGACGAAAAATTTCCGTTTCTTTTGACAAATTGAGTGGTTTTTTATTTCTGAATAGCTTTGCTTTGAGGTCAGCAGAAACATATAAAAAATGTGAAACTACAGAGATACCTACGGAACTATCTTAATTATGCAAATTAGTTACCAACATCTGAAAGTTGTGTAACATCGGAAACTATGGGTCTGAGGAAAAAAAATTAGGTATATAACCTTTTTTACAGACAATTTGATTCTATTAGGAAACTTCGGATATTGCCATTTGGAGCGTAAGATCGATAGAAATCGATCTCACCCCAATTTTTTGGTTTGGTTGTAGAAATAAAATAAAAATATTTACCATAACTTGCATTTCTTCCAAGGATTCCAAAAATTTCAACAAAACAATTGAAAATCAAATAAAACTGTGGGAAAATAAGGCAAGGTTTTTTTAAATGTATATTTTTACAATTTTGAAAAAAGATTTAAGTTCTCTTTCCAAAAATATAACATAACATATACGTTTACCTTCATATTTAATAAAATACTAATAATAATACCTAATTGAAATAATTTAACATCAAATTGGCTGTGAATGTTTTTTGAATTCATCATTTTACTAAATATGAAGGTTGATATAGATGTTATATTTTTGGAAAGATAATTTAAATATTGTTTCAAAAATTTCTAAATATTCAGAGCATTTCAATTGTTTTCTTGTTAAAATTTTCGAAATACTATAAATTAAGTTAAAAATTTTTATTTTGTTTCCAAAGACAAACCAAAAAATTGGGGTGAGAACGTTATAGGAATCATCCGTACATAATTTGCATAATTAAAGATAGTTCCGTATCTCTGTAGTTTCACATTTTTGATGTTATTGTTGACCTCGAAATAAACCTGTTCAAAAAGAGAAACTACTGCGGCAAAAAACAATACTTACCGTCTGGACTATATGTATTCCTTTGATGGAAAATCACAGGCCAAAAGATTATTTTTTATAATCCAGATATTTCATAGATTATCTGGGACCTCGAAATATTCAAAGAGGAAAAAGAGAGAAATATAAAACCAATTTCCTATATAAATATTGTTCCATAAACCAATTGCTGCCAAAAACGAAATTGAAATTTGATTTATTGACGTTAACGTTCTTTCAATTATCATATTACTGAAGTGTTTCAGTAGGCATCTAAATTACTGGATTCGGTTATTAGATACTGAAGGAATTTTGTGAATATTGATATGATTAAATTTTCGTTCGCGTCGTCGAAGTAAGTGGGAATAAGGATCTTTTATTTGGTTCCCTGTGTACCAAAATTCAATAAACTAATTCAATCAATATACTTATGTTACTCATCTACATTATCTAAATGTGTAAAATATATGGTCAATAGTAAGTACTGTTTTTCATCCTTAACGTAACATAAATAACAGTATTTTATTTAATATTTAATTGAACTCGCAAAAATCCAGAAGAAACTGTGAAGAATTATCTTACGTTTACAATTTGCTCAACTACATAAAATATTGATTGTCCTTTCTATGAAATACGAATTTTTTGGTTTCCAGGTTAGAGCGTCTTTCTTTTTTAGTTCTCTGTGTCTTCTTCACTTCTTGTTTTGTATATACAGAGGCATTTGTTGTTTATTTTCACTTATATTCCTAATTTTTATATTAGAGTGCATTATCGTTATTTGTATTTAACAAACACATTTTGTTTTCCTTATAATTGGATATTTTATCTGTTAGAGAATAAATGAATTATTATTATTATTATTTATACAATTTTCAGCAGTAGAAGACAATACCTTCATTAAACTATTTCAAAATTTATCAGCAAAAAGCGAATCCTGTTGACACAAACTTCATCGACTCGTGGAAAAATGTATTCAACTTCTTTAGTATATGCGTGTCTAATAATTCAAAATAAATTTCTTTCTTTCAAAAGATAAAGTACTCTTGTTGATTATCATGAGGTTGCATTCAATGGTTACTCTCTAACTAGCTCGCAGTGAAAGTTTTACTTTAAACGGTAATTTCTTTATCTATTGGATGTTGTCTTGACTACATCTAGTAAACGTTTTTCATATTTTTCACCAAATAGTTAAGAAATAATATTATTTAAATAATTTTAAATTTAAAAGCAGGTAGAATAAATATTGCAACTGACCAAAACAATATTTGCTTAGGATAACTCCCTAAGTTAGTGTAGACTTATGCCCAGCACAAAGCAAGTATGACGACATCAAACACCCGTATACTAATAATTTTGGAATGTGCGAATATCGCAAGTTGTTCGTGAACCATAAAAGAAGGCAATAATACTAAACCTGCAGTAACAAAACTCTTACGCTTAGAACACCTACACTAAAAGTGAAGTATTTAATACGGCTATAACTCTCGAAACAAGTTTTGAATTCGCTCAAGCCTCAGGTTCAGGGACACGGTGCCAAACCTGCTCTTCTGCATCTTACGCGTTCCAAAGATTACGGAATGTTTCATCGCCGTACGTTCCGTGGGGTCATGCAGACACAACGTTATATAATAAAATGTCTTTAAGATACTGGCTTTTTATTGACTTGGGTACACATTTCTTTTTAAATGGAAATAATTATGTCTCTAATTGGAATGAGGAGAGTTGTAGGTAAATCAATCAAGTCAAGTAACATCATAATAGATTCAATTATAATTAAAACTTGTTTATTTTCTTTGCTTCCCATCTTTTATTGTAGGTATTGCATGTAATGCTAATTAATTATTAATTGATTAATGAATTACATAGTTAACAGTGTATGTGAAATGTATAACAGTTTTTGTGTAAATACAAATAATGCAATTTTTACAATCTGGACTTTCACACTGTAAAATAAAATTTTAGAATGTTTGAAAATCGTTCATAATATGACGCATAAAGTATGACAGTAATGCCGAGAGTAATGTCCACGAATTATTAAAAATTTTGGAATAATGGTCACTTTCAGCTTGGTTATAGGCATACGAGATGTGATGAGTAATGAGTATATATGATATACGACCAGTGTCAAAAAAACTAAATAAGTGGAGGACACTGAGAAAATTAAATATAAAGCTGTACGAAATGATGGATGGTCATACAAATCTAATCATATTCATAAGTCTTTAAAAACAGAAAATGAAAGACGTAGAATTCAAGAAATTTATTGGAAACAAAAAAATTACCATGAAAATTTCAATTGATATATTTCTTGCAAGTAAATTTTTGTTGAGCTCTATTCATATTTCTCAAGAAATCTTTCTAAATTTCTACTCCAATTTTGTCTTCCTGTTGTTAACATCTAGGAACCTGATTAAGATTAAGATAAAGTTAAGATAAAATTATGGCAGGCAATGTTGAAAATTTTGGCGCAAAATAATAAATAAAATATTTTTCACCAAGGACAGGTTAACAATGAAGGAATATTATCCATAAACTGTTGGCAAAAATTCATCTGAACTAACTTTATCTTGTAAGAACGTCACTCTTTTATTTTAAGACTTCTTTGACAGATTGAAAAGATCATGATCCAAATCATAATGAATTCTGCTGTGTAACGTGTAATGTAATCAGACCGTAAAGTATGGACTTGATCCCAAGCTCCATTAAGAAAATATACCTAACTACCTAACCTAAATTCTACCAACTTCTAACTAGTTAGATAAAATTGCAAAATATCGAAATGTCCGAATGATCTTCAATCAGGACTTAGCCATAATATATTTTTAATTAATTCCGTTTACTTCAGTTGAGATGGATCCATAGCAGTGGTTATTTCATGTTCATATTACCATTTCGGTAATATGGTTTTTAAACCCTACTATGGACGCCTGTGAGCAATATTAATTTTTCTGGGCTTCATATTCAGCAAAAATTAACTACATTTGCATCTTAGTCGGTTCGTGACTAAATAAACAGAGAATTTGTGGGCACCTCAGGTTTGTGCGGAATAACAAAGTTAATCTTGGTTTATCTTCAAAACTGTAAACCATAATAAATCTCATTGTTTAAAGATACACACTGCTCATTGAGCTTCCTGTAATATTGTATAGAGCTCAAACAGATGGCATTATTTTTTCTGGTGCTTAACTGGAAATTACTTAAGAATGTCACCTGGCTGGTATTAACTTTATCACATTTTAATATGTAACGTTTTAACTGTATTACATGTTAGTCAACAGGAAACAATAGACAATTAAGCAATTAAGTCACAGTAACCTGGTCCGCGTGTTTGTTTACAGATTTTAGGACACAAAGTTATGTTAAGTAATTTACATAGATACGTTGAATATTAAATATTCAACGTATCTACACATCAAAATAATATAACAAATTTTGTTATATTATTTTGATGTTTTTCGAACTTTATCGCTAATACATCAAATTCAAACGAATTTTGAGAATGACCGTAGACATTTTTCCAAATTTTTTAAAATATTACAACTGTAGAATACGTTTTATATGTAGCAATACCAAGTACTAAAATTATTTAGTTATGTCAGCATGCATAAATTTTCGAAATCGGTTAAAGGAAATAAAGTACGCATTAAAAGTGAATTACTGGGAGATGGGGCAAGCAATTTTTAACCTCGTTGACACGTTGACAAATTAGTTCAATAACCGTTAATCCCACTGTACGAAGAAAAATTTGATATTAAAAAATAACCTCGATAGTGAGCCAGCTTTTCGAATCATAATTCAACCGTACATTAAGTGAATGTATTAATAGAACCTCGTAATTCACAATTCATTTGGCCATAATGTGCAACTCTGGTTTATTGGTAATTCGGAAGATACTAATTTTACGTCCTCTGTATCCAAGAACTTCTGAACGTACACAGTACTTAGGAACATAGAAAGTTTATTTTTATTAATTCTGGACTTACCTTGTTGCCGTGAAAAAACTAATCACTCTCTTGTTGAATTATCTTGGTCATTATGATGTGTCCAAATATTATGAACCTTCATTACCTTATAGCGTTTTCCACAGCAAATAACAATTTCTTATATATTTATGTCATAAAGTGGGCTAATTTCATGAAATTCTCGGAAACAACAAACCGTGGCACTTTCTTTTAGTGAAGCAGAATACATGGTGCTTTCGGCATCAGTGCAAAAGGCGAAAATGTTGGGAAATTTAAATAAGGAACTTCAGTCAGAAGACAAAGAAAATTCGAATGTATTGGTTATACATATTTTACGACAACAAAAGTGCTGAATAACAACTAAAATAAAAGTGGTTGAATAGTCTTGACTTGGGTAATAATTCATCATTCAAAATGAATAAATCATAGAAATGTATGAATTAGGTTTCCAATAAATATCTGGAATGATATCCTAAATAGGTTGTACTCCCTGTCAATGATCAGCAGTAAAATAGTTCTCGCAGGCTAGCCGCCGAATGCTACAATGATCCAAACTCTGTCGAGGACATGATCTACCGAAAATATCAGCTGAGGTCTTATATTAATTTCTTGACTATTAACCTTAACTCCATTCTCCATTTGCTCCTCCGCACCATAAACCAACCATAAATAAGTAAAAAGACAGTGTGTGTGTCTATCAACGTTTAATAACTAAATTAGTAAGGCTGTGTCAACGATTCAGTTAACCAGTCACTATAGATCAGTAATAGTTGGAGGGAACGACCGATATTCGATTAAGTCAACCAGCCGCTATCACAACATCTGAACTAGCTCGTGGCCGTTGAATTCAACGCAGGTCGTGGCAAGCTTTTAATATATCCATATCTCGATATCGACAGATTAACGGTAGCCGTCGACAATGAATGCTTCCTCATATACAGGTTTCGCAACTTCCTGAACTAAAGATACAACCCTAGATAGACACTATGCACAATACACAATTCACCTTAGACTCCTGCCCAGACAGGATTCGTTCACTCTTCTTTGGCTTCAGCCGAATGGTCAAACCGACGCACAATGCGAGGGTCGTTAGCTATGGGGTCAACACAAATACTTGACTACTACTAGAATGCAATAAAAGAAGACATAGGTAATAAATAAAGATATATATTAAATAATCATCATTATACATATAAAGCCTCACCTAGCAAGGTCTACCACCATAACCACGATGTCCCCACAAGTGGTCAGCGACCGCGACGGCCGCGCTTAAAGGGGAGTGATCGATTGCCGAAAGAGAATTGTATTACATGGACGTGAATTGGCAATTTAGTGGGTGTATATGGAACCTGATGTTCTATATACACCATACAAGCCTGATGCTTGTTGCTTAGGACTAAATGAAATCTTTGGACTTAAAGCTACTTCTACGCCTCCTGCTGCGTTCGTTAACATGTCCACTGGGGTTGCTCGTAAGTCTTAAAATAAGAATATTTCATCATACCCTGCAACAGCAGAAGTCTAAATATAAACTAAGAGGCTAGTAAAAGTGTTAGAGCTGTGCAGCCAATCATAAGTGGCAGTAAAACAAATTAGTTGAGAATAAACAACTGTTCATTGAGGCCAAATATAAAAGCAGAACTATTATTGAGTAAAAAATAAACTCATAGACTCATTCTTGGTTATAAACCTAAACTTCCGGTTTATGACCAAAATCTATGGAAATTTTACAAAAAGCACGGCTCCTCTAGCACGGCTCAATAGTTGCAACATCAATGGATAAGTCTCATAAAGGTCTTTGTTTATCATTTCCTTTCATCGAATTTAACGCTAGAGTTATCAATAATAGCGTCCGTTAATCCTTTAATTCCAGAAATAGTGTTCAGAAGAGTCCATCCAACTAAGTGTGTTCTGAAAAACTAAATACTGCCAAATATTTATATAGACTATGGTCGAGAGGTAGCGGACCTGGCTCCCAGCCAAAAGTTCTATGTTCGAATCCCGGTCGTGGATAGGAAATACTGTGAGAGAAATCTTTCTACTATACACGGATATTGGGCTTTCCTCCCACACAAGGCTCTCCTAGAGCCTTCCGGGATAAAGGGAATCGGGAGAAACTTGGAGATTCAAGGTTTATTCAATAAATTAAAAATGTATGCTTTATGGCTATTGGATTTTCATTCTAACTGCTCATTTTGTGGTGTTGATAAAGCCTCATTAGAAATTTTCTCTGGTGTTCCAGAAGGATCTATCTCATCACCAACTTTATTCCTTCTTCACATTAATTACTAATTTATTGCAATATCTAGCCCTGTGCTGATGACAGTACTGACACAATTTCTCACTTTCAAAGAGCAATGCAGCTGAATCCGACACTTCAAAATGTAGATAAGTCAACTTGAATAATTCTGATATAACTAAAATTATGGGGTCTCAGATAATCTTGTAGACATCATTCCTTTGAAAATTCAATGCAGTATGTTTTCCAAAAAATCCAACAAAAATGGACCACCTTGTTAGACCAAATTGTCGATGTCTGCGCTTGGATTAACTATTTCCGATAATCTGTCCTGGCACATGCATATTATTAATTTAGGTAAATCCAGTATTGTGGCTATTGTGTCACAAATATATCCTGATTTGGAATATTGTTGGAATCTGCACCTAAAACATTGAAAATTTTGAACTCAATTCAAAAGCAAGTTATGCAGGTCTTACAAGCTCGATTATCACTTCGCATTGTTGGTGATGTCGTCTATTAGACAAAATGTAACAAATCATCCTTTTACCCTTAAGCTCCATAACTGTCGAACGTCCTTTATCGCTTATCCTTTTACCTCGAACAACAAAATTATAAGTCCTTAACCAACCATGTCTTCTATGAGTTTTATTCTTCTCATGCCCATGCCTTCAAAAATTGTGTCAATAGTTAGCTTCTCTTCTCAGTTTGGTGTGACCAAATTGTCCTGTTCTAAGTGGACAGTAGCTAGCAACGTCGAAACGTTATATTTTCTAGTATAGTTCGTTAGTATAATATTTAAATATCGACAAATTATTATTATAGGCTTAGTAATTAAATATTAAGTGTTTCATGTTAACGATTTATTGAATATAATAATATACAAGATTATGTCTGTAATTTCAGGGTCACTACAGAACCTCAGCCTCTTTCACAAAGGCCACATGCAGTAACAAAAATTAACTGTATCGTGAATGTGAAGTAATGTTTTTTATGGTAGATATGTTATCCGTGACGGCTATAAAAACATCAACATGATGGCCAAAATCTTTGAATTATATGGCAACTCCAACTAACGAGGTATTTACACAATAAAATACAAGTTTATCCTAGCATTATTTTGCATTGGGTATAATTATTATACTTCTCAGAAGATCGTCTTGAAACTTGAAGTGTAAGTATATATTAGCTTAACGAAAAGACCTATAGTTAAAAAAAATCGAAAGGTAATTAAAAAGTTAGGATTATTTTTATTGAAAAAGATATATGGTGTTTTAAAGAAACTGATTACGTCATCAGTTGGTGGAAGAAAAAAAATATTTTGCAGCAACTATAAGACGCTGAATCAAGAAACACTAGTATATACGTATTAAGTATATTTTCAAATGCAAATTTTTTCTTCAATATGAATTATAGAGATTGGCAATGGGGTCATTTGTCGTATAGGCACTTTTGGAAGAAGAAACAAATTTGATCGTCTTACGAATCGTTTGTATTTATACTTTTCTATGGAAGTTTTTTAACCTTAAAAATAAATATAAATTTCCTTGAACTAGACCATAATATTTGTTAACCTGGATTTAAGTAAGGTTAACCTATTAAAATAACAACGTTTAAAAATGAGCACGCTCACTGCAAATGTTCTTTCGGAAATTGCTCTCTCTTTCCACATCAGTATACAACTCCTTTACGGAACGGATTATTTACTTGTACATCGATAAAATCCTGCATCATAAAGGAAAATATCGACCAAAGTAAATGATGAGTTTATATTGGTCATCAATTTTGATCAGCGCAATTAGAAATTCACACCCATTTTTTCAACTCTATAATGATATCAAAATAAATAACAATTTCAATGGCGATCATTTTGTAGATCTAATATAAATTATGTAGTTAGGTATTTATTATATATGAGGCAATACTAGGTGTGTAGTCCACGCGTGGAGGACATAGGGTCATGGTTTAAAATCTAAGTACGTATGCTTAATTAGGATTGTTATTTTCATGTAACTCGCATAATGTGACCTTCTAAGACATGATTCATTTAGCAATTGTTTTAGTTGCATTGCATCAAGCAATCATTTTAAATTCTAGATGTGCTCGTAAAAATTTTCATTGAACAAATTACGACCAGAACATAATATGTGATGTAAATTATAAATGTTCCAGTAAAAATACTGCAGTAAACATATAAAAATTGATTTGTAACCAATGAGTACTGAGTCATTGGTCACAAATCACAGAATCTTAAATACAGTTAATGAAGTTAATTTCCTAGATAATTACTAGGTATTATAATATCTGCTCTGAATGTGCATTTTAAATAAATGAATCACTAACTTAGGTTTGGTTAATTATAATTCTATATGCTTCCTTTGGAAATAGGAATGAAGAAATAAAACCAATAAGTATACTTATTATTGTTTAAAATAGGCACATAGAAAATATTTTTATTGAAACCGACAACACTAATAGCAAGTGGTAACTATTAGATAATAAGGAAAACAAATTTGTAGTGATTAGTTGCCCCTCATTATGAGGAAAACAAACGATGTGCTGGTAAATTAGGGCTCACCATTTTATGTTGCGTGCAATGTCTAAAAATATCAAATTGAAACTTTTAGTATGTATCTTCTTCATTTATATTTCCATTCTATTCAAGATAATTAGCAACAAAGAGTGAGTGACCCCCACTATTGTTTGAAGCTGTGGCATCGAGATGCAGTAGATGCACTGCATATATAATTAGAATTTAATTAAAGGCACTTACTGACACTTCAATATGAAATTAGTATCAACAGTATATTTGTAAGACTCCTGTATCGTTAGTTATTTCTGTCAGGATCAATGCAGACGACGGTCGTAGATATTAGTATATACAATACATTAAAAATATTTATGACGATGACAGTAATTATGGTATGTGAAGCAAAATCATTTTTCAAGCTTGTACATTATTAATTGAGATCAACTATGTCCCAAGAGAGATTTACTAATTTAAGTATTATTGGGTATCCTCAACATTGTTGCATTAAGTTTTATTAAATATTATAAAATTGTAAACGGTAATTGATGAACAGTAAAAATTTTTTGGTTCGCAAGCAGGGTTTACTGGTTCTCCACCGCGTTGAATATTTTGCATTCTTGATGGTTCGACCATATTGTCTTCTTCACTTTAGAAAGACCACGAAAATAGAATTTATAAAGTGAATTTTTCGAAATAGTTGATAAAATATAATACGCAATATTCGATTAGAAGTTTCTCATTCCTTAATAAAAAAAATAATTCTTAAATACTCATCTAGAGGTATATCCATGTCGATGTAAACTCTTATAGTTCTATCATTTCTTATTAGAATCTGGCCTCTTGAAGTTGAATTGAGATCTACACTACGCAATAGTCTATTCCAAGTCACATACACCTAGAGAAATAATTATTTGAGTCTTCCTATTAGTAGACGTATGTCTGCACCAAGAGTTAATAACATTAATTTGATAACATAAATCGTCTACTAGCGCCACGTTCTTGTGGGACGATTAAATTACAAGAGACGTATCTTGTAATTCAACCTTATCGCCATTGCTCTAAATTGAGGTTTGTCCTTTTGCAACCCCACACCGCTCCCCAGTTCCACAAGTTCAGGAAATCAGTTTTGGTATTGCATTAAGAGCTAAAAAGTTACACACATCACTCCTTTCACCATCAGTACTGTACTTGGTGCTACCCTGCAACCGCGAGTGATGAATCTGCTTCCGTACACTTGCTGGAAGCAGATTCACCACACTGGACTGGAAAGCCAAGTTGCAGACAATATTGAAGGACTAGGTACGCTCCAAAAAATATTTTTAATGCCGATGAAACAAGCCTTTTTTTCCGTGTACTTCTTAAAAAGACATTTGCATTAAGAAATGATAGGTGTGCTGGAGGAAAATCTGCAAAGGAAAGACTCACGATACTGTTGTACTCAAACATGGAAGGAGATAAGGAAAAGCCGTTAGATGTGGATAAATTGCCAATAGATTGGGTTTCCAATAAAAAAGCATGGATGATATTATGTCAACATGGTTAAAAAAATTTGACAGCAAGATGAAGAGAGAGAAAAGAAATGTAATATTATTTCTCGATAATGCAGCTTCTCATCCGAATTTATTATTTATTAGAACACGTGAAGCTGATTTTCCTTCCTCCAAATACTATTTCGCATTGCCAATCTATGAACCAGGGCATCAGTCAAAACTTTAAAGTCATTTATAAGAAGTATGCTTCTTAGAAGACTTTTGGCATTAATGGACACAGAAGAGTCACTGGAAATGATAGAAAAAAGCATTAATGTCAATGCATTAATATGGATTTCAGCGGCTTGGAAAAAATTATATAATGTGGATTTAATCTGTTTGATAGTGATATAGTGAGTGCGATATAGAAGATGATATACCATTAGCATTTTTATTTCCAAACTTTAATGTCACTAATTTGGATTTAAGAACATACTCATTAATTGATGATTTGTTAACTGAAAATCCAAATGTCTCTATTGTTGATTGTATTGATGAAATCAGTGATCACATCGAAACTGAGATTGAAGAAGAGAATTATGCAACATGTACTTTAAATATTTGAGAAGCTGATAAAAGATTAAAAGATCTTGAATCTACTTGAATGCGAATCAGAAATATTTAACAATAAAATTAAAACAGCAAGACAAAATGACAATTAAAGATTATTTCAGATAACAACAAATGCCTATATGTTTGTATGGACAATATTGTTTTTTTTTCGAGGTATTTTTCTTACATATTCTTAGTTACATAAGTTTTTTATAGTAATAACAGTGGAAGTTTATTATTTTCCACATAGCAGAATACAAATAATAGAAATTTCACAAAAAAAATATACTTAATGAAAATAAAAGGCCATTTTGCAGCTTACTGATAGAAACCAGTTGCTGATGAAGCCTGGTAATTAACTTAAATGTAATACAATTTAACAATGGCAATAATGAAATTAATAAATGAGTTTTATTAAAAGAAAAGAAAAGAAGGAAATTAAAAACAAAGAAGTGGTAAGCTAGAAAAGATAGAAGAAAGACCGAAATAATTGAAGGAAAAGGAAAAAAAGAAGTGAAATATCCATATAGATATATAGAAATAAAAAATCACTGCACAGCTAAAAGATCATTTTTAATTTTTTTTTTAAATAAGTCGCAGGAAGGGGAAAAGTGGGTAATTTTCAATTTCTTATCTTATTTTAATTGTTTTTTCTGTTTTTTGTAAATATGAAAATATGTAATATGGTTTGTTTTAATATTAATATATGTATATTAAATAAAGGAAATCTGTTTTTTATTTATTATTATTATAATAGGATTCCCCTTGAGTGTCCGCTATTAGGAGGTATTCGGTTTTAGTATTAGTTTATTTGTTTATTTTTCTCCTCGTATCGTATATTATATTTTCGTGGTTGGCTGTATTTTAACATTCACGCAATTGTAAACGGTTATATAATATTTACAAGAAACGAAAAAAATATCAACTTAATCTTATATCTTAACGAAAAGCGCGATAAAGATTGTAAAATAAAATAAGTGACAGAGAAAGTTTGAGGTCCATTGAGAAAGTGGTTTAAGAGATGTGTAAAAAAGATTACTATAATTTAGGCATATAATGTAGGTAGCTGTACCAGAGAAATTTTCGTGAAGGTAAAGCGACTAATAAATATGTATGTGCGATGATATTTAATGAGGTTTTTTATAGCTATGTATAATTAACTATGTATCATTAATGGACTTTCCTAATGTTTTTGCAAGTAATAATATTTTACTAATACTATAATACACTACCGGGTCTTGTTAGCGAGTACAGTATACATAAAATTTGCTCGTAAGAAGCATGGTTAATTTGTTGTATATTGTTAATTGTACGATTTTAACATTTAAGTGCAAACTATAAATACAAATCGCGGAACTACTAAATGAACCAAAGAGCACAATGATTGCTCTTCAGTTAGTCGAATTTTGATAAAAAGATCAAGAGATCCTCTTTCTAACCTGACCGACAAAGTTATTAATTTTATCTCATATCTATCACATTATTTGAAATTTTAGCATTGCTTATAACAACATATACAGGGCTTCGTCCTTCTATAAACCGTTTCTAAAGAACTACACATACTGGAATTCTGAAAATCGTATACGGAGATATATTTAAATATTTCCTCAAGCCAGGGAGAGGTAAAACCCCTCAGCTCGTCTACTATTCGAGAAGTACAATGGAGAAGAGTGTTGCCAACTACATGCTCTTCCTACACTCAATGAGTGGTTGTGACTCTACGTTCGCGTTATTCAACCAAGGCAAGGTTAAATTTCTCAAGACCCTATCCAATAATCCGGATTTCGAATCATACCCTACTAAATTTACAGAGCCTTCAGCCCACCCAAAGGAAATAACAATTGCTGGTGAGAAATTTCTGATTGCCCTTTATGGTGGTAACCACCCAACCACAACACTCAAAAGCTGAGGTACAAGCAATAAGTGGTATCAGCCTACAAGGCATCAGCAAACACGGCTTCCATACCTCCCATTGAAGCTGTAGCTCCACAACACGCCCTCAGAGTTTTCCATCAGGTGCAGCAGTGGATCGGAAACTATTTGGATCCAGAACAGTGGACGTGGAAGTTGACAAAAATGGCTTGGTTCCCGTTACCCCAGTGAAACCCCCGGTTCCCAAGAGGCTTCTTCAGCTTAAATCTTGCAACGCAAGATATATTGCCGAGGTCGGTAATGGTGCAGACAAGCAAGACTGTTCTGCACGAAACTGTGAAGGGTAGTGCTCCAACATTGACGACATTTTGGATATAGGAGAGGAAGACGACTTGGATGAACCCCTTGCAGTACCATTGTCTGAAGCAGCTGAGGCGACAAAAGGTATTAATTAATGTACTATTTTGAAACATTATGCATCTTTACTAATCAATGTTTCCCTGTCATAACATTAATCATTCTATTACAATTTTTTCAGTTGAAGAACAGTGACAACTCACTGTTCAGCCTGGACCTTCCACAGCACCTGACCCTTTGCCTGGACCTTCAGTTGCCCAAAACCCTTCACCTGGACCTTCTAATGCCCAAGAAACATTGCCTGGGTCACCAACAGCCAAACGGAGACGACTAAAGCAACTGCTCATATGACATCAGGTATTTCTTCTACTATTTTTTTGTAATAACATTAGAAACTAAAAATTAGTAGTGACTTTCTGCAAAACCAGATAAGTCATTTTCTTTTTCTCAAAAATATCATTAGTAGAAATTTAACGATATTTTAACATTGGAAAAGTTTTTGTTTTCGTATAGGGGGTTGAAAATCAGTTTCATGTTGCATATTATGAAGCATGACTTATAGAAACAGTGGCGACAACAGAGTGACCAATTTTTGATTGGTTGTCTAAATCACGTGGTACCGGCAGTCATGTTATTATTTTTTTATAGGCGTCTTCTTGTCTAGAAAATCCCAACGGCTATATCTCGTTGCGATTCTTTGAATATTTAAAAAGTTATTAGTGTTTCAACATCCCATGTCGAAGAGTTTTGTAAATTTTGCGAAATTAAAAAGGCCGAATGCGCGCGCAGAACCCTCCAAATTTCATGCGCGTGCAGGACTTGCCAAAACTTTAAAATTTTTCGTTAACGTCACAAATGTCACTTTTTAGTTAGGATCTGCTGACCTCAAAATCGCAGCTGGACCGCACAATTCGCGATGTACTTTCAAGTTGGACTTTCGAGCTTGGATTTATTGCCAGAACGACGGCCCGGCGGCCTGTTTTCGTTTGGAAATAAGGTTTAAAATTTTCGTGTTTTCGCAAAATTCGCCAAAAAATCCATAGTGCGTCCGATAGATTACACCTTATAGTCGATCCAGCGAAATTTAATGATTTCTTAATATCGGTCCTGGGACGGAACCGATTACAGTTTCCGACTCGGAACGACTTCAGGACCCCGAAACAATTTTCTGTTTCTCGATAGTGCCTTTCCTTCACTTTGACATTTAATTGTATCGAGTATTGTATCCAAGTAAGAAACTGCATGTTTCAAGAGCAGGATTAAGCAAATGTTTTTAGTTTCCTAGTAGGGGGTCGAAAATCAGTTTCATGGCAGAAAGAGATTTCAGTGGTTTCAGAACGATAGACATCAAAATTACACATTTTCGTTCACTCCTACTGAGCCTAAAATCAGAGCGTGACCGTGCAATTCACGATGTACCTAGTTCTAAGTTCGACCCTCTACCTTGGATTTCTTACCAACACAGTCTCTCGGAAATTCGTTTGGAAATAGTATTTGAAGTTTTCGTGTTTTTGCAATTTTTTCAATTTTGTCAATGACTTGCAATTTGACAAATCATAGGGGTGGATTTAGGATCGGGGTTGCTCTGGCAGGTTGCCGATACCTGATTTGTATGTATTACGGAGTGTTAGAGGTTTGAGTGCCATTACTTTAACATGAGGTAGATTAAGCAAAAGTAAACAAAAAATTATTACATGGGAATTTATCGCTGCGTTAGAAAAGTCACGCCCAACAATCTTCAAGACAACTTAACATCGAGAAGCACGTCGAACAGCTTATTTCCTTTTGTCGCGTCGAAATATGTATAGCCGAAAACCATATGTAACTTAAAATTTTGTCGTTTTTCGCAATTTACAAAGATAGCGGTGATTTGAAGCAAAATAAAATATATGTTCAACTTCTCACTCAATGCTTGATCCAATGATATATGTCACACGGTTACAGCACCAGTATAAAAATAGTTATTTACATTACTAGATGCGAAAGGTTACTTTAAGGTGTGAGGTGATTTTTGAATGGTCGAGGCGAAGCCGAGACCTTTCAAAAAACACAGAATACTTAAAAGGGCTTTCGCATTGTGAAATGTATTATATTTTTCCTACTATACCGAAAAAAATTATGGGATTTACTAATTTAAAACTAATTATTTCATGAAATTAATTGACGTTTTTAATAAATTTTATATTATAGTTTAGGAGGCTGCCTGTGAAAATTGTTTCCATGGCAACTAAATATTACACATTTTAATTTCTGGTGGTTTCAAACTAAAATAAACAAATACATATGTTTTGTGGCGATATAAATGGGAATATTGCTTGTGCCTTGTTTTACCCCAAGAAATCCAAAGCAAGGTATATGCAAACTTATGAAGCGTTTTTAAAATGGAGTAGGTATGTACTACGTGCCGACAAAAATGTTGGCGTACTTTCTAGAAATACCTTTCTTTATTAATACAAAATTGTTTAGATGTATTAATTTGTTCAAATAGAACGAATTAATTTCGTTTAAAATTTGTTTTTCTACTTTTCTGTCCTGGCCGCATAAGTTTTACTTTCGTAGATAGCAACGCCTTAGGAACTCTTATTGTGTTGTTACTTTGTTTATTGTTGTTGAGTTTCATTGTTAAGAGTTCCTTTTTGTTATTTTTTTGGGTTCACTAGTTTATTTAAGAGTAGGTATTAATAATTTTAAATAAGAATATGGCGTTAAGGTTTTCTAATGAGGAGAAAACAGATATTATGAACAATTGCCAATTTTGTTCATAGCCTACCATTAAAAAACCTGTTTTTCTATTATGTTGCTACCTCATTATAGAATTTTTTCAGATTGTGATACATCGTTGAAAAGCGCATAAAAAATGCTATTTAATGAAATAAAAATCCAATATGACGCCCATAAGAAAAACAAAAGTTAATGTGTCAGTCTCGAAAACAAGTGACGGTAGAAAAATTTTGCTATCACTATTAGATGTATTATTAAAAAGTGTTCTAGTAATGTACAAGTTTCCAACCTGCATAAATAATGCTTAAAAAGTTATGGAGGAAACAAAAAAAAGCAAACTTTCAGTTTTTTTAAAATTACTCAAAAACTATGGGTGCTACATAAAATTTGAAAACGGATTCGAAATGGCCATTAAAATCTGCAAAACTTTCCCCATTTAACCATCGTTCCATCTCCGTTAATAAGCGAGATAGCAATGCATCGGGCCTCAATCTGGGACACACTGTATATAAAATTTTAAACAGCTCGATAATCCTCACTTGTACAATGGTTATGAACTTTTTCATATTGCAGAATATACTCACAGATAAGCAGAAAATGAAGGAAACAAACGTAAAATTGGTAAAAAAAATTTAATAAAAAAGTAAAAAATTAATATTTCTCTATAATTGAAAATATTCTTATTTTTTGAAAGTTTCTCATGGTTCAATTGCCAATATTTATTATGCATGTGAAAACCTAATTCATCCCACGATTTTTCAAGTAGGCAGCTCCGACACACCCCTTACGGTTCGGGACTCTTAAGTTTCTTGAAACATAGGTATGTAATTTTATTTTTAAACGTATATGTCAAGTTTCAACGAATTCACTATGTTCTTGTTCAGTTTGGACACTTTTCCTGTACTATTAGCTGCGTTTAATAGTTTTCTGATGAATTGATTTTAAGATAAATGATGATAAAAAGTGGCAGTGGAAAAACAAGTTATACTTTAAAATCGTATAAACTTTACTGCCTTTTTGTACAAAATACTAAGTAATTACCCTTCTTTGTACTGCGTAACTATGTAAATAACTTCGTAGCATAAGAGACTTCCATTGACAATTTTATTATTGACTTATCGATCTTATTAAAGATGTGTTTTCTTTTTTAGTCATTTTACTATTACTTTATTCATTGGTTTTTTTTAATCGATATCGGTATTTGTAGTTGTTAGGAATCACTTTTCATCTTCACGAAATTATTTTAAATTATTTTAGTTTTAACGTTAAAAATGTTTGTTAGTGAAAAAAATTTGTATAATACCATTTTAGTTTTCATTATGAGAATGTTTTTGTTAATAAAATAACTTTTTATTTTAATTTCTAAATAAAACTACTGATAATAAGATTTTACTTTTTGAGAATGTTTTGTGTTAATGAAATAACTATTTACTACTTTGCAACAAATTTTCATTTTTATCACATCCGAAATATCGCAAGATTTGCGTTCTACTTAGTCATTTCCAATGTCTCCTCCGGTTGCATCTTTGCGAAGGACTGTGAATTTTTTACTTATGCAAAGTTGTCAATTGAATCTAACAATATAAAAGTTTATAATTTTTTCCATGCACTACAAAAGAAGCCACACTGATTTTTCTAGTTTCTGACAATTATCATTTTTGGACCTGTCTGGTTTTTGGAATAATTCCTTCAATTACAATAAACAAAGTAAAATGTGTTTCATTACATTATAATTATTTTGATTAATAATCACAAGTAACTTTTATTTTCACATTTTTTTATAATTATTGTACTCTTTGTGATATACTCATCACATAATAATATAAATGAACACCAGATGAAGTTCTTGATGCAGAATTAACGTTTCAAACAATTTACACATTTTCAAATTAATTCTCGAAAGCGTTTTAATGAAATATTCAGCTGGCTACTACATTATTATGTACGATGCAGTTGCGGAATCCAGTAAATGTTCGCAATATATGTTTTTTATCTCCGTGCTGTATTCGAGAGCTTTGCAAGTTCAACAGGTCATTAAAGTTTATGTCAAACTGCAGGCAGGTTGTAAATTATTCAACATTCTAACTAGCGTTCATAGGGCCCATAGAAAATTAAAGGTACCTACGAGAAAGAGTATTTGTAAAAAAATTTGTTTTGATAATTCATAAAATAGAGAAATTTCAAAAACATTTTTTCGTATTTGGCAAATTGGAATAAAGTAAAAAGTAATTAATTGTTTTAAAGCACTTGTAATGTTAGATCTAATGAAATAATTGTTAACTCTAGTGTCAAATAGACAAGAAAGTACAATATGTATTATAACGGTAAATTAATTTAACTGTCTGTAAAAAATTCAGAAGTGCGATTCTTATGTTTGATTGTGCTCCATCACAATAAAGTCTATAATGAAGAGACTATATTACTACAGCCATCTATGAGGCACTTGAATTTATTGAGTTATCTAAATCAAATAACTATTATTTTATCAGACTCTTTATCTGTTCTAAACTCACTAAAAAATCATGTTTCATTCAACATCAAATCTAATCCATCTATCCCAAAAATCAAAGAATTTTTACATAACATCCCAATTACTGGAAGAGAAGTTTATTTTGTATGGATAAAGCTCACATAGGTTTAAACATAACGAACATGTTGACATCTTAGCCAAAGAAAGTAGTATCAAAGGATTGGAGTCCAGGAATTACTTAAAGTATTAAAGAGTGTTAGTTTATAATAATTATGCATCAATGAAAAAATAAATCATTAATAACAATAATTAATGGGCAACGGGGAATTTATTTTTAATTAAAAGAACTCAGGGATCACACTATTCGTGGATCTGCTTCGGCCATCTTCAGCATAAAACACCTACACTGAAAACTCAAGATTTTTCAAATTAACTAAGCGAGGTGGATCGTTCCATTAGACGCCCAATGCAATTAAACGTGGATAGAAGAATATTTTTAAAGATGGGTTTATTAAATTTGGTGTTAGATTGGCTGTTTGGTGTTCCAATTAATTAAATCCTTCCAATAAATAGGAATATTAGTGTAATTTTTGTTTTGATCAAGCTGTAAAAATAATATTAATAAATATTTTTTTTTTGGCAGTTAATGCTTTTTTCTATATTTTTTTAGGTTTCTGTTTCTTTTTATTATTTTATAAGAGTAACTATCCATAAGGAAAAAGGTTTAATCAGAATAAGAGGATGACGACATGGGTTTCTGACTTTTCATTTAAAAAAGAAGTAGATTAAAGAAAGTGGTAATTGTCAGTTATCAAATTTGCGAAAATTTACATGAAATTTACTTTCCTACAGATTTATGTATGGACATACTATTTCTTCGCATCAAATGAAAAAAAAAAAACAGTTTAGTTTACTCTTTCTTCCTTCTTCATCTTACGAAACTCGATAATTATTTGAAAATACAAATACCTTATAGTATTATCGTGGCCAAGGCTACTAAATTCTTTTTAATCGCACCGAATTTTTGATATATGTTAATATCATTCTCTTGTCTTGAAAGCCGCTAACCCAAATTAGATCTACAAATATTATATATGACCCTGACAGCTTTAAACGGATTAAACTAAGATCATAAGTTACTTTTTATAACGCCGTATATATATATAAGCTCTGTCAGTATAATTAAAAATGAAAACCGCCCAATTTAAATGTTAACCAAATACAAAGAATCTGTATTTAGTTTATGAGTATTTACTACTAAGGCAAGCATATCAACATACATGTTTTCATTACTGTTATTACACTTATACAATATATTTATTAGGCTGATCTCATTTTAAGCAATTTGGTCCAAACCCATTTATCAAACGCAGTTATATTTGTTATATTACTATAATCTTAATTAAACTGTATAATAAAACAATGGCCGTTGTTTAAAATTACCCACTCATTTAATAAAAAATGTCTCACAATAAAGGTTATCTTATATTAGTGTGAACGGAAGCATATTATAATAAAACAGTATTTCTATTATTTGCGTTTACAACTATGGAGAAAATTAATCCGGTGGATTTATAATAAACTTAAACTCATGTAGATGCATTATTACTATTTTCTCATGAATAACTGAGTTCAAACTTTTTATTTTATCAAAAGAGTCTATATGCGTGGGAATATTAGTGGAATCAATGATTGTATTAATTGTCTCGTCTTGTCATGTACTGAAATAATTATTGTAAATAATTGTAAATAAGTTTATTTCAAAGGAAAAGTAGAATTTTTTTTTTGTAATGCAAGGGTCTAATTAAATAACAGATTGTCCCATATGAGTTCCATTTGAAAGAGACGAGTTTTCGTGGAAAAACGAACTTAATGACGAATAAATCGTTTTTAATTTGCGTTTGAAGAAATATTATTTAATAGGCGCTTGCAGACCGATTTTTAACAATTTTGACTAAGTCGCGGCCTTCTATAAGTAAAACTAAAAATTTAAAAATAATGCAAATAATAGGAATCAAAATAATATCTGAGAGTTGAACCATATGTATTTCGATCTACAGTGGAATCCAAATGTGTAAAATATACTGATTATCCCATTTAAAAATCTGATTTTCATGTAAATTGCACCGAAACCGAAAGTCGGCCATTTTAGCTCTTTACATTAATTAATTGGAAAATTTATCCTATATCACTATACCAAATTTGAAAAAAACTCCATACACCCATTCAAAAGTTACAAAAGTGTCCCTATGGTCTAGGTCATCGGGTATACCAATGTGTCAATTTACATCAAGATGGATATCCCATGATATTACAAGCCACATACTTAGTTTACATAAAATAACACAAATGGCGGTTTAGTAAAACAGTTTATTTAAACCATTTCTCAGTGTACAGTTTATCTCAAAAGAAGTGCTTATTCACAAGACATAGGTAATAACATTGTATATTTGGTTAAAGTACAACACGAAGACAATTGAACACATAGTTAGTTAACTTTTTAGTAATCCTTAAAATGCGTACGTCATATGGGCCTACTCTGCCTTTTAAATAAATCATCGTCAATATCATCCAGATCCGCTGCGTCAGTATAACCCGAATCATCATATCTCGATCGATCAGGGGTTCTGGTGGACCGGCTGCCTCCCGTGGGACTCCTTGCAGTTAATCTAAGAACAGGATCGTCGTACCTTCTCGAAACTAAAGTAAAGTCGTGATGGGCATCAACTAATTTCTGCAGTCTTGATACAAGTTCGTAGTCAGGCATTGGCAGTACAACGCCAAGTATTTTAGCTACGGAATGCTTAAAACTTTGAAGTTGAGTTTCACGTCGCTGCACGTCCGATAAACTATCCTTAACTCTGGCTAGCTCGTCCCTAAGGAGCTGTATAGAATGCTCACTCATATTTCGTTCCTGATCAATTGTATCGCCAGTGGCTCTGACTTGGTCTTTTAGAATTGTAACTTTTCTATTGTATTTGGTCCTCAGAGTTTCAGAGTCTATTAAACGTTTTTGCAGCTCTTCGATTTTTCTTCCCCGTTCGAGAGCGGTTATCTGAAACATAAATTGAATTCATTTTAATATGATACATGTACACCGTAATGGTTTCAAGGAAATTACTAATGTATCAGAATTAAAAAACGCTTCTTAAGAACTATTTATTTAAAGTAAAAATATAGTTCAATAATATCAATGAATTGAGGAAATGGAGCCAAGTGATGGAAGAATAGTTTTACTAAAATCCGCAAAGTAAAATAACGGCCATTTATTATTATTATTATAAAATGGCTGTTATATATCTTTTGACCACTAAAGCACAAATTTACAATTAAAAGATTTACCTATCTAAAATCGAAAATGCACGTGTCTTAAAAGTTTACCGACTGAGCTAAATAATGACTCCTAAACTTTAAAACCTTTTCTTTGAAATATTATTTCATAGGCTCTCCGCTCTGATTCAGGAACGCAAACACATATTAAATATGTTGATTTATTGATATTGCGTTAGCAAAATTCAAATTTAAACTACCGTAGGAAAGAAAATGCTTCTAGCGTTTAAATTTATCTCAGTAATTTGTGCTTGTAGAATTTATGATTTTGTAGGGGTGACCGAATGTATTGAAATATATTTTAACGAAAAGGTGGAGGAAATTTCGTCCAGAATCAGAGTCATCCAATGTAAGGAAAAAAAGAATGAAAGAAATATAATATCGCAAATGTCATATGTTTTAGTATTGGTGCATGATATTAAATATTACTTAAGACATGCATGGTAACTAAGACTAAATGAAAAAATTCTGCGAAAAAAATTGCAATTGGAATTTGTAAAAAAGATATTTTTTTTCAGGACAAATGTTATTCTAAAATGTGTGAAATGGGGAACAAAGGCTTAAACGTCGCGAAGGTACCAGAAATAATGAACTATGGTGAAAAACTTCAACCACGTGTACAGCCACTTCGAATTATCAACTTTCAGCGACTGAAACGCAAAATCAGTGAGATGCTAGAAACGTGCCCAGTGGGTTGAAGAATATCATCGGATTGTTGGAATAAATCCCAATACATTTATCATAATTTACATAAAACTCTGCGAATTATAAGAGATTAGAACATCCAAACGAATAATTATTCCAAACCTATTTATAGACCAACGTTTCTAGGAGCATTTCCCTTTTTCTCTATAGATCCAAATTCGATTTTATAAAAACGTGCCCATCGAGATGTTGGTAAGTTCTTTGATTTATTGATTTAAGTATTCTAGCACCACTGTGGATTAATAATAATAGCAAAAATAATTTAATCTTTTCTTGAAGCAAAAGTGGAAAGTGGTTTTTGGAATTTGATGCAAGGATCTATTTATTTTGGCCTTAAAATCTTGAGGAGATTGGAACTCAGGCAAGATATTATTGTGTAACGAGTTGTTGGAGGAACATAAAGACGAATAACAAAATTATAGTCTAATTTCGTTTCGCGGGAGTGTGATGACAAGCTTGTTCCAGTAGCACCAGAACAAGTTATTCGTAGTAGTAAGAGCAATATAACTTCTGGTAAGCGATATCTGATAGTATCGAAAGAAGATACTAGCATTGCCAATATTATAACAATGTTGCAGAGGGTTAAGTAGTTCGTAACATCTAGGTTTAGTAGGTTTACAGCCAATCGTATGGCTCGATTCTACGTTGAATTCAGAATTTTGACGAAATTATAGGTACAGATTCCTATACGCGGAAGCAACATTTCAAACCAGGATGTATTTGTACCCTATCTAGTATGACGGTTATGGCAAAGTGAAATCAAAAACAAAAAATGCAAATATTCATACATGTTAGAAAGAAAGTGAAAATGATAATAAACAGCCATTTTTATATCAGTAATAGCACCGCATTTGGGCTGAAAATCTAACTATTCAATAGGTGTGCTAATATTTTCATTCTTTCAACGATAACACGAAACGCAACACAGACCCTTCAAGTAGTAAACGTTACTGAAAAGAAGCAACAAAGAATAATGATGTACTATTATGTCCCTATCACATTCCAAACGATTCACAAAGACCTCCACGCTCTTCTGCTTCTGCATTCATGTTATTAATAATTATAGATACGACATGATTTACTCTGCCTTTTCTGTACCTTTCCGATGCATGTATATGAACGCTATTGGTGTGCACATTTTGTTACTGTGTAGCGGTATTAAGTTGCCGTGAAGTCAAATAGCTTCTTGCTTTGAAGAGGAAACAAAATTTTGCAGCTGACTCAGTTAAATTACTAATATAGGTGCTTCAGGAGGAATTATTGCATATCATTTCCTGGACCATAGTTGTCGCTTGACTTGAGCCTTAATAAATTACTTTGTTAGCAAATAGTAAGAAAACGACCTTTACTGGGTATTTTATTTATAACGTGATTATCGGTAGACCGCATAGTAAAAGATTATATAGATAAAATATGTCTTATTTTTGATCCATGCAATTTTAATTTAACACCCATTCCTTGTCCATTTCGTTATTTTGATAAAGTTGATATGAAACTATTTATAGATTGCATACTATATTAGTACATATCTATAATTAGAAAATCGATTCATTAAACCTGTCTATTTCTGAAATATCATTTTCTTCTGATTTGCTGTCAGATTTTTAAGATTAACCAAATTTAATAAATCTTTGATGAGTTAGTTTTATCTGTGTTTAGTTTATTATAACCGTTCCAGAGCTCTTACTTATAGAAAGGCCTTAACTTGTTTAAGTTTCGTGTGCAAATTAATCTGATGACAGAGCCTTCAATTGACTACATGGATCCTTTCTGCTTCCTACATCTTGAAGGTTGGTATTTCCCATTTCCTATTTCCAGAAACTTTTTCGTCAGATTGTTGTCATTACATCTGATAATATGGTCCATCCATAGTAGCCTCCTAATTTTTTCATTCTAATCTGTACCTACCTATACCTAAACTTTGCTGGTTTTGTCTTACATATCCCAATCTCTGTTCTCCTGGAAACTTTCTGATTATGAAGGTACTTTTAAAGATCAAAATAACAGTTGTTAGCTAGGAGAATTTGCTGTTTGATTTCTGCTGTTGTAGTGTTAATTTACATTTATAAATGTCCTAAATGAATAAAAAATATTACAGACTCAAAATTGCTTCGATTCAGTGTAATTTTGACCGTCTTCAAGCTAATAGTTACCTTCGGCTGCAATGCATTTAGTTTTCGCGTTAATGAGTCAAATCCGACGTTATTGGTTTTATCTTATGGGCGAAGTGTGCAAGGGTTTCTCTCAACTCTTGAACCAATCTGGCAACTGTATATCGATGTCGGAATTCAATGTCTGATCCAATTAATAGTGCAATCATTAGGGCAGAATCTCTCATAACCGTTTCCATGTTAATAATGAATAGGAGACAAGCCAATATATTTTCAGGTGTTTTTGAAACCTAGTTTCATTTTGTCCTTTACTAGACCACACCACTGTTGCGATTGGGACATTAATTAGCTTTGCTGGTCTCCAGCTCATTCATGTGCTCGTATAACTTTAGTCTTAAGATTCTATTAGTGTTGTATGATGAAAACAGCGAATTCTTCATTACTTTAAAGTTTAAATGGTCATGATGAATTCCCTGTAAGTTATGCAGCAAGCCATTCACGTAAATGTGTTAAAGTTTAAATTGGTTGTATGAATAGACTAAAAAAGACATTATAGAATACTCAGTATACTTTTACTTAACTTCTTTGGCTTAACGCTTAACTGATATTTAAATTTGACAATTAGTTATTTAATTTGATAATTATATTATATTATATAATGAATATTATAATTTTTTAAATCGTCAGCGTGCTTTCCTATTAAACTTAGTAGAATAGCCTTAGTTTGATGAACTTGTTCGATCTTCAAATATATTCAAAGCCCAAAACAAAACAAATTAGTTATTGGACTTCACTATGAAAATCAAAACAAAGTTACGCTTCAGCAATGTCAAATTATTAAAAAAATCTACAAATTAAGTACTCATGCAAAATTAAACAGTATTCGAAGAGAACGGCAGAAACCAACTGCCACTTCACTTTATTAATTAATAGGTACCTTATAATCAGCAGCCTCAGCTAACTGCGAATTAAGGTCTCTGATTTGGCTTTTTGCATCAGAAAGTTGCAATTGTAATCTGTCGACCTGCTTGACCAGTTTTTTGACTCGAAGATTTGACTCATCCCTTTCGTTCTGGAGAAGACATTTCGTTTTGACATTATCTTCTTGTAAAGATAACTTTCTTCGAAGTAAATCTAGATGTAGATCTTTCCTCTGCACCTGCTCGCGAAGGGTGCGTACTCTTCTTTGGAGTTGATACACTAATGCAGTCTGGCAAATAAGAGAGAATTTTATGTAAACATATGGTGTAATCAATAGACTGAAATAGTAAAGTAGACTTTGCTTAGGAAACGATAGTGTAGTGTATGTATATGGGTAAAATTATAGTGACTTAATATGTAATAGTGAAGATGATGGTCAGAATTAAAATTGGTTATATTCAAATTTACCTCAATATGAATACTTTATTTGACAATTACGAATTTCAAATGAAATGTAGTTAAGGTAAAACTAAACTATCAAACCTTTTTCAAAACGGGTTAGTAATGTGATTTTATCGGTTTCAGGATATTAATCCTTTGTTTACATATGCAAAAGTAGGCTGGTAAATAAGTCATAACTAAAGTTGTACAGTTATATTTATTGCTTGTACGGTAATATTACAATACAGATCTGTCAATAACTGTCAACAGATGAAATAATAAATAATGGACTATTTATTAATACAAATAGACAGAAAACTCTAAACAATAATAATTAAATACTGAAATCCAACTGAAATGTATTTTCAGGCAATTCAAGGTCCATTTTTATGTAGCCGTTGTGACATTAAAAATGTAAACATTTATACTTCAAATCACGAGGGATGACCGTTACGTCACAAATTAATTTCTAATCTTCAACGTACGCTTCAAGCGTTCTTTGTTTACAAAATAGTAAAACGAGAGAGACAGGGAAAGGGAGTCCATTATATGCGACTGTTAATATCTCCGACTGACGTTGTTGATAACTAACGCAGTACTGATTTGATTCTTACGAATTATAATGATGACGTAACGGTCTTCTTTCGTGATTTGAACTATATGTAATATGAAAAAAGGTAACAAATAAAAACAAACAAAATATAACTGTAACCATGGCGACAAATCAACCCATACAGACTTGACCAACTAATGAAATGAAAACATTATTAATAAGAGAATATCAAAAGGTAATATCTATTAATAATGTCTTTATTTTCTGAAACCGATAAACTATTGAACAAATCACGGATGTTATGAATCATAACAGCCTAGATGTCTTAAAGTCCTCGCTCTACGAGCTCGGATTTCAAACCGACATCTGCGGCAGTTATGATAGTCATAACATTCCTAGATATGTTAATAGCTATAATTTGTTGCAATATTACGGTTTTAATTGCGTATTATATATTAAGTCACACAGCTAAAATTAGATATTTAAAAATTCTGCTTTACTTGTGCCATGCCATGCGATGTAATTATTATATTTTTCATAATGAAGATGAAGTTACTGGTTTTGTATAACTATTTCAGTCTATTTTTTATGTTATCTACCACTATAAAATGTAAAATGTACTAATTAATATGATGAATAAAATTACTGACACTGTGACCAACTCTCAACATATTGTTTTCACTTCGATCTAAGTTTTTTCGTGAGGATAGGATTTAGTAAGTAACAATAGCTACAACATATCCCGATTATGATAAAGTTATTGTAAGATTGCGTTTTAGTTATATTTTGCACTATTTTTCTAACTGTAGAAATGTATTAGACCAGGCAAATTAAAGTTTTGTCTTGCAAAAAGGGATGGAGTTGCGGAAATTGTTCTAATTACGCAATTAGGTCTCTGATATGAATAAAATTAATTTTTGTAGTTCTTATACGAAATTGTCAAGATTAGGAGGTAAAACAAAGAAATAATTTATTGGAGATATTAATCCCGGAAATATTGAATTAAATAGGTTTTCCCAATAATAAGATTTGAAAATGTAATAATTTTTCTTTAATCCCTAAATGTTTTATTCTTGTTTAAAAATATTTACATTTTGGTGAATGTGAATATATACAGTACAAACCATAGAGATGTACTCTGTGGAAGAATTTACGTTTGTATGACGTCCATTAATATAGAGCAATCGCTCATCGCTGATATCTTACCAGCTAGATATTTTATTTTAGTTGAAACATCGAGTAGTAACTCACGATTAATATAATATCAAACAATAATCACGCCTAAATCCTACACTCAATAATTAATATCAAACGTGCAGTAATAGTCCAAGCAATGGGGGTTTTCTATTCGCAAAAGGTGGGAAAGAAATGAAATTTGGTGGGATGGTAGACATAGGTCCCCTGATAGTACACCTCAGTTTGCGACCTCGGGGGGTTGCCGCTCGAGGGGTGGGGGGATGAAAACTCTGCGTCGCGACGCTTTTCGGGAAATAGCGCCGTTGTGGTAAGTGCTATCGAAAAAAAGTTCAAATAAAACATGTAGAGAATAAAATTGTGCACAATTGTGGTTTTCACATTTTTTGTCTGCGACCAATAGTTTTCGCTCTACGGCGCGCCAAAGTTGGGGGTTGATTTGCAATTTTCAACAAAATCAGAATTTCATCGCGGATTAAGACGAAGATCGCTATCAAACAATTCTGTAATATTTTTTTTCTGAAAGAGTAATGTTTTCTGAGTCTGCAGATGCCCGATTTGATACATTTGGTCGTGTATAATAAAATATATGATTTTCTGAAGCGCGCCCCTACATACTCCGCATTGGACATTTTTTAATTATCATTATCTACGATCAATATTTCCTTATTATTGTTGACCTAGGCGCCAAATTTATTATTTTTGTGCATTAGCGGTCATGAATATCCTGATTGGGGTATAAGATACGAGCCCCTTGTTCGGCCTCAACTTACAATTTATTATGATTCGATGTTCTGTTAATCTGTACAAGTACGAAATATGCTGAAAGAAACTGTCGCTCGAAGCAGAAATGCAGCACTGGTGTTTTCTTCGATGAATCCATGATTCCAACTGTGTCGCAAGAAAAATTTTTATCGAACAGCTTTAACAAAAGGCGTCCCATCGCATTGCTGCAGACAAACTTGGAAGCACATAATTACGCGTTTAAGCAAGCGGTCGAAGACACGGATTCATTAATTGTGCAGACTGCCATCAAACTTACTCCCTCTTTTTCCTCAGTATTCGTAATTGGAGAAGACGTAGATTTGCTTGTGTTGTTGACTGCTAAAGCCAGAGAGATCCCGAATGTTTATTTGTGCAAGCCGTGTAAAGGGAACAAGGAGGATGTGTTCTATCCGCCTCAGAGTTTGTAATATAGCGATGCTATTGCGAAAAGTATCTTATTTGTGCATGCCTTCAATGGATGTGACTCATGTGACACTACATCGGCGTTGTTCAATCAAGGCAAGATTCGATTCTTCAAAACTTTAGTAAAAAACCCAACATTAACAGACGTGATTCAGGCATTTGACGACCCTAATGCAGAATTAACGGAAGTCATTGCCGCTGGCGAACTGTTTATGTTGAGGCAGTATGGTGCAGGAAGCGAACATCGCAAGTTGAAGTCTCTGCGGTATACGAACTTTGTAGGGCCGTCTCCAAAAATTCATTCAATCTCGCGGCATGGCCACCAATATCCAATGCGTACCATCATCATTCATTGCGTATTTATGATCAAGTACAGAGCTGGCGGGGAGTTCAGAAACCCCCAGAAGATCATGGATGGCAAAGAACAACCACAGGACTGGATGCAATACGAATCGCAAAGAAACCAGTTCCAGAGGTTTTACTTAAGAGCATCTCGTGCAAATGCCAGAAAGGTTGTGGACCTGCTTGTGGTTGCCGTAAAGCAGGATTAAAATGTTCGGTTCTGTGTGTTTACACTGTACTGGGACGTCCTGCGAAAACATTCCCGACCAGATTGGGTTACACGACGACGATGCAGAAGATGCCGAAAACGTTCCCGATCAGATACAGGACGATGAGGACCAGACAGACAACGCCGAGTTAGCCGATTATGGCTCGGAACTGATGTCTGAGGATGATGACAAACAAGGCAAATCAGTTTTACAACGTCGCAAGCGCCTTAAAGTGAAATAGACCCCTATATCGACCGTGGATTAGGCCTTTTGGGGATACCACATTAAAAAAAACGCACCTATCAACTCTACCTCAAGGGTGGTGTGAAAAGTTTCCTTGAATAATGTATGCACAAAAATAATAAATTTGGCGCCTAGGTTAACAATAATAAGGAAATATTGACCGTAGATAATGATAATTAAAAAATACCCATATCGGAGTATGTAGGGGCGCACTTCAAAAAATCATATATTTTATTATACACGACCAAATGTATCAAATCGGGCATCTGCAGACTCAGAAAACATTACTCTTTCAGAAAAAAAATATTACAGAATTGTTTGATAGCGATCATCGTCTTAATCCGCGATGAAATTCTGATTTTGTTGAAAATTGCAAATCAACCCCCAACTTTGGCGCGCCGTAGAGCGAAAACTATTGGTCGCAGACGAAAAATGTAAAGACCAAAATTGTGCACAATTTTATTCTCTACAACGGCGCTATTTCCCGAAAAGCGTCGCGACGCAGAGTTTTCATCCCCCCACCCCTCAAGCGGCAACCGCCCGAGGTCGCAAACTGAGGTGTACTATCAGGGGACCTATGTCTACTATCCCACCAAATTTCATTTCTTTCCGACCTTTTGCGAATAGAACCTCGTTTTTAGTACCCATTGCTTGGACTATAATGGCCATTTGTAAATTATTTTTATTGATACCTATGTACATGTACTTTCGTTGTTTTTATAGTTAATTTATTGAAACCACAATAGTTTATATAAATAAAATCATTTATATACATAAAATATGCAACCAGTATTACATAGCAATTATCAACCAAATGCAGTTCCGATGAATACATTTTATAATGATTTTCCTCACATCTCACATCAGATAGGAGTACAACATTCATATCTCTCAATGTATTTTAGAAGAAAAATATTTTTCTTTAAAATTTGTTGGTTTTATATGCCACCTTCCAAATCACGGCGAAGCAACACTGAATCCTAAATAAATTAAGATCTATAGTTTGCAAGCGAAGTCTTCCAAAAAAAATTAATCGAATAAATTTATAATGAAAACCGAAAAATTCCTTGAGAATATGTCTTTTCACTAAAGGCATTTCAAGTCACGAGTACGATTCGTTAACCACTGCGTTGTCGTCGTTTGCATAACTCACATTTTTAACCAAAATTGTATTTTTATTTTAATTATCTAAATCGTTTAATCGTTTAATTAATGCCCATGATGCATGCTCAGTGCTCAGTCAAATATGTATTGGAAAATACGATAATAATTGTATGTGTACTTAAAAAACTATATTTCCCCTTAATAAATAATTGATATTATTTATATTTTCCTCTATTATTTATTTATATTTAATTTACAACCATGTTTTTTAAGTGGAATTCAGAACTTATTTTACAAAATAAATAATATAATTTAATACTACGAATCCTCTTCATTTTATTTTTACCCCTATAGGCATTTTTTAATCAAACAATATGTTAAATAGAAATTTTATTTTAAACCAACAAAATCATGCAAGAAATTTAATTAAAAATTATAAATTTTATACAGTTAGTCACAGTGTAGTATTATCTATATAATGATAAATATACAGGGTGTTTCAGAAAACATGGGGCAACGCTCGGGGGCAGATTCCTCGCCTAGAAACATGATTATTATATCCATCAACACGGTCCGATTTCGCTTCGTTCCTTAGCTACATGGTGTCAAAGTTCAAGAAAAATATGTTTTTTCCAAAAATCTAGATTTCCACTTGAGGGAATTAAATGAAATTTGGACAACTATTTACAACCGAATACACTTTCTTAGGTACATATTATTATGTTGAACGTGAGTTACAGGACCGGAATTACTTGCAAGCCCTTGTATTTAATCAAAGAAAAAATTGATTCTTCGTTGAGATTTCTAATTTATAATTACATGGGTTAAAATCTAGCTCAATTTTGATCAAAAATAGCCTCTTATTATTTCTTCGTTTTCCCTTGAGTTTCCGAAATAAGAGCATTTTAACTTTAACACCCTATAGCTAAGGAACGAAACGAAATCGGACCCATGTTGATATGAAAAAATAATCTTGTATTTAGATGGAGAATCTGCCCCCGAGTGTTGGCCCATATTTTTTTAAACATCCTGTATCTGTACTGATGCAGCATGATACGAAAAATGCAAATACAAATGAAATTTACTTTTGCAGGTGCTGAAGTAAAGTAATATTTTAACTTGGTGAAATGGGTGGATAATAAAATTTAGCTGTGATCCAGTCATTATCAAATGTAAACCATAACTCTAAAATATCGTATTTATAATAACGTCTTCTTATTGAGAAAATGGTTTAGTAGGTTAATCGCCGCAGAACACTCTTGAGTTAAAATTTTGTGTTTTGTGTATTCTGTTTAAGTCGTGGAATAGCTTTTGTTAAATTTGGTTAGAATATTAATATGAATGAGGTGCTAAAATCCACCCCACTTTCTTGGGGTGGATCCACTTTCTTTCTTCATTTTGACTTTTTTTTTGTTTTTTTGTATGTTATACATGGCAGAACCATCTACCCGTCAAAATTTATTATTATAAAATCGTTAAAAACCTACTGATAAAATGGTATCCGTTATAAAATAGGTTGAACGCATTTTTTGCAAACATAGAAAACGTATGTCACGGGATTTGGCAGATCCGAAATGTTATCAATTTTTTTCTACACTTTACTAAGAGTAAAGAGAAAGCTGTCCAAATTTTAGGTACGGCAAACAAAGTTGAGTCTATTTATTTTGCAAGAATGAAGAAAAAGAAATATGGTACGAACTACGAACTTTCCCAGAATTATGTTGACATTTTATTCATCCCTTATGGAGTCATAATAAAGCTATCATTAAAAAAAGTCTCAGATATGGCGCACTAAGTTGAAGAAAAGTGTTACCAGCTCTTAGACTACATGTGTTAAAAATAAACATTTAATTGGCTACTATATGAAGAAAAATTATGCACCTACTATTTTTTATCGATGAATGCTAGAGAAATAAAATAATAAAGTACTTAGTAGAATTTCAACTGCATGGTCGCTTTCATTTTTCATTTCCAAAACATTATCCATTCAACTTTAAATCAGATAAATTCCTAATGGTTGAAAATAGAAGAAATGTTCATTTGGTATACAGTAAAGACCGAGGAGGTTCGAACATGGGTATTAGGTTGCGCGATTTACTTGTGCCCGTTGTAGGCAAGTGGTGCGGGAATCGTGGATCTCCGCGCTGTAGCCGATGGCTCTCGCGTCTAGTTCCTTGTTTGGATTCTTTTATAATAATTTTTATTAAGGCCTAAACACAATGAAAAAAATAAGAGATAAGAAATAAGAAATAAAAAATATGGAATAGAATTAACAAATAATGATATCCGAAAAGCAAGGAGCAATTTGAACAGTTGACTTTTAAATCAAATAAGCACTAATATATTATCGTGCAGAGTATTGTGTATTTAAAACTTGGAATAATTATTTGTCTTATTTCTTATTCCATTTTCTTATCGCTTATTTTTTTCATTGTGTTTAAGCCTTTACATCTGCAACACTCGAGGTGCAGCGACAATTAATTTTATGTTGTAGTATCACATTTTTGTTGCGAAAAAACAAACAATGGAAATATTTAAATGTGTTTTGAGATTTTTTAAAAATTACAATAATTAATCCTATCTAGGATGAATTATTGAAGTTAGAAAAATTTCGAAACGTTGGTCCAGAATATGTAAATCAAATTTCTTTCAGACATGATCTGCGAGCCGACTGCTGAGCAGTGAGTGAGTGGCCACGGCCACAGCCGCCCTTCTCCTAATGTACAAATTTCGAACTGAGGCGAGTTGTCGGCCACTCGTATATTCGTCCCAATCCCTGTCATGTTCGAAGCATCCTGGACTTATCTGTATAATAAATTAATAACATTTCATTCTATCCAATGCATCTATATTATTTATTCAAATCTAGAAGATCTAAGGAGAATAATTAAAGAAAAATGCAACGATTGTAATTAAAGTCATAATAATTTTACTCTTTAGTACAAATACGCTAATAATTTAACGCCTATTAAACAACTTTAGGGTAAAAGGTCTGAGACCGATATAAATGACAAATTAATTCTAAGCATTGATGAGCACTGATTTCATAATATCTAAGTTTCAAATGTTTATGATAATCATCAACCACATCATAGATATTAAAGATGTTGTAGATAAGAGAAGTATTTATAACAATTACCGAGTGACACATAGACACGAGCCGGCCCTTAATAGTTTCCATGATAAAATTTTTAAACTCAGGATACACAAATTAGTTAAGAAAAGCAATATTTTAGACTTGATTTGGATATGTTAGATATGCAGCTAGTTAAAAGTAATATCAATTGTTGTTTTTAAATTGAAACTTAACTTCTTTTATAGATGTTTCAATATAGTTTAAAAAGCGAGTAATTAGTAATACAACTTATGGAGTAGTGGCAATTTTCGGAAAGATAAGCCAAAGATAATAGGTTGTGTTTGAGCTTATCCAACTTGGACCTGCATTTTAGTCCTTTGAAAGGAAAATGTCAAAGTAGGCTTTTAAACTGATAAAATGAACTAGACAGAAACACTTCCTAAATGAATTAAATTATAAATCCAGCTTTTTCAAGTTTAACTTGTTTCAGAAAAACGTGCGATTTACCGGAAATAATCTGCACCGATACTTTAAAGAGTAACATTAAAAGAAAAATGCATTAGCTAAAAATTTCCTAAATGTCATGTCAGTTAACGAATAAAAATGGTAGTATTTAAAAACTTGATGAAATAGGAGATTATTCCATATAAAGTTTCTTGGAGTCTTATTTTATAAAAATAAAAAAATATTTTATAAAAAGGGTGTTTTTCATTTTTGCTTATATCTCCAATGATTATTAAGATATCGAGGGTTAGGCGTGTTTTTTTTAATAAAACGCCCTATATATTTTTGCATCATTTAATAGATGTATGATGAATGAAGTTTCCTTAATATAAATCTGACGAAAGATAGCCATGACTTCAAATCAATATCATTTTGACAGGTTTAAGTGCCAACAATATATTAAGGAAACTATTCATCCAAACTAAAATACGTCTATTAAATGGTGCAAAAATATATTGGGCGTTTCATTAAAAAAACACGCCTAACATTAATATTTTCCAAAATTGACAGAAAAAAAACAAATGATACCCATTTGTTTTTTTTTAATTTAATGCATAAAAACTTTTTTTCCAATCCTCTCTGGCGACTTTGTCCCATCATTCTGTCTTTAACAATAACCTCGTAATAATCATTTAAAGCCGTTCACACTTAAAATGAACGCACTGTACAATTACATTGTCTATTCGAATGTTTGCCAATGGATTAAGAATAAAATTTGAATGTAACATTATTATTGAAGAATCAGTAATATTTGTCTAGTTTAAAAGAAATTTTATGTCAGATAGTGTAGTGAATATTTTGATATGACTGGATACAGGTTATGTGAAGCAAATTTCTACATTTTAAATTGTTACTACTGGAGTCTTACGTCGCGTAATGGTAAATCATGATAAGAACGCTCACGTCGCAAATGGCAAAGTCTGGGTAAAGTTCCGTATCCACAGCAAAGCAGCTACTTACACAGAAAATGTGTTTGTTACGAGTTATACAGGGTGCAACATTTAAAATTATCACAGGCTCCTATAACAGAAATAGGCACTGATATATGTCATGATTTTGGAGAAATAACAATAAATAGGTACCTAATATTCTAGACAAAATCGACATTTTAAGTGAATATGTAATAGAGCACTAATTTACTAAGTATATAATTGACAAAACTCTACGAATGCATTTGTTTACCAGATATCCGAATTGAATGGTCCAATAATAATGAACGTTTTCTGACCATGTCCTCTTAATTGACAAGGTCCCTTCATGTCTAAAGTAAGTATTCTTCACTACTAAAAAAATTAAGAGAATGATAACAAAATTTTCTTAAATGTTTTGCTAATTTTTTTACATTTGCGTAAATAATTTTTGCTACCGGAAATTACGGTAAATCTTAGTATTTTTACAATCTTTTATTTAACTTGCAATGTTTGTATGTTAGTTTGTTTGTTTGTTTAGTTTAGGTCAAATCTTGCAACTGAATTTTAAAATAGTTATCCCCAACCGATTAAGCTGAAATTTTGCATACACGTTTAGTTTGGATGACAATGCATGTTTAGCTAAGTGACGTCATTCTAAATCCAATATGGCGGACTCCCAAAGATGGCAGACTCCCAAAGATAGCGAACTTCCAAAGATGGCGGACTCCCAAAGATGGCGGACTATTTATTTTTTATGCACCCCCATGATATGGGTATCGATTAAAAGGGTTTGCTGAGAAGAATACGAAAAATAAAATGACATCACACTAAATTCAATATGGCGGACGCCCTAAGATGGCGGACAAAATTATCTGATCTACCATCATAATATGGGTATCAAATGAAAGGTTTTGCTGAGAAGAATACGAAAAGAATACAAAAACAACCTCGAAAAAAACTAAAAAATAAAAACTTTTATATCATATAAATTGTATAATGTAATAAATTGATGGGTTTGACTTAATTTAAACTATATTTTCTTATTTTTAGAGCATTTAAATAAAAGCTTGTTTTTAAAAATGTTTTTTTACTATTAATTTACTTCTGAAAGCAATATATCCCCCAACATCTACATTAATATAAGTACATTTTGTATTTACCTCTTCATTAATGAAGACGACTTATTCTTATTATTATTATCTATTAATATATAAATTTGTAATATGGAAAAATGTTCTTAATTAATTTAGTGAACATCGAACGCATAAAAGGTGATTCAATTTTAAATACAGAAACTGGTGAACCGATAGACTTATGAAAAATAAATGTGTTTCTTCCGTAACATTTTTCCAAAAATTACTTAGTTTTCGAGATACAGAGTATGTCAAGAAAAAAATAAGAAGAAAGAAAAACTTATCTGTCAATTCATTTGTTTATTATTTAGGGGTAGATTATTTTATGCTAGATATGGGACATGGGAATGATAAAAAATGCTGTCACATCTCCAGTGTATTGTTTCTCAACTCTTTTAGTATATAGACCCCCAGAGAAAGCCAACAATAAAGTAATCTCCTCATAACCTCCTTACTATGTAACATTTGATTAAAATTCATTAATTATTAACCAATGAAAGGTTTTTCGTATATGTGATTAATTTTTTGCGATCGCCTGCGCCTGTACAGTGTTATCATTTTGTTCCGTACACATTTTAATCAGAATTTGCGAGTTTATAGCAGAGATTAGAAAAAAATGTTTTATACAAAAGTTGCAGGGTATTTACAAAATTTTTTTGACAGCAAAAAAAAATGAATGGCGATTTTTTCAGATATGGACATGTTTTTTTAAATGGTTTTTTTTTCTGAGTACACTGATATAGCATACTTGATAGTTTTATACAAGATGTTTTGAATTATTAATCAAAAACAAAAAGATTGTAGGTAAGTATTCCTACTATAGAGTTCAAACATTTTGCGTTAGCAAAGAGGGCCGTGGATGAAAACAATAGAAACTGTTATTGTTTTCATCCACAGCCCTATTTGCTAAAGCAAAAAGTTTAAAATCTAGTAGGAACAATTACCTACATTGTTCTTGTTTTTGATTAATAATTCAAAACTTCCTGAATAAAACTATCAAGTATGCTATATCAGTGTAATCAGAAAAAAAAACCACATATAACTAGATAGAAACATTTAAAAAAATATAGGTTATGTCCATATCTGAAAAAATCGGCATTCCACTGTTTTTTTATTGCTGCCAAATAGAAATTTAGTAAATGCTCTGCAACTTTCGCAGGTATAACATTTTTTTCTAATCTCTACAATAAACTCGAAAATTCTAATTAAAATATGTCCCAAACAAAATGATAACACTGTACATAATTGAGACCTTCAGATTGAGAAATGATGCAGTGGCATAGATACGGAGCCTATTAACCCATTTTTATACCAATAAGTTCTACGTCCAAAAAATATAGAGGATATTTTATAATTTTCGGATTTTCTATTCCGGATATGTATGTATTTTGTAAATTTTCGTTATATTTCAATAGTTTTCCAATAAATTGAATCCAAGTTTTTCGGTTTAGCTCTTTATCACTTATTTTCAGTTTCCCATGTCGAAAAATTAAACAATTCCATATCCATGAGAAAAATGTTCATACTCATATATTATGTTGATACAGAGAGTATGCATTGGCCAACGGAAAAAAATTGTGTCTCAAATACTAAACACTTTTCAAATAAGTGTTTTAATATAAACTTTTCTTGGTCTATTGATTTCTAAAATTTCTGTATTTAAAATTAATGCACCCTGTATACCAGTTAAAATATCGTATTAGAAAAAAGCATAAAAGCATAAAAGAGTAAAAATTGTTTATAAACAAAACTAACCGGTGAAATTGTCTCATTAGAGCAACGATCCATAAAATGCAATAAAATATAAACTATCTAAAACAATTAATTTTTATCCGACGTTTTAAATTATTATAATGTTTAGTAATTATTGTTATTTGAGTTTTTGCCAAATGAGAAATAACTTTCTGGTATTTACTCATTCTATTTTTTGAGATAACTCTCAACCGATGGTTCCTACCAAATTTAATTTAATTTTAATTAAATTTTTATCAACACTTTTTATAATTTTGAATGTCTCAAAAATTAAGATTAATCGAATTTATTACCATAGAAGTATGTTTCTCTTTCCACTGAATTTAACTTATGAATAGATTTAGAGCATATTCGACTTATTTTTGGTGTTTCATTGTCCCGTCGAAGGAATGCATTAAAGGACACCCTATATTATAAATTTTTAATAATATGTATGTTTTCTTTAGGTATAGCTGGGAAAACTGTTTCATGTACATACTTGTAACTCAAATGAGGTTTCATTTTCGTGACTATGTATATGTTGTAAGTAAAAATTTCCGCGTCTTCAATACTACAAGATTTACTACATATTTTAATACCTGTAACTGTAACTGTAACTATTACTCTTATGTATAGTATCCAAGATTATCTTAAAATAATTGTTTGGTTTGTTCTTCTACTTGAAAATAACTGTGAATTATTTGCTAAACAATAAAACAGTTAAAGTATACCGAATATAAAAAATATATTTTACTCAGTTACAATGTAGACAATTTCTAGAGACTCAATTTTTAATATCCTGTCCCATAGTATTTTATAAGCTACGTGTTACTCTTTAACTTTATTCCCTATGTGATAATAGTTTTCTGGAGCCTGTGTAATTTTAAACGTTCCACACTGTAGTACCAAATACCAATATATGTACAACTTGTCACATGAAATTTAAATTACCTTATCTACTAACTTTTCGCTTTCCAATCTTGCAAGTTGTTCTGCTCGTAGAAGCAGAGATTCCGTATGCAAATCAACTCCTATATCGTGGGATATTTCATCCATATTCAGGGCCCGACCTAGACGTTCCAGGAAATTCATGAACTGAAAAATGTTATGTATATATAAGCATGGCATATTTCTTTGCGAATGTTCCTAATTCAGCAACATAGTGAAAATATTTTTATTCTGTGTATTGAGGCAGCGCATCTGAAAGTACAAATCATGTAAAAACCATTCTTTTATATTATTCACTAGCATATTTTATATCGAGTATTGGATAGACATAAGTAAACCTGTATATTACTTAATTTAGGTGTTGTGGTAAGATTATGCATTAAAAAAATAAACCACTGGCGAAACATGAGTCGATTTAAATATTTGGAGTTTTGATGTGAAATGGAAACTACATCATTATCCTATGTTCATAAGAATTATCTATTTGGAAGAATTATTTCTGAACAACTGTCAGTGTTTTACTTGCACAAATTTGTTTGTATTCAGTAACTTGAAAACATTTATTTATAAAGGAAACAGAAACATAAAAAATGTTTATCTCTTTTAATTGATGACATAAAGTTATGAATTAAAAATTGATATATTGATTGCCACGACTCTGAAGCAGTTTGCACTAGACACCAATACATCGAACGCACATTTCGTTAATCAAGTTTTGTAATGTGGTGCTATCTATATATAAAAGTTAAATGAAGAGAAATTAGTTAAAAGTTATTCCCAGAAGGACTATTGCTTTCGAATACACACCAGCAAGAAATATTTACGAGTACAAACCATGCACAGGCAAGGTAGAAATGTAGAGAGGAAGATAACGAAGAATTTATAGCAGGTGAAAAGAATATTGAAGAAGGATCTAGGTTAGACGAAGAAACTAAGAATATAAAGTCTGATCCTCCTCTCGATGACTTTAACAATAGTCATATAAAAGAAGTGTGAGAGTTATATGAATACCAAATCAAAGAAAATGGTAAAACATTTTATTGGAAATATTTTATCTGTAAGTGGAGAAGTTAGTGTTAATTTTATAAAAAGATGATCCATGGTTGAAAACAAATATGATGTCTCCATATTCAATAATGAAAAAAATTAAGTGAACTCAAAGGTTATCGCAGGAGGACGTTTAAAGTTTAAAAAATGTAGTTCATTTGAGGCTTAATTTAGTCCTTTAACTCTCAACGTTCATACCCCCTCTTAACTCTTCCCTAACTCAAGTTTTTTTTTGTTATTTTCTTTATTTTTTTATTAAAATATTTGCTGACTTAAATTAATTTAATTTCGGTCAATTTTATTACAGCTGCTAAAAAATCATTTTTATATAGTAAAATGCAACTTCGCCCCAAATGGGATCAAGTTGACTTATACGAACGAATTTTAATTTTTTTAGACAGATATTTGACAATTTTAAAATTCTTATGTACTTGTACTTTTTTAAATTTAAAAAAATATTTTGATGTCAATTTTAAATTGTTTATTTTAATTTAAAATTTAAAATTAGTCAATTTCACTTCATTTTACGGTATTTGAGGCATTTATTTTTTACCCCTTTCAAAAAAATATTTAGGGAACATTCAATATCTACAAAATTTTCCAAGAATGACTTAGTGGTGGTGGATCGTCTTACCACTAGTCAGACGACCCACCACCATTGAAGAAACCCTCTTATTTTATTTTGCAATCAAACAACAAACTCCAGATATTTTAACTTTTACGCCCTCAATTAATGTCGCATTCTTTGTTTTTCTTTTGCGATTTTGACGGACTGCAAATTCGTGCTGCTGATATTTTAAAGCATTAAACAGACAACTTGTATAGCCATTGTTACTTACAGTGGTTTTATCTCTCTTCAGGCCATCCCGTGACAATTCGCAGGCATTAATTTCAGCATCCGCTTTGTGTAAGCGAGCCTCTAAATGATTCTTTTCATCTTCTAAAACTCTAAGCCTCGAAGTCGCTTGGTCATAAAGGGAAATCTGCCTTGATAATTGTTGACTTTCGTGGTTTAATTTATCACGCAGAGATTCCAATTGCTGAAACGTCATATATTTTAAATAAGAATCTTGTAAAGTGTCGGTAATATTTTACAGCAGTTTTATCCTTGTTTTCGTTTATAATTTCATGTATCCTGTCCTTGATTGCAGACTCCAAGGACTCTACAAATCTCGAGGGTGTGCTAAGCATTATCGCTAGCGACTCTAGGGTGTGTTTGCTCTCCGCCTGCATACGTAGTATTTTTTCGTCTTTTATTTTAAGCTCATCTAAAAAATATGTTATAAGATTAAAATAAAAATCATTCTAAGTAATTTTATGGATAACTGGCCTCTGATAAACGTTATTCTGGAACAATTTAATAGAGATATTCTTTAAATGAATTTTCGCACATTTATCTAGTTTCTTACCCCAATCTGGAGAAAGTGTAGCGTAACAATTAACACACAAACTAAAGTAGTTAATACAAAATATCATAAGAAAAAAAATATGAAGCAAAATTTATAAAAATTAAGCGGAAATATATTATTCAGGCTATAATATAAATGTGAAATATCAACTCACCAATTCATCTTGATATTATCAAATAGATTTATCCACGTTCAGCAAACTTGTAGTTTTGGTGCAGCTTTAAGTGGTCAGTAAATGGTGTCATGCATATTGAAGGGAAACCTGTGGTGGAAGCGTGCAGTTCAGAAAGTTTTTTTTATTTAAGAACATCGTGTTTCTAATTGCCACTGATTAAAGTCATATTTATATTGGCCATGATTAAGAGCAATTAAATCATAAATAAGGCGTAACACAAGTTTTATGATTACAATAGATTCAAGTGATATATCAAAGTTATTCTAATTATTTGGTGTCTCGTAAGTAAGTGGACATAGAGCAATTGCGTGTACATTAGATCAAAATATGATACATGGACCTAACTTTTCTCTATATCAAATTGATTTATTGGAGATATATTCCTCACGACTGTTTTAAAATTTGGAGAAAAAAATACTTTGACAACTTATAATAGAATATTGGAATTCGTCCATTAATCCGGGAAAGTTTCATTGCGCTATAAAGAATAAGTCACTTATAAAACATGATTGTTAAAAACTTTTTCTACAATATTTCTAGATTTTCTAGGTAGTTGTCTACTGTACTGCCCCATCTACTAATCCCATAGGATAGTCTGGATTCTACTATAGAGAAATATATAGTTTTTAAGTTCGGCAGTTTCAGGAGAGAATTCAAATATTTAAATCTGAACAGAATACTTGTGACGGTTACTGCAAGAAAAATAGGCCTAAAATTATACGATTCCTGAAAAAATTAGCACAAGCAAGAAATTTGGTGAATATGTTCTACTTGCCATCTTATTGAATATACTAAAAGTTCCCTAAAATCGAAAATGGCGGTTAATTTTCAGATGTTTGTATATAAATCCTTTACCGTTGCAGATAGGAAAAAAGTTTCAAATAAAAAATGTAGGCAATAACAAAGCAAATATTTTTCATATAAACATTTTTTTTCTCTAAATCGAACGGTTTTTGAATTATGAGCTTTTCTCTAAACACTTTGCATTGTATGGATACTTCTCTTTTTTGTCTCAGATTAAAACCCTTACGCCCCCAGTGGTTAAAATTATTGTAACATCCTAATGCATATCGAATATAAGGGTTTAAATATGATTTGAAGTGGCTCGCTCCTGCATGGTGCAATTGTTAAAAGTAGAAAATTCAATAACATTATGCAGCTCATAATTCAAAAACCGTTCGATTTAGAAAAAAAAAATTTTATATGAAAAATTTTTGTTTTGTTATTGCCTACATTTTTTATTTGAAATTATTTTTCCTTGCAGGTAAAGAATTTATATAAAAAAATATATAATTATTTAATTATCTTATTTATGTCTTTACAGTTACTAATATTATTTAATACATTCCATACACTTTTACTATTTTCTTTAATTTTAGGATTCATAATAATTAACTTTTGTTAATTGTATTGAATTAGTTTAAATTCAATTTATTTCGTTAAGACAAATTCAATTTTTCAAATTAGTATTGTTAGGATTTATTTTATTATAGTTGATGTATTTTGTCTATAGATTTGATTAAACCCGAAGTGATCCAAGTGCTTCTTTCCTGTTCTTATGAGTTAGTTTTCTTCAGCATCACATGCATTGTAAAAATCACACCAATTAACATTTTTTAAGTAAGTTCTTAATTTACTGAAATCTGTTACTCTAATAAAATCATTTTCTGTATGTACCTACAGTATTGTAAATATATAATGTTTCTTTTCCTACTAGAAGTCTGATTGCGATTGGGTAGTGATCGGTTATTTTATTTTTTATTAAAAATGGAAATACATTTTCAGTATTTTGTTTATTTTTTATAAAAATATGATCAATGCATGAGGTAATTTTACCATCAACTCTAGTAAAAGGATTTATTACTGACTTATTAAAGTTAGGTATTTTTCAATGATATTATCTGTTTTTATATCAATACTTCTACTACAATATTGTAATCACGAATCCCCTTCGAAACTATGTTTAAATAATCTTCCAAATATGATAAATATACATTCAAATGCACAGCATGCAATCTGTACATATAATCTTAATGTACTTTTTATTATAATTTTGATATCTAGAGGTTTTGACTTGCGTAAACACTTTCGTATGTATAATATGGCACCAATAAACTATTGTATTTTATTGAAGAAGAAAACAACAAAGGTCTTGTTCCCACAAAATTTTTTTTTATTGCAATAAAAAAGAATTTTGTGGGAACAAGACCTTTGTTGTTTTCTTCTTCAATATGAACAACCCACATAGGATTAATTCTACGTTATTATATTTTATATTATTATTAAATATAAGTCTATGTCCCTTTGTCAACTTACTTACGAGACACCCAGTACAATAAATTTGCATATTAACATAATTACTACTGTATAAAAATTAAAAATAAAAATTATATATTACCTGCATTTAACTTCTTATTCCCCAATAAGTATTATTAGTGAATGTCAACCCTAGAAAATGTACATATAACAGAATCTAATGTTAATACCTTTCATCTGGCAAAGCATTGACTCTTGCTGAACAATATTTCCAGTAGCATTTCCCAAACTTCGGTTCGACATTGCCAACTTTTCCTTCAACTCGCTTAGTTCCCTTTCTGTGACTCGGTGTTGCAATTCCAATGTGTCTTTCTCTTGTCTTAAACGATCTATTTCTAGTATTTGAGCTGCACTTTGTCGTTGCAAGCATTCTTTGTCTGCAAGGGACCTATCCAAGCTCTCCTTGCACGATCTAAGGTCTATTTCAACGGTTCCTAAAGTGTCATTTATGTTGCTGGCTTTATTTCTTAATCTAGAAGTTTCCTACCATTTCTAATTAGTTATTTATATAAATTACATAATATTAGTTTTGTGAGCAGTTTCAAAATAAATCTTGTGAGATTAAATTTATATGGAGTGAATTTTTGTATTTCTAAGTATATATTTTCTAATATTACCTGAACCAGCTCTGAAGCTTTGTGTACTAGTGATTCAGGAGATATGTGAGTACAGTCTAGCATATCAGACCCTAGTGCGACCGATAATCTCCTTACAAAGTCCTGGAATTGCAATCTAGCTGATTCCTTTTTCTGCTCCTCAGCATGCAAATCCAGTTCTAAATTTCTCGCTTTGGCTTCTAGTTCTTTTACTTTTTCTTCATTGTATCTAACGTCTCTGTGGGCAGTTTGAAGGGCGATCTCATGCCGACCTTGGGCAGCTATTAGATTTCTTTCTCTTTCCTCTAATTCGTGCACGCGCTTTTTTAAAGAAGATATAATCGCATTTTGCCTTGCAGCCTGTTCCCGTAATTGGTCTGCCTCTACCTGTAGATCTAGACATCTCTGATCGCGTGACCTAACTTGCGATCTCATTTCTTCCAAATCGGTTTGTAAGCGATCCCTTTTGTATTGGAGGGCAGCTATTTCACTCCTAAGGGACGTTGTTACGTCTACCTCCTGTTCATCCATCTGAAAAAAATATGCCGAATCAATATTTGTTAATGCTACCTTTTAAGGAGGTTACTTTATTTTTCTTATGCGTGAAGAAAATGTTCTAGATGGAACATCAAAATGATTCATTCCTAAGGAGATCTTTCAAGAGAAACTTATGCAATCAATATTTTATAGTAGAGATTATATTTTAATTACTTTTTTACTAAATAACTATATTATAATGATATTCACTAGAAAATGAAATCATAATTAAAAAAATTACTTAAATACTTAAAAATAACTTAAATCATATTTACTTCAAATTATTTTAGTAAAAATAACTATTAGTAGTAGATTATCCCATCCTACTAAAAATTGGTTAGCCAAATGCAGAGACAGTCATAATATGGGGTTCCTCCTTTTACTGAAGGTACAACATTTGGGTTTCATAGTCACTAGCACTTCAAAATGTAGGGAGCGGTTGTAGATAATTCGCTGGCACTCCTCCCGTATGATTCAGAATCGGAATGTTCAGCATCAGGAAACCGCAAAAATAATAACACAGCATGCCTTTTATGTTCTGTTAAATTGTTTTGTGCATAAACTTTTTACACCACAAACTGTCCATATATAGATATATACAAATGTTTTATATCTGTAATGTACCAACCAAGCTCTATAAATGGATATTTCACGATAATAATAATTATCCACATTTATTATACTGCTAAACAAATTTTACAATTTTTTCCAGCAATATATTAAGATCTTTAATTGATTAAAGAGTTGAAATAATATAGTTTGGAAGTGTTACTTACTCATCATTTAAATAAATAGAAAACATTTCTTTAACCGGTGAGGAGGTAGCATTTCATGATGATATGTAGTTAACAGAACAAAGTTTGACTAGTTGAGATTAAAACAGGAAGTTAAAACGCAATTATTGCGCACGATTGTGTATAAATATCTAAGTTTACCAGAAAATCAATTTCGCAAAAGATACAAGGAAAATATGTATATGTTCACTGGTATTTACATTGCCATTTACAAATTATGCGGTTCTTTGATATATCACCAGTGACTGACACGAATTTTTTGTATTACTTGAAGTAGGCATAATAAGTCTACACATGTATAAAGTGTAAGCGATATAATAATAGTTCTTTATAATGAATTAAAATGCTAAAATAAATTTATCGTTATTTATCATTAATCGTTCCACAAATAATTGAGATGAAATCGATCAGGAACGAATCTCCAAATATATATAGGTTCTATCTAGTTATATTAATATAAATCGAACTAAATGAATATAAATAATTCAATGTTTATGATATGTCCGCAAAGTTACAAAGAATTCCACATTATTGTTAGAGTAGAGGAAAATAATTTACTTTGAGAAATATGCTGTAAATGAAGCTATAGTTTGTGAAGAAACCTTAACTACTGAATTTCTGTCACCAGATGCAGTATTAAATGCATCAGGCACTCCTGGATATATTTGAAATGTTCATAACGGGAGTCAAAAATCTGGATGAAACTTCTAAACGAAAGTAGAAATTTGTCGATTTGTTTTTATTTACTTATTTATTCGAATATATGACTGATGGTCGAGATGGTAGCGTACCTGCCTCTCATCCAAAAGTCCCGGGTTCGATTCCCGGTCGTGGCAATGGAAGATGCTGTGAGAGGGATTTTTCCATTATACACGGATATTGGATGTGTGTCTCTTGTCTTTAAATATGTAACCCCCTCCCGCACAAGGCTCTTCTAGAGCCTCCTGGGATAAAGGGGGCCGTAATTACATGTGGTGTATTTATTATTATATTAGGAGGTGGGCAGTTGTATTGAAATTAGAGGCGATAGTGTTAGATTTTGGTGATAAAATATACGACAGTTTTTCTCGTAAAATCATCAATAAAGATCAGCATGTATCGTTAACCTCCAATAGATTTCCTCGACATGGGTCCACAAAAATCTGAATAAACTAGTTCTATTTTACTCTTTGCTCTACTTGCCTTCTCTTTTGGGAATGAATTTCGTTGATGTTTTACACTGGTACATCCAACTCAAACACCTTCAAATGTGATTTCAAAATGAACTCCTCATCTCTCAAGTGTTTCATTATTCCATTACTTAAATGTCCGCGATGGCAATACCATAATTCATATGAATTATTCACACTTCATGCATACAATACTACTTCTTTTGCTCGATCCAATTTGTAAAGTTATCCATCTGCAGATGTAGCAACTGCAATCAGCTTTTAAGTTTCACAATCTAGTACCAATCAACCTAGTTTCATCCCTGAATGTTGTTTCAACCCCTTTTCTTCCTAACTGCTTACAAGATATTATATTAAATTTCAAACCCGCTGCGTACCTAACTTCTCGTATTGACTATTTCACCATTTACATATTATAATAATACTATAGCTTCTCCAATGCTACTTATAATGAATTGCTCACCCGATGCAGTAGTCATAATTTCAGCCGTTTCCAGGCGTCTGGTGTTTCTTAACCAGTCAGAGCGTCCTATCAGATGTACTGAAGCACCTGAATCCACATACCAATCATCATTACTGAAATTTTCAACTTCGAGTGCCGTAGTATGCAAAACAAGTCCTAATTCTGGATTCCTTACATTTGGATTTGAAACCCTTTTCAAACCTTTGCAATCATGTCCAATTTTGCTGCAATTATAACATTTTCCTTTAAATTTAAATTTTGGGCTAGTTTTATATGAATATTTCTTCACAGAAAAATGCAGACTCTCTACCGTCATTCTCATACTTCTGCTAAAAGCCTTTCTTTTATTAAATCTGTAGTTAGTTTCAAGCCACAATTCTCTAAAGCCATAATTACGGGCTTGAAATATTCTGGTAAACTAAAGAATATCAAAGCAGCTAATACTCCATGCTTTATTTCATTGTCAATGGCTTTCAGTTGTTGAGCGATCTTCATTTTTTTTTTAATAATCACTCATATCTGCGCATTGCGTAAAACGAATTAAAACTAGCTGCTCAATTAATGCCGCAATTCTGGTAAATTCTTTAGCTTCATAGATTTGTTCTAGCCTCTCCCAAACTTCATTTCCAGTCTTTAATTCTCTTATTTATATAAATATGAGTTTTAATACCAGAAACAATTCGTCATGCTAGTATTCTTTTGACCTATGAGCCAAAATCATGTTTTGAGATAATTGAGGTTAAAGATTTTTTTATTTGCCAACTTACAATTATTGCTTTTTTACCATTTTTTTGCTTCATAATGGTTAAATACTGCTTTAGACACTTAAAAATATGCTAAGTTCTTAATTATTTTTTAAAATAACGAAGAAATCTACAAAAACTTATTTTGGATATAGGCCAAGGAGCCTAATATTAAGCCATGTTGCAAATTTCACATAGGATATAGGACAAATGTAACACTTTCGTAGGATATAGTGCAAAGCTATAACAAATAAAACACGGGTTTTTTGCGTGATATGGGTCAAATGTATTCTCGAATGGATATAGGATAACTGCATTATAACAATTTTTTTAGAGAGTTAGGGCAACTGCTTATATTATTATGGATATAGGTCAAAGCTAATGCAAAAGCATTGAGTAAACCTTTGGGATATAGAGCATTTTCCGCACTATAAGAAATGGATATAGGCTAAAAGGTACTCTACGTTGATATAGTGCCAAAAACACTCTCCGCATGATCAAGTTTTAGGATATAGAGCAAGAATTTACTGAAAAACCATTTTATATCGAATATAATTGCTAAGATGACAGTGGATTTAGGCCAAGTGCATTTTAAGCTTTCCGGATATGTAAAAAGGTCCATAGCCGCAAAAAATGGATATAGGGCAAAAGAATACTAGCGTTTATTCATTTTTTCTTAATTTTTAGTTCCAAAAATGCAATCCCATAATTCACAATTTATTAAATGAATCTCCATATACTTTCAGTCCTTATAGTTTTCACTACCTTCTAGTTATTCGAGTGAAGTTGGAACTACTGTAGATGACATTGTCTTGTTTACACTTCTTGCACAGTAAAAGGTTATAATTCTGGGCCCATAGCCTGTTAGATTTTGGTGATAACAGGGACAAGAGTTGCAGAAATAAAATAACCTTTTATTATCTGGCAATATTATATTACAACAACAACTATATAAATAAATTATCACCTAGGTTAAACATATGTTGTTTCTAGGGCATCGAATCATAACAACAATTAAATATATATAATTTCTAACAAATAGCACTCCAAAAATGTCAACCGATAAAGTCGCGATAGAGATCGAAAGATGTCCTGGTGTACCTTTATAAAAATGGAATTAGTTGATTCTGAATAAGTTAAAGAAAATTGGACCTCTTCGAGAAAAACTGATTTTTTAGAAAATAGCACACCATAACCATTTTTCTAATTTAGATTACCTCAAGGAAGATCTAAGATTAGAAATTGAAATCGATCCATCGAAAGTGACCATTTCAAGGTCATATTTTATTTGAATTACTATGTCCATTGAAACGGATAAAATGACTAATGCACAAATTGAATGCCAAGAATCTGTGGTTTTTGTTAAATACAAAGAAAATGGAAAGTGTACTGTCCACTAGCAAAACAAGTTGGCTGGAGAAACTATTAACTGATGAGCAATTCTAAACTATTTTCTGAAAGACGATGATTTAATAATTCAAGGATTATCAGATTATGATAACGACTACAATAATATTGCGGACTCATTAAACTTTATTGCCAACTGTGGAAATGATATTGTTGAAGATACTTTGAAAGATATAGATGATAATATAATTAAGGAGTCGTAGAAAACGAAGAGATGGAAACAACAGAAGAAATAGAATATTTACAGATGATTATTGAGCTTAAGGTAACACAAATCAAATAAGAGGAGAAAGAGCAGCATTGGAGAATGAAAAGGATTTTTTTAAAGTTGCGGTTTTCCAGACAAAAAAGCATTATTTGGAAGGATTGTAAGTATAAAGCATGAATTACCTCCTTCGATTAATTTTTTCATGAAATATGTACCATATAGCTTATTTGCACATATGTCAAACATAGGGAATCTACACACAGTGCACAAAACAATATCGCCCGTTTTCCCCCACCCACTTTGGAAAAAATTAAGACACTTTTTGGCTTTCACATCATTACGGGTAATTTGAAGATTCCAAGAGCAAGATTTCAGTGGGGTCAACAAGTTGGTGTACCCGATATAGAAGATAACATGACTTTTAATAGATTTTCTAAATTAAGAAACTCTGTTCATTTGGGGAATGAACAACAGAAGTGGATAATAAAAATTTCTTTTTGAAAAGTCAGATATATTTTATTTATAATAAAATTGAAAAGCAGCTTCAATTAGAAAGAAACCTTTGTATCGACGAGCAAATTGTTCCTTTTAAAACGCAAATAAATGTAAAACAATCTTTCAAAACCGAAAATGGAAAATAAAACTGTAATAAGTGGGATAATTTATGACTATATAGGTATATTATCTATCAAGGTTTGGTGAACCAAACTTGTAAAGAGCTATTAGACTTGAAAAACATTAGTGAATAGGTTGTTCTGACGTAGCTAAGTGTTCGTGACGGTGGAATAGTTATAACCAAGAGGTACGATAATAAACTCGTACTCGTTACGTCAAATATTGTTGCACAAGACAAAGTAGATAACCGCAGGAAATGGGATAAATCTGTTAAGAATTTCTCTAGCAAAGAGTTTTAAGAAATAGCAAATCACATTTTCAAGATTTACTCTTATTTTCAATCTATCTATCTATTTATAATCGAAGAAGTGGCTAGGGTAGCAAGACCATTTGCACATACCCTGATTTTACTGTGTTAATTAAAAAAAATCAACTTTAGAGGTGTGAAATCTTTGTGAAATATTCTTATTCCTGAATTAACGCATCGAGAAAGAGAATTGACCAATCACGTCAAATTAAAATTTTCCTAAAATAAATCTTTTGCCTTAAGGTTTATTCACTTAACTCACCTCCTCATAAAATTTTTAACTTTATTATAGGAAGGAAATACTACTTTTGTAAGTATTTACTTGTATCGAGTTTTCTTATTCAAACTTCGTTGAAGAATTTTACAGTCTGAGGGAAAAAATCAAATTACTTGTGAGTGATCTTTGGAAGAGACCTCTCACCTAGAACGAATTTGTTTTAGCATTAATTATTATTGTAAACTGTTACCCTTATGATATTTGAAAGAAAAAATTCATTTCAGATTATAATTAGTGTGCCTCTAAGTATTTTTTAATTTCAATTAATATTACTCACCCATTTCAAATATCAAACAAGGTTCACTTATAATCCGCCTAATAATATTTTTGATTAAAGTAACAAAACTGTACAAACAACGACCGTGTCCTGAAACTTATTTAGGAATCTGTTGACAATATTAAAATTTTAAATCAATATCGTGAACGTTTTTATCCTGGCACGGGTATTATTCCCGAGGGCTTTCAGAAAAATGTTTATTAAGTATAGTATTTTGAAACGTAGGATTTATAAATAGATTGCAAGTATATTTTTAAAGGATAATTCTAAATTTAAATTATGTGTTGTGTGAGTAAAAACAGATTCACTCAACATAATTATTTCAAGTTTCGTTCAATCTCGTTTAAATATAAAATAATGGTTAATCAATAGGGTTTTCGTACCGTGTTGCAAAGTGGATTATTTAACAGATACGTAACAAGTGACAGAAGTTACTTATTTTTAAACTATTGTGTAACCATTGGGTCTTAAACGAAACCAATGTTATCTACCATATCAGAAATTCCTTGAAATTATTTATCTTGGTATAGAGAAGCGAGACTGTATTTATGCTCTTTGTATTTATGCTCTTTGTATTTGTATTTTTAACCAACTTAAAACATAGTGAGGTTTTAACTACCAATATGTCTTTTTTGGGGTCTCTTCACTCTCCACTTATTAGTTCATGGCAATTCTAGGAAATTGCCATGTTGTAGGGTATTAACTAAGATTGATCTAGTTATACGTTGGTCAAGCTACATCTAGTATGGAAATGTAAAATTTCGTTTTTCGTTTACATATTTGAAATCACTAGCGCATTCGCCATATTTTCGATAACGAAAAGATTATTATTAATCTCGTTATTTCCCAAATGAAAATTATTTTCCACCTACTGCAATGTCAATAAACAGGGTAATTTAAGGAATAATTTCTAGTCATCCGATAATGTTTAATTGTTTGATACTGTTCTATTGTTAATTAAAACAAAGAAATTGGGAATGGATAATTAAATATGAAATAGGTATATCACTTGCCACAAACTTGTATTAATTTAACCTCATCAGGTATTTTACTTATATTTTTGGAATCAGAAATAAACGCTGATTTTAAATTTTATAATATACAAAACGTTGAATTACCAGTTTATTTTTTAGTTTAATATCTGAAAAATTATGATATGGCATTTGAGACTCAATTGAATGCCGATAACTCAGTTTTTAAATTTTTCAAAAATCCCTAAAAATAAAAAAATAACTTGGGTCAGTTGTAGGTTGGAGATGCAGTACATTTCTAGGAATATATAAGTAAATTTAGAACGCAACAATGACCACCAAGTTGTCCAGATTTAATCCCAATAAATTTTGTTATGGGATTATATAAATAATAAACTTTATCTTATGAACTTTAGTGAACTCATGTAACAAACTTCAAAACAGAATTACTTAGAAAATAGAAGAGCTTAATAACAGTGAAATTATGCCAGAACGTCTACAAAAATACTCCAAAAAGTCTTCATTTGTTACTAGATGCTAAATTATGGTTCTTATGTACAAAATATGCTATAGATTGTTTCGACGGGAATTTGTTATTTAATAAGTACAAGTAAATTCGCTGTTTAATATCGTTTACTTTCTATTTCCAAATAAAAATAATTTTACATCACCTGATTCAAAAACTACTCAGCTTACTGACTGTTATTACCAGTAGATAACAATTTGTATTTATGAAATAAGAAATAAAGTTTATTCTATATTATTGAAAGTAAAAAAAATCAATAAATTATAATTTTTGAAATTAGAAAATAATACTGAATCCAAATTGAATAAAATTGGCTAGTTGGTGTTACACCAGGGCCATTAAGCTTAACACACACACTCAAACTTCATAAAGTATACAAGATGTTCGATATAAAAATATTGCGTAAATATAGTTTTTCCTAACTTCATATTTCTTCAATGGCTACCCTATAAGCCTGTTTTCAAATTTTCCTAAAATCTTTATAAAAAAGCTAAAAAAAACTATGCTGGCACAGAGAATTCAGCGATTTAAAAAGGTGAGTTAAATGGTCTTGTCGATGACCCGAGATCAGTCTTCTAGAGCAGCGTTTTCGTGACTCTATTGTGTAATTTTTTTTTTGGCAAGTCGAACAACATAAATAAAAATATTACTCGATTGCTGAAAAATTCATTCACGAAAATAACAAGATTAACTTTTGCTATTATTTTAATAAAATAAAAAAAAAAATCTATAGTTAAGTAGTACATTAGAAGCGCTATTGTATATATTTTAATTTTAAAAAAAATCAGCTCGATAGCATTATTATTATTAGAGATATAACGATGGTGACGTTACAAAGTATATACCAATCTCACAAAAAAATGAAGTTTTTTCGAAATAAAAAAAAACACGACCACCATAAAATTTACGACATTTTTGTGTTTCGTGTACACGATCACCTAATTAAAGAATCGCACCAAGTATGGTTTGGCTCTGCGCGAGTTTTGTTTTCTCGAAAACTGCGCGTCTAATTTTACTCGAACTCAGCACTTCATTTTTAGATAAATAGCAGATTTATATTGACCAAGTTGAAAAACATAAACAAATACTTTTTTGTATTCACGCTGTACAATGTTTGTTTATGTGTAGTTGCTGAATCGATTTCCAACAAAACGAAATTAATTTTTAATGTATACCTATATTATTTTTTTAGACGACGCATTATAGGTACTAATAGTTTCTTCATAAATTGGGTAAAATTAATAAACTTATAAAAATAATAAAGTTTTAAACCTATATATTAAAAACTAAAACTCATAAATACAGAAGAGCAGAACAATTATTAACGCAATATTGAGATACAAGCTAACAAAGTTTTGTAAATGCGTGTATAGGCTTTATTTTTAATATCATTAAATGAAAATAAAATATGTAAGTTAAACAAACCTTACTTACATTCATATCCTTACAGAGTACTTCAAATATATGCCAATCCTCTTCTGTATTACCGGAAATGACCGATTCAGCTGGTGGCGCAGCCATAATATGCCCTTAATATTTTAACACCACCCATAAATAGAATATTTTGCCAGTCTTATGGAAGATTATTTGACTTTTACCTTAACTAACCCTTTTGTGTTGATATCAACATAGCATTGATCTATAAAACTACAACAAATAACAAAGGAACGTCATGGTCACGCCATCTAGAGCCGTATAATCGATATAACCAAGGCGTTTACAGTTCGTTATATAGAAGCATTGAGTGAATATAATTTTCGCACTAAAATATCAGTTTTATATGTGTAAGAAGGGTAGTATACTTTCATACTAAAATAATAAAGATGGCAAAGATAAAAGGAATATTTATTTAAATTAAACAACATTACGATAATACTATAGGTACGGAGTAGTCATGGCTATGGCTAGACTTCGCCTTATGTAAGAAAATTATTATTATTTTTACAAATAGTCAATTTTTTTCCGGTTTCCCCATGTTGGTCAGTTTCCCATGGTTTCCAACACCTCACGGGGACAGCGCCAGCGACAACGAATTATCTATCAAATAAAGCGGATTATTTCTGTGGTCACATGCTATAAGGGAATAAGTCGACTTATACCCAAATTAACTTTTTTGTAGAATTAGACTCCTAATAATACCTATGATGTGCTGCTAAAAAGAAATAGGTCTGTGTGAAATAGAAAATATTACATTCACCAGTTTTTAAAAAGTAATAAGTATACTTGACACCCCAGAAAAACGGTATTTCTACATTTTATTTATTTTTGACTCTGCAATAAGGGAATAAATCAACATATTCATACATTGTTTTAGTTCACTTGGCACTTTAAAGTTATAAGTGCACTTATTTCTTTCTAGGAAACTAGTTTTTCAATATAAACGAAATAAGTAAGCGGACTAAAAAGATATAAGTTTACTTATACCCTTAAAGCAAATTAAAAATTACCAAAAGTTGTGATTTCAATAGAGATATATCCCTTTAGCAAAACGACAGTTACGGATATTTGAATATTGTTGAGATGCTCAATAGAATATTACTCTAAATTTTGTAGTGTAGAAGATAAGTCGTTTTGTGTTTGTTTGGTGTTATAGGTATCAGTGTTTTGTATAAAATGTTTACAAACTCAAGAACAATGCAAATGCTACAAAAATGTGTGGTTAATAGCAGTATTGCCGGTAAGTTTTGGTCATTAATTTAACATTAAAATAAGTATACTTATTACTAAAACTGTGGTCAAGTGATCCACGTTAGCCATATACTAGATATGCAAAAAAGGTTTAAGTCAACTTATATCCTTATTGTTAAATCCAAACTAGCACACTTTTGCACTAAAGGAATAAGTCAAACTTAAATCACAAATTTAAAATATCATTTATTGACTTTTTAGGCTTTTTATATTTTTTGAGGCAGTAAATACACTCATAAAATATCAGTTCAGCGACTAAATTAGTTAAGTACAACATTGAAATTAAATAGACGATTTATTGTGTCTCGTGTAAAGTTGAGTATTTTAACTTATACCCTTATAGCATGTGACCACAGATATATCGAATAAAATCAAGGCATTATTATTATAATAAATATAATAGTAATAATAATAGAGTGATGTTTAATAGGGTTAAATAATACAAGATATAAGATAATGCCGCAGACCCCAAAAAAGAAACATGATGCAGCTACGGACACGTGTTTCGGAGTTATTGCTCCTCATCAGCGTAGCGTAGCTTAAACAATGGATCTGTGTACTGTGCTTTCTAACCTTCAGTTATTGTTCTGATCTTATTACACAGATCCATTGTTTAAGCTACGCTACGCTGATGAAGAGCAATAATTCCGAAACACGTGTCCGTAGCTGCATCATGTTTCTTTTTTGGGGTCTGCGGCATTATCTTATCTCTTGTATTATTTAACCCTATTAAACATCACTCTATTATTATTACTATTATATTTATTATTATTAAAGTCATCGAAACATTACTTTTTAAAAAAATTTTCTCACCATGAACATCTTGTCATTAAGAATCCAACTGTTAAATATATTTTTAAAACAAGCTTGTTGGAAATGTCTTTATTTTTACTAGATCAGAACAGTCATTAAGTTGTAGAGCTTGATGACCTTATTTATCAATTTTTACAGCTTTCTAAAAAGCTGTCAGCTATCACAATCACTTAATAGATTTGCTGAATTTTACACGTTTTTAGCAAACGAATTGAATAAAATCGAGCTCAGAACTGATCCCTGTGGAAATCCTTGTGATGCAAAACGAAGAGCTGTTAATATGAACAGTTTTGGAACTGCTTTATCAAAAGAAACTTAGGCTGAGACTTATCTAGCTAAGGGCACTGAAGCCAAATTTAATAGCTTTCATGATACCTTAATGTATTATTTTAATAAAGAGTGTTCAATGAAATATCAAAAAATGCATAAAAAAACCGGTAAAGAATGGGTCAATTATGAAGTTACAAAATCCAGTGAGAATCTTAAAAACCTATTTTATCTACAAAAAAATAATTCTAACTTTAAATATAACTATCAGTCAGCTAAAACACAGCACTACAATCTTATTAATACAACAAAAAATCAATTTTATTCTAATATCAAATCAAATCAAATCAAATCAAATCAATTTTTATTGGTGTTAGTAACATTTACATAATGTTATACACAAGTCCAAAAACAAAAAATGTTCGTACAATACCATACAATAGTATGTCATTGTAGGTAGGTCAAAATATCAAAATACAAACATTTAAAAAAAATGTATATAGGTAACATAACATTATTAACATTTAAGACATTACTTCATATAATGAGAAAAAAACTAATTTAAAATATATTTTACATTGTACAATTTAAAATAATAATAATAAAAAAAAGACCAAAAGAGATGGTATATCACATTTAAAGCATCACAGTCGGTGTATTAGAAATTTAGATTAAAGTAATGTTATAAAATTAGTCCCTACTAGAATCAGTAGAACTGGTGATTGTATTGTATTCAGAAATATCATAAAATACATTCTCTTCTAAAAATTTTTTTAGGTTCTTTTTGAATTGATTTTGTGTAGCCGAATTTTTTATACATAGAGGTAATCTGTTATACAGATTACATCCTGCATAAATTGGCGACTTTTCATAAAAGCTGTGATAATGTTTTGTTTGACGTATGTTCTTTTTATCTCTCGTATTATAATTGTGAATATTACAGTTTTTATTAAATTTTTGTCTATTTTTGTGTATATAGGCTAAGAGTTTTAATAGATAAATAAAGGTTAAGGTTAGTATTTTTTTAGTTTTGAAAATTTCGCGACAAAAGTGTGGTTGTAAGGTAAATCAAATATAAGTCTAATAATGCGCTTCTGTAAAATAAAAACTCTACTGATTTCAGTAGCTTGACCCCAGACTACTACATTAATAAATAAATAAATAAATAAATAAATAATAAATACACCACATGTAATTACGACCCCCTTTATCCCAGAAGGCTGAGCCTTGTGCGGGAGGGGGCTACACATTTAAATACAAGGGACACACATCCAATATCCGTGTATAATGGAAAAATCCCTCTCACAGTATTTTCCATTGCCACGACCGGGATTCGAACCCGGGACTTTTGGGTGAGAGGCAGGTACTCTACCATCTCGACCATCAGTCATTGTAACTCAAAATTGAATATACCATAGCATAATAAGTATTGACGAGATTCTTCGTGTCTAATGAATTTTTTAGCTTTGCAATGGCAAAAAATGCTTTGCTAACTTTACTGCACACATAATCTACGTGGTTAGTGAAATTTAAATGTTCGTCTATAATAACTCCTAGGAATTTTATAGAAGTGTCAGTATTTATAGGGAGGCCATTTGTAAAATACATAATGCATCGAATTCAAACAAAACTACGTGGAACATAATTTCTGAGTTAATAGGTAAGTCTAGATCGCAAAATAATATTAAATTAGACATAGCTAATATTTCCGTCGAGGATCCGTTACAAATATCTAACGAATTTAACAGCTTTTTTATAAATCCACCATATGATATAGTAAATCAAATATCTAGTTCAAGTGTGAATGCGGGCGAAGTGACCAGAATTCCTAATAGCATGTTTCTCTCATATGTGACTGGGGATGAAGTCTTGTTTATTATAAAACATAAACTAAAAAATAAACATTCAAGTGGACCTGATGACCTGCCATGTAATATAATAAAAAAAATTGCTGAATTCATAGTGGAACCACTAACTCACTTAATAAATGAGTCACTTAGAGAGGAAATATTCCCTTCTAGGTTAAAAACTTCTATTATCTCTCCAATATTAAAAAAGGCGACCCTAAGGATATGGCAAATTATCGTCCTATTTCTGTACCATATGTGATTTTATCTCAATTATTTAATTTTATTCAGGTAAATAATATTTTAAATCCCAATCAACATGGTTTCCGCCCTGGATACTCAACAATCTCGGCGGTGCAATCCTTTTATGAAAATATACTAGATGCAGTTGAGACAGGTGAGAGTCCGACTGGTATTTTTTGTGACCTCAGTCGGGTTTTCGACTGTGTCCAACATGACCTGTTACTTAATAAAATGTATCAGTACGGGATAAGAGGTAAACCATATGATTGGTTTGCATCCTATCTTAGTGATAGGAATCAGAAGGTAAAGATAAATTTTCATGAACATGATTAGAAGACTTATTGCATGTCACCTTTATTACATAATAAAATGGGTGTGCCCCAAGGCTCGGTCTTGGGGCCCATACTATTCATTATTTATATTAATGAACTGCCTAATGCTCAGCGAGGCTTTTATTTTATTATATGTGGATGATGCCAGTCTCCTTCTTACTGATAAGTCTCATAGTGCGCTACAAAATAAAATAGACACCACTATTGAACATTTATGTGGCTGGTTCAGTAATAACTTGCTGTTCTTCAATACTGCCAAAACTAGTTATATGACATTTCACACTCGTCAAAATATCAATATTCCGTCCCTTGATATGAATATAAACAATGTAGGCATTCAGAAAAACAACTGTGCGACGTTTCTGGGAACTGTCTTTGATGACACGCTTACATTTAATAATCACTCTAGTAAACTTACTACTATTCCACATTCTAAATGTTTTCAAATTAGAGCCCTGAAGAGGGTTTTAGATATCTCTGGTCTTTTGTTATTCTATTTTGGACAAATACAGTCTAGAATGGCTTATGGTATTACTGTCTGGGGAAGTTCCTCTGGTGTATATTGTGTCTTTGTCGCACAAAAACGAATATTAAGATGTATAGATGGAGTACCTCCAATTCACTCGTGTCGCAATCTTTTTAAACAATATGGAATTCTTCCCTTGCCAAGTCTTTATATTCTGGAACTATTAACATATGTGTATAAAAATCAACATAGTTTTGAAAAAAATTAGGTAATTCATTCTTATGATACACGTAAAAAATGTAATTTCATATCCCAAATAAACATCTAAATATGTCTACAAAAGCCCTTAATATCCTGGGACTGAAATTATACGATCATTTGCCTGTAGCATATAAAAATTCAAAAAATATATTTCTGTTTAAAAAACATGTTAAAATTCATCTTTTAAATCTATGTGCATATTCTGTTCAGGAATATTTAGAATAATGAATATGCACCATTTATATGAAATGTACAGAAATCAATCAGGATAGAGTAAATAGTTTTAAAGTATTCATTAAATTGAGTAACATCTTTCCAGCACCAACTCTAAATACAGTAAGAAACAGATTAAAATTGAAATAATCTTGACAGTTCCACGTTCCATTTAAATACAATGCTATGCCAGCTATTCTCACATTTATTGTCACTTTATGGAATTTGACATCTTATCTTAACAATTTAATAACAATAAGTCAAAGTTATTGAATGTACTATTAGATTTTCTTAAATATAGAGAATAAATTAGTAATATTCCGACTAATTATTGGTGGCAATTGAAATTTAATTTTTTCAAAATCCATAAATCAACGGAATCGTAAACTGATTTAACATTGAAGAAGATATAATTGTTTGTAGAAAAACGGAATTGATTATCCGCTGCTAATTTTTCCCCTGCGTAATGAGTCATCGACGGAAACCAAAACTCATGATGTTCTAATAACCACTCCAATCTAAGTTTATCTAACACAGAACAATAGAGATATGGTTCTGTAAGACTCAAGAACGTTATTAGGTTTGCCAGGTTTTAATATAGAAATAATAATCTTTTTATTTAATATACTGATTCATTCTCCATTATATCTTTATGACTTTTGTACTACAGTTAAATGTAATTTTTCAATATGTATCTAACGACATATGAAAACAAAATATTCATACAAGTTTCCTGTTCAATTGATGTTTCTCTTTCACTACATGATACCTATTTGATGGATAGAAAAATGTCGCGGTAGCCTTAGACAAAAAATGTAAAGTCATTCAAATTGACATTAAATTTATCTGTAAAACGTTGTTGGATGTAAAATTCATTAATGTTGTACTCGTGTAAAAGTGAGAATAATTTTTCGCTGGATTTATATTTTAGTTATTTATATACCCCCATAGCGTAAAAATGAAGAATATCAAATATTATATGATTATTTAATGTCTATGCACCTTCTTTATAATTCCAATTTATTGATAGTTGGAGATTTTAATATACCTGAATATTTAAATTGTTGTATTGGAAATGCATCGACCCCTAATTTTTTGCAGATACAAAATTTTTTAAATGTCTTCAATTTTAACCAGTATAATCGTACAAAATTTTCAAGGTCGCTTATTGGATCTAGTGTTATGTAACACAAATTGTGTAGTAAATAAAGCACCTGAGGTTATTTTACTAGAAGACCCCATCACCCTGCTTTGAGTGTCGAAATTGTAGGCACAAAGTCCAATAAAAAAAATTAAAATAATCTTCAAATTCAAAATTCAAATTCAAATTCAAATTCAAATTCAAATTCAAATTCAAATTCAAATTCAAATTCAAATTCAAATTCAAATTCAAATTCAAATTCAAATTCAAATTCAAATTCAAATTCAAATTCAAATTCAAATTCAAATTCAAATTCAAATTCAAATTCAAATTCAAATTCAAATTCAAATTCAAATTCAAATTCAAATTCAAATTCAAATTCAAATTCAAATTCAAATTCAAATTCAAATTCAAATTCAAATTCAAATTCAAATTCAAATTCAAATTCAAATTCAAATTCAAATTCAAATTCAAATTCAAATTCAAATTCAAATTCAAATTCAAATTCAAATTCAAATTCAAATTCAAATTCAAATTCAAATTCAAATTCAAATTCAAATTCAAATTCAAATTCAAATTCAAATTCAAATTCGAATTATTAATCCAGTAAGAGCAGTGCTATTGGACATGTCAAGAAAATAGAAAATTTTACAGTACGTAATATATAAACTGAAACAATTAGTATATGTGACAAGTAACACATTGACACAAAATTAAATAACAAACAGTAAGATACATTAATAATAAATAAGAGGTACATTAATAATAAAATAGAAGTATACTATCATGGACAATACATTGTTTAGAGTGCATATTCATAAATTTTTTGTAAACAGAAATAAGTATATTTTTGGAATTTTTATATGCTACAGGCAAATGATTGTACAATTTCAATCCCAGGATATTATGGGTTTTTGTAGACATATTTAGATGTTTATTTGGGATATGAAAATTACATGTTTTACGTGTATCATAAGAATGAATTCCCTCATTTTTTTCAAAACTATGTTGATTTTTATACACATATGTTAATAGTTCCAAAATATAAAGACTTGGCAAGGGAAGAATTCCATATTGTTTAAAAAGATTGCGACACGAGTGAGTTGGAGGTACTCCAGCTATACATCTTAATATTCGTTTTTGTGCGACAAAGACACCATATACACCAGAGGAACTTCCCCAGACAGTAATACCATAAGCCATTCTAGACTGTATTTGTCCAAAATAGAATAACAAAAGACCAGATATATCCAAAACCCTCTTCAGGGCTCTAATTTGAAAACATTTAGAATGTAGAATAGTAGTTAGTTTGCTACAGTGATTATTAAATGTAAGCGTGTCATCAAAGACAATTCCCAGAAACGTCGCACAGTTGTTTTTCTGAATGCCTACATTGTTTATATTCATATCAAGGGACGGAATATTGATATTTTGACGAGTGTAAAATGTCATATAACTAGTTTTGGCAGTATTGAAGAACAGCAAGTTATTACTGAACCAGCCACATAAATGTTCAATAGTGGTGTCTATTTTATTTTGTAGCGCACTATGAGACTTATCAGTAAGAAGGAGACTGGCATTATCCGCATATAATGAAAGAAAAGCCTCGCTGAGCATATTAGGCAGTTCATTAATATAAATAATGAATAGTATGGGCCCCAAGACCGAGCCTTGGGGCACACCCATTTTATTATCTAATAAAGGTGACATGCAATAAGTCTTCTGATCATGTTCATGAAAATTTATCTTTACCATCTGATTCCTATCACTAAGATAGGATGCAAACCAATCATATGGTTTACCTCTTATCCCGTACTGATACATTTTATTAAGTAACAGGTCATGTTGGACACAGTCGAAAGCCCGACTGAGGTCACAAAAAATACCAGTCGGACTCTCACCTGTTTCAACTGCATCTAGTATATTTTCATAATATTCTAGTAAATCATATGATGAATTTAATTTTAAAAAAGCAAATTTCATATCACTATATGAAGAAATTAATGAGATAGACACTGGAATTTTCTTAATGTATGTGAAAACCCAAATTTGGCTTTGTTGCTTTGAACAATAAACTAAATAATATTTTCAAAAATAATATACCAATTTATCTACAGGTAAATCTTACCCGCCTTGTTTTAACAGCCAAATCATTATATAAAATAAAGAAAAAGACAAAGCCTTTAAAAAATATAAGGAAAATGGTGATGTGAATTCTTTAAATATTTTCAAAACACTAAGATCGCAAATAAAGAATGAGTTTGACGTATTACATAAAATATACTTGGAAGGCATAGAAAACGACATAAAAAAATAACCCTAATATATTTTGGTCCTACATAAATTCTAAAGAGAGTATTTCCTCTATCCCATCAATACTAACATATAATGGTGAAGAAATAGAAGATCCACTAATAGTGGTTAATAGCTTTGCCGACTATTTTTCTGAATCTTTTACACGCGCGGGTGCTAATGTACAGGTACCTTTTAACCAAAATGTTAAGACATTCCTTCTATTACTCCGGATGAAGTTGGTAAAGCTACTGAACAAATCAAAGCAACCTCTACTATGGGACCTGACCTAATACCTGCTTTTTTAATTAAGGATTGAAATAACAAATTACAGAGCCATTAATAATTTGTAATTTCGCAAAGATATTAGAAATCATTCTTCATTCTACGATTTACAACCATGTGTCTGGCTTGATATCGTGGGAGCAGCATGGTTTTATGAAGGTCAGGTCCACAGTGACGAATCTTGTGTGTAAATCTCAGTTCATTAGCAATATATTAGTAGATGTTATATACACTGATTTTGCTAAGGCTTTCCATTGACTCGACCATAAAATATTACTGAACAAATTGAGTACTTTCGGACTATCTATTCTCTTGTACAGCTTTTTTTCCTCTTATTTGAAAAACAGATATCAGTTTGTTCAGTATCGTGGCTTTAGATCGGAGAACTATCTGCAATTATCTGGGGTACCGCAGGGTTCGACACTTGGACCTCTCCTTTTTATCATGTTCATTGACGATATTATTGTGTCAGGCTTACATGTACACTATCTTATTTATGCAGATGATCTTAAGTTAATGTGTGAAATAAAATCATCCGATGAATATGAACTATTACAAGATGCACTTAATGGAGTAAAAGAAGACCTCACTTTTTTAAACCAATTCCTCAACGCTGAGCATTCATTATATCGAAAATATTCTTCAAATTGTAGTTGTGCCAATTGCCGGAGCAGTTGGCGAAAATAATATGCTTATGAAGATATGCCCATAGTTTCAAAAATAATTGGTACATATTATGCATCGAGTTTCATTTGGATTTTTTCCTCATTAAGCCAACCAGAAAGTTCGCGTAATTCAAGCCATGTCGTATTAAATACACATAGCCATTTTCTGGTAGATGTCCGTGAATCTTCATCTTGTTCAGATGTCTCATAATGTGGACTTGCATATACGACTGAAGCTCAGCAAGTTCATTTATTAATGGTGATTTACTGATTCTTTTGATAGATTTTAACCATAGCCAACAGTTTAGAAATAAAAAAAAAATCAAATTCAGGCTATTTTTTTATTTATTTTATTTTAAATTTAAGTTTTTTTAAAGGTATTGATTATTTTGTTTTTAAAGGACAATTACCCATCCTTTGACTACTCATAAAAGGGCACAGGACAATATCCTAAAATAAAATACCATCCTTTGAAAAAAAATGACGGTTGACAACCCTACTAACTGTACATAAAATTGTTGGTCCAAGGGTCTATTAATTATCTACTATATTGATTTTTATATTTAGTGAGTAATTGTCCATATTTCAAGTAGCGGATTACTATATTGGGATATTTATTATTTATTACACAATTATATGCAATTGGAGATGTCATAAATATATTAGATAATGTATGACGGTTGAGTAATACGTAACTTTTTTTTATTATAATAGTGGATAAGTTGAAATCTTAAAAATGATAGCAATAAAATTAATTGATAATAACAAAAAATAACAAAATAAACAATGTAGGTACTCCAAAATACTAGGCAATACACGCAGCAAGTGGTGTAAGTAAATCTAATGAATTAACGTTATCTACAATTATAATAGATAATATTATACCGGTAAGATATGATATATATACTTTTATATTTTTAAGGTTAGTGAAAAAAATGCATTAATGGTGAAACAAAAGTTAAATATATTGAAATTCAGAAGTACTAAAGTGTCATATTTTTATTATTCGGTATGTATTACATTAGTACATTTTGTGTCCTATTATTAAATAAATATGTATACGTAATAGTTCTCTAAAATTTTGCAAGTGAAGAAAAAAATGTAATTTTTTTTTCGATTTTCACAACCTCCAATTTAGTACATCGTATTGTTTCACTTTTATATAAAGGATATAATAATTTTATATTATAGAACGATTATATTTTCGCGTGTACGAACACTAATCTAGTGATCGGCATAATCAAATTATTTGAATAATCGGATTTTGACTATTCGATTATTCTAATAATTGTTTGATAAATCGAAAGATTTTTAATTTTGTGGTCAATGGTGCTTAAAATAACTCATCTCGAATCGACTCTACCAGAACAGGAACATTATACATTTTGGCAATCGATTTTGCTTTACATTATCAGCTTCAAAAAACTTTTTGAAGAGGATTTCTACTCATCTGTAATTTACAAATTATTAATTATTTCCCACAAAACAAATCCAAATATTTCTTAATTTAAATTTGGACGAACCTTCTTTTCTTAGGTGTTAAATTGTTATTATTTTATGTTTGTAGAGGCGAAAAAAATCACCTACGTAACGAATAGAAACACATTGCACTGATCCTGTTCGGAATAATTCAGAATTTTTATTCGTAATCGGCCACTGAATGGTAATCACTAATTCAATATTCATAATTCATCGACCGCATTTCCATTTCTTTTCCTATTAATTTTTATTCGAATTATCCCTTCACTTGTATAATCCTCTTATTTTTCTAGAACAGTACGTTTTTCATCACCTCTACGTAAACGTGTTACTGGCAAGAAAATAAAACATTCCAAATCTAACCCAAGAATAAATTATTGGTCCTTTGATTCAAGATATATGAAAACCGACATCAATTCGTTTATTTATTGCAAGAAATCAGGTTCTAATAATTAAGCAACAATTTATTGGAAGATATTGCAAGTAAAGTGATCAAGCGGAAGCCAATCAGCATATTTACAGGTACCGAGGTCTCCGTTTTTATCTTGTCACATGTATGTATTAAATTTTTGTTCAAGTGAAATTTTCAAATTTGTTTTATGTAAATAATACGTAGCAGTAGGTTTTACATAACCTATTTCGTAATATTGTGATATTTTGCGTTTTAATCTACTTAGTACAAGTGGAGGAATCTTAAATGATCAGGATCATTATTTTCAAGTTGCAGACATAGCATACACACCCTCCAAAGCCTATCGTTGCCATATTATTATGGCAACAAAAACACCACTTCACTTATATAGACTCTTCATCTAAACGTTGGTGTATTTTGGTTTGCCTACCATACAAAGTGTTTCTAGAGGCTACTACCACATAATAGGTGGCACTACTGCAAAGCAGTTAACAAGTTTTAAAAGTTTTCAGTGTTTTTAATCGGGCTGATTATTTCTGTGTGAAAAAATGAACATCATATGGGAGTAAGTACATTGTTTTTTATTTGAATGATAGTTGCATGCTGATATTAGCAGTTTATGTTAAAAATATATTGTGTCACAAAAGTATAATATATTTTTATTTTGATATATTTCATCTAGCTTATATTCCATGATGGTTTTTATGTCATGTTGCCGTATGGCAACGATAGGTTCTTGGGTAACCATTTCATATCGATATTTATTTACAGACGTGGCTTTGATCTTCAGCAAGCTTTAGCTATGTTGGAGGAATCGGATGAAGAAATGGGAAACGCTGGAGTTAGAGAAATATTTATTTCTCCACCGGAATTTACCGATCTCACTGATGAGGACTCCGGGGAAGAGGATGAGGGAGGATTGATAGACAATTTGGGTAGCAACCAACTATCAGCTCCGGCTGAAGTTGTCCTAGAAAATAATCACCAGAGCCACCAGTGCCGAACTACAAAGAATTTTATAATAAAACAGTAGTAGAAATGGTGAAGATGTTTCTAGATGACGAAATTATCAAGCTTTTGGTGGAGAAATCGAATAAAAATATGCAGGATTCCTGAATTGTCCACCACCAAATACGTAAAAGATGTTACTGGGATGTGGGATCTGTTCCCACATCCCAGTAACATCTTTTACCGGGTAAGACAACATATCCACTAAGGTAAAGTATTGCTATGAAGCGTCTAATTTCCTCGCTAGTAATATTTGGTGGTGGACAAGTCAGAAATCCTGCATATTTTTATTCGATTCCTCCACCAAAAGCTTGATAATGTCGTCATCTAGAAACATCTCCAACATTTCTACTACTCTTTTATTATAAAATTCTTTGTAGTTCGGCACTGGTGGCTCTGGTGATTATTTTCTAGGACAACTTCAGCCGGAGCTGATAGTTGGTTTCTACCCAAATTGTCTACCAATCCTCCCTCATCCTCTTCCCCGGAGTCCTCATCAGTGAGATCGGTAACTTCCGGTGGAGAAATAAATATTTCTCTCACTGCACAATATATTAGTTTCCGAAGCCATGCGCCGAGATAGATTTGTACAGATAATGCGATTTATTCATTTTGCAGACAACACACGATTAGACAAAAATGATGAAATGAGTAAACTGCGTCCATTTGTTGACAAATTGAAGAGTAATTGTCTAAAACATACTTCTATTGTTAGAACTGCATGTAAGAAATGCAGTATTGGTATTTGTATACCGTGTTTTGAATTATTTCATTCTGTTACTTTTTAACGATTCTCATGTTCATTTTCACTGAATAAACGTAATATTACTGTTTTTGTATTTCTAAATATGATATGTTTCACCAAATTAATTTATACCCCCAAAGCCTAGCGTTGCCGTATGTCAACAGCAAATATCTCAAAAACAGTAAATCTGAGAACATATTCGTCTTATAATTATCTGTTGGTTAGGTCATCTAGAACGTAAATAACTTAGTTGAAGAATAGTTTCAATTTCGTGTTACTTCAATACACTAATAAATAATATGGCTATTCAAAAATATTTTTATTTGCAGTCAGCCTTGGTCAGAGAAGCAAACCCTGTCATTAGTTATTCAAATGCCTCCGAAGTAAATAATGATCCTTTTAAAATCACGATTTGAAATAAGACTGTATACCTAGGCATTCACATCTATTTAAAAATTGTTTTCTGCCACAGCAAATTCTTATAAATGTTTAAAACAGTTTCTTGATAATTTTCAAGGCCCTCAAGAACTTGAAATTACCTGTAAGTTCATAGCTTATAGAAATCTCGGTTTTCTAATAGTCACCAAAAGATTTTCTAACTCAAACTGTCTCATCTTTTTATATAATTGTCTAGTTCGTAGCCATCTTGAATTTGCATCTGTGATTGGGAACACATTTTAACTTTAAATATGTTGAGCGTTTTGGAAAAATTCAAATCAAGTTTGTTAATTTGTTAAAGTTCAATTAGAAATCTCCATTATACGTTTTAATGAAAGCACTAAACATCACAGAATAGTAATAATAATTTCTTTTTTAAGGTTTTTAATAACATGATCAACTGCAATTTTGTCACAATAAGAATTAACTTTAATATTAAGTATCATATCTCTCGTACGAGCAATTTGTTTTATTTAATGATGTACTATAATTATGCCAATAACTGTCCGATTTGTCAACTTCAAAAGTATTACAATGAATATTTCAATTATGTCGATTTATTCTTGTAACCCATTTTACGTCAGGCCATTTCAGGTCATAGTTTAATTTTTTCATTATTATTAAAAAAAAATTTTATATTAATGAAAATAAAATCTTATTCCCATAAAATTATTTTATTGCTACCGGTTTCGTAATCAATTAATCACATCACATCGTCAGGCAACAAGAATTTCTATAAAATACCTGAGGTTGTCCAGATGTCCAGAAAAGCATTGCTTAATCAGTCAAAGTCAATTTTAACGTTCTAGTCTTTAATTTTTTCGTAGTAATAATAATTAGTTTTAAAATTAGTTATTTAAAAACAGAAAAAACAGTCAAAAACCAACAGAGACTCAGACACTACACGGGGGCAAACAAATTAAAAGCAATAGTGACTACGTCCTTAATATTATATACGTATGGGAAATAATTTGTTTTGCTCTCTCTCTTTTTGTATTTTGTATTCCTAGATGTAAGTATAGTTAATTCATTAGTGAGTAGTAGGAGTGTGCTCACCAAATTAAATGTGTGTGACGCTGTAATTGGGATTTCTGTAATTATTTGGGCTACCTTTGTTGAAAATAAATAAATAAATAAATATGCAGTATAACCTGCAGACTGCAAATACAAAGTTTAATATTCAAATATCAATCGTTTAGGTCTCTTTTGGTAAAATCCCAATATATTGTCTGTATGAATATGACGTGTACCTATAATGTAGTTTAATATCTAAAAAACTGTGAAAAATATTACTATTAAATTTTTGTTATGTCAACATTAGTCATGAGAAGAAAATTAAATATTTATCAAGGAACAGACACATGTATTTAATTTGATGAAAACAATATTTAAAATTAGTTATAAATATTATTGCTGTGTAGCTGTGTGTAACGAAATTGTCAACTTTCCGCTCTTTTCAAGATAAAATAAATTAGTATATATAACCGTGATCTAAATGAAACCGTAATTAAGAAACAGTGATAATTAAGACTATAAAGAAACCACCTGTCGGATCTATTAAAACTAACAATGAGTAGCAAGATTTATTTTAATATGGCCAACAATGGCCACGTCTCGCTGCTATTAACCAGTACCTACGTGTAATGTTAACCACTACGTGTAACTAATTTTTATTATATCCCTAGATTAGTTTATGATCGACTCCTGATTCTCAAATACATTTGTATTCTTTTTCCTTTCTTGTTGGTTAAAATGGTCGTAAACAACCATTTCCTCGAAAGTAGAATGTGATTTCCTCCTTTGGGTAATTAGTTCAGACAGAAACCTTCACCTGCAAAAATTGCGTACTTACTATACTCGTATTAGTTTGAAGTGAGACGCATTATTATTATACTAGCGAATTCATACCTGATATCCATGTCTCTAATCATTGTTGAATAATCAAACTAATGTTAAGACAATGGATAAACGAAATAGTCATCTCGTATGAGTGATTTAAAAGAAGAAAATTTGTCGAATGGTCAGCTAGGTCACCTCCGGACTTATTTGTGTAGGGTTGCATCAGGTTACATTAAAGTAAAGCACTTTTAGAACGTATTTGAATAGAAATTTGGTTGGGTCAGTTTACCTGATACTGTCGCGTGTTCCGTGATAGTTTGGCTCCTCCCCCTTTAACAGTAGTTAGTAGTAGAAGTATGTATCTCTACGGAAAGCGAGAAGCTTGCGCTTGTGGCTTGTGGCTAAGAGTAATGTGTTCAAATAAATAGAAGATGATTAAAGACATTTCCATCTATTTGCTGCAACACCAACACCGAGTTTCTTTAGTTTAGCGTCAAATATTCAAAGCTACTTAAAATCAGTCAAATCAAGGCAAGATGACGCAACTACTGCAACTAGCAAAGTGAAACAGTGCAATTCTTGTGAGCTTTCAAAACTGCATACCTAGTTTAAAAGTACATTCATTCAACAAGTGATAATCGATATTTATTCAAAAACCATTAAAAACAGTGGTCTGATAAGATTTATCGCAAAACACAAAGTACAGTGTTTCGTCGATAACAGATTAAAATTAAAGCAGAGTTACAACATATTAGGTAAAGTAAACAACTAGCCTAGCAGACGCGCAATAGAGATGTAAGAATCCGTATTAAAATATCCGTTGAATTCGAATATTAAAATATTGTTATTTAATTCTACCATTTTATTACTCAATGTTATAACGTAATGCAGAATAATCAAAATGTTACGAATTAGGCGGCAACTGTGGGAGCGATAAATTAGCAACTATCCATATACGTAATATATTATCATAATCGGATATATTCCTAGTAATAAAATCAGCAATTTTTATTCAGCATAGACATATGCTTTCTAAGGCTGCATTGCGAGGACTGCGATGTCCATATCTGTTACTTGTTCTGTTGGGAATTAAAAAGTCCTGTCTAAATAAAAGAAAACAAGACCCACTTTTAATTTTTGCTACGAAAAAGTAAAATAATGCCTAATAAATGATAAATGCTTTTTGGAAAAAATAACACGACCTTTCTCTAGGTTTAAAATAAGTCACAAAAATAAATTATTTGTTACAGCAAAACTATAAATTAATATTGCGCTCTCCTTATATCTACACTAATTAATTTGTAATCAGACATTCAGTAGACAGTCGGGCTTCTCCTATACGTATTATGATACGTACAGCATATGAATACGTAATCAGTTGATTAATTATAATATCTTGATCTGTTGAAAGCGGATGCGTGGAAATTAGACATAGGAAAGTATTTAATTGGAAAAAAATTAAAGAAACGGTACAAAATGTACTAAAATTTAGGTCAAATCACTATTTAGGAAATTTACTTACAATATTAATTGTTGCCAAAAATGACTAAAAATCTTTAAGTATAACTAAATATGTATCGCTCAACTAAAATTACCCAAACATTAACTCCCCACAAAATAATTAATGATCATCAATCCAAAATATTGCATATTTGCGAAGAAAGCAAAAGCTTAATTTATTAGAGCTTTGGAAATAAATAAATTAAATAGAACTAAAAATTATAACTTCCTAAACGATCAAATAGATTTAAACAACTCCCCATTATTGAATTTAGTTCAGATAACTTAATGATATAAATATAATAAATCAATAGTAAGTCAATCCAATACAATAAACTAAAAAACCTTCTATATGTATATATTAAGACAACATCTGTATTTGAATAATAATTATTATTTTCTAGAAAATGCGGATTGTATTTACTAATGTATTTATTTTTTCTCTCTTAGCCATGCTGTTTACGAATAACATCAGTTATGACTTAATCGGAATTGTAGTCTCCATAATAGTCGTAACCATCGCTTATTTCAAATGGTCACTTGGATATTGGAAACGAAGAGGTGTAGAAACTCCAACACCCACTATGCCATTCGGAAACGCAGCCGATATATTTCTGGTCAAAAAATCTATGGGAGAAGTTTGGAGAGATATTTATTTCACACTCAAAGCAAAAGGTGTAAGACACGGGGGAGCATATATGGTAACAAGCCCTATCTACATTCCAATTGACTTGGAAATAGTGAAAAATATATTACAAAATGATTTCCAGCATTTCGTAGGTCATGGTGTATATGTAAATGAAGAAGCAGATCCATTATCTGCAAATTTGTTTAATTTAGATGGTCACAAATGGAAGTCTGCGCGCGTCAAGCTTTCCCCTACTTTTACCTCCGGAAAGATGAAAATGATGACTCAGACATTAATCGATTGTTCGTCTGGTTTAAAAGAATTATTGGATGACTCGTTCAATAAGAATGAGATTGTTGACATTAAAGATGTTATGGCTCGTTTCACAACGGATGTAATCGGTACGTATTTTTTTTTAATATGTATATACAATATGCAAATACAGTTAACTGCGTTGTTGTTGTTGGTAAATAAGTTTTGATATACCTACTATTCAATCAAATGGTACTTGGTGTCATTTGGTGATCTTAGTAGTTACTGAACCCATAACTCTGCATCTCTCAAAACTTGTATCTAGTAATAGCATAGTTACGGTGGCAATAACTCATTTATGAATCTGCGTGCAGAAACGACATGATAAGTCGAGGTATCATCTCGACGATACCAAATGACCATTTAAATAAAAATTATATAATACACTCAGTTCCATAAAAAGTGACGCACTCGATTTTTCGGGTAATTTTAAAGTTCTGTAGTTCTTAAACCGGTGGACCGACTTGAACATTTTTTTTCTCAGTTTATAGCAAAATTCATTCTCTATGAGCCGGATTGGAAACAATGGTGAGTTCTTCCATATTTCATGGAAATTAATGGACAATTTTAAACTCAAGTTTTTTCACAGGTTTTCAAAACACCCTGTGGATTATTCTCGCATTCATCGAAAAATTATTCATTCTGCATTAGATGAACAATTTTTTAATAAACATTTTGTTTCTTTATTCATTGATTTATCTCTAAAATTGTCCGAATTACAGCTTTTTTGCTGAAACCTTGCGTATTACCAACTCTCTGAATTTACCGAGTTTTATAAACTGATACGAATTTTAAAAAACATTTTTATTAAACACAAAATTATAAACTTGTTCAGGATTTATTTAAGGCATTTTGTGTAATTTTAGTCTCTAAAACTTCTTTAATGACACTAAATTAATGACACAACAACGAAGTATGGAGGCATACAACAAATTAATTGCTATGGCAACGGCAATTGCTTTTTCAAAAGCAATGTGATCCTACAATGAAATAAATGTCCACCTCTTTATTTTTTGAAAGACAAAGGAATTACCTACCAATAAATAAAAAAAATTCAAAATCGGTCCACTGGTTTAAAAAAAAAAGAAAAAAAGGTTAGGTCAAAAATCAAATGCGTCACTTTTCTTGGAACTGAGTGTACTTATTTAAAAACCTTGACAATTTCTATTGGTTTATATGCTATACAATTCTGCAGTGATTATGACCACTCATCATGTGCATCATTTCTCAATACACGAAAAAGCAGGGTTCACGTAAAAACGTTATATCTCGGAAAATACCAGCGATAAAACAGTGAACAAAAAAACAAAATGTTTATTAAAAAATGGTTCATCGAATGCAGAATGAATGATTTTTCCATGAATGCGAGAATAATCCACAGGGTGTTTTGAAAACCTGTGAAAAAACTTAGGTTTAAAATTCTCCATTAATTTTCATGAAATATGGAAGAACTCACCATTGCTTCTAATCCGGCTCATAGAGAATGAATTTTGCTATAAACTGAGAAAAAAATGTTTAAATCGGTCCACCGGTTGAAGAACTAAAGAACTTTAAAATTACCCGAAAAATCGAGTGCGTCACTTTTTATGGAACTGAGTGTATATTGCCCTTCGTATATTCTTGGAAACATGCGATTATTATTTTCGTACTTTCGAATAGTGTTGTAAAATGTCCGGAAATAAATTTTATGAAAATATTTCAGAAAATATCGGAAATACGCAAAAGACAGGCATGTCTTCGTCGCTGTCTTTATTTGTTGTTATTGTCTCTTAAATATTTGGGAGAATGTCTTCATTAACATAATTATTATTTTTATCACTTGAATTATCCTCATCGCCTCTATTAACTGCATCAATATCATCACTGCATCTCTCCTGCCAATCAACTTTCTCACTTGTTTCTTCTATATCTTCATCAATAATATCTATGCTATTTTGTGTATTTTCGCCAAAAATATAAATTGTTCTGCTGCCACTTTCAATTTTTTTTAGGAAGTTTTCATTGTGAGACACATAGAGTAACTTAGCTGCTTTTTCGTTGATTAACCTGTTCCTTTTTTTTTTCAGTGTAGGTATATTTTTTCTTTACCTAATAAACTCATCTCCATATCCATTGTAATAGCATAAATTCATTTTTTAATAAAATCCCACACAAAAATGCAATAAATGAAACAGAGTATCGTGGCGGTCATGTACCTAGACCATTACCACCAGTCCATGTTCTGCAGAATTTGATGTTCGGTCATTTTGCGACATTTCAGCGAAAATGAGCTGAGAAGTCAATATGAATCCGCGCTTGGCTAAATTAAAATAAATTTTTTTACACATATTGACACTAATATATAATTAATAATATCAAAGTAATTTTGAATGCATTAAATGAAAACATATTATCGTATTGCGATGAATATTTATATGAACTTTTTGTCATCTTATAATGAGACCTTAATAATAAAACCTAAGATACCCTGCATACATTTCAGGTTCCTGTGCTTTTGGTATCGACTGCAATAGTATGAAAAATCCGAACTCAGAATTTCGTAAATATGGAATGCTTGCTGTAGAGCCGGGTGTTTGGAACACTTTTAGATCACTGGTCCCAGTGGTGCTCCCACACAAACTTCTACATTTTATAAAATACCAATCCAATCCTCCCGAGGTAACAAAGTTCTTTCTAGACATAGTGAATGATACAATTGCGTATAGAGAAAAAAACAATGTAGACAGAAAAGATTTCATGCACCTATTACTTCAGTTGAAAAATAAAGGAACACTGATTGATGATGAAGAAGTTAGTGACAAAAAAGAAAACACACCAGTAACGATGACAACCAATGAAATTGCTGCTCAGAGTTTCATATTTTTTGTGGCGGGTTTTGAGACATCTTCAACAACAATGAACTTTGCAACCTATGAACTAGCTGTCAATTTGGATATTCAAGACAAATTACGAGAAGAAATAAATAGAGTTCTAACCAAACATGATAAGAAATTAACATATGATAGTATTATGGAAATGACATACTTGGATAAAGTACTTTACGGTTAGTAATACAAAATAATATTTTTGATAACATTATTTTTAAACTGACTAAATACTCAATTATCATTTACCGTTTACCTTAGGAGTAGCAACAACCATACATTTTTGATCCATCAACTGTTCCTATCCCAACCATCACATTATGATTTTCAAACTCACGTTACTTTCTACAAAATCAATTTCTTCCTTATTTGAGATAAGCTGTGTGTTTCTTGAACATAATCGTAATTGATTTTCTTTTTTAGAACTAATATTTTCTAGCTCCAATTATGTCACTATTGTTGCTTGAAAACCGCACGATGATAAAATAACAATCATCGTACTTATTTGGAGTCCTAAACATAAAATTGATCAATTGATGGAAACTTCAACCATTTTCTAAGTTATAGAACAAACTCCTTTTAAATTCCTAACCTCTGTTTTTAATAAAAAAAACTGATTTAGTAAATTAGCCCTAGCTTCTCCAATTTTCTAAGTACTAAGATTGTATCTAAAAATAGTAGTTATTTCAGTACTAGGAAAACTAGTGGTTAATCGTTACACTAATTATGCTCCACCAAAGCCCAAATGATGTGTATAACACTTTGTGATTTTATAAGTTGTTAAATCAATTACTTAACTTACTACCAAATTTGAGATTATATTAACGACCAAAAATTTGACAATAAAATATGTCCTATAATGGTCCGAGCATCCTCTAGGTCATTTATATATTGTGTTGTGAGTAATTATATTTTGGGCTCTAAAAATATTATTTTAATATATTTTCAGAAACTTTAAGAAAATATCCACCGCTTCCAGAAGTACCCAGAGTTTGCAATAAAGACTACAAAGTTCCCGGTACGGATGTAGTTATTGAAAAGGGAATTATTATTATGATTCCCATATGGGGAATTCACAGCGATCCTGATTACTATCCCGATCCAGACAAATTCGACCCAGAAAGGTTTGATGAAGAAAATAAAGCCGAAAGACCATCATTTAGTTGGTTGCCATTTGGAGAGGGACCGAGAATTTGTATAGGTTTGTATTTGTAATTGCACAGAAAAACCAACGCTTTAGTTAGCTTCATGTATATTATGTGTTTCTAAATTTGGTGAGACATATATACTTTGCTTTTTTAAAGCCGCCCCCTTTACCTTTGTGTAATAGCGCTCATGTGCTATGGCTGAAACAGTTAGTTCATTAAAAACCAAAAATTAAAACTGATGAGACAGTATGCCAAATTAGTTCAATTGTTTAAAAGTGCTACAGTTACTGTCTATCAGTTATAATAAATATTCAATATTTCAATATTTGTTTCAATTTTCTTTCAGGACTAAGATTTGGTTTGCTGCAATCAAAAATTGGCTTGATAACTTTGTTGAAAAATTATAAATTCACTTTGAACAAGAACACCGAGTTACCCATAGCCTACAAGAGAAGTGGCATAATTTCTGCGCCAAAAGGAACTATATGGATCGATCTCCACAAAATAGAGGACTAAATTATCTGTATTATATTTAGAAATTAAATTATAACTCTGAATTTAAAATTGTGTCCTTGACAATCGTATAAGGAAGGGAAAATGGTCGGTATGTGATTGTATCCAACTAATTTTGATAAAAAAGAGAAAACTGCCCTAACTAATCATTTTTTTAATACTGGTCATAAATTTAATTTTAATAACGTGGAAATTCTTGATATAGACAAATTATAAGAAAAGATTCATTTCCGAAATGCTTTACATTAATAAATATATTGATTCAGTTGTTAATTTTAGAACTGATATAAGGAATTTAAACATTATTTATAATAAATGAATTAAATAACTATGTGTTTTATGGTGGAGACATCTATATACTTTAAAGATAAACGTTATATATATGGTTTCGAATCATTGATGTCGGGAAATTGTATTTAGTGTTCTATATAGTGTTAAGTTTATTTATTGTAGATTACTATGATTTTTAATTATACATCAATTATTTAGAGGTCACTACTACTGTTAGTTTATATTCTTTTATATATCTCAGTTTAATCCTTGATATGATACATATATAAGGGTTTAATGTATGTGGAAGCGTGTTTAGTAGACACGAAGTTTTTATTTAGATAATTTTTTTTTATGTGTTGTGCATATTTTTTGTGTTATTTTTTATATGAAAGCAGATGATTTTTGCATGCGGTTGTGACTTGACAATTATAATTTAACTACAAGGAAAAATATATATACATATATATAAAATATTGTTTTACCAATTACAGAGATTAAGCTCCATGTTCAAGTTTACCTTTTAGAATGCTATGACAGGTCGAAGATAACATCTTCATGCGTACTCTGATGTAATTATTTAATTGGTATAAATGTAATTGTTGTGTTTATCCGTTTGTGAAAAATTATTTGTCTTAATTTAAAGTTGGTTCATTTTGTAGCCTTGAAGAAGTTTGCGTCGAGTAAACGAAAGGTAGGCAAAAGAATAACGTTATTTTTATTGTCCTGTACCGACCATTTTCCATTCCTTAAATTATAACTTAGCATATAGTTGTTTCGGTGTCCTTGCCGTAACTTAAATAAGAATTAAGTATCACCTGACTTCGTCGGACCTCATCTTTTAATTAGTGCTAAGAAATGGAAACAAAGATAATGAACACCAAACAATTATTGGTACGCAAAAATCATGAAACTTGAGTCAAATTGGTTAAGTAATAAGTATAAATATTTTTTATTATTTAATAAACTGTTTTAAAGGCATATATATAATATACTTCCCACAGTCAGAGGGGATACAATATTATTAACCTAATACCTGCCAGTAGAGAGCACTTAGATCTTCCTTAAAACTAAAATGATAAGCCAATCTGGCAATACAATTTATGTTTCAATATTATTAAAGTGATCAATTATTTAATAGCATGTATTCGTGTTCACATCGCAAAATCATTCAAATTTATATTTTATATTTTTGGAATTTGCTTCTCCGTAACCATGAAGTGACATCCACCATATCAACTCTTGGACACATTCTTTCTAGCACAAACTATACAATTTAGCATATGCATGCATATCATGCAAAGACTTTATCAAATAAATTACCCAAACCGAATATGTAGGGTATTTCTAATTCTAATTTCTGTGGTGTGTTTTTATTACAAGAAATAGCAAAATGGTGAAAAGATTAATTTTTTTAGAGAGGTTGAAATAAATTTTCTAGTATCCTAACTTGCAATTTTATGCTAAAATGACAATAAAGTCCTAACACTGAATAAATTTACAAAATATGTGTTTACAACAACTAATCAGATAATTCAGTAGGTAGGTTAAGTGCATCTACATTGTATAACCCGGTCAAAGTAGACAAAAAAATAGTGGCTAGTGTACCTACAATAATTCGCTGTAGTACGAATATTCGAGTTGAATATTCGTACTACAGATCTTAGGTACATTATTACAAAAAAATTCTCACCGATCCTACGTCTGATAAAAAATTTATTCAAGGTCAACGGTCAAAAGTATCAGTGTTCTGCAATTTTCTCGTACACGGTAATAAGTGTTATCATAAAAACAGACAAAAGTTGTAGATCATGCAATTATCTACAAAAATTGTTCGTATACTTTTTTTCCTACGAATCACCATTCCTGAGATATCGCGATTCGAAAAGTTGAAGAAGTCGTACAGATTTCCGCACCACCTGTGAGGTAGTGTACTTGGCATATTTTTTTTAACGTGGTTTCCTCGGTAAACATACTCCATGATCTATTGTGATCTAGCTGGTTGCATTTTTCACCGACGTAGACTTCTGGATGTCCTATAGAGAATTTTCCGTGTATGCAAACGTAAGGGTATAGAGAGCATACGTTTTGCAATTGCAAAAAATGGTGTAAAGTTTTTCTGGAGCAGGTGGGAGTTGAGTTTGAATTGGCTCCAAAGTATTATCTATTAATTTCAAACCCCAGTCTTCTGGGTCCAGTTGATTGCCTAACCACACTAGAACTTGATAGTATACTCGATATAAGTGAGTAGTTGACATGACATCGTGGCCAAGTGCTATTCGGTTCACGATGTTGTATCATTTTTATATTTTTTGATTTTTAACTTTATACTTAAATGTACCTAATGTTACTATTATTTGATTCATATTGGTTATGTTTAGGCTGAAGATGAAGATATATATCTCCGAAACATGTACCGTTTCTTACAACTTAAAGATATTTTATTAATAAACTTGTTTACACATATGGAGAAGACTTTGTGCTTTTTTGAAAAATTAACCCTTTATAAAAATATCTAATTTGATATATGTATTTATATTGATATTCTACTTTTAAATATACATATATCTACAAGTATAAAATCTATTGAACAAAAATCATATTTACATCACTTTAGAATGCAATTATCAGCGAATTCGTTAAAACAACTACATGTAATATACAGTAGGTATGTCCGCGGATGGGGTTTACAAGAGGTGAAATGGCTAAAACATTCAACTTTTCGGGGAAAAGTTATTCTCCATAAAAGTGTTTGCTTTCTTAAAAAATACGAATCACGTTGGGAAACTATATGTTTTTTATACAGGGTACTCAAAAATTACAAAAACTTGAAAATGGATTAAGAGTATAATTTGGCCCTATTTTCAATTTGACAAAAGAGGCAACCTAGTAGAGAGCGAGATTTTAGATGTAGCATAGATGTATTCTTATCCCAAATGATAGATTACGTGTAGTAACAACTTGATGACAATTATGCAATACATTTGATTAAGCCAGCGCCCAGAAGTTTACAGAGCCATCAGAAAATATTAATGTTAGTGTCTCTTTAGAGTTAATTTTCCTTTAGTGTATTTATTTACACTTCTGTTAATTATGCTTTATCTTTGGCTGTCCATGATTTTACTTCATTGCATTAAGTCACTGCGATATAAAAATCACAATGAAAATAGTTGAATATTATATAAAAGTTATTTGTGCTATTTTTAAGTTTTTTCTTTCTGTTTTTATTTAAATAACTGCTATGACGTTAGTGTTGGTCGAATCTGCACAAACAGTTAGTTGTTGGTCAAAATTTCAAATAATTATTTAAAATATTGAAATCTTTAATTTTTCTGTCATATACAATTATTAATTGTCCATATTTTAGGTTAGTTCTTTATTAACACAATCATATGCAATTGGAGATTTATGGATAGATAAATTTGATAATGCATAATGACTGAATAATATAATATAATCTATTTTTGTTATAATAGCACATACTATGATGAAATCATAAATGCTCAACATGCTAACCGCACCGACCTTATTTTTGGTCATTTTTTATCGCCGTACCTGGGGCCTGGGCCATCCGATTTAAACAACTGGCACATCACTCGAAAGCTTGTCTCTTGTAGAATCGACGATTGGGTTGCTTTTTTTAAACAGTTAATTTCTTGGGCGTTATACAGGGTGACAAAAAGAGTGTTACAAAAATGTTAAAGTTCACCTCTTTGCAACGTTGATAGGAGCAAGTTTTTAAAATTCGTTTTTATGTCATACTGTACCTTTGGAAAGTATCTCTAGACGTTTTTGGCAGATTTTTTATTAAGGCTCTAGAACGAAAGTTACGGGGGTTTTCCGAAATTTGTTCATTTTAATTTTAAATTTTAAATTAAATTTTAAAATGTAAAATTGTAGCAAAGAATAAATTTAACACAATTTTAGACGCCTTGTATATTTCAAAATGGTTTAAGATAAAGGCTTGACAATCGTACTTATGTTTAGAAAGATCTTTATTTAAAAATAAACTATAGTATATCCTTTAAATGAAATCAGATAGGAATTTGGTTTATGTAGGGTAGATTGTACCTGCATTAGTGGACCTAACTGGCGAAAACAGCTAATTGGTCAAATTTTTTACAAAACGTACCACTTTGCGGAAAACCTCCGTAACTTTCGTTCTAGAGCTTTAATAAAAAATCTGTCAAAAACGTCTAGAGGTACTTTCCAAAGGTACAGTATGACATAAAAACGAATTTTAAAAACTTGCTCCTATCAACGTTGCAAAGAGGTAAACTTTAACATTTTTGTAACACTCTTTTTGTCACCCTGTATAACACCCAAGAAATTAACTGTTTAAAAAATGCAACCCAATCGCCGATTCTATAAGAGACAAGCTTTCGAGTGATGTGCCAGTCGTTTAAATCGGATGGCCCAGGCCCCAGGTACGGCGATTAAAAAATGAACAAAAATAAGGTCGGTGCGGTTAGCATGTTGAGCACTTTAGATAATACGATACTGGATAAGATATGAGTGCTTAGTAATAGATATCAATTTCATTTCAGTTAAGTTTGATGGAAAAATATAAAAATAATGGTGACTAGCAATAAAATATATTGAATTTCATGCTGCTATACAGAAGTGATAAAGTTTTTCTTATTTTTAATAGTCAGTAAGTACCAAATAAGTACGTTTAATACAGTTATCTTAAATATTTTAAAGAAACTTTATTTGTTTCAAAACCTTTTGTTAAAAGAAAAAGCAAATTAAAATTTGCAAATAATTTAATTTATTTACCAAAGACTTAATTTTTTTAAATCCGATATATTATAATATTTTTACTATTTTTGAGGCAAGACAATCTAAATGCCAATAAAAAAAACAACTAGTGTAAACAAATTATTATTAAATTAATCTTGAATTTATTATAAGGTCAATATTAGAAATAAGGAGGGATTAATTATTTATCAAGGAGACAGGCATATGAACGTATTGATGAAAACATTTAAAATTAGTGGATACAAATATTATTGCTGTGTAGTATGTAATATGTAATATTAAACGAGTAGAGTAGTATTACCGGAACCCGAGGTCTCCCCCCTCCACTTTGAGGCCCCCACCACTTTTTTCCTGGGGTGGGGGGCAATTAGAATAATTAGAGTGGGGTGGGGGGCAATTAGAATAATTAGAGTGGGGTGGGGGGCAATTAGGATAATTAGATTGGGGTGGGGGGCAATTAGGATAATTAGAGTGGGGTGGGGGGCAATTAGGATAATTAGATTGGGGTGGGGGGCAATTAGGATAATTAGATTGGGGTGGGGGGGCAATTAGAGAGGAGAGGAGGTAATTTGTAATTGCGTAATTAGTAATTTGTAATTGTGTAATTGTGTAATTGTGTAATTGTGTAATTAGACTATTTGCGCATTAATTACACTAATGTAATTAGTCTGGAGGGGGGGGGGGATAATTAAAACCCAATTGTCGCGAGAAATGAAAGTAATCGGATTATTGCGCTGAGAAATGAAAGTAATTGAATTATTGCGCTCTAATGTAATTGCGTAATTAGTAATTTGTAAATGTGTAATTAGACTATTTGCGCATTAAGTAATCGGATTATTGCGCTGAGAAATGAAAGTAATTGAATTATTGCGCTCTAATGTAATTGCGTAATTAGTAATTTGTAAATGTGTAATTAGACTATTTGCGCGTTAATTACACTATTTTATATAGTCTGGAGGGGGTTAATTAAAAAACCCAATTGTTGCGAGAAATGAAAGTAATTGGATTATTGCAATTAAACTAGTATAATTGCAATATATCTAATTGAATTGGTGCAATTATATATTAATTAGTGCATCAATTGGAGAAATGAAAGTTTATTACGCTGTAATTAGACTAGTGTAATTGCAATGTAGGTAATTAGAGGGTTGTACGGTAATTAGATTGATTAGCAAGTAATTGCAGTGGTACACTTGTAATTTTTGTAGTTGCATTATAATTAGTGTACGTGTATTCCAAGTAGTGGGGGCGGTCAATCCTGTAGATATTTTTTCTTTTGTAAAAAGGGGCAACATTAAAGAAGACATTATAGCCAGTAAATATTGATCGCTATCAAATGAACAACCCTGCATTTGTTGGTAAATAGTTGATGCGACTTTCCTAGGAGATTAACGAAATAGATAAGAAATAGAAATTTATATCGGTTTGGTTTAACTACCCAGACCATTGCGCAAAACTGTATTTTATTTCCCATACCTGAAACATTAGAAATTTGCTTACACAAAAGCATATTTATTTACTGTCCAGAACAATATACAATGAAGGTAATTATTGTATCGTAATTAGACTGGATTGCTATTAGGTAATAAACCGTAGGATTTCGAGAAATAATTATGAAACCGATGCAATAAACTCATCCGTCTACGTACTATTTGTTTTGGTTTGTTTTATACCTATATGGTGAAAGCTCGGCCTCTACGACCTTTAAATAGACAAAAGGCAACCCGCCTTTGTTGCACTGACGAGAAATTTTTCAGTCCTTTTAAAGCAATAATGTCACAGCTTAATGGACCCATTTGAAAGTTAAAATATAGCTATTAGATTCATGCTTTGTTTTGCTGTCAAGGGTCGATAAACATAAATGTTTTAAATAGTAAAACTATTCAAAAGCCATTTAAATACAAATACGCTTGGCAAAAATAACAAAAGGACACGGTCAAGATCTTTCAGCTTAAATAAACAATAATAAAATTTTCATTGATTTACAAATTTTAACATACAGGGTGCCCCGAATTGTACAGATCAAACACATGTTCTAAAAAAATATATATGGGGTGTTCCATTAAAAGACACACTTTCTATACTTTCCAATGTTGCTCTATAAAGAACTACTGATAATAATTGCAGGTAATTGATGTGTATATTGTTGCAATGTACGTACAGATTGACACATTAGATATAGAAATAAGTGTGAGATCATAATTAGAAGCATGAGTTACTCCTACTAAATATAAGTCAAGTTCTATGATGAAAACGACAGACTTGTTAATGAAAAAGTTATTGGCGTTATAAATTTCGATGTATTAAAGAAACATTTAATCTAACAAATATGAACCATTCTTACTATAAAATATCAGGATGTTTTGTGGAGTACCTATTTAAGAATATTATTGAAAAAATATCAACAACAATATGACATATATAATATTCATTTTATTTTTTATTGTCATATTTATTACACCAACTATTTTATGTATATGTAGTAAACAATAGTTAATTTTTCATAAATGAAATACACATTAAAAGTTTACATTCAATTTATTTCCTATTTTTATTACATAGCTAAAAATACCTTATTATAATTAGATTTCTGTAATTGCAATGTATACGCTTGTATACTAAAATATAAGGGCAGGTAGTTACACCATTCAACAAAGCATCAATGTTTGTTAACTGTATAATAAATAGGCGAAATAAATCCACAAAAATCACCTGTTAGTACAAGGCCCATAAAATATTTTTTCCTTTGTAAAAGGGACATTAAGGAAGACACTATAGTCAGTAAATATTGATTGTTATCAAATGGAATCCCTGTCTTTCGATCGACCTTTCCCACGAGATTGATTAGATAAGAAAGATACGTTAAGATACATTTATATCGGTATTTGTTTAACGATCAGATCATTTTTTTGCAAAACTTTATTTTCCCATAGCTTAATTAAAAAAAAAAAAATGCCTCGTCATTATAATAGATCTACAAATCAGACGGTTTATTGGTAATAATTACAGATGAACTAACTAAAGATGATGGACAATAGGTCGGCAATACACAAAAAAAAAAACATATTTATTTCCTGTCGCATAAATTCTCGAAACAAATAGTTAAAAGGCATGTCAAATTGCATGAAACATGACCATAAGAGAACAAAACCATTGAAAATAAGTGTTGTGAAGTTTATAGATTTGTTCGACAGACAATGGGTTTTGAATAAAGTGTACGTACGCCTCGGCTCATGTAAGACAACGAACGGTGGTACCTATCTGAAAATAAAATCAGTCGTCATTTCATGTATAACAAACGATAGTTGTCTCAATTTATTTACAAGCGTGTACCACAATTTCTAATTATGACAATTTCAGAATACGGGGACAAAGATTTTAGCGTTGAAGGCAACCAACATTCTATGCAAACTGTTTTACACAAGAAGGACTGTTTTAAAAACAACTCGAGCACATACCAACATATTATAACATTTTTGGAATCAACTAAAAATGGTCATTCAAAATATGCAAAAACATATAGGGCGTTCCATTAAAATGGTACACTTTCTAAAAATATATACGGGGTGTTCCATTAAAAAGGCATACTTTCTATACTTTCCGATGTTGATCACAATATAAAGAACTACCCTGCACATAAATTATAAAATTATGGACTCCATACATAAATGATATTTGATAATAATAGTCTATACTATTCTACGTGTCCTATGTATTATTTATTTACAGTGTCGTCATAATAGTAGAGTTATTGGATGTATTTGATCACATTAGAGGCATGTATTTTATGAATAGAACCAAATTTATTATAAGCTTGAGTTCGAGAAAAAATCATATGAGAATATTCATTTAAGGAAATAACTGCAATTTACTGCAGTATTGTTTGAGTTTATTAAGTAAACTATTTATTAAATGATTTACAATTAATTTATTAGCTAAAATTATTTATTAAATTATTTGCAGTGCATCATCTAAAACTAAGTATTAAAAATCATTTACAATTAATTTATATGTACATATGTCTAATCTGCTTCCTCATCGCATCCTATTAAGAGCTGATAATCTGACCAATGACTCTGGTCCGGTGATGGTTGGCCGTCTGGATCGTAGAACACCGTTTCCATTGACCATGCTGATGGTGATGTTGGTCTATCAGTGCTGCTGTCTGGGGAGTTATCTTGATCTTCCAGATCCTGACCTAAATCCTCATCTATCCAATACGATGAAGATGGCGGTGTTATAGGTCTGTCAATGCTACTATCTGGAGGGGCATCTTGGACTTCCTGGTCCTCACTTGGATCTTCATCTATAGAATACGATGGAGGTGATCGTTCCCACCAACCACTATCTGGACCATCTCCAAAGTATGAAATTCCATTAGACATTGACCAGGTTAGTAACATTGAATCAGTGCTGGAGGAAATGCAGTTTTCTTGAGAAGTACCCATGATATCAATATTTGTAGAATTGACGAACAAGAGTAGTGTAGCGCATTATATAAAGCAAATTGACCCCCCACTCCAAAAGTGGTGCTTCCTACAAACAATATTTTACAGTAATGTCTTACAAATATCATAAAAGGAAAACACAAGATTGACCAGTAAAATCAATTGTCTCGCCATTTAGATTCCCGGTCGTGGAATTAGTTGCTAGAATGATTATTTTGTTACAACACTGAAAATGAAGAAGTATTAGAATGGGACTCATGATATAGTTGAGGCGATAAGAATTAACAAGCGCCTAGGTACGGGTTTCAACTTGTAGTAATTGTATTTGTATATATGAACCAAACTTTACGATGTGATAGAACTTTAGAAAATATGAAAAAAAAAAGTTCCTGTAAACTTGGGCCAGGAAAACGCTTAGTTTCCGAACAAAACACAAAATACTAGGGTCATATTGATGTGGCATTCTGTGATGGAGGTAATTGGAGTGGTATAATGCAATTAAGTCATTCTGAACCGAGTATCTGGATATAGAAGGCAATGTGAAATATTATATTTATAGATTTGTGGTTTCGTGACATTTTACTGATACATATACTAAGTCGAAAACAACATGCAATTCCCACTTTACCGATAAAAAAAAAATAGTCAATTAATGCTGCTAACAAGGTTTGGCAATATATTAGCGTATCAAAGGTAGATATTGATATAGTTTTAAAACTAAAAAAAAATGGATATCTTCATATGCAGTTAATGGTCATATTCTTTTATTACAAAATATTGAAATTATATGATTGCTGTGGCTCTCTACGGCCCTGAGATTTGAGATGAACATTAAACACAAATAATACAAGGTTTCGTAAATAACCCCCACTTTATTTTATCGATTTCAATTCAAACAAATCTAAATAATTATATGCCTCTTTTAATCTGTTTTACTGAATAATGGGGATGGCTCTCTTCAACCGTCTGTAAAACTATTTAATGAAACCTAGTTAAAAATTCAGTTCCATAAAGAAGCTACGATAATTATGACTTAGTTAATCACGATCCATTTTATTATATTTTTTATCAGTTTAAATACACTAATGTAAACAAACAACATTACTCGTCTGTCAAAATTTGATACCAAAAATACGTTTTTTTTTTATTATTTATTCCCTAGTTCGTTGAAAAATATCAACCAATCTGACAAAGAAGCTAATGTAGATACATAAATAATGTTCTTTTATTTTTATTACCATATTTATTACATCAAATATTGTATGTATTATGTAGTTATGATGGTATATTTTATATTATAAGGTTAAATAAATAGAATACACATTAAAAGATTACATTAATTTTATTTCCTATTTTTTTATTACACAACTAAAAACAACCATAGTATAATTAAAACAGTTTTATTTTAAATACACAATTACATTTAGCGGCTCGCTAGTGTGAACGTGTACGACATGATTGATGTAATTAAATTGCATTACCCAATTTATTGTGGATTACAGCAATAATGGTATAATTTCCTCATCTTTGAAGTTGATGGTGATATATCAACATTGTTATTGGATGCCACATTTACATCGTTTACCTTACAATAGCAGCAAAACATTTTTCGAGGTATTGGACCGTCATTAGCATCAAAACTGCCTCCATGATCGTTAAGGTAATGTTCTGTACAGTATTGATATTTTATTATATCGACATCGTTCTGAAGATGTGTAGGTAGCTTATCCCATACTAATGCAATTTCATGTGAAGCCAACCCAATCATCACTTCTTTGGGCATATCAGCAAGTTGTTGTTTGCTCATCTTCAATAGACTACGCAAACGGGAGAATGCAATTAGTGAGTGGCCCATTCGCTTGATATCCTCTCGATCCATTGCTGGGGTTATAGTTTTCAGCTCCATGGCGTTTTATATTTCTTTTGTAGAGAGAAACTTTAAACACAAATGTCCACACCACATTGTGTTAAAATTCTGTACACGTTTGTAGTTATAGAATATTTGGTTGCCCCTCCTTGAATCGTTATTGAAATATGTAACTAATTCTATAGGTGGGGGTAAATCACCAAAACTATCAAAGTAATTTACTAAACTACCTCGTTTTCTCCTTCAGATGTCTCACTTGAAGTCTTGTTTTACTACCTAGCAGTTTGCTCGTCAATTTTACTGCTCAAGTGCATAATTAGAATTGTTCAACGTAGAAAGTATCTGTTTATACTAAATTAAAAAAAAAAAAAAAAATACGTAAAAACATCATGTGTGACTCATCAGTACCAACATCGCTAAAAGAAGCTGTCGATATGCTGCTTACTTCATTAAAATGCAGCTTAGGTGGTGAACTACATAAAGACAAATATAGTCTGGGCATAAATTATTGTGAACTTTATATCAGTGGTTATATTACGCTGAATAACTTTTGTGATTCAATGGTAAAATGTGGTCTTCATGAACAATTAAAGCAATATGTTTCCAAGTTTATAACTGATGAGGTACTCTATAATAAATATATCGGCGACGATGAGGTTGACTTAATAGAAAAAGAAAGCTCTCCACATCTTATTGCAGAAGCAATTGATTCGCTCCGTTTTATTTTGAGTCAAAGCCTGCAACTATATACTAATCCACTTGATGAAAATCGCCGTACCTATCTGAATAAAATGGGAATAAAATATTGTGATCTTTATATCTGGCACTATATTACGCTAGATAAATTTTGTACTTCGATGAACCAATTGGAGCTGCATGATCTATTAAAAGAACATCTGTCTGGACTTGTAAGTAATGAACTTCTCGATCTACTTCCCGATTACGAAGGAGCACTTTAATATAAATATTTAACAAAAATGTATTTTATATATGAATAAATATCTTGTACCAATATCTGTTTTTTATTTTAAGTAAAAACTTTTGATGAAACTGTACATTTTACAACTAATAATAGATATTTAAATCATAAAAATATGTAATAAAGAACTTTGTTTTTAACTAGGTATCTAAAATACATAACAGCAAGTTTTATACCCATGTCTAAAGAAATTGTAGTATATATAATAAACTTAAAAATATTTTTATTTTGTTTACATTTTAACATTAGGGAAATAAATTAGACAAATATTAATTGAGTACATTCGTTTTATTATTTATTTATTATACATAAAAAAATATTTCATATGACATAACCATGTAATGATACAATAATATATTTTCTAGACAGTGGCAATTTTAAACAAGAGAAGCTCTATCAACCCACGAGTTGCGTTCTTTACAACCCACGAGTTGCATTCTTTAGAGAGTCCACAAAGAATCCATTTGAATCTTTATTAAATTTTAATTATCCTCAATTATCCTTAATTACCCATAATTACCCTTAATTATCCTTAATTATCCTTAATTATTATCCCTAATTATCCTTAATTATCCTTAATTATCCTTAATTATCCTTAATTATCCTTAATTATCCTTAATTATCCTTAATTATCCTTAATTATCCTTAATTATCCTTAATTATCCTTAATTATCCTTAATTATCCTTAATTATCCTTAATTATCCTTAATTATCCTTAATTATCCTTAATTATCCTTAATTACCCTTAATTATCATTAATTATCCTTAATTATATTTTAATCATCCTTAATTATTCATAATGATACAATAATATATTTTCTCTAACACGACTTTAGAAACTACGCATTCCACAACTAAAAGTTGTGTTGGAATATATGACATTCTAACCCGTTGTAGAATATTTATTACATAACAGTTTTCGACGAATCAAAGCCTAACCCGTTGTAGAATATTTATTACATAACAGTTTTCGACGAATCAAAGCCTAACCCGTTGTAGAATATTTATTACATAACAGTTTTGATGTTAAATTGTAATTTATTTTCTATTTTTTTTGTGTAGTTTCTAAAATCTTTTTAGAGAAAGTATAGTCTACAACACGTTTAGAATGGCATATTCCACACTCGCGAACCGTAGTCCTCGCCCTTGGCTCGGACTACAAACTTTCGCTCGTGTGGAATATGGGCCATTCTTAAACTTGTTATAAAATATACTATTTTAGACAGTGACATATATTTTAATTATCCTTAATTATTCATAATGATACAATAATATATTTTCTCTAACACGACTTTAGAAACTACGCATTCCACAACTAAAAGTTGTGTTGGAATATATGACATTCTAACCCGTTGTAGAATATTTATTACATAACAGTTTTCGACGAATCAAAGCCTAACCCGTTGTAGAATATTTATTACATAACAGTTTTCGACGAATCAAAGCCTAACCCGTTGTAGAATATTTATTACATAACAGTTTTGATGTTAAATTGTAATTTATTTTCTATTTTTTTTGTGTAGTTTCTAAAATCTTTTTAGAGAAAGTATAGTCTACAACACGTTTAGAATGGCATATTCCACACTCGCGAACCGTAGTCCTCGCCCTTGGCTCGGACTACAAACTTTCGCTCGTGTGGAATATGGGCCATTCTTAAACTTGTTATAAAATATACTATTTTAGACAGTGACATATATTTTAATTATCCTTAATTATTCATAATGATACAATAATATATTTTCTCTAACACGACTTTAGAAACTACGCATTCCACAACTAAAAGTTGTGTTGGAATATATGACATTCTAACCCGTTGTAGAATATTTATTACATAACAGTTTTCGACGAATCAAAGCCTAACCCGTTGTAGAATATTTATTACATAACAGTTTTCGACGAATCAAAGCCTAACCCGTTGTAGAATATTTATTACATAACAGTTTTGATGTTAAATTGTAATTTATTTTCTATTTTTTTTGTGTAGTTTCTAAAATCTTTTTAGAGAAAGTATAGTCTACAACACGTTTAGAATGGCATATTCCACACTCGCGAACCGTAGTCCTCGCCCTTGGCTCGGACTACAAACTTTCGCTCGTGTGGAATATGGGCCATTCTTAAACTTGTTATAGAATATACTATTCTCTAACACGACTTTAGAAACTACGCATTCCACAACTAAAAGTTGTGTTGGAATATATGACATTCTAACCCGTTGTAGAATATTTATTACATAACAGTTTTCGACGAATCAAAGCCTAACCCGTTGTAGAATATTTATTACATAACAGTTTTCGACGAATCAAAGCCTAACCCGTTGTAGAATATTTATTACATAACAGTTTTGATGTTAAATTGTAATTTATTTTCTATTTTTTTTGTGTAGTTTCTAAAATCTTTTTAGAGAAAGTATAGTCTACAACACGTTTAGAATGGCATATTCCACACTCGCGAACCGTAGTCCTCGCCCTTGGCTCGGACTACAAACTTTCGCTCGTGTGGAATATGGGCCATTCTTAAACTTGTTATAGAATATACTATTCTAGACAGTGACAATAGGGACCTTGCATATAATTTCTTTTACTTCCAAAAATGTAATAAAGCACATCTTTTAGTAAATTTAAGAGTCTCTTCGCATATATTTTTGAAAAGAGAATTTCTCTAACACGACTTTAGAAACTACGCATTCCACAACTAAAAGTTGTGTTGGAATATATGACATTCTAACCCGTTGTAGAATATTTATTACATAACAGTTTTCGACGAATCAAAGCCTAACCCGTTGTAGAATATTTATTACATAACAGTTTTCGACGAATCAAAGCCTAACCCGTTGTAGAATATTTATTACATAACAGTTTTGATGTTAAATTGTAATTTATTTTCTATTTTTTTTGTGTAGTTTCTAAAATCTTTTTAGAGAAAGTATAGTCTACAACACGTTTAGAATGGCATATTCCACACTCGCGAACCGTAGTCCTCGCCCTTGGCTCGGACTACAAACTTTCGCTCGTGTGGAATATTTGCCATTCTTAAACTTGTTATAGAATATACTATTCCAGTCTAATTCTCATTATTATGCATCATTACATCTTGGCTGAATATGACTCAGCGCTCATTATTATGCATCATTACATCTTGGCTGAATATTTGTTTACTTTAAAGGATAACCTGAATTGAAATTTACATGTTTTTCGATTTAAATATTTAATTTGAGTTTTCAGTGCATAACGTTTGAAATTTAACAATTAATCACTTTTTGCTTTAAAAAAAAAAAGATTAATAAAAGTATTAATAACCTCCAGACATTGAACTGTCAATTTCGACTGTCAAACACTTGTTGAACTACGCTGCTGGCAAGGCTTGCGCTGCTGACTACCCAAAGTCCATCCTCATGCGTCAACTGTAGTGGAGGCATTCATTAACAGTATGGTATTTTTTGTTTTGTTTTGATACAACACTAAAATATGACAATAAAATATTTTATTCAATAATGCCCATGTGTCGTAAAGTGTTTATATATATTTGAAAATCTACGCCTAGGCGCATGTTAATTCTTATCGCCTCAACTATATCTCGTGGGTTAGTTTCAAAGTCCCAGTCTAATACTTCTTCATTTTTCATCTTCTCCAAAGGTTTTGTAACATGTTCTTCGATTGATGGTGTCTTTCGAGGTGCTACAGACGGTGCAGCAAATTTTTTCAACTCTCCATTTGTTTGTGTTTTATTTCTTGTAATAGATAAATATTTTTCTCTAGGTGAGGATACATTAGACACTTTATTATTGTAATTTTCCCTTTGATCTTCCTCGTCAGTCGTTTTAAGTGGCAAATTAATGTTTTTGCAGGTCGCCTTCATACTATTGGATGAAATATGCAACTCATCGACGCGATGTACTCTTTGCGCATGAGTAATTAAATTATCTTTTCTATTAAATGTTTTATCACACAAATCACACTGGAAAGAGATGTTTCTATGAACAATTGCATGTCTACTTCGACTACTGGCCCAATGGAATGTTTTGTTGCAAACATGACATTTATAATACATGTTTATCCTCCACTATATGGTATCAAATAACTAAAAAGTAATAGGTCTTCCGTATATTATCCTCATATTATTCTTATTGTCCTTAAATTTATCCTTATTTTATTCTTTTTTGCCCTTACATTATCCGTATTTATTCTTCTTGTCCTGACATTAACCATAAGACAAGTTGTTTAGCAAAGTTAGCCGCATCAGAAAAACCAAATAATAATGAGACTTGTAACTAACTATGCACACCTTATTCAACCGTATAAGGAAAAAAAAAATGCGAGAAAATTCGTAGACGCATTGGTCAAAGATCATCGACACCAAAAAAAAAAAAAAAAAAACTCGTTCAATCATCGACACCAAAAAAAAAAAAACCTCGTTTGGGGTGATATTTCCACACATGGGTACGATTACACAAACGAAAAATCTTATTATTCTTAATTTGCATCCTTATTTCTTATCCATCCTTTTTATCCTTAATTTTTATCCTTACGTTAACCTTATTTTATCCTTAAATGCGGATTTTCTTTATGAGATATGAATTTGGGCACAAAGAACTTTAACAAATTCTACAGTGCGCGCCACCCGGCTAGGAACACGGGACGGGAAATGAATGGGCAGCCGCACTCGATAAAGTGTCCTCGTTACGGGTGAGAATCGGATTGAACGCACAACGGTACAAAGGACGAGACTCGATCGAGGTGCGTTTCCCGAATGTAATCTTTTAATGTGTATTTCATTTATTTATCCTCATAATACAAAATACAGCACCATTTTATGATTTAAATATCTATTATTAGCTGTAAAATGTACAGTTTCATCAAAAGTTTTTACTTAAAATAAAAAACAGATATTGGTACAAGATATTTATTCATATATAAAATTTCACATGAAATTGCATTAGTATGGGATAAGCTACCTACACATCTTCAGAACGATGTCGATATAATAAAATATCAATACTGTACAGAACATTACCTTAACGATCATGGAGGCAGTTTTGATGCTAATGACGGTCCAATACCTCGAAAAATGTTTTGCTGCTATTGTAAGGTAAACGATGTAAATGTGGCATCCAATAACAATGTTGATATATCACCATCAACTTCAAAGATGAGGAAATTATACCATTATTGCTGTAATCCACAATAAATTGGGTAATGCAATTTAATTACATCAATCATGTCGTACACGTTCACACTAGCGAGCCGCTAAATGTAATTGTGTATTTAAAATAAAACTGTTTTAATTATACTATGGTTGTTTTTAGTTGTGTAATAAAAAAATAGGAAATAAAATTAATGTAATCTTTTAATGTGTATTCTATTTATTTAACCTTATAATATAAAATATACCATCATAACTACATAATACATACAATATTTGATGTAATAAATATGGTAATAAAAATAAAAGAACATTATTTATGTATCTACATTAGCTTCTTTGTCAGATTGGTTGATATTTTTCAACGAACTAGGGAATAAATAATAAAAAAAAACGTATTTTTGGTATCAAATTTTGACAGACGAGTAATGTTGTTTGTTTACATTAGTGTATTTAAACTGATAAAAAATATAATAAAATGGATCGTGATTAACTAAGTCATAATTATCGTAGCTTCTTTATGGAACTGAATTTTTAACTAGGTTTCATTAAATAGTTTTACAGACGGTTGAAGAGAGCCATCCCCATTATTCAGTAAAACAGATTAAAAGAGGCATATAATTATTTAGATTTGTTTGAATTGAAATCGATAAAATAAAGTGGGGGTTATTTACGAAACCTTGTATTATTTGTGTTTAATGTTCATCTCAAATCTCAGGGCCGTAGAGAGCCACAGCAATCATATAATTTCAATATTTTGTAATAAAAGAATATGACCATTAACTGCATATGAAGATAACCATTTTTTTTTAGTTTTAAAACTATATCAATATCTACCTTTGATACGCTAATATATTGCCAAACCTTGTTAGCAGCATTAATTGACTATTTTTTTTTTATCGGTAAAGTGGGAATTGCATGTTGTTTTCGACTTAGTATATGTATCAGTAAAATGTCACGAAACCACAAATCTATAAATATAATATTTCACATTGCCTTCTATATCCAGATACTCGGTTCAGAATGACTTAATTGCATTATACCACTCCAATTACCTCCATCACAGAATGCCACATCAATATGACCCTAGTATTTTGTGTTTTGTTCGGAAACTAAGCGTTTTCCTGGCCCAAGTTTACAGGAACTTTTTTTTTTTCATATTTTCTAAAGTTCTATCACATCGTAAAGTTTGGTTCATATATACAAATACAATTACTACAAGTTGAAACCCGTACCTAGGCGCTTGTTAATTCTTATCGCCTCAACTATATCATGAGTCCCATTCTAATACTTCTTCATTTTCAGTGTTGTAACAAAATAATCATTCTAGCAACTAATTCCACGACCGGGAATCTAAATGGCGAGACAATTGATTTTACTGGTCAATCTTGTGTTTTCCTTTTATGATATTTGTAAGACATTACTGTAAAATATTGTTTGTAGGAAGCACCACTTTTGGAGTGGGGGGTCAATTTGCTTTATATAATGCGCTACACTACTCTTGTTCGTCAATTCTACAAATATTGATATCATGGGTACTTCTCAAGAAAACTGCATTTCCTCCAGCACTGATTCAATGTTACTAACCTGGTCAATGTCTAATGGAATTTCATACTTTGGAGATGGTCCAGATAGTGGTTGGTGGGAACGATCACCTCCATCGTATTCTATAGATGAAGATCCAAGTGAGGACCAGGAAGTCCAAGATGCCCCTCCAGATAGTAGCATTGACAGACCTATAACACCGCCATCTTCATCGTATTGGATAGATGAGGATTTAGGTCAGGATCTGGAAGATCAAGATAACTCCCCAGACAGCAGCACTGATAGACCAACATCACCATCAGCATGGTCAATGGAAACGGTGTTCTACGATCCAGACGGCCAACCATCACCGGACCAGAGTCATTGGTCAGATTATCAGCTCTTAATAGGATGCGATGAGGAAGCAGATTAGACATATGTACATATAAATTAATTGTAAATGATTTTTAATACTTAGTTTTAGATGATGCACTGCAAATAATTTAATAAATAATTTTAGCTAATAAATTAATTGTAAATCATTTAATAAATAGTTTACTTAATAAACTCAAACAATACTGCAGTAAATTGCAGTTATTTCCTTAAATGAATATTCTCATATGATTTTTTCTCGAACTCAAGCTTATAATAAATTTGGTTCTATTCATAAAATACATGCCTCTAATGTGATCAAATACATCCAATAACTCTACTATTATGACGACACTGTAAATAAATAATACATAGGACACGTAGAATAGTATAGACTATTATTATCAAATATCATTTATGTATGGAGTCCATAATTTTATAATTTATGTGCAGGGTAGTTCTTTATATTGTGATCAACATCGGAAAGTCTAGAAAGTATGCCTTTTTAATGGAACACCCCGTATATATTTTTAGAAAGTGTACCATTTTAATGGAACGCCCTATATGTTTTTGCATATTTTGAATGACCATTTTTAGTTGATTCCAAAAATGTTATAATATGTTGGTATGTGCTCGAGTTGTTTTTAAAACAGTCCTTCTTGTGTAAAACAGTTTGCATAGAATGTTGGTTGCCTTCAACGCTAAAATCTTTGTCCCCGTATTCTGAAATTGTCATAATTAGAAATTGTGGTACACGCTTGTAAATAAATTGAGACAACTATCGTTTGTTATACATGAAATGACGACTGATTTTATTTTCAGATAGGTACCACCGTTCGTTGTCTTACATGAGCCGAGGCGTACGTACACTTTATTCAAAACCCATTGTTTGTCGAACAAATCTATAAACTTCACAACACTTATTTTCAATGGTTTTGTTCTCTTATGGTCATGTTTCATGCAATTTGACATGCCTTTTAACTATTTGTTTCGAGAATTTATGCGACAGGAAATAAATATGTTTTTTTTTTTGTGTATTGCCGACCTATTGTCCATCATCTTTAGTTAGTTCATCTGTAATTATTACCAATAAACCGTCTGATTTGTAGATCTATTATAATGACGAGGCATTTTTTTTTTTTAATTAAGCTATGGGAAAATAAAGTTTTGCAAAAAAATGATCTGATCGTTAAACAAATACCGATATTAATGTATCTTAACGTATCTTTCTTATCTAATCAATCTCGTGGGAAAGGTCGATCGAAAGACAGGGATTCCATTTGATAACAATCAATATTTACTGACTATAGTGTCTTCCTTAATGTCCCTTTTACAAAGGAAAAAATATTTTATGGGCCTTGTACTAACAGGTGATTTTTGTGGATTTATTTCGCCTATTTATTATACAGTTAACAAACATTGATGCTTTGTTGAATGGTGTAACTACCTGCCCTTATATTTTAGTATACAAGCGTATACATTGCAATTACAGAAATCTAATTATAATAAGGTATTTTTAGCTATGTAATAAAAATAGGAAATAAATTGAATGTAAACTTTTAATGTGTATTTCATTTATGAAAAATTAACTATTGTTTACTACATATACATAAAATAGTTGGTGTAATAAATATGACAATAAAAAATAAAATGAATATTATATATGTCATATTGTTGTTGATATTTTTTCAATAATATTCTTAAATAGGTACTCCACAAAACATCCTGATATTTTATAGTAAGAATGGTTCATATTTGTTAGATTAAATGTTTCTTTAATACATCGAAATTTATAACGCCAATAACTTTTTCATTAACAAGTCTGTCGTTTTCATCATAGAACTTGACTTTTATTTAGTAGGTGTAACTCATGCTTCTAATTATGATCTCACACTTATTTCTATATCTAATGTGTCAATCTGTACGTACATTGCAACAATATACACATCAATTACCTGCAATTATTATCAGTAGTTCTTTATAGAGCAACATTGGAAAGTATAGAAAGTGTGTCTTTTAATGGAACACCCCATATATATTTTTTTAGAACATGTGTTTGATCTGTACAATTCGGGGCACCCTGTATGTTAAAATTTGTAAATCAATGAAAATTTTATTATTGTTTATTTAAGCTGAAAGATCTTGACCGTGTCCTTTTGTTATTTTTGCCAAGCGTATTTGTATTTAAATGGCTTTTGAATAGTTTTACTATTTAAAACATTTATGTTTATCGACCCTTGACAGCAAAACAAAGCATGAATCTAATAGCTATATTTTAACTTTCAAATGGGTCCATTAAGCTGTGACATTATTGCTTTAAAAGGACTGAAAAATTTCTCGTCAGTGCAACATAGGCGGGTTGCCTTTTGTCTATTTAAAGGTCGTAGAGGCCGAGCTTTCACCATATAGGTATAAAACAAACCAAAACAAATAGTACGTAGACGGATGAGTTTATTGCATCGGTTTCATAATTATTTCTCGAAATCCTACGGTTTATTACCTAATAGCAATCCAGTCTAATTACGATACAATAATTACCTTCATTGTATATTGTTCTGGACAGTAAATAAATATGCTTTTGTGTAAGCAAATTTCTAATGTTTCAGGTATGGGAAATAAAATACAGTTTTGCGCAATGGTCTGGGTAGTTAAACCAAACCGATATAAATTTCTATTTCTTATCTATTTCGTTAATCTCCTAGGAAAGTCGCATCAACTATTTACCAACAAATGCAGGGTTGTTCATTTGATAGCGATCAATATTTACTGGCTATAATGTCTTCTTTAATGTTGCCCCTTTTTACAAAAGAAAAAATATCTACAGGATTGACCGCCCCCACTACTTGGAATACACGTACACTAATTATAATGCAACTACAAAAATTACAAGTGTACCACTGCAATTACTTGCTAATCAATCTAATTACCGTACAACCCTCTAATTACCTACATTGCAATTACACTAGTCTAATTACAGCGTAATAAACTTTCATTTCTCCAATTGATGCACTAATTAATATATAATTGCACCAATTCAATTAGATATATTGCAATTATACTAGTTTAATTGCAATAATCCAATTACTTTCATTTCTCGCAACAATTGGGTTTTTTAATTAACCCCCTCCAGACTATATAAAATAGTGTAATTAACGCGCAAATAGTCTAATTACACATTTACAAATTACTAATTACGCAATTACATTAGAGCGCAATAATTCAATTACTTTCATTTCTCAGCGCAATAATCCGATTACTTAATGCGCAAATAGTCTAATTACACATTTACAAATTACTAATTACGCAATTACATTAGAGCGCAATAATTCAATTACTTTCATTTCTCAGCGCAATAATCCGATTACTTTCATTTCTCGCGACAATTGGGTTTTAATTATCCCCCCCTCCAGACTAATTACATTAGTGTAATTAATGCGCAAATAGTCTAATTACACAATTACACAATTACACAATTACACAATTACACAATTACACAATTACAAATTACTAATTACGCAATTACAAATTACCTCCTCCCCTCTCTAATTGCCCCCCACCCCAATCTAATTATCCTAATTGCCCCCCACCCCAATCTAATTATCCTAATTGCCCCCCACCCCAATCTAATTATCCTAATTGCCCCCCACCCCAATCTAATTATCCTAATTGCCCCCTACCCCACTCTAATTATCCTAATTGCCCCCCACCCCAATCTAATTATCCTAATTGCCCCCCACCCCACTCTAATTATTCTAATTGCCCCCCACCCCACTCTAATTATTCTAATTGCCCCCCACCCCAGGAAAAAAGTGGTGGGGGCCTCAAAGTGGAGGGGGGAGACCTCGGGTTCCGGTAATACTACTCTACTTAAACGAAATTATCAAATTTATGCTCATTTTAAGGTAAAATGTGTATTAATTAGTAATCGTAATATTATAATAAATAATTTAATAATGAAACAGTGAAAATTTCAACTTAAAAGAACTACACGTTTAATCTATTAAAACTAATAATAATTGCAAGATTTCTTTTAATATGGTCAACAATGAGCCAATTTCGGAGCCAATATAACGCTACTATTAACGACGTCCTGTAATGTTATTACGATTTTTACTATTTTATACTTATTGTGTAACGATAATTTGGTAAATTGCGGTTACAACTGGTTTCTACCGGAGACAATTAAATGTAGCTATGTTATGCGCGCGTCGACGGCACTGAAACGTTCTCGATCCTACAGCATTCCTCCTCCACCAGCTTTTTCCTATCTTCCGTACTGGTAAGTCGTAATTTTATGAGTATCTAATTATTTTTCTCGGATGTAGAATATTTCTGTATCTTATCGTTATAAAGTATTATTTGCAATACGTAGCCTAGTAAATATTTAGCATGTTGGTTATTTATTACAGTCAATTGATAAATTCGATTTAAATCGATATTTATCACATTTGACTGTAATAAATAACCAACATGCTAAATATTTACTAGGCTACGTATTGCAAATAATACTTTATAACGATAAGATACAGAAATATTCTACATCCGAGAAAAATAATTAGATACTCATAAAATTACGACTTACCAGTACGGAAGATAGGAAAAAGCTGGTGGAGGAGGAATGCTGTAGGATCGAGAACGTTTCAGTGCCGTCGACGCGCGCATAACATAGCTACATTTAATTGTCTCCGGTAGAAACCAGTTGTAACCGCAATTTACCAAATTATCGTTACACACCCCATTCGCTTCGGGTAGAAAATTTGTTAACTCTAGGAGTTACAAATTTTCGTTATCGTAATTACCCCAAATAAAGGATGAAAAATAAAAAATAAGACATAAGACAAGATAGACAGGAAGGAAAGATACTGGGTTCTATTGGAGAAGTGATTAATCCCCTCGAACACATCCAAGTCAATCGACATGTGGCATGATCACCGATGAAATGGGATCAAACCAAGGGACATTTTGCGCAGTTCTAGATGCAAGAAAAGCCTCGTTAATGTACCCTTACTCGGAAGTCCATGAAGAAAAACAAGAAAGATGCAAGAAGCAAATAACACTCGCCCAAAAGAATCACGAAAAGAAGAGAGAGAGATAGAGAAAAAACCAGAAAGAAGTTAAGGAGAGGACACTAAGTCAGTCTCCAGAGACGTGGTTTGCCGCCTCAGTACTGTATAGTAGTTACCATTACTGAAATTGGACGCGTAGCTCCAAGAAAAGAAAAGGCGACGAGGTTGCTCCTGATTGTAACACAGTGGCTAATTTCCCTGTCCAGCAATGAAACAGACTTGTATAAGCAGCAGATCATTGAGAATCATTATGCTAGCAAGGCTCACCAGACTAGATGTCAGAAACTCTTGAAAAGCAGACACATCCTGTCCATTTACTATTAAAAGTAGCCAAACAGTGACGAAACCACTCCCATCACAATCAAGCCTCTCTGCACGATAAGTGGCCGTTTAGAGGGCTTTTACCTCACGCAGGTTAATCCACGGTGGTAGTATTCGTTTACCCCTTACCACAGGGCACGAAAATGAAATACTATCAAGTAGTATTCATAAGGAAAGGTATAATAAGATAATGAGTAAGATTTTAATCGAGTTGATCGGTTTCGGTGTCCGGATCGGCATTACGTGTTAAGTTTCTTAATAAGATAGAATACGAGAAATGAAAGATAAGTTACGTTAACAAGTTACAAAACTCAAGATTATAATAAATTGTAATTGGTATATCACGTATAGAGAAAAGTTAAAATAGAAATGCGAAAATAATCCAATAAATTTCAATAACTCATAGGTAACGCTAACAAATAACCACCCAGTATATTACGAATAATTTTCAATCACTTGTAATTCAAATAAATTAATCAGATAATAAGAAATTCAGATAAAAATCCACAAGTTAAATTATAAATAGTGTACAGAATAAGAACTCGTATTTATTCTCGCGACAAAAAAATTAAATCACCATATGCACAAGTTCCAATAATGTAAAGTTAAATGCGGTAGGTAAATAAATCTCTTATTCCAACACTATTAAGTTTTCATAAATACTTTAAACCTTACTTGAAAAAAATAATAGGGAAATAAAGAAATCGGTAAACAAGTTTTTATGTTTACAACGGCCGCAAATATCTTCACAATTTTAATTCAAAATACTTGCAAAAATAAGATAGTAATGAATAAGATAAGATATACCACTTTAATAATGTCAATATCAAATAGTTGTAAAAATCAGTTTTAGTAATATGTACTTATGTTTAAAGTACGAAACATATACCTTCTTAGTTAGAATATTTTATACTTAGAAAATTTAGGTAATGGTTCCAGGTCTTATTGTTTGTTTGACTTTGGCTTATTTCTCCCTGAGAAAATCTGATTTCAATATAACTATAGTGCAGTTTAAATTCATAAAATATCAGGCCCCACACGTTAGACGACAATTTTTGTAACCCCAGACTGAATAAATCTAATTTGCCTTATGGGCTTCTGGGTTCAAAGTTTATTTTACCTGTCGGCTGCTCAGATTTTTCCGGTGGGTCGTGAGTCAGAATATGGTGTTTAATAAATTAACAAACTTATTATTAAATTTGGTTAAAACCCTGATTTGTTAACAAAAGAACTTGAAGAGTGTACTTTAAGTTTCTAGCTTAGTAAGATTTAAAACTGCAAGTTATAAGAGATTAAAAGTTAAGGAATTATTTATCAAGTAAAATTAAGATAAATTAAGATAATTTTTGGGCGCCAGCTACTAAAAAAATTAGTAACAATTTGTATATCAGATTTTCACAACAAGAGAAATAAAACGATTCAGCTCAAATAAATAGTATATTAACAAATAGAATAAATATTAACAATAACAAATTACTCTTAACAATGATAAAAAAATATATAAGTGCCTGAAGGGCTATCACAAAAAAAAATGAATGAAGGAAAATATTTTATCAACTGCAAGGCTTACATTTACAAGAACAATTACTGGCAATTATTTGTTACGCTGGAACCGAAGACCTGATGATGGAAATATGTTCTACCACAGACTTACAGACCTTAATTTCCAAGGATTTCCACGATGATCTATTCCCTTGCCAAGATGGCCTATGCTGGTGTATACTGATCTTCTGGGTCTAGCTAGACTTCACCTGCACCTGGGAAAGATGTAACCAATCCTGGATAAGATAATATAATAATCTGGATTTCAGTCTGATGTGGTCTGGTAAAGTTGAATCTGTCGAATCCTCTTCTTGGTCTCGTTCAATAAAACATAAATATACCAGTGTCAAAAATGTACAAAGTAAAGTTGGAAATATGCAAGTTAGCTTACGGCTGATAAAATTTAAAAAAAACTCACTGAAGGCAAGTTTCTTCTAGAAAAGTTGACTAAACAATTTAGCAAAGATATGAATTATAATAAATCAATGATTATAATTACAAAGATATGAATTTATTATTTTATTTTAAAAATAACTCAAGATATAAATTATAATAAACTAATTATTATAATTTCGAAACTATGAAATTTTAGAAATTACTCTAGATATAACTAGACAAGATTAAAGCAATAAAAATAATTCCTCTGAATAAGAAATTATGTTAGAAAGAAATTTGTTATATTATTTAAATTTAATAACAGTAATTAAATAGACAAATCACAATAAGACACTCAGAAAATTAAGTTTTAATATTGCTAATATGCAATATTTTCACAAATAGAAAATGTGTGAATCACAAAATAATTCAATAAGTAAGAAAGTAAAAAGTTAGGTATTCTGATTTTTATAACTGATTTAATTAGATTACTAATTAAAGTTAATTTCTACTATTTACTGTAGAACGATAAGAAACAATAAGTTTATTTAATTCTCCCAATTGGAGTAAGAAATGGTAAGAAATGCTTTAATTATTCAATTAAATTACGATAATTAGATAATAACTATGAATTTTAATTAATTCAAATCATATTAAGATATAGCAGGGAATAATTTAAATATTAAATTAAATTTCTTTCTAACATAATTTCTTATTCAGAGGAATTATTTTTATTGCTTTAATCTTGTCTAGTTATATCTAGAGTAATTTCTAAAATTTCATAGTTTCGAAATTATAATAATTAGTTTATTATAATTTATATCTTGAGTTATTTTTAAAATAAAATAATAAATTCATATCTTTGTAATTATAATCATTGATTTATTATAATTCATATCTTTGCTAAATTGTTTAGTCAACTTTTCTAGAAGAAACTTGCCTTCAGTGAGTTTTTTTTAAATTTTATCAGCCGTAAGCTAACTTGCATATTTCCAACTTTACTTTGTACATTTTTGACACTGGTATATTTATGTTTTATTGAACGAGACCAAGAAGAGGATTCGACAGATTCAACTTTACCAGACCACATCAGACTGAAATCCAGATTATCCTATTATCTTATCCAGGATTGGTTACATCTTTCCCAGGTGCAGGTGAAGTCTAGCTAGACCCAGAAGATCAGTATACACCAGCATAGGCCATCTTGGCAAGGGAATAGATCATCGTGGAAATCCTTGGAAATTAAGGTCTGTAAGTCTGTGGTAGAACATATTTCCATCATCAGGTCTTCGGTTCCAGCGTAACAAATAATTGCCAGTAATTGTTCTTGTAAATGTAAGCCTTGCAGTTGATAAAATATTTTCCTTCATTCATTTTTTTTTGTGATAGCCCTTCAGGCACTTATATATTTTTTTATCATTGTTAAGAGTAATTTGTTATTGTTAATATTTATTCTATTTGTTAATATACTATTTATTTGAGCTGAATCGTTTTATTTCTCTTGTTGTGAAAATCTGATATACAAATTGTTACTAATTTTTTTAGTAGCTGGCGCCCAAAAATTATCTTAATTTATCTTAATTTTACTTGATAAATAATTCCTTAACTTTTAATCTCTTATAACTTGCAGTTTTAAATCTTACTAAGCTAGAAACTTAAAGTACACTCTTCAAGTTCTTTTGTTAACAAATCAGGGTTTTAACCAAATTTAATAATAAGTTTGTTAATTTATTAAACACCATATTCTGACTCACGACCCACCGGAAAAATCTGAGCAGCCGACAGGTAAAATAAACTTTGAACCCAGAAGCCCATAAGGCAAATTAGATTTATTCAGTCTGGGGTTACAATTGTCAAAATGCATAAATAAATAGCTATTATGGGCAAAATTCTTTTAACCGCAGCAACAGAACAAATAATAAAAACTAGTTATGAAATTTATAGTCTTGGCAGTTGATTTATTGCAATTTTATACAAGTTTTTTTGGAAAGAATCAGCAATGTGTCGTTGGGCTCAAAATAGACAAAAAAATCCTATAAACGTAGGTCCAGTTCTCAATCATACGAAGATTATTTGTATTAGATAACAATAAACTTGACTATGCCATTAATTGGTTATGTTAACTAACATAATATCCATACTTCTATCTGAAATGACTCATCTATAAACAATAATAAATAATTATGTTTCCAATGATGAAGTGAAGATGCTAGTCATCATACCTTAAATCTTTAGTGAAAATAAAAATATATGCATGACAAATTATATTGATAAGATGATATGTTACAAATAATGACTACGGGAAAATTAATTACGATATAAATATGAATCATTATTTATTTTTATAATTCTTATTTTATGTATTCAATATGATATATACTTCAACCTTCCTGGCCTGTAGTTGGGTTCCTGTTAACCTGTAGGGCAGTGTATTTAAAATAAATAAATAAATAAATAAATAAATGATATTTTTTATTATTACGTCTTTATCATTTATTTATATAATAATATAATATAATGTTGTTGTTTCCGATTATTATTTTATTATACTTACACTCTAAACATTAAGTGCCAAAGAGACGGTTTACTTAGAAACTAATAATAGCAAATTTTAAATACATTGGTTTTGCAAAACTTAGCTTAGATAATAAAGAAAGGAACTTTAAAAATACTCTCAAAATAAAATAAAGTGATTTCTGCTACAGTAAATCTGAGTGCCTCCCAGTTCGGTATTTTCATTTTGTACCATTGTTTTAATTAAAATAATCCTGACGCTTGTTTTACACAAATGAAACAGAGAAACGGGGTGTCTAAAAATTATGAGCAAAAACTTCAGAAGGACTTTCTAATAAAAAATAATGCTACATATTCATTATCTTTCGAAATCTCAGAATGGAATACAAATCAAATATTTTTTTCGATTATTTTACTGCTTAAAGCAAGTTTCTAACATTAACGTGGACGAGTTTTTAACCAACCACATTGCATTTCAACAACTCAAAAATGTATCTTGTTTTACTTAGACTTATCTTCCTGCCTTTAATAACACAACAATATAATTTTATAATTTTCTAGAAAAATCTATTTATTCTTTTTCTTTTAGCCATGCTGTTTACAGACAATTTGAAGTATGACTTAATTGGAATTGTCGTCTCCCTACTGGTCGTAATTGTGGCTTATTTCAAATGGTCACTTGGATATTGGCAACGAAGAGGTGTAAAAACTCTAACACCCTCTATACCATTCGGAAACGCAGCCGATTTATTTCTGGTCAAAAAATCTTTCGGGGAAGTTTGGAGAGATATTTATTCGACACTCAAATCTGAAGGTGTGAGACACGGGGGAGCATATATGATAATAAATCCTTTCTATATACCAATTGACCTGGAAATAGTAAAAAATATATTGCAAAATGATTTCCAACACTTCACTGGTCATGGTTTTTTTGTAAATGAAGAGGTAGATCCATTATCTGCAAACCTATTAGGTTTAGATGGTGAAAAATGGAGGACCACGCGCGTCAAACTTACCCCCACTTTTACCTCTGGAAAAATGAAAATGATGACCCAGACAGTAATTGACTGTTCCCATGGTTTAAAAGAACTACTAGATGATTCGTGCAATAAGAATGAATCTGTTGACATTAAAGATGTTATGGCTCGTTTCACAACAGATGTAATAGGTACGTAAACATTTTTTTAGCCCCAAAATATTATGATGTTTAATTATCTTAAATAATTAATAATTAATAATGGTAGTATCTCATTCACGTTTATTCATTTATTTTACATAAGTATGTATAAGTACAGTATTATAAGTTAACTTAAAATTTAACAAATAGTTGATTGATGATGAGATTACTTTGTGAAAATTCATTTCTAATAAAACAAATTTACAAAAAAAAAAATTGCGACACTGTTATTTTACTTGTCAATTTCCACTTTATTTTATTATTCTACAACTAGTTTCATCTTATTCGGATATTTTCAAGTAGTTACCTACTTGAAAATATCCAAATGTAGTTACTACTAGTAGCATAATAAAATTTGACAAATTAGAATTAACAGAAAAATGCGTAAAAAACTGAAGTGTTCAGATACGTACAGAGACGGCATAATGGAGCGGGATACCGTATTGCTGATACCAATATAATAATTTCAATAAAATATGGAATCGTCTAACACATATCTCTGAAAACAATTATATTTTCATGCTTTGGAGTAATAAACTGATCTTAGTAGTGTAGAAATAAATAAATAAAATTATTTTCCAGATATTTGAATAATTGCTAAAAAATTGCCAGGAATATCGAATAACCATACGAATAATATTTTCCTCAGAATTCACCAGAGAAATCAGAATTTGTATCGGTCCATGACGAAATCTCTAACATGCAATTTAGAGAAACAAAAATGTCTAGTTTCTAATTATGAACATATGATGAAATGTGTTTTAAAGATGCACTTATTTTTATGAGGGAAAATTATTTTCCCAACAGCAAAATTGATCAAGTTAGTGAAATAATACGAATAAAAAAAACTAGAAACTTGGTTGACTCTTTTCGGAAATTAAACAAATTTATATGATACCTACTCGCTGTATTATATAACTATAAAGTTGTCAAATTAAAATGTGAACATCCTCTATATAAGTCCACAAATTTTATGATATGATAGATTTTATTTTCAATTCTTAACGTAACGGCCAAAAATATGTTCACCAATTGAGATAAAGGCCATGAAAACTATCTAAGCGAAATCTACTGTTCAAAAGATTTACCCTCTTTCAAAAAATTATTTCTTTCCACGACTATACAATAATGCGTATCTTATGATCAGTTCAGATGACAAGAAACTTAAAGAAATGTTAAATTTAAAGGAATTTCAAAAAAATTATAGTTATTTTATAGAGTTTATGCATCTTCGTTGAAAATAAATAGGATATCTTAACTAATATTAATTAAAGTTAATCACTTTCAGAGAGTAACTAGCAGAGGGAAAGTATTAGGAAGTAAACCAAACCATTTACCGACTGTTAAAGTCCTACCCATAAACAGTGAAATACCTTTTATATGTTTCAGGTTCATGTGCTTTTGGCATTGACTGTAATACCATGAAAAACCCAAATTCAGAATTTCGCAAGTATGGTTTACTTGCTACGGAACTAAGCATTATAGGAACACTGAGAACATTGTTAACAATAATGGTGCCACATAAATTTCTAGAATTTATAAATTTCCAAGTCACTGATCCACGTGTGACAAAGTTTTTTCTAGATATAGTCAACGAAACAATTGCCTATAGAGAAAAAAACGATATAGTAAGAAATGATTTCATGCATATGTTACTTCAGTTGAAAAATAAAGGAAAATTGATTGATGGTGAAGGAATTAATGTCCATAGAGAAGACATAACAGGGACAATGACAACCAATGAAATTGCTGCCCAGACTTTCTTATTTTTTTTAGGGGGTTTTGAAACATCCTCAACAACAATCAACTTTGCAACCTATGAACTAGCTATCAATCCTCATATACAAGACAAATTGCGAGATGAAATAAATAAAGTTCTACACAAACATGATAATAAAATAACTTATGATGGTATTATGGAAATGAAATACTTGGATAAAGTACTTCACGGTTAGTTAGTTAGGACTTCCTTTTGTTTCAGTGTCGTATCATAATGTCTTACAGAGAATATTTTTTAATGTCCCCCAATGTCTTAAAGACGTGGTATCTTCAATGTCCAACAAATAGTATAGAAGAAATTTGCCTATATAGAACTTAATTAAAACTTATTTTTAAGTGAGGAATTTCTCGTCAAAATGTGCCCCATGATGGTCAAGCATCCTGTAGATTAGTACCATATATGTTGTGTTATAAGACTGTATTATTAAAACTGTAAAAATATCATTTTAAAATATTTTCAGAAACATTAAGAAAATATCCACCGCTTCCACTATTAACCAGAGTTTGCAATAAAGATTATAAAGTTCCCGGTACAGATGTAGTTATTAAAAAAGGAATTAATGTTGTCATTTCCTCAATGGGAATTCAACACGACCCTGAGTACTATCCTGATCCCGAGAAATTCGATCCAGAAAGATTTAATGAAGAAAATAAAGCCAAAAGACCAGCATTTAGTTGGCTGCCATTTGGAGAAGGACCTAGAATTTGCATAGGTTCGTATTGCATATGTATAATTTTTTGCAGTGAGCTGTTTATTGGCATTTTTGTTTTCTCTTGTCACTTGTAGTGTGTTCCCAGTTGGGGTTGCTAATAGGTGAATATTTATTTATTATTATTTTCTTGAAAAAATATGTGTTTATAATTATATTTGCTTATCTTGCAGTATTATTAGCGATGTTCTCGTTTAAAATTTATTGTACAGGGTTATAAGCCTAGTTCAGTAATTCAGTATCATCAAGGTTTGCAGTTACTACATGTCAGTCATAATAACAAATAAAGATGTATTAGCATATATGTAGAAGACTGATCAGTCTGAATTGTAAATTTTAATTATTTTTTAGGGCTACGATTTGGTTTACTGCAGTCAAAAATAGGCCTGATTACTTTGTTGAAAAATTATAAAATCAGTTTGAACAAGGAAACTAAATTACCTATAGTCTTCAAGAAAAGTGGTGCAATAATTTCACCCCAAGGAACTCTTTTGATCGATTTACACAAAATACATAATTAATATTTTTTTACATATTAAATAAATATCTGGAAATGTCTAATACGCTTAGAAATTAAAATATAAACCAGTAAAAGTATTGTTTCTATGTTCTTTTATATATTTAATTGATTTTTACGAAACATTTGCATGTTTATGCTCTCTTGAAAAAAAGCAATAAATGCACTAGACCTATATCAAACCCCCGTAGAACTCTGTAATTAAACAAATACTAATTCTGCTTAAAAATGTGAGAGCTTAAATACCGAAGCACCTTAACGCAAAATTTTTACGTTTTTAATTTTACTGCCTTTTTGAAATAATATAGACCTCATATAAATCAAAGTACTTTTACTATAAGGTCCGATATGAAGAAAGTAAATTAGTTTATTCTGAAACGTTGTGGTTTATATTTTATTAAATTTTCTGCAAATGTATTAACTGTAACCTTAAAAATAAATAAATTATTGGGAGAACCAAACTACATAATATGTAGTTGTAGAAACATTGGGTGGTATAGATTATATGCCACGCAATGTTTCACTTCTCTTATATGATGAGATGAATCTAGTCCTTTTATAATACTTAATAATATAACTTACGTAAGAATTAATAAATCAAACGAACTTGCCCAAGTGAAGTTCGATCCAAATTATATTAGCGTCTCGTCGAAGAAAAACTTAATGTAGATGTTTAAAGCAATTTACAACGTTCTTACGGGAAACAAAAATTTTATTATTATTCATAAACACACATGTTTATTATTCATCAGCATTATAAACTCTTTATTGAAACCATAGCTATAAATTCATTGCACTGCAATCTGAGCCTGTAATACATATAAGTGTAACAAAAAAAAATTATTTTTCATGTATCAATAAGACTTAACAAATAAACTGTGACTAATAATAGAAACATTTGTAAAAGATTTTTCGCTATGATAATCATCCTAATAAACAATTCATTCCGAACAGTAGTCAATGTTGAAACGTATCTTGTACGACATGAAGCAAAAGATTTTTTTTATCAGGGTCCCTTTTTTGTATAATTGATCTTTTTTATTAAAAAAGAAGTCTTTTCTTATCTTATACCTTAAATAGTAATTAATGTTTGTGATAACATGGATAATATTCATTTTATATTAGAAAAAATTAAATATGATAAATTAATAATACAACAAATTTCTAATTCGTCTCTTATCTGGGTTTTGATGGACAAATATTGAGGACTCCTTTTAAAGAACTCTTTATACTTGTTATTGACAATCATCAACAACAAGATAGCTACTGCTCTTTATATTAAGTAGTTATAAGATTTCCAAGTTCTAAGGGAAAAGGTGGAAATCGTAGGAGTGGAGGTCTCATATCTCCAAACGCAACTACTATTGTACTGTTTTAACGTATCCTTTGTTATGTATGTCAATGAGATGTTAAGTGATGTCTCGAGCATCTCCTTTCAGTTTATATATTTGACTAATGACTGGACCTGTATCTGGCCCGCTAGCCCATGTGGTGAATCATGGTGAGAACAAATAATTACAATCTGACTTGAAAACTTTTTAATTCTCAATCAGAAGACTATTAAATTAGAAAAAAAAGAATTGTGATACTCAATAGGGAACTTTTAATTGTATCACCTTATTTGTAATCTTTTTCAATACCCTCAAAATGACAGTAATTGATGTAAAGGATAAAAAATACTATTCCTTCTAATATGTTGTAAAGACGTTAATTCTTTATGTATTGATATCTCTAGTTCAAGGTATATGTACGTACAATCAAGTCTTGCTCTCAATAGCTAGGCTTTTAATTAGGGATAAATATGGCAAGTCCCACGAGGTTAGGGCTCTTTTGGATCCAGGTTCCATATGAAATTTTATTACAAAAGAGTTGCGCAATCGCCAAAAATTGCCAACAATAAATGCAAATATGTCTGCATTGGCATTAATACAGCTGCCATGGGTTCAACCCACAGGACCGATGCAACCATAAAGTCAATATTAAATTGTTTTCAGGCAAACTTGCAATGTTACGTTCTTGAAAATATTACAAATGAATTACCTATTTCTTACATAAGCCTCAATAACTTAGTGATCCCTGATAATATATTGTTGGCAGATTCCTATTTTAACATCCCAGGACACGTCGACTTTCCCAGGCATGTTTTTCCTCATCATCCACGCAGTATGCAACTGCATGGATATTGTGATGCCTCTGAGCAAGCTTATGGGGCTTGCATATATGTCCGTTAGGCAGATGTAAAAGATAATATTATCACTAGATTGTTGTGCAAGAAATCAAGAGTAACGCCCTTAAAGAGCTTACCGAGGTTGGAGCTCTGTGGAGCACTTCCTCTATCAAAATGAACTACTAAAGACAATCAGTGCATTACATATGGAGTTAGACGAGGTTTATTACTAGACGGGTTCGGTCATAGTTATCTCAGGGATAAGTACTGAGTCAGCATTACTAAAGACATTCGTAGGAAACCGTGTCTCTGAAATCTAAAACCTAACGAATATAAGCAACTGGTGACATGTTACAAGCAAACACAACCCAGCTGATATAATATCCCGAGTTTATTGTCCGAAAGAATTCAGCGAATCATTATCGTGGTGGCATGACCCTTGCTGGCTGCAGCAATCACAACATTTTTGGCCATCCTCAAAAATTTACTTGCTTGAAACTCCAGAAAGACGTCCTCCCAAAACTGTACAGTAACGATGTATCAATGTATCAATACCAAACACTAGTAAATACATTTCATTGAATTCTTTTTTGACAATAAAGGCATTTTACGTTTAGGTGGAAGACATTTTATACTGCTTCCGGGAAAGCACCGGTTAACAGAATTAATTATTAAAAATGAACATTTAATATTGGGTAGACAAGAGCTTTTGTCAAATCCTTAGATTACAATATTGGCCCTTATCAGGTCGTAATGCTGTAAAAAGAGTGTTGCGTAAATGCATTGTGTGCTTCAGAAATAAACCTACTAATATTTTTACACTTATAGGAAATTTGCCTAAGCAACGTGTTTCTATTTCTACACCATTTTATAACTCCGGAATTGATTACGCCCGCCTATTATACACAAAAACTGCTAAGCTTCATAATGCAAAGATTGTAAAATCATATCTTTGCGTTTTTGTTTGCATGGCAACGAGTGCTGTCCACTTGGAGATAGTATCGGATATGAATCCTATACTATCTCCAAGTGAACAGCAACAGAATCATTTTTGAATGCATTAAAAAGGTTCTTTTCTAGAAGAGGAAAAAGTCTCCACTTATTTTCAAATAATTTGTCACTTAACGACGTGACATGTGGCATTTCATTCCGCTGAGGTCTCCCCACTATGGAGGTCTTTGAGAGGCCTGTGTAAAATCTGCTATCACCTTAATGTCTCTTTTACGTTTGAAGAACTTAGCAAGGTAGTAGCACAGGTGGAAGCCTGTATGAATTAAAAACCGCACTGTGTCCATTATTGGATGATCCTTAATGTTTTAAAACTCGTTCATCTCTTAATTGGTGGCTCATTGATTTCATTGCCCATGACTTAAACGTCAACAAATTAAGTCGATATCAACACCTGTCCCAGATAGTACAACATTTTTGGTGTCGATGGTCCCGAGAATATCTACCCCCTCAAATGGTATGGTAGGTGGATTTGGGGGGCATTTTTTTTAAATCTAATTATTACCGCTATTTTTTCGCATAGGTAGTTACTATATTATGTCCTTCACATACCCCACAAAAACTTCCGGTAGATGCGCGCCTATCGATGAAACAGTATGCCAAATAATTAGTTCAATTGTTTAAATGGAATTACTGTCTCTCAGTAATAATAATTAATACATCATTTATTTTAATTATCTTTCAGGACTACAATTTGGTTTGCTGCAATCAAAAATTGGCCTGTTAACTTTGTTGAAAAATTATAAATTCATTTTACGCATAAGCTAAGTGGTAGGTAGGTATAATTTCTGCGCCAACTGCCAGAAACTATTTGCATCGATCTTCATAAAATACATGAATAATTTTTTTTTACTTAATATAAATCTGTAATATAAACTCTAATGTATTATTTTTTTTTTTTTTAAGTTATGTAAATTAATATAAATTCAATACTTACTATAATATCTCAAGGAATTACAGTCAGTTCTGTAGTCGAGAAACAGGGAGTTTAATTATTAATTGATGTCTTTTTTTTTATAAATAAATACTCAAATAAACCTTTAACCTTTTTATTTTGAATGATTGAATAAATTCGATAAATTACCTATAAATACCTGACCGATATCTATCTTATCTATTACAAATATTTATTTGATACAAATTTAGATTTCTATATGTAAATTTATAATGTTCTCCCAAATTATCAATAGATGGAGTAAACTAGACTTTAAATACATGCTGCATTGCATAAACAAAGCTTGTAGTAAGGGAAATGGCGTGCAAAATCGATGATGAAAGCATTGACTTTAATATACTAGTCAGTGATGAAAGGTTACCATCTGACATGGCGACCACATAAATACAAAAGTTTTTTCACTCTGGAAATTTGTGGTATGGTGGGCGGATTGGGGCGTGGGGGGCATTTTCTTTAAATCGAATTATACCCGATATCTTTCCGCATATGTAGTTAGTATATGTCCTTCACATACCCCAATTACGCTGGCAGACAAAAACTTCCGATAGGCGAGCGGGAAACGTAATTGAAAAAGAAAAAAAAATTTCCGACATTGAATGATTTTTTTCCGAAATTGGAGGTGAAAAGGTGTAGATAACTATGAATAAGTGAACTAAATCGAGATTTAATTTTCAGATTTCCAGGAAATTTTTAGGTAATATGTGATACATGTCAGTAGCGTGCGATTTTAACGGGGTTTAAAAAGTCGATTTAAAAAAAAAAGTATTAGCGATTTTTTTATTCAAATTTGAATTTCATTATCCTAAAGAGCGCCATTTAAAACCCCTAGATATAAATTTAAAGTGAGATCGCTTATCTGGTTATTGAGATGTAAACCCACAAAAATTCAGTTTTTTCATAAGTGATCAAATTTTTTTAGTTAAATTTTGCCAAAATTGATAGTGCATTTTCTAAGAATTCACGGCATTTCTTTTTTAGTTCATTACATACTACATTACATTACATAATAATTTTCCTTTATTGTATTTAGGTATTTGCAGTCCTGTCAATTATGCTTCATCTTTGTCTGTCCATGATTTTCCCTCATTGTATTAAGTAACTGTGACATAAAAATCGTAATGACAATAGTTGAAATTACTAAAAAAACAACTGCTATAGCATTAGTGTTGGTCGAATCTGTACAAACAGTTGTTAGTTAAAATTTCAAATAATTATTTATATATTGAAATCTTTATGATTACAGTCATATACAATGATTAATTGTCCATATTTTGGGTACGTAATTGTTTACTGTATTATCTTTATTTACACAATCATATATGCAATTGCAGATTTATGGATAGATAAATTCGATATTGTATAATGACTGAGTAATTTTATATAATCTATTTTTGTTATAAAGTTGATGATGATGAAATCATAAATAAAGGTTCAAATAAAAATAATTGATGTAGCGAAAATAGTAGGTAGTAAATAATCGAAAATTGCTTAAATACAAAAAATACAATTATAGTAGATAATACGATACAGGATAAGATATGAATGCTTAGTAATTGATACCAATTTTATTTGTAAGTTTGATTGAAAATTGTAAAAATAATGGTGACTAGCAATAAAATATATTGAATTTCATGCTTCTATACAGAAGTGATAAAGTGTTTCATATTTTTAATAGTCAGTAAGTACCAAATAACATTCATCATGTTATTAAATAAATATATGTACTTAATACAGTTCTCGTAAATATTTTAAATAAAATTATGATCTATTTGTTTTAAAAAATTGTGTTAAAAAAACAAATTAAAATTTGCAAATTTAATTTATTTACCAAAGACTACAATTTTTTAAATCTAATGTATTATATATTTACTATTTTTGAACAATACAAGCATTTTAAAGTTTTTTACGACATGTATCTTAATTTTCGTTCTATAGAATGATCTGAGTTTATCTCTAAATGACCATAACAAAAACAACTAGTGTAAACAAATTACATAACCTTGAATTCATTATCAAGTCTAAATTAGAAGTAAGGGGGGATTAAATATTTATCAAGAAGACAGCACATGTATGTATTGATGAAAATAATATTTAAAATTAGTGCATACAAAAATTATTGCCGTGTAGTGTGTATGTGTAATATTAAACGAAATTATCAACGTTATGATTATTTTAAGGTAAAATATGTATTACTTAGCTAGATAATTGTAATATTATAATAAATAATTTAATAATGAAACAGTGAGAATTTCAACTTTGAAACTAATAATAACTAGCAAGATTTCTTTTAATATTGGCAACAATGAGCCAATATAACGCTACTACTACTATTAACGACGTTCTGTAATGTTATAACAATTTTTACTATGATAGCCTTTGAGGGCAGATGGTAGAGAACAGAGGACAGAGGCTACAATGTATGGTTACGAGGCATACTCACACTCACTCATATACTGGAGAAGACTTTGACATAACTACGTCTCCTAAGAATGGACACTGACGGCATACACCCAATATAAAGGGTATTCAGAAATAGTTTCTTATTTTATCCTTAAAATTTATATATCCAAACAAAATTAATAGATATGTATAATTTTGAAAAGAACTTTGAGATAGATATGTACATCTACTACGATAGTTTAAAAATGGACCGAGCTGGTAATTACAGAAACATTAATCTGTAATCGGTATTAGGGCAAATATGAGCGGAAAAATAGTAGGTACCATAAAATGTCTATAAACCTTGAATTTATTAGTAAAACTGAAACGAATTCGACCCATGCAACGAGGACTATCGTAACTCATTTTATATTTAACTGAGAAATAAACAATTAAAGATTTTGTACTAATTTGATTTTAAACAAATTGCTGTATCTGAGTAGAAATATCTGTCTGGGTGCTATCCAATTTTATAGTGTTATGAATTAACTAACTGTTCAAACATGACCAAAAAAGCTTTTTTTCTGTTCTTGTCCTAGACTTACTATAGTTCGTTGAATTTATTAAAGAAAAAAATGCACTTGCTTTAGATTGAACACAATATTTATTCAGAAAAATCAAAATAAAAGTAAAAGTTGCAAAGGAAATCATGTTTAGAGTTACTCTAATTCACTTGAATTATCAAGTTCATATTCTTCACTATTCTCACTCTCAACTTCCAGTTTCTCGTTATTTTTATCATTCCTTTCTTTTTGTTTCCTCTTTCCTTTATTGGCTTTGAGAGAAATATAATAATTATTAATGTCATTCGATTTACACAAGTCTAATAACCCATTTAATTATTTAGCGTCTATAGGAAGCAAGCTCGAGTACAGTAATGGTAAATCTTTGACATTACTGTTAGTTTTGCTGTTTCGAAGATTTCTTTCAACTTTATTGTCTTATAGTCATCGACATAGGCATACTTGAACTTCATTTCTTGAGGCAGCTCTGGTGAAAAGTGCACTTCTTTTAATTGGCTTATTTTTATTTTCTTTCCTTCTTCATCTTTATTCCAATTTTACCTTTTGATTAAAACTATAAAAATCATTTTGAGACATCTCTTTCGCAAAATACTATTGTTTTTTAACAGTTATTGGCCACAGAACAATTTTCAAAGAATTGCCATTTTTTTATCTACCAAAAACCGTATGGCAAATTGCTTGGCGCAGTGAGTACAATAGGATAGGCCGTAACTGAAACACAAATTTTCATAGTCTCCTAATTGCCACAGATCAAATTGAAATTTTAGAGAATTTACATGCCCTCATACTTTTCGCGTTTCCCTGTATAACAAATCTCGTAGTTAAATCGAACATACGGTATTAAACTGCAGAAGAAATGACCTATCCGCAATAAAAAAATTATTGAATTTGCTTCAATATTGACAAAAATATGAATGTATTAACTTGACTTATTTTTTTACCTATTCCATAATTTATGTGCGAAGTGTATATTGGTTTTACAAAACTTAGCTTAGATAATAAAGATAAGAACTTAAAAAATGAAATAAAGCGATTTCTATTACAGAAAATATGAGTGCTGTCCCCCAGTTCGGTATTTTTACTTTATACTATTGTTTTAATTAAAATAAACCTAACGCTTGTTTTACACAAATGAAACAGAGAATCGGGGGTGACTTAAAATTATAAGCAAAAACTCCAGGAGGACTTTCTAATAAAAAACAATGGTACAAATTCATATAATCCTTCGAAATCTCAAGATGGAATACAAATCAAATATGTTTTCAATTATTGTACTTAATGCTTAAAGCGAGTTTTTAACATTAACGTGGACTCGTTTTTAGGCAACCAAATTGCATTTCAGCAACTCAAAAATGTATTTTGTTTTACTTAGATTATATCTTCCTGCCCTTAATAACAATAATATAATTTTATTAATTCCTAGAAAAATGTATTTATTCTTTTTCTTTTAGCCATGCTGTTCACAGACAATTTGAAATTTGACTTAATTGGAATTGTTATCTCCCTACTACTCGTAATTGTAGCTTATTTCAAATGGTCACTTGGATATTGGCAACGAAGAGGCGTAGAAACTGTAACACCCACTATACCTTTCGGAAACGCAGCTGATTTATTTCTGGTAAAAAAATCCTTCGGGGAAGTTTGGAGAGATATTTATTCGACACTCAAATCAAAAGGTGTGAGACACGGGGGAGCATATATGATAATAAATCCTTTCTATATACCAATTGACCTGGAAATAGTAAAAAATATATTACAAAATGATTTCCAGCACTTCACAGGTCATGGTTTTTTTGTAAATGAAGAGGTAGATCCATTATCTGCAAACCTATTAGGTTTAGATGGTGACAAGTGGAGAACCACACGTGTCAAACTTACCCCCACTTTTACCTCTGGAAAGATGAAAATGATGACTCAGACATTAATTGACTGTTCCTATGGTTTAAAAGATTTACTAGATGGTTCGTGCAATAAGAATGAATCTGTTGACATTAAAGATGTTATGGCTCGTTTCACAACAGATGTAATAGGTTAGTAAACATTTTTTTAACACCAAAATAATATTTGAAGGTTTTAGATAAATCTATAGTGACTTAACTTCTTCTGATACGTTGAGTTTCTTGACACTGAAATTTCGATGGGATGTTTAATTATTTTAAATAATTCTGAGAGTATCTCATTCCAGAATATTTATTTATTTCCCAAAATATTTTACGTATAAGTACCTACAGTATAAAATAACTATATAAGTATAAATTAACTTAATATTTAACAAAGAGTTGATTGATAATAAGGTTACTTTGTGAAAATCCTTTTCTAATAAATATTTTTTTTAATCAAAAATTTGCAAAACTGTTTTTTTAGTGATCAGTTTCAACTAGTTTCATCCTAATCGTATATTTTCAGATATTTACCTACTTGAAAATATCCGATTGTAGTTACTAGTTGTAGAATAATAAAATTTAACAAACTTTCATAAAAAGGACGAAGTGTTCAGATACGTACAGAGACGGAATAACGTCTTGCTGATACCAAAATAATAATTAGAATAAAATATATTAATCGACTAACACATGTCTCTGAAAACAATTTTTATTTCATGCTTTCGAGTGAAATTATTTTCTAGATATTTGATAAATGCTAAAAAAAATTGCCAGGAATATCGAATAACCATACGAATAATATTTTCCTCAGAATTCACCGAAGAAATCAAAATTTGTATCAGTCCTGTAAGGAAATCACTAATATGCAAGTTAGAAAAACAAGAATATCTAGTTTCTAATTATGAACATGTGATGAAATGTGTTTTAAAAATGTTACTGTACTCATTTTTACGAGGAAAAATTATTTTCCCAACACCAAAATTGATCAAGTCTGTGAAAACATGAATAAATCAAAAAAAGAACTAGAAAGTTGGTTCACTCTTTTCGGAAATAAAACAAACCTTTTAACGACTGTTAAAGTCCTACCCATAACCAGTGAAACACCCTTTATATGTTTCAGGTTCATGTGCTTTTGGTATTGACTGCAATAGCATGAAGAACCCAAATTCAGAATTTCGCAAGTATGGTTTACTTGCTACAGAACCGGGTGTTATAGGAACATTTAGAACACTGTTACCATTGATGCTGCCACATAAATTTCTAGAATATATAAAATACCAAGTCACTGATCTACAGGTGACAAAGTTTTTTCTAGATATAGTCAATGAAACAATTGCGTATAGAGAAGAAAACGATATAGTTAGAAACGATTTCATGCACCTATTACTTCAGTTGAAAAATAGAGGAAAATTGATTGATGGTGAAGAAATTAAAGGCAATAAAGAAGACATAACAGGGACAATGACAACCAATGAAATTGCTGCCCAAACTTTCTTATTTTTTATAGGGGGTTTTGAAACATCCTCAACAACAATGAACTTTGCAACCTATGAACTAGCTATCAATCCTCATATTCAAGACAAATTGCGAGAGGAAATAAATAATGTTTTAAACAAACATGATAACAAGTTAACTTATGATGCTATTATGGAAATGAAATACTTGGATAAAGTACTTTATGGTTAGTGTATATACATATATGTTTTTGATATTATTTATTTGTTATTAATTTTGCTCACAATTTTTTGCATACAAAATTAATATCTTTGCTATTATTGGATGATCGTATAATAATATATTTGTATATAATTATCAAACTTACGTTACTTTAAGTTAGTCATTTCTTTCTTATGTTATTATTGCATAAAAAGTGTCCAACGATGAAACAACAACTGAGTGCTTCTTTCGGGTGTTGAGAACAAGTTGATGCAATAAATATTTTTAAATTTTTAAAAGATTCTTAACATTTCAACCATTTTTTCAGTTAAGCGAAACACTTGTTTTATAATTAGGATCACTCGCTATTTTCACTTGGAAATAATCTTAAGGATCTTCTTCTATTTTCTAATAACTATTGTAGCAAAAACAGTAATTACCTTCGGTACTAACAGAAAGAGTGATTAATTTATTAATTTCTACACTAATTTAAGCAGCCAAGATAAATTTAAATATTATGTTTGAAAATTTTCTCATTTTCTAAGTTCAATTATTTATAAGATACCCCTGATCCTCCAGTGAAAGTCAGGAATTTCTTGCATTTAATGCAGTTTGCCGCTTTCGTTTCAGTGTCGTGAAACTCACAGAGACCTAGGAAATTCAATATTTCTTCATATTCTCCAATGGCTTAAGGACGTGGTATCTTCAATGTCCAACAATATCTCTTTAGTATAGAAGAAAGTTGCATAGAACTTATAAGTCAATTTTTAAGTAATCATAATATGTCGCATGATAGTCAAGCATCCTGTAGATTAGTAATATAAATTTTGAAATATTTTCAGAAACATTAAGAAAATATCCACCGCTTCCATTATTAACCAGAGTTTGCAATAAAGATTATAAAGTTCCCGGTACAGATGTAGTTATTAAAAAAGGCATTAATGTTATCATTTCCTCATGGGGAATTCAACACGACCCTGAATACTATCCTGATCCCGAGAAATTCGACCCAGAAAGATTTAATGAAGAAAATAAAGCCAACAGACCAGCGTTTAGTTGGTTGCCATTTGGAGAGGGACCAAGAATTTGTATAGGTTCGTAATACGTATGTGTAATTGTTTGTACTAAGCGTTGCTGATTACAGGCATTTTTGTTTTCTCTTGTCACTTGTAGTGTGTTCCCAGTTGGGGTTGCCAATAGGTGAATATTTATTTTTTGAAAAAAATATGTATTTATTGTACAGGGTTATAAGCCTAGTTCAGTACCATCAAGGTTTGCAGTTACTACATGCCAGTAAAAAGAAGAAATAAAAATGTATTAGCATATAGGAAGAAGCCTGATCAGCCTGAATTGTAAATTTTAATAATATTTTTAGGGCTACGATTTGGTTTACTACAAGCAAGAATAGGCCTGATAACTTTGTTGAAAAATTATAAATTCAGTTTGAACAAGGCAACTGAATTTCCTATAGTCTTCAAGAAAAGAGGTGTCATAACTTCACCCAAAGGAACTATTTTGATCGATCTGTACAAAATACATAATTAATAATTTTTTACATAAAAAAAATCTGGGAATGTCTAACACGCTTAGAAATTAAAACATAAACCAGTAAAGTATTGTTTATGTTCTTTTATATGTATTAATAATTTGAAATAATGAAATTAATTAATTGATCTAATTTTCTTTCAAGAGAGAAAACTCTTTCAATTTATAAAAAAATTTTAAATGCAACATTATTGCAAAACACACGAACTTTACTCTAACATAGATATAAATATGATATTAGTTTGAAATTACAAACTTGTTAACATTAAATACAATTGGCATCTCTATTATTGTTTCATATATTTGAAGAGTGACAAATACAATAATTAGTACTGGGGATTGTGGTGCCAACTTCACAGATTTTTTTTGAAATTAGTATACGTTGTAAATTTTGTTAATCAATCATTTGTCTTGAAACTGTCAGATGATCAAAATGTCTATTAAATGGCAAATTATACCACAAACCTATCATGTACGACGAGGATATCTAATGGCACAACCACCCTGACAAATATTTTGACATTGTCGTGGATAGCAACCTGACATGGGAGCACACAGAAAATATACGACCCAACTAGCCTAGTTGACTAATGCGAAAATCTTAGCTGATCTAATCAGGCCGCAGCTCACGTATACATCCGTTGCATGGGGATACATCGCAAAGAGGCATATAAACTCTTAGGAGCTCCATATATAGACGCTAGAGAGATATACAGCTAGAGAGATATACAAAACCAGCATTTGGGAAGGGCACAGGACTGACTATTCAAACACAATGCCCGTCTCTTCGCGGCCAGATTGGAATTAATCGGACAAAGCCTGATTCACAAAGCTCTGAGACCGCGTCAAAACAAAGATATTCACGTGTTGAGTCCATAGACCTTTCTCATTGTTGCATTAAATCGATCTTGTGAATTAGACCAATAGGTGCCTGTTTGTTCTCGTGGACAGTGCATGCATTTGTTTTGACACGGTCTCAGAACTCTGTGGACATACTATATACATCCTCGCACTTCCCACGGTAGCAAACTCCTAAACTAAATCGACCTTGGACTAGGCGGATTTATGTTGAATCTTGTTTAACAACTCCCCCCACCACCGGAGCGGAAACACAGCTGATGAAGATAGAAAATTAAGAAGACCATCACAAGAAGCAGGCCTAGTCAACCGCGGCTGTCTTCATAGACAAGAATATTGGCGGTCAGCTAAGCAATTTCATTTGAATATTTTCCATGAAAATAATGACTGAAATTGCCAATATTACGACGTATTCCAAACAAAGAAGTAAGTACACTCGTAAGATCTGAGTCACATACAATAATTATTATTTGATTAATAAGTATTGTTTTGAAATAAGAAGTCGCGATAAGTACTAGGTACTTATTTATCACACTTACGTCAGAATTATCTAAAAAATAAAAATAGGAAGGTGAATTATAATTGGTCAAGATGATTATTTTAAAATAACAGTGTTCATGTGATATTCAGGTAGACATGCAGCGTAGTGTGTTTATTAATAAACATAGAGGTTAGTTACATAGTTTTTAACGTAAAATTTTTACTGCCATCTCTATTATTATTATAGCCTTGATATTACAAATTCAACATTTAAATTATATGTTTAAAGTCACAACGTTTATTATATTAGCAATACAGCCACTTGTAATAAGACATGACTTAACACTTCTATTCTTATACGTTAAATAAGCGAAAACATGGTTATATATTTATGATTAAAAAAACGTTAAATAACGGTCTATAGATATTTATTACCAGCAAGGAATAATTGACAAAATGTATTCTATCTGAAATTTGTTGTTTAGTATGAAGCATTCAATAATTGCAGTGTATATAATTCTGTTGTTTATCTACTTATTCTCATGACATGATTAAAATCGTTTAAAATATTTATTAGAAAATAAGTGTGAGTAATAAATTTCATATATTGTATATTGATACAGAAAGCGATTTATAATTTATATCAGAAAACAGATAATTGAAGGTATTTGCTTAAGGCTAATAAAAGTATCTTCTCAATAATAATTGTTAGCCAATGTTTAAGAAACAAAAAAACTATTTTTTATAGGTCTAAACTTACAGAATAATATAGAAATCGCCGGAAATAAGTGCCATGCTGTTCTCAAATAGTCTATTATATGATGCACTAGGAATTAGTGTTGCTCTGCTGGCAATAGCGATAGCATATTTGAAATGGACGTACACGTACTGGAATCGAAGAGGTGTATATGCAGCGGAACCATCAATACCGTTTGGAAATGCTGGAGACGTATTTTTAGGAAGGAAATCATTTGGTGACCTTTGGAGAAATTTATATTTTTCTGCTAAATCTAAAGGCCTGAGGCATGCAGGAGGATACCTAATATTGCAAAAAGTATACGTACCGGTGGATTTGCAGTTAGTAAAAAATATTTTGCAAAATGATTTTCCCCATTTTTTGGGTCATGGCGCCTATGTGAATGAAGAAGTAGACCCACTCTCAGCAAATGTTTTCAATTTAGAAGGGCCCAAGTGGAAGAGTATACGTATTAAACTTACTCCCACATTTACCTCCGGAAAAATGAAAATGATGTTCCAAACATTACTGCAGTGTTCGGACCACTTGAGAGATCTTTTAAGTAATTATCAGGCAAATAACGTTCCAATTGATGTAAAACATATTATGGCTCGTTTTACAACAGACGTAATAGGTAATGTTATATACTATATTTTAAAAAATATCAGTCAGTCAGTATAGATTATTTTGCCAAAAACTTTTTATGTTTCAATAAAACTAACAAACGGTTTACGAGTATTGGAGACTCATTTTGATTTTTCCAGAAATGATTTTGGTGCTAGCCATTAGAAAAAATACATAATCTTGATCTTAGCAGTATGTCATTATTTAATACACCATGCATTTTTGCTAATGCATAGAAAAATGGTCCTACCCATGTAACATCATGAAACGGACGAGATCTTACGTATGATCAGTCAAGGACATTAATGTCTTTTCATGCGATTGAATTCGTTTTCGGAAGGAATTTCCTCGATTAGTTTGAAAGTAAAGTAGGTAAAGGCTTCTTAAATAAATTGATTTGTTGAATTCAGTTCAGCTATAATCTATTTGCGATCACATTTATGGCGATCATATTTATTCAATAATTTTGACATAGAAACTCCCTATTTCTTGAATATCTAAATAGATTTTTATTTATTTGTATCTAAAATTTTCTGCTGTTATTGAGTCTTATTTGGAATATTATAAATAAATCACTATTTTATTGAAATAAAAGTCGCTCAATACAGACACATAAGTGCAGATAGACATCTAAATAAAAAATATACCCAGGTAATAGCAAAGCATGGTCGTAATACGGTAATGCTCTCTGCAGAAGCACTTGCCAGGTATATAATAAAATTTTTGCAAGGGAAAAAGACAGGTAAAAAATCTTGTTCCAGTAATTGAATATAAATTTCTGAAGAATTAGAATCTGCAAAATAATCTATTAGGTATTTTGCCTTCTCATTTTTTTTTTACTGTTTTTAAAACATATCAATCAAGTTGTTCTGTTCTTTTACATATATTTTAAAATTCAATCGGTCCTTACAAAAGTCAATTTAGGGAATATATTTTTTTGGATATTAATCTCTTACTGCATTAACTACAAAATTCATTACAATCTATAATTAAAACCTTTATTTCTAGGTACGTGTGCTTTTGGTATTGATTGCAATTCTATGAATGATCCTAACTCAATATTTTTTAAGTATGGCCAAAAGGCTGTGACTTTCGATTTAAAAGCAACAATCAGAGGGTTATCAACCCTAATACTGCCGTATTCGGTTTTGAATTTTCTGAAAATCACGGTCAATGACAAGGATGTTATTAAATTTTTTTATAAAATGGTAGAAGACACTGTAAGATACAGAGAGGACAATGATGTTTTTAGAAAGGACTTCATGCACTTATTAATTCAGTTAAAAAATAAAGGAACTGTAAACGAAGACGAAAAAATTACAAACAGTGATGAGGCATTGACGTTAGATGAAATTGCTGCTCAGAGTTTCTTATTTTTCGTCGCAGGATTTGAAACATCTTCAACCACATTGAACTTCGCTACATTCGAGTTAACCCAGAATCCTGATATACAAGAAAAATTACGTGAAGAAATTAATACAGTCTTGGAAAAACATAACGGCAAAATAACTTATGATGCGATGATGGAAATGACGTACCTGGAAAAGGTTATTCATGGTAAGTTCAAACCACTGAGTAATTTCTAATATTTTATTTATTCAAAATCTGCTATAAAATGATTTGAATAAAATTCCAAGCCTGACAATAATTCGAATAAAATATTCGTGGTAATAATACACCAACGGAACATAAATGCATCATATACAAAATTACTTAGGTAAGGTGAGATGAAAAGACTAAAGTAATTAAATAACTTTCTTTGAATCAAATTCTTATATAGAGGGTATTACGCTATCATATGCAACAAATACGTAGGCGTGTTCTAGGAACAAAAATAAGGAAGAAGTCTTCTTTTGTCCCAGCTTGATTCATTTTCGAGTTACAGCGGGTCTTTTTGAAAAATAAAGATATCGCCGTAAAATTTAGAGTACTGTGTGAACTAAGGATACGACATCTATTATCTATGAAATTTCCGTTGATTTCAGAAACTCTTAGGAAGTATCCACCCCTCCAAGTGCTGTTTCGAATCTGTAGCAAAGACTATAAAGTTCCTGACTCAGATGTAGTAATCGAAAAAGGTACATCTGTGTTGGTCCCTGTAGAAGGAATCCACCATGATCCTGAATATTATCCCAATCCAGAAGTGTTTGATCCAGAAAGATTCAGCGAAGAAAACAAAGCCAAAAGGCCACAGTTCACTTGGTTACCCTTTGGAGAGGGCCCCAGACTTTGTATAGGTTTGTATTTTTATGATGCTTACTACTTTTACTTAAAATACACACTTTTGTAGGTTTACGGTTTGGTATGATGCAGACCAGACTTGCCCTCATTACTTTGATAAGGAATTTTAGAATCACTTTGAATAAAAAGACGAAGACCCCGTTGCAATTTAGCAAACGTGGTTTTATAATTTCATCTGAAGGAGGAATTTGGCTAGACATTCACAAATTATAGATATTTATTATTTTATGTTAAATATTCATAATATATAAATATTTCACCTTTAAATAATTATTGTGTATCATATAAGTATGTTTATTTTAAGAATGAGAGCTGCGCTATATAGCGAAGTAATTGCTTAATAAATATATATATATATTAATAATAAATAAATTCAACATGTCTCTTTCCAGGCAAAACTAAAAGATGCTAGGACTTTTTAATAAAATTTGCGAAGACTATCCAGATCATTGGGAGCAAGCTATAATTATCACGTTATCTAAACAAAGTAAAAATCCAAAATCTGTTTCTATATAGCTATTACCCTGTATCATTAACCTGTTGTTTTTAGAGAAATAATGAGCAGCGGTGCGTTCATTTCCACACCATCTTAGACGAAGGATGTAATGCGCATTTCTTATATATGGTTTCCCCAGTATGCCTAATCCATGGCTTTTCTTGTTTTGAGTATACTGTACACAGCTCATTATCGTTCCCGTCCTCCCCTTCCCCCTCCACATGTTTGTCTTCATTCTCTTTTCTCTTTTTCGTTAACTTCTTCCTTATCATTTTCTTCGGCTTCTGTAATATTTTCTGTGATGAGATCAACAAGATTAATCGCATTATATTATTCATCTTAAATATTTTCTATTGAGTCTTTAATAGTACTATCGACACTTGCGTTTTGACATGACTGATCGTGACAATGGCTACAACAATTTGTGTTACATCCTTTAGTGCAATTGCAAAAGATGGTGTTCAGAAGTACATCTGGCTCAGGTGACAATAGTATCTTAATGGGCTTCAAAATATCATTATTGATCATCCACCCCCACTGTTCAGGATTTAAATCATTACTAAACCAATTCTGTTCCTCATAATACACTCAACAGTAGGTGGGATCTAACGTTGATATAGAGATGGATTTTTAGTATGTCTAGTCTAGAGTAGCGGCGTCAGATATTTTTTGTCGGATGGGTGGGATAACTTTTTTTTTTAAATAAGCCTTTTACTAATAAAACGTCCAAATTTCCCATATACCTTAGCTAGAGGAAACATGCACTGCAATACTCCAATAATAGGTACCTCTGTATTGGGCAATTTCACCAAACAACTTTATTGCTTGTTGTCAATTAAAATGATATGTGAGAAAAAAAAATTGTTCCTCGGGACTTGATTAGCAGCCTCGGGCCTTTGGATTTAACAGACGAGGTGATTTATGGATTTAAAATGATCCATAAATATGTTTTCTTCATTTTTCTTCAATAGTGAAAGCGTTAAGTTTTCTTCAATACCTTTTTGAATTTCATGAATGTTTTACAAGATAAATTTATTGACTACATTGAACTACGTTACATACGTATGAGTTGAAAGAACGCTGATCTACAAGATAAATTATGTGAAGAAATTAATGCTAATATTCATGATAATAATATGCCAATGGACCTTAAATCCATTGTATAACAAATTATGTACTTAAGATAAGATTAAAACAATTAATAACAAAACAATTAAATTCCTATTGATTTCGTTATGTCATGTCAGCAACTCACTTATGTAGTAGGTATACAACAACAACAATTATAAATATATTATGTTTAGTATCTATATCATTATGCAAATTTTGGTATATATATGTAGTGTTATCAAATTGTTTTTTTACAGACAGTGCATGGTTAAGCTGTTCTGTTTTGAAAATGTTAGTGATCAACATCATTATTAATTGTTATTATTGAGCTCTGAAGAAGTTTAAGTATAATTAAACGAAACGTAGGCAAGGTAATAGTTTGATTTGCCCTATGTCCTGGTTCCGACAATTTTCAAATCTCTAGAAGTTTTTTCAAGGACACAAAGTAATTACTTCCTATTTAAATAGTATATTGAATCGAATTGTTGGTTATTTTCTCTCAGAGAAATTGTCGCAGTTCACGTATTGTAATGTGTTCTTTACTGTTTACTATTTATTTATTTTTCCTTGTTTGGTGAACTGAATTAAAAATTAATGCTTTTGCATCATGTATTCCAAAACGAATATTTTCTCTTGGGGTCCGTTAAGACCTCTTAAGTGATTCTCTTATAATTATCTCGAATTGTTCGTTAACTTATAATAATAATAATAATAATATTAATAATAACACCACATGTAATTAAGACCCCTTTTATCCCAGAAGGCTCTAGAAGAGCCTTGCGCGGGAGGGGGTTACACATTTAAAGACAAGAGACACATCCAATATCCGTGTGTAATGGAAAAATCACTCTCACAGTATTTTCCATTGCCACGACCATGAATCGAACCCGGGACTTTTGATTGAGAGGCAGGTACGCTACCATCCCGACCATCAGTCATATAAACTTCATTACTATAACTGAGTAAAGTTGAAAATGTGCATTTTCTAAATTAGCTTAGTTAGTTTATATGATTGCTAGCTGTTGCTCTATTTAGAGCTCGATAAAACAGAATAGATATTATCACCATAAGTCACCGTACTGCATTTATTTCATCTGAAGTAGACAAAACATCAGTTGCAAAAAATGATTTTTAGATTGTTGGAGGAGGTTCTTGTGTCCCTGTCATCAAGCTGAAAGTGATGCTGATCGGTTAATAGTTTAGTTTATGTTATCAAATTTCAGAGTTTATTATGTACTTATGTATTTGTTAGTAACAACTGGGAAAATAAAAATCACACCTTCTCACCTATCAGGAACTTTTCTACGAACTTCTCCCGAAATTTCAAAAAAGTTGATTAAACTCGGTTTTGAGTCAACGAAGTTAGAACTTTTTTCATTAATAATTGGACTAAAAACAAAATGTTAAATTTTGTGCAAGCCATCTCATTTTAGCACTAGCAGTTACTCAAAAAAGAATAAGAGTAATACATTTATGGTATAAAATAAATGAACGGTATCACCTGTAGACTAAAATCTTGAGAGCCCTTCAATAACAGTAACATTTGGGTATAGTTTAATCCGAGTTTAAGTTCATTCCGCTTAAAAATTTATTACTTCCAAGCTGATAATAGAGTTAAGCGAGTAAACGGTGACGTGACATATATTTAATAATTTTTTAGTCCGTTTGATACAATGACAGTGCTTTAAATAAAAAGTCATGTTGCTTATCAGCCTTACTCCAAGTTTATTGGACGAAATAAAAATTGTATCATCGAGATAAGATTTCGGATAACCATGTATATATAATATTAAAATAGATGTGTACTGTAGTATGTTTACTAACAAAAGTTAAGGTTGGTTGAGTATTTTATTTAAAAGTAGTAATATCATCTTCTTATTTTTTAAATTTAAAGTAACTTATACATACTCGGTCGAGATTAAAATTATTCTGCTTCTGTTTATATTAGTGAGTAATATAACATTTATTTTTATTTGAACTATTTTGTATAGTTATCTAACAACCAAAGTATAGCAGATTTACTGCTGCATTTGGCTACAGTAAATGTTCTTTGCCATATTCAATATACACAATTCTTTCGCCGGTTGTTTACAATTAATATCGTATTAACAAATTTAGCTTTTCTTGCCTTTTGCATTTGACATTAATTTCTAAGTTTGATTTTATAACCCTTTGACAAGTACTAACGTATTACTTTGTATAAAAATTCTATTTCTTCTTTTGAGTCTAGGCATAAAACTGGATATTTACTGCAAAGTAAAAAAATATTAATCAATATTAATTAGAAATAATTATGGCTTTAAATAAAAAAAAATTACTTGTGAAGAAAAGTCAAGGCCTCATACTTCTTAATAGAATCTATACAAATAACATATTTAACGAAACCTTTATTTTAACTGAAATATTTTATTTAATATGACGTAAATCTCGATAACTGCGTGATGAGTTTTAGTGTTTTTACCATTATCTACTACTTGTTATCAAGACCTTGAATTTTGCCCTACAAAATAAACGTTCATCTGATTTATTATATTCCTACTATAGGGCTGAAAAATAGAAATATTTTATTATTGATTGCGGTTTTATTTACTTTTAAATGGATTCTTATCATTTAAACTGTTAAAGCATCAACACAATTGATTATCGTCTTATAAATGTTAATGTAGATAAATATCTAATATGTGGTAATTAGTTACCTAATGTATAAAACATAAATACAGTATTCCTATTTCTTTGTTCATATTCATAGTCATTAGTTATATTACTACTTTTTAAATTTTTCTTACATTTTCTGTATTATGCCTAATATTAAACAGATTTTATTTTAGGTTCAAAATGCTGCTCTCAAATAGTCTGTTATATGATGCAATAGGAATTGGCGTTGCTCTGTTAGCAATAGTGATAGCATATTATAAATGGACGTACACATACTGGAAACGAAGAGGTATAGAAGGACCGGAACCCTCAATACCGTTTGGAAATGCTGCAGATGTATTTTTGGGAAGGAGACCACTTGGTGCTGTTTGGAAAGAAATATATTTTTCTGCTAAAGCCAAAGGGTTAAGGCATGCAGGAGCATACATGGCATTGCAAAAGGTGTACATACCGGTGGATTTGCAGTTAGTTAAAAATATTTTGCAAAATGATTTTCCCCATTTTTGGGGTCATGGAGCCTACGTGAACGATGAAGTAGATCCCTTATCATCAAATGTATTTAATTTAGAAGGACCGAGATGGAAAAACATACGTACGAAACTTACTCCCACATTTACCTCTGGGAAAATGAAAATGATGTTTCAAACTTTAGTTGAATGTACGAAGAACTTAAAGAGTCTTTTAGATAAGTGTGAGGCAGATAAAGATCCAACTGATATAAAAAAAATTATGGCACGTTTTTCAACAGACGTAATAGGTAATGTATATTATGCTCACAAATTTAATAACATTATTATGCTAAAATTTATTTAATCTTTCTTTTATATAATCTCTAAAATGGTAAAGAAGTTCGTAACTCTAAACATATTTCAAAGAATTTTTAGACGATTTTTAGAATAATTTCTGGGTTTTATTCTAATGTTGAGTAAATGCTTTCTGTTTCGACAATAGCATAATTTTCATCACTTCGCTTCAAATAAGGACAAGATGATCAAAATGTGAAAAGTGAAACAGCCAACGAGGAAGGAAACCCAAAAATCATTCATTAGCTCCGCATTATCACTCTCTGTTCAAGATCCATTTTAATTCTCAAATTATGGAAAATATTTTTAGTGACTTTTGCTTTGTGGCATACAAAATTAGGACAGTTTTTTAATTTCTAATTAAAACTCTTAATTCTAGGTACGTGTGCCTTTGGCATTGATTGCAATTCAATGACTAATATGGACTCAATATTTTTTAAGTATGGTCAAAAGGCTGTGAATTTCGATTTCAAAGGAACAATTAGGGCATTATCAACTACAATACTGCCTTATTGGCTTCTGACTTTGCTCAAGGTTACGATACATCCTCCGGAAGTCAACGATTTTTTCTATAAAATGGTAGAAGACACTGTAAAATACAGAGAGGACAATAATGTTGCCAGAAAGGACTTTATGCAGCTACTAATTCAGTTAAAAAATAAAGGCACCGTAAACGAAGACCAAAAAGATACGAATAGTGAGGGGTCTTTGACCTTAGATGAAGTTGCCGCGCAGAGTTTTGTGTTTTTCGTCGCAGGATTCGAAACATCTTCAACCACATTGAACTTCGCTACATTTGAGTTAACCCAAAACCCTGACATACAAGACAAATTACGTGATGAAATTAATACAGTCTTGGACAAACATGACGGCAAGATAACATATGAAGCAATGATGGAAATGACGTATTTGGAAAAGATTATTCACGGTAAGTTCAGATTATTGACAAATTTACAGCAAAGCTTTTAATTGATGAAGAATGTTGAGTCCTAGCTAGCATTTATCTTTCCGCCGGAAAGCAACTTCTGTTATTTTGTACGTAAGGATGTATTAACCATGAAATAAGTTGCTAAGGTGAGCTAGATGTAAAATTCGCGTGATAGCGAAATCGGGTAGATAAAAGTACCTCGGATAGGGCATGTTGATTCAACCCTTTATGCAGTACCCTATACATATAATAAACAAGAGCATGTTTTTTAAAGATTATGACATTTACGTGAACTAGATCGACAATATTAATAAATATTTTTTACTTTTTGATTTCAGAAACTCTCAGAAAGTACCCACCACTTCAGTTCCTATTTAGGGCATGTAACGAAGACTATAAAGTACCTGATTCCGATTTAATCATTGAAAAAGGTACATCCGTGATGATCTCTGCAGCAGGAATTCATCACGATCCTGAATATTATCCCAATCCAGAAGTATTTAATCCAGAGAGATTTAGTGATGAAAATAAAGCTAAAAGACCACAATTCACATGGTTGCCATTTGGAGAGGGACCTAGAATTTGTATAGGTTTGTATATTTCGTACGTTTTCCTTATTATTTTTTTAACGTGCAATTTTTGTAGGTTTACGATTTGGTATGATGCAAACCAGACTTGCTCTTATCACATTGATAAAGAATTTTAGAATTACTTTGAATGAAAGGACGAAGGTGCCCTTGATATTTAGCAAACGTAGCTTTGTTATTGCATCTGAGGGAGGAATTTGGTTAGATCTTCACAAATTAGACAAATAAATATATATTAATATCTACTATATCTATTGTTTTAAATAATTATAGTATAACATATGCAATATTGTACAGCCACTTATTAGGATCTATGTATTTATTCTCTGAGCCGTCTGAGCCTATTAATTATTGTAGAATGATAATATATAACTAATCTTAGTGTATCTCTTTTTGTATAAGTTTTTGTATGATATTACAACGTCAATGTAAGTAGACAAAAAAAAAATGTGAGATGTAGGACAGATATTACTTATAGTAACAATAAAGAAAACTGGTCAACTGGTCGAATAGACATCGGTTCTAGGACCATCAATAGCAAAAAAATGTAAGTGGACAGAGTTTCTCATTCCAAAAGACACTCAACTAGATATATCCCAGTTAGGGTTTAAGATTTAATAACTGGATACAATTTGAATTAGGGGTCTTTATACATAATTGTAGACCACTCACTGGTCATATATGCACAGAAAGAACAAAATATTTACCCGGTTGCTTATTATTAGTAATTTATGAAGGTTCCGTAAATCCTTGAACTCGTCTATGTATCTAGAGTTTGTGTTAAAAAGTTATATACGTTCAAATATTGCCTCAATGACAAATAAACTAATATCCAACGAGGATGATTCTTCTTACCTCAATACTGACTTTTTGACTGGAGCACCCTTAGTAGTTTAATATTTCCTAATTTTAGTGACACCAAATTATTAAATTAATGTAATTAATTACTACTGAGGAGTTATTCATTTGTGAACGAATTGCTATTTAACACAACATATAACACAATTATTATATAAAAAAACACTTTATTTTGGATGTAAACGTAAACAAATAATGTTATAGCCCTAGAGCCCTTAAAATATTTCTAATAAATTCAATAGGTACAGGGTCATCACGCGAAAATGTCCTTTTTTGAAATAACTCAGCCATTTTTCATGTTATGACATAGATGTAAAGACATTCTTAACTAGTTTTTTCCACAGAATCTAAATTTTCAATCAAAAAAACAATAACGCATCGCATTTCAGAAATACGACTTAATACTTTCTCTTTTAAATAGAACACTCTGTATATTTTGAAATATTTTGATTCTGCTTCTCTTTCTGAATTCAAAAATGTCAACATATCTTACGTTATCTCAAATGGTTTTTGAGATATTTAGATTTGATGATATTTTGATGATATTAAAATCTGATATATAAATTTGACGATATTAAAAGAAAGTGACCGATTTTGTTAAATAAATTTTTAAAACAAAGAAAAACATTAACCATAATGAGAAAATGATTTCTGTAATTGTTTGTTAATATTTTTTATTTTTTTAATGTTTGTTAATATTTTCTTTGTTAAATAAATGTATGAAATCAACATTATATGTTTCTCAGAGATCATTTTCTCATTATGGTTAATGTTTTTCTTTGTTTTCAAAATTTATTTAACAAAATCGGTCACGTTATTTTAATATCGTCAAATTTATATATCAGATTTTAAATATCATCAAATATAAATAGGTATCTCAAAAACCATTTGAGATAACATAAGATATGTTTACATTTTTAAATTCAGAAAGAGAAGCAGTATCTAACTGTTTCAAAATATACAGAGTGTTTTATTTAAAGAGAAAGTATTATGTCGTATTTCAGAAATGCGATGCGTTATTATTTTTTTTATTAAAAATTTAGATTCTGCGGAAAAAACTAGTTAAGAATGTCTTTACATCTATGTCATAACATGAAAAATGGCTGAGTTATTTCAAAAAAGGACATTTTCGCGTGATGACCCTGTACATTACACCACATGGGCACTATAGGTGCGATAAGTTTCGAGAAGATACTTATTCGCTTCGACCTTAAAGGCATTTTAAAGGTCTTAGTAGATACATAGGTGTAAGGAATTTCATAGCTAGTTGTTGTTAGTGGTAGAAAATATTGCTGGTGAGTTGAGATGAAATTAGAAGAAGAGATAATCGACAATTATGGAGCTTCAAGGTAAAAGATAATTACATCGCAGTGAACCAATAAAGTGAGGAAGATTGTAGTGTACGCAATAGTAATAAGTATTTTGATACCAATCGGAAATGTACAAATATGAATAAAAAGATAATTAAGGCTGTTACCTAACGCCGGACTTCGGATAACCCAGGCACTTGTGTGTAGAGCCTGGTAGAAGCAAGACGTACAAATAAGTTTATAGTGTATCTTAAATAATAAATAGAAGTACTCTGTTAAAGTGAAGTTTTATTTCCAAAACCGTACAGTGGCGACGAGGAGTATTTTGGATAACATTTATTGATAAGGTAAGAGTTAATATTTTTAACAAAAAGCATGCAAATTGCAAATATAGCGAGCAGAGAGGCATATAGGCAATATTGACCTGAGTGATCGTTATTAAAATAAGTGAATCACGAAACAGTGTTGAACTAGGATGTTTGGAACACAAGATTCCATAAAGGAGGAAAAACCTCCCATCATTCCTAAACCTAAAATTCAAGGCAGTAGATTTTACAAAACCATACATCGATAATAATGAAATATTCCTTATATAATAAATCAAGTTAATAATAAAGGGAATGAAAATTATCAGCCTTAAGGATAAGGATAAACTAGTTCAAACTGGGGGTATTGGCCTGTATGTGCATCGCTAAGTTATATCAGAAAAAATTTAAATGACGTTTATCGTCTACAGGGCATATAGGTATACACCTATATAATGGCAAACTTAATAGCCATGCCGCCCTTCGAATGTGAAGGCGAACCAGCTTCTGTGGGAATCAGATGAGAGAAGTGGTTGTGATCATTTGAAATATATCTAGAAGCATCAAACATCGATAACCCAACCAAGAAGAGGGCAACACTCCTACATAGCGCTGGTGCGGCACTACAGGAAATTTACCATAATCTTCCAGGTGCTCACGTTCAACCCGAGGATGAAGCGGTGGACATATATAATATTGCTGTATCTAAACTTAACGAATATTTTCAACCAAAACAGTCAAAAATTTATGAACGTCACTTGTTTCGCCAGACGAAACAAGAAGAAGGAGAAAAATTCGAAAAATTTCTTGTTCGACTTAGAAACCAAGCGGCCAAATGCAAATTTCCGAACATGGATGAACAACTGATTGATCAAATTGTGGAGAAATGCACTTCAACAGAGCTTAGAAAAAAAATTCTGGCTGCCGGCGACACAATCAACCTTGATGGAATTATTTCAGAAGCCAATTCTTTGGAAGCTGTCAATAGACAGTTGGAAGGCTTTGTGGAGACTAAACAAAAAACAATAGAATTAAATCATATAGCTCGATCTAACAAATGTACACGCTGTGGAGGGAATCATGCACCTAACTTCCAAAAGTGTCCCGCAATGCTGAAAACGTGCAAAAAGTGCGGATATAAAGGACACTTCCAAGAATATTGTCGAACAAATCCAAGGAAACGACGTCACAATAACGAAGCTACAATAGGTAACTACAAACAAAGGCCAGAGATGAAAAAAAGAAATACATTTGGAAATTCTTCAAAACGAGAGACTAAGGAAGAACAGATTGATTATATTTTTCAAATCGACGATGACAGCGTAATAAAATGTAATCTTGGAGGTGCAGCTATTGATATGTTGATTGATTCTGGAAGCAGAAGTAACATTCTGGACCATCACACATGGAATCTCTTAAAACGAGATAAAATTAAAGTGTGGGATCAAATTAAAAATCCAGAAAAACTTCTTTTTGCATACGGAAGTAAAATTCCCCTAAAAATACTGGGATCATTTAAATCAACAATTTCCATCGGAGAAAACAGCGAGGTAGCAACATTTTATGTAATAGAAAATGGTTCTAGATGTCTCCTCGGAAAAGAGACAGCTATTGCTCTAGGAGTCCTCAAGATTGGTTTAGGAGTCAACGCTATTGGGCAATTTCCAAAATTTAAGGACGTGGTTGTCAACATCCCAATAGACGAGTCAGTTACACCGGTATGTCAACCATACAGGAGAATACCGATACCGTTAGAGTTAAAAGTGGAAGGGAAACTTCAAGAACTAATAGAATCTGATATTATCGAAGCAGTAAAAGGACCTGCTAAATGGATTTCGCCAATGGTACCGATCCTTAAAGAAAATGGAGAAGTACGAATTTGCATTGACATGAGACGAGCGAATGAAGCAATCCAAAGAGAAAATCACCCTTTACCAACAATGGATATCCTTCTTCCCCACTTTAGAAAAGCACAAACTTTCTCAAGGTTAGACATAAAAAATGCTTTTTACCAAATAGAAATCTCCGAATCATCTAGATACATTACGACGTTCATTACAAATAAAGGCCTATTCAGATATAAAAGACTCATGTTCGGAATATCTTGCGCGCCAGAAATATTCCAAAAAATCTTGGAAAGGATTCTTTTCTCTTGTGAGGGAACGGTTAACTTCATAGACGACATACTGGTGTATGGCCGAGATAATTCCGAACACGACGAGCGACTCGAGAAAACACTACACGTACTTAAGGAAAACAACGTCCTTTTAAATAAAGATAAGTGCGTGTACAAGATAAATCAAATTACATTTTTGGGCCACCAGCTTTCAAGAAAGGGTATTAAACCGTTGGAGAGTCACGTCAAAGTAATTCAAAATTTCCGATCCCCAAAAACAGTAGATGAAATTCAAAGCTTTTTAGGGCTCCTAAATTTCGTGGGAAAATGGATTGCAAATCTAGCAACACTGACAGACTCTATTAGGAAATTACTCCGTTTGAAATTAGGCAGACATGCTAATATTGAAAAATAATGGGGAGAGGAGCAAAACAAGGCATTTTTAAAACTAAAAGAGGCTCTAATAAATATTAAATCATTAGGCTATTATGACCCCAACGATAAAACACAAGTAATTGCAGACGCTAGCCCAGTAGGCTTAGGAGCTATCTTAATACAGTTTGATAATTCAGAACCTCGAATTATTGCATTTGGGAACAAAAGTCTCACAGATTGTGAAAAGCGTTATTGTCAGACCGAAAAGGAGGCGCTTGCATTAGTTTGGTCGGTAGAACATTTTAAAATATATCTATATGGCAAAACTTTTGAACTAATAACAGATCATAAACCGCTTGAAATAATATTTGGAAAGAAATCAAAACCTTGTGCGAGGATAGAACGTTGGGTACTTCGGCTGCAGTCATTTGACTTCAAAGTAATCTATAAGCCAGAAAAAACTAACATCGCTGACGCACTATCCAGACTTTGTACCCTGAGGTTACAAGACATAACAAACAATGATGAAGAATATATACAACAGTTAGTGGAATATTCAAGACCAAGGGCAGTATCACTCCCAGAAATAGATGAACGTTCCTCCACTGACAACGAAATTCAGAAAGTGAAACAAGAACTCTTCGAAAATATCTGGGACAGTACGGTATTGAGTTTCAAAATATTTCAGACAGAGCTGTGTTTCTTCAAAAACGTGCTATTAAGAGGAAACAAAATAGTAATTCCAAAAGAACTGAGACATAATGTTCTACAAGCTGCGCATGAAGGTCATCCTGGAATCGTAGCAATGAAGAGAAGACTGAGAACAAAAGTTTGGTGGCCAAAAATGGACGACGACGCAGAAAAGTTAGTAAGGACATGCAACGGATGTACATTAGTCTCTGCACCAAATTTACCAGAACCAATGAAACGTAGAGAACTTCCATCAGCTCCATGGGTGGACGTAGCAATTGACTTTATGGGTCCTTTACCCAGTGGGGATTACCTGTTTGTTATAGTTGATTATTTCAGCAGATATAAGGAGGTAAAAATTATGAGAACCATATCAGCAGTTAACACAGTGAAAGTGCTGCAAGAAATATTCTCAAGACTGGGTTTCCCAGCTTCAATAACCGCGGACAATTTAAAACAGTTTACGTCAGAGGAATTAAAGAGATTCTGCAAAGAGAGAGGAATAACGATTTTTTATTCGACCCCATATTGGCCCCAGCAAAATGGCGAAGTAGAGAGGCAAAATCGAGATATTCTTAAAAGATTAAAAATCAGCCAAGTGACAAAAGATGACTGGAAACAAGACCTAATGGAGTATCTAATGATGTACAATAGTACGCCTCATTCTACCACAGGACAGACACCTTCGGAACTATTTTTTCGCAGAGCATTCCGAGATAAAATTCCCAGTTTAGAAATATCAAACCGATTCAGTGATGATGCAGTTAGAGAAAAAGACAAAATGGAAAAAGAAAAAGGGAAACTATACAGCGACAGGAAAAGAGGAGCGATAGAAAGTGATATAAAAATAGGAGATAAAGTCTATGTTAAAAATATGGTGAAACGTAACAAATTAACACCAACTTTTGACCCCGCACCACATGTAGTTGTTACAAAGAATGGAGGAGATACCCAAGTGAAGGATGTCAACACGGGACGAGAATCCAGGCGAAATGTAATCCATCTTAAAAAAATAGGCAACGAATGGAAAATCGCAAGTGACAATCAAGAGCGACCAGTAGATAGTGACGCCAATAACGAGAATCATACCGACAAATAAGTTTACATTTTTATATACGTTTATAAAGTCTGATAACTTATACCTTGTTACTTTAAATTGTTACTTTACTCCAAGAATGTATTAGAATCGACCATATATGGTCACTGTTATTGTTAGGTTGTTAATATTATTAAACTAATGTACTAAAAGATATTCCTTAAATTATATTGTAAAATTAGTACCATATTAATATAGTTTACGCTAGGATTGTATTGAATGAGGTGTTATTTTTCATTGATTATAAAAAGGAAGGGATGTAGTGTACGCAATAGTAATAAGTATTTTGATACCAATCGGAAATGTACAAATATGAATAAAAAGATAATTAAGGCTGTTACCTAACGCCGGACTTCGGATAACCCAGGCACTTGTGTGTAGAGCCTGGTAGAAGCAAGACGTACAAATAAGTTTATAGTGTATCTTAAATAATAAATAGAAGTACTCTGTTAAAGTGAAGTTTTATTTCCAAAACCGTACAAAGATCACTAACAATATGGCGATGCCTCAAAGTGGTTATCGAGCTTGCAAGAGTTGCACCAGCTCGATTTTGGATTAACTTTAAACATTCGCTTTTTAGATGAAGTTCTCCAAATGTGTAAGCACTATTAGAAAACAGGTTGCATCTGAGATTTAAATACCTACACGAAATAGTTGCTGGCCAGTAAGGTAGGGCTTAGCTGTATATATATACAGCTGCTAAGCGCTACTTTACTGGCCAAAACCAAGATAATTTGCTGTAATATGTGTGTACAAGTCAATCCAAATTGGACTGACTGAAATTATTAGTTAGGTTTTTGGAATTAATATAATATTTTGTAAAACATGCTCGATTGCATATTGAAAGGATTGAGTTCTACAAGACCAGACTCAATCAAGTTGGGCGATCTGCATCTTGAGGTGTAAGATTCAGGTACATTCTCTGGTCTGAAGGAAGACTCTTGTGTAACAGCTACTGTCTTTCATATGAGGAAGAAACGAAGAGATTCTGAAATACATAGATGTGACTTAGAATTCGCCAAATCTCTGAATTGAAACATTCCATATGTGGGTAACATACCAACAGATCTACTTGTTGAAAACATCGGAAGAAATCCTATTTCTGATTGTTCAAGATACTTGCCGATAGTGCAAAAGTTGAGTGTTAATGGTGCTATTAATCATTATAGAAAGTATTGGCAACATAGCGATAGGACTGTAGTTATTTTACCAATATTTTAATGTTTCAAAAGCTTTAGAAAGATGAAATTCTATTTTAGTATAATAAACTAATAAGAGAAAAGACAGTGCGAGTCATTATGAAAAATATAGAAGGAATCAAAGTATTAACATCCATGATGTTGTCCTTATGGACAAAACCGAAATTGGATGTAGATTTGACGCATAAAAAATATTTTTTTATTATACCATTCTGATATTATAATTTATCATTACTCTCTTCTTCATTGATATAACACCAATATCGGCCTAAGCCGATAAATGAGTTGAAGAAAAATGCAAGGCTTACAAGTCATCATTAAATATTAAAGTATTTATGGTATAATGAAAAATACTGAACGACACACGGCCGATACGCAAATAACAGACGCGATTGATAGTAGAATCTCGGCTTCGCCTCGATTTTACAAACTTTAATCTTGTCTGATATTTGCTACATAATATCGGTCTTATGACGTTATAGTTATTAACAGACAAGATTGAAGTTTGTAAAATCGAGGCAAAGCCGAGATTTTACTATCAATCGCGTCTGTTATTTGCGTATCGTCCGTGTGTCGTTCAGTATTTTTCATTATACCATAAATACTTTAATATGATGATTTGTAAGCTTTGCATTTTTCTTCAATTCATTTATCGGTCTAGGCCGATATTGGTGTTTTATCAGTGAAGAATAGAGTAATGATAAATCATAATATCAGATTGGTATAATGAAAATAACTATTTCAATATATAAACTACATTCCTAACCGTTCATGAATAGTAAAAATTATTTAAATACTTCCACTACTATCGTGAAATAAGAACAACTTATTCATTAATCCCAATATTATTAACAATTTTAAATTTTTTAAACACATATAACATCACCAAATAATATGTCGAAATATTATTCATTCTTTTTAAGAATAAGTGAAGCTCAAATGTACTGCTGGTCCTCATGGAATTCCAGCTTACTTCTTAAGGAATTACTCAACTACATTTGTGCTACCTTTAACAAAATAATAATATCACCTTGTCTTAAAACTGATAAAAAAATAGGCACTCTTAAGTTTTTAAATCATAGGTAACTAAAATTGGGATATTACATACGTTACGGTGTAAATTAGCATAAAGTATACTTAAAATATTTACAAAACAAATATCAAAATGGACATTTTCTTCATTTCGTAACCATATATAATAAATAAAATATTAAATTTTGTGCAAACCGAATCATTTTAGCACTGGTAGTTACTCAAAAAGGAATAGATATAAAATAAATACGTAGTATCCACCTGTAGAATACATTTTCTACATCAGTTTATAAACTAATATCTTGAAAGACCTTCATCCAGGACAACGACCACAGTAACATTTGTGCATTGTTTATTCCGTGTTTGAGTTAGTACCGCTAAAAATTTAATCTTTCTAAGCTAATACTAAACGAGTAATAAGTGACGTGCACATTTAATAATTAGCTTTTAATAGTCGGGAAACTTTAACTTGGCGTGTGGATGAGTTAATATTGTGCATGTGCATACTATTTCATTTTCTCTTGCACACAAAGTTAAAGCAATAACCCAAAAACATTGTCCACGTATGTTTATACGTAAACAATGGTTTTGGGCCATTGCTTCAATTTTGTGTGCAAGAGAAAATACAATAATACGTACAATATCAACTCATCCACACGCCAAGTTAAAGTTTACTCGACTATATAAGGTTATTGGATGAAAGAGATGGTTTATCATTATTCAGTTGAGATAAGGATTCGGATAATGTATATTGTATATATGATATTTAAAAAGTGTATTGTAGTACCTATATAGTACGGTTACTAATTAAAATTGAGGTTTGTTGAGCAGTTTATTTCATATTAGTAAGATCTATTCGTATTATTTATTTTTCGAATTTAAAATAACTGACATTATTTTTCGGTAGGTAAGTTTAATATTTTTCACATCTGTTCTGTTTACATCAGTAGGTATATAATATATAGTCGAGTAAACTTTAACTTGGCATGTGGATGAGTTGATATTGTGCGTATTATTGTATTTTCTATTGCACACAAACTTGAAGCAATGGCCCAAAACCATTGTTTACGTATAAACATACGTGAACAATGTTTTTGGGTTATTGCTTTAACTTTGTGTGCAAGAGAAAATGAAATAGTATGCACAATATCAACTCATCCACACGGCAAGTTAAAGTTTACTCGACTATAACATTTATTATTATTCGAACTGTTTTGTATAGTTATCTGTTTAACAACGAAAGTATAAAGACTAGGCGTCCTCCGACATAAAGTGCAATTTATACATATCTTATAACTGCTTGTATGGCTTAAGGGCACGTAGTCTACCACTTCCTTCAACTGCGAAAATTTTCGTAAGTGCGGCTTTTTTCCTCCAAATTGTCCGAAAGTCGATCATTTTATGGTGCATAAAAAATTTGCAGATACTGTTTCTTTACAAAACGCAGTTTTGTGCGGCAAAAATGTTGGACCCTTAAGGGTGTCTACCACCCTAAACCAATATAACTTATCTGTTATATTCTATACGTCATTCAAAAACAAAAAAAAATGTTAATAATAAGTAATAGACGTCTTTCACACGTCGGCGTCGCGTCGGACTGAAAAATTGGTAAATAAATTTTGTCGTACAATTAGAAAATGGAATTCTACATATTTTTCTTAAGCAATCCTGAAAAAATCAGCTGGTTAACAATAAATTTTTTGAAGCACGTAACTCGGCAGGTTTAGGGTGGTAGATAGATAAATGGATAGATAGATAGATAGATTTTATTTAACCTAGATACAAAATGTTTTTGTCAGGTCAATAATACAAATATGTTGGGCCTTAACGGCCCAACATATTTGTCGCACAACTTTTTTCTCGCACATATCATCAATATTTCTGGCGACTACGTTTTGTAAAGAAAGAGTATCTATACAGTCTTTATGCATCATAAAATGGTCGACTTTCGGGCAACTTGAGGAAAAAGCCGCGTTTACGAAAATTTTCGCAATAGTAGATTTGCCACACTGAATTACAAATTTTTTTCGCTGATTGTTTAAAATTAATATTCTATTAACAAGAATTACGTTCTCTTGCCTTTTGAACTTCTTATATACGCATTAATATCTAAGTTTCATTTTATGGAACTTTGACAAGCACTAAAATATTACTTTATAACAAAATACAATAATTTTTCCTCTTTAGACAACCTATTCATAAAATCGGTCGTTAAATGTCAGCACCAAGAAAAGTACTAATCAACAATAAATAGAAATGATTATGACTTTAAAAAAATTAATTGTAAAAAGAAAAAGTCAAGACTTCATACTTCTTAGGAATCTATGCAAATAATCTCTGTAACGAAATATTTATTATGTCTGAGATATTTTGTTATTTAATATGACGGAAATCTTGATAACACCGTAAAGCTATTTAGTGCTTGTACCTATAGATAAATAATCCTGTTGTTTATCTGCTACGTTTTACCAAAACCTTGATGATAGACAAAATTACCATTCAGATGATTTATTATGTACTAAGGGTCAGAAAAGAAAAAGATACGTAATAAATACAATTTAGGGTGATTCGACAAAATTTCTCAGGTTAAAGTCTAGAATACTAAAGCCTATAGAACCGCTGATATCATCTCAGTATGCTAATACCCTTGTTCTAAATTTTTTAAATCTTATACCTATTACCAAACAGATTTTATTTTAGGTTTAAAATGCTGCTCTCAAATAGTCTATTATATGATGCAGTAGGAATTGGCGTTGCTCTGTTAGCAATAGTGATAGCATATTTTAAATGGACTTACACATACTGGAAACGAAGAGGTATAGAAGGACAGGAACCCTCAATACCGTTTGGAAATGCTGCAGACATATTTTTGGGAAGGAAATCACTTTCTGCTGTTTGGAAAGATATATATTTTTCTACTAAAGTAGGCATGCAGGTGCATACATGGCATTGCAAAAAGTATACATACCGGTGGATTTGCAGTTAGTTAAAAATATTTTGCAAAATGATTTTTCCCATTTTTGGGGTCATGGATCCTACATTAACGATCAGGTAGATCCTCTGTCATCACATGTATTTAATTTAGAAGGGCCGAGATGGAAAAACATAAGTGCGAAACTTACTCCCACATTTACCTCTGGTAAAATAAAAATGATGTTTCAAACTGTAGTTGAATGTACGAAGAACTCTTTTTGATAAATGTGAGGCAGATAAAAATTCAACTGATATAAAAGCAATTATGGCACGCTTTTCAACAGACGTTATAGGTAATGTTATAATGTTATAAATATCATTATTATGCTAAAATTGATTTAATCTTGCGTTTATATAATCTCCAAAATTGAGACTATCAAGTAAAGAAGTTTTGTATCTCTAAGGCAATATATTTGAAAGAACATTCAAACGACTTTTAGAATATTTTCTGGGTTTTCTTCCGTGTTGAATATCTTAAATGCTTTACGTTTCGACAATATCATCATTTTCTTCACTTAGCTTCAAATAAGGACAAGATGGTCAAAATATAGCACGTGAAACAGCCAATGAGGAAGAAAGCCCAAAAGTCATTCATTAGCTCCGCAATATCCCTCTGTTCAAGATGCATTTTATTTCTCAAATTATGGAAAATATTTTTAGTTACTTTTACTTTAGGACGTACAAAATTAGAATATTTTTTAAATTTCCAATTAAAACTCTTAATTCTAGGTACCTGTGCCTTTGGTATTGATTGCAATTCAATGACTAATATGGATTCATCGCAGGATTCGATAAATCTTCAACCACATCGAACTTCGCTACATTTGAGCTAACCCAAAACCCTGACATGCAAGACAAATTACGTGATGAAATTAATACAGTCTTGGACAAACATGACGGCAAAATAACATATGAAGCAATGATGGAAATGACGTATCTGGAAAAGTTTATACATAGTAAGTTCAGACTATTGGGAAATTTACAAAAAAGCTCTTAATTGATGAGAAATGTTACGTCCCAAGCTAGCATTTAGCTCTCCTCCGGAAATGAACCTCTATTATTTTGTACGTAATGATGTACTAGCCATAAAATAAGTTGCTAAGGTGGGCTTGCTGTAAAATTCGCCTGATAAATATTAAGACGTTTCTGTGTACTAGATCGAAAATATTAATGAACTAAAAAATTTTTTTTTGATTTCAGAAACTCTCAGAAAGTATCCACCACTTTAGCATCTCTTTCGGGTCTGTAACAAAGACTATAAAGTTCCTGATTCCGATTTAATCATTTAAAAAAAGTGTTTGATCCAGAGAGATTTAGTCACGAAAATAAAGCTAAAAGACCACAATTCACATGGTTGCCATTTGGAGAGGGACCTAGAATTTGTATAGGTTTGTATATTTCGTACGTTTTCCTTAGTATTTTTTTAAAGGTGCAATTTTTGTAGGTTTACGATTTGGTATGATGCAAACCAAACTTGCTCTCATTACTTTGATAAAGAATTTTAGAATTACTTTGGATGAAAAGACGAAGGTGCCCTTGGTGTTTAGCAAACGTAGCTTTGTTATTGCATCTGAGCAAGAAATTTGGTTAGATCTACATAAATTAGACAAATAAATATATATTAATATCCACTATACCTAGGTTGTTTTAAATAATTATAGTATAAAATATGCAATATCTTTAATTGTAAGATAACTACTTATTAGGACATATGTATTTATTCTCTGAGCCTATTAACTGTAGAATGATAGTGAGAAAAATTGTATATAAATATATCTAATACATAATATATAACCAATCTTATTATATCTCTTTTTGTATGAGAGGTTAACGAACATTATATAATATTACATGAACGGAGTTTCTTATTGCAAAAGACACTCAACTAGAGATCTCGGTTAGGATTTAATAACTGGATACAATTTCAATTGGGGGTTTTCATAAATAATTATAAACCACGTGGCTATGAATTGGGTAAGCAAGCAACCACTTACTGGTCTTATGTACACAGAAAGAACAAAATGGTTACTTATTCTCAGTCATTTATGAAAGCTCTATCAATCCTTGAATGCATCTAGTTTCTGCGTCAAAAAGTTATATGCCGCTAAATATTGTCTCAACGACAAATACTAATAACTAACAAAATAGATTTTGTATATATTGACTTTTTTACTGCAACAATCTTAATAGTTTAATGTTTACTAATTTTAGTGACATTAAATTAATTAATGAATCACTGCTGAAACTTAATCATTTGTGAATGAGTTTATTTTAATATAAAATTTTACTACAATTATTATACTAGGTATAAAAAGCACTTTATTTTGCCTATTTCGTAAATAAATAACTTTATAGATACTGATATATGTGTGTTTTAGTACAAATTAGTATCACTTTATTATCACATTAATGCAGCTTGCTGCAAATTGTTTTCTTGTTTCATCTAATAGGTATTTTGTTGGACACAATCCATGTCATTGGTCCTTGATGTTATCCTCGATCGTTATATTTATTTAGCAACACAATAACAGGTTCGTGGACTAGCGACACAGCCTTTGTACCCCATAGAACATCCAAATGATTTGTTTTTTGGTAAGGAATTAACTGCTTGAGAACAACGTTTGGTAAATTATCTGCCAGATTTTCTGCATCCTAAAACAATGTTTATGATTCAATAATTTATGCCTTTTAAATCATAAGAAAATTGGTAATACTGATAAAAATAATAAATATGTGGCTTAAGATAACATCAGTCTCACTGTTAACATATTACCTACTGCAAAAATTAATAAATGCTGTGTGGCATATATTAAATTACCTACTAAGAAATTAATGATTTGTCTCCAAACAGTCTTGGATTTAAAAATTTTTAAATACTTTCAACACTTTTTCTTAAAAGAACTTCCAACAGATCCTAATTTAATAATTCTGGACGTCTCGATAATTCATTTAGGAGTACTGCTAAAATTTTATTACTTAAAATGATTTTATTACCAATATTTGATATATTCTAATTCAAAGATTTCACTTGTCGATAGTTCGATATTCTGCATTACATGTATATATTGATAATCTAGTTAAAGCATTATAGGTACATATGTTCTTACAGGATCTCATCAGATTATTTTTAAATTTAAAAAAAGTACGTAGGTACAAATGAGGCTCTCGGAACGTTTGCAGCCTGGGCATATTTTTTTAAATCCACCACTGACAATGCACGTCCTGTATTCCACTATGAAAATCGAGCGTTATTTTTGTCATATATTTCTGTATCAAAATGTGTTAAATTTATACATAATAAAGAAGAAATGTTCTTTCCGTAATACTTACTTCGACTGCAACATAAACATCATTCGATCCATAATATATTGCGACAGGTGACGATATTGCAGAAAGGTTATAATCTGGTGGTGTTTCTCTATCATAAGCAATTATGTTCCCTGCTAATCCATGATCGTACAATCGGAATTCTCC